>WOXC01005051.1:0-600000 GCA_011680675.1 Gymnobelideus leadbeateri | reverse complement strand
GAAAATGCCACATGTCTTTCTCATTTAGCCAAGGACACTTATCTTAGTCAATCAACCCAAAAGGGAGTTGAAGTCTCCCCAGAAGGCTGAAGTATCTGGAGCATATATTCCAGAACTTGAATATATTTGATTTAGCATTTGAAGAAGACAACTCTTGTCTGGTTATTCTCTGATGATCCCATGTGTCTGGGGGCAGGGAATGAGCCATTTCTCATCTTTGTATGCCAAGGCCAAGTAATGCTTTGAACATGGTAAATCCTCATAATAAATGTTTGTTTAATTTTCTCTCCAAGGAGAACATAAACTACTCCAAGGCACGTACTGGGTCTCATTTTGTGTATTCCCCATTGTGTGCCTGTACCACAATGCAGGGCAAATTGGCCACACTTATTAAATGCAGACTGCATTGTGCAGAAGAGGAAGGAAAAGTCTCCAGCTGGTTAAAAAAAAAAAGGCAGAAGCCAAAGAAGGGGAAGAGAAACAGGAAGAGTTTAGCCTAAGAGATGCAATGAGTATCAGTAAAAAGCAAAAGTCAGAAGGCCTTCAGCAAGGCAGTCCTTTCACTGCAGCAAAACTACTGTAAATACTAAAATTTCTGCAACATAAGAACCAAACAAAAACTAAGGCAACAAGAAAATTAAAAGAAAGAGTTAAATTATAAAATCTTGTCCTTCAGTTCAAAAAACCAACTACTTATGTAAAGATAGGACTGATCAATCAATCAACATTTATTAAACACCTACTATGTGCCAAGCATTGTGATAAGCCCTGAAAGTGTGTCTGTAGCTGCAGAATCCAGAACGAGGAATGCAATAGTCCTGATGTACTCTGCCCTTATGAGACCATGTCCGTAGCACTGTATCTGATAATAATAGCTGGCGTTTATATAGCACCTACTATGTACTGGGCGCTGTACCAAGGACTTTGAATATCTGTTTCTCATAATTCTCCTTCTAGATGTGACACCTCTATTTGCAAGCCCACGGCTGAGATGACTTTGGGGCTGTTATATCAAACTGTGAATCCCTGTCTTTTTCAAATGAACTGTCGTTAAGGCACAGGATTGTCCCTTTGTCCCAATTTGATTTCATCTTATTAAATATGGCCCTATGGAGAAGTGTCTCACCAAATAACTCCTGGAGAAAATTCAATCTTGCCTGGAAAGTCCAGTTACTATGGGAAGGGCAGAGAAGAGCTGATGTGAGCGTGGCCACTATGTGAAAAGAAATACACACCACAGGTAGTTTCCTATTATAACTAATTGTTCTTGCAAACTAAGTGTTAAACTCAATTGTTTTTTTTTTTGTTTGTTTGTTTTTTAAAAGCAATTGGGGTTAAGTAACTTGCTCAAGGTGACACGGCTAGTCATTATTTATGCGTGGGTGCTCATTTTCTGAGGCCGGATCTGATCTCGGGTCATCCCAACTCCGAGGCGCTCTTACTCACTGCGCCACCTAGCCGCCCCTTTAGGGCAATTGGGGTTAAGTAACTTGCCCAAGGTTACACGGCTAGGTTTTTTTGTTTGTATGGATTAAGTGTCGGAGGCCAGCTCCGAACTCAGGTCCTTCTGATTTCAGGGCCGGTGCTCTATTCACTGCGCCACCTAGCCGCCCCAAACTCAATTGTTTTTTAAGAAAAATATGATGAATGGCTGACATTTATATGGTGCTTTAAGGCTTACAAAGCACTTTATATACATGATCTGTTTTGAGCCTCAGAATAGTCCTGTGAAGTCCCCATTTTACAGGTAAGGAAACAGAGGTTAAGTGACTTACCTAGGGTCTCATAGCTAGTAAGCATCTGAGGTAGGGTTTGAACTCAAATCTTCCTGTCTCCACATCCTCCACTGTTATCTACTGCACCATCTAGATGCCTCTAGATTTCTAGGTTTCAGAAGAACTGAAAGTGTTTTTAGCATCCTTTCAATTTCAAGCTCCTAAGGCCAAAGCTCTCATTATTCTGCCCTAGTTTCGCCTCTGCTTTGGGGAAACTCTTAGGTGAAACAAACAGGAAGGTGATTAATTCTATGAGCTCTCCTAACATTATGACAAAAAACAAAAAAAGCAAAACGGCCAGCCACTATTATCTAATGTTCTAAGGGAAACATTTAAAAAAATATTTTTAAATTACTTCCCAAACCAATAACAACCAAAAGCCAGAATAACTACTGCTAAATTAGCTTTCACTTTCCACTGGTGTCATACTTTCCCATGTGCTGATCCCCACATCAATTCTGGGAGGTCAGGCAAGAAAGGACTTATTTATCCCCATTTTTCAGGTGGG
The DNA here is from genome assembly GCA_011680675.1 of Gymnobelideus leadbeateri. Classification (NCBI taxonomy): domain Eukaryota; kingdom Metazoa; phylum Chordata; class Mammalia; order Diprotodontia; family Petauridae; genus Gymnobelideus; species Gymnobelideus leadbeateri. The sequence goes on along the minus strand of WOXC01005051.1, from coordinate 597,717 downwards.
GAATTTGGGAGACTAAGAACAGCCTAGGCAGGACTGGAAGCCAGCGCTGCTGACCCCTACGCCAGAGCTCTTTCCATTACACTGCCTCTCCCACCAGGGAAACAGTCTGCTGGGCCAGTGTGATGTTCCCTTTCTACCCAGCTTGAATGGAAAACGACATTTTAGCCCATTTCTGCAGCTTCACTTTAAACCAGTGGGGAGCTCCAGCCCATCCTGACTCATCAATTATGACTAGGGCCTGCTAAAGCTGACTATGGCGGCTCCTCCTAGCAGGAGAGGGGAAGAGATGCTGGGAAGAAAACATTGCTGACCCAGAGACAATATTTATTTCTTTTTTGTTTTTTGTTTCAACAAGACTGCAGGAGAATCAGGTGCACATTGGGGACATGCTTTTGGCGGAGGGAGAGAAGAGGGGAAAAGATAGGGAGGAGAGGAGAGAATCTTCTTCATCACACTTCACTGACCACACTCCAAATTCTTAAATCAGACCACAACCCCATCTAGAACAAGCCTACAAGATGTTGACACTAGCTCTGAAGACCTGAGTTAAAATCCAACTTCTGGGCCTTGACCTTAGTCATTTAGGCTCTATGAGCCTCAGTTTCCTTAGCCATAAAATGATGGGATTGGACTTTTTTTTTTTTTTTTTTTTTTTTTTTTTTAAAGCAATTGGGGTTAAGTAACTTGCTCAAGGTTACATGGCTAGTCATTTGATTTTATGCGTGGGTGCTCATTTTCTGAGGCCGGATCTGATCTCGGGTCATCCAAACTCCGAGGCCGGCGCTCTTACTCACTGCGCCACCTAGCCGCCCCTTTAGGGCAATTAGGGTTAAGTAACTTGCCCAAGGTTACACGGCTAGGTTTTTGTTTGTGCGGATTAAGTGTCGGAGGCCGGCTCCGAACTCAGGTCCTTCTGATTCCAGGGCCGGCGCTCTATTCACTGCGCCACCTAGCCGCCCCTGGGATTGGACTTTTGAAGACTTTTGAAGTCCTTTCCAATTTTAGATCAGGGACTACGTCCCCAGCTCTGACCACACCCTCCAACGCCTTACTATTCCCAACACGTTAGACATATTTTTGGAAAAGGAGACAAGGAGGAAAGAGGGTGCCCAAGGTGTCTGCATATTCTATTTTAAATGCTTGTGAAAGCATCCTGGCAAAAAGGCAGAGCATGTTGGCATCCTGCTAGTCGATGCCACAGTTCAGCTGGAAGAGAACTGGGTCAAGAGGCAGGTTTTTCAAGCTGGGTGTTATCTAACCCTGGAGAAAAGAAAGGATGGGAAGAGACAGGGGTAAGGAGGCAGAAAAAAACAAAGGAGAAGAAATGAGAGAAAAGAAAAATGATGTGGCAGGGCACAGAGGACTGAGAAAAGAGAAAGAGAAAAGGTCAGGAAGAGAATGATCCAGCAGGAAGAGGGTTAGAATAAGCCTGCATTCCTCTAAGCCTCTGGCACCAGAATATTTCTCTAGGCTATCCAATGGGGGTTGGGGACAGGAGGAGTTTTATATGGTCTAGAATACTTCACCAGGAAGTATCATTTCCTAAAGTCAATTGTTAAAAGTCAATTTTCAAGCCAGGCAACTTTTAATTATGTAGGGACTGAGTACACGTTCTGTAAACATTTACTGAGCACCTACCGAGCTAGGTGCTACGACAGATGCAAAGACAGGCCTTCCCAGCTAAAAGGGCCCCTAAAAACCATCAGATCCAATCCTCCCCATTTTTACAGGGAAGAACATGAGGTCAGATGGCCACACAGAGGAGGGACAAGGGCCTAAGTCTTCTGGTTTTCTTTCTACTAAAACACAAAGGACTGGTGCTGTCCTCTCTTCAAGGGTATGACTTGTCCACAAGTAGCTATGACAGAAAACAATGAAAGAGACATTCCATAGGAATAGGACAGACAGAATGTCAGGAGAGTACAGAGATCCCTTCCAGCTGGGAATTCAGATGGCATGGTTATGGCACTTTAAGAAGCACTTTTTACACATAGGTAAGGGACATGCTATTATTCTGATCCTCATTCTACATGACGATGAAACTGAGGTTAAGTGACTAGTCTAGGGTCATGTGGCTAGTAAGTATCTAAGGCAAGATTTGAACACAGGTCTTACTGAGTCCAAATCCAACGCATTTTGACACTTAGCTTGCTCCCTCTTATAGCAGTCATACCCAGGGTAGAACAAAATAGGGCAGTCCCCATGTGGGCTCAATGCTTTGGGGGACCCTCATCCTGCTATAATGAGAACAGACATCTGACCTCATACCAGCCAGCTAGTGCCAAAAGAAAATGGGAGGCTCAGATAGGGTTTGGATGGACTAAAGCCTTCCATTAATAAAGACAGATGATAGATCTCATCTCTGCAATTTACAGTCTTAGAAAGTTGGGGAGAGCACTGAAGGATTAAGCAACTGGACCCAGCAAGTATGTATAAGTTATAAATAAGACTTTCCTGACTCCAGTTCTCTATCCACCCAGCCTGGTAACACGTGTCAGTAAAAAACTGGCCAGACCTCCCTGCTTTGGACATAATGAGACACCCTTTGGCTGCTGCAAGTCCTGAAACACTCTTCTCTTCAGAACTGCCTTTGACAGTCATTTAAAGAAGTTTTCTCCCATCTAAAAAAGGTGGAGAAGCACAGTTTTGAGATCTGTTCTGCCGAGAGATAGCTCTGTCTTCCTGTTTGCTGGCCCATAGGGAAGAGAGATTGAATGAGGGAAAGGTAAGTGATGAAATGAGGTAAGGGAGTAACACTCAGATCAATACAAAGTTTGGAGAGGAAAAGGATAAATCTAAACATTCACTTTTTAAACCCCTTCTATGGACAGAGATCCTTACATTAGGTGCTGGAGGACCTAAAGTATACATAACATCTAGAAAGGAATTAAGAGAGAATGCAGCTAGATGGTACAATGAACAGAGGGCCAGGCCTGGAGTCAAGAAGAGCTGAGTTCAAATCCCGGGAGTCTCTGACACTTATTAGTTGTGTGACGCTGGGCAAGTTACTTAACCCTGTTTGCCTCAGTTCCCGCATCTGTAAAATGAGTTAGGGAAGAAAATGTTAAACTACTCTAGTTTCTTCTCTAAGAAAACCCCAAATGGGGTCACGAAGAGTCAGATATGACTAAAACAACTGAACAACAACTGTACATTTTAAAAATACATATATTGGTAGCTATTTCAATATAATTGATGTCTTTTGTAATACTACGCATTTCATGTTATATATATATGTGTGTATATATATGTATATATATTATCATTATTATTATTATTACTATTATTATTATTATTATTGCTTTTTGGAGGGCAATTGGGGTTAAGTGACTTGCCCAAAGTCATACAGCTAGTTTTTTTGTGTGTGTTAAGTATCTGAAGCCGAATTTGAACTCAGGTCCTCCTGACTCCAGGGCCAGTGCTCTGTGCCACCTAGCCACCCCATGTTATATATTTTAAAACATTATTCTGAGAAGAAGTCTGGAGGCTTCCCAGGACTGCCAGAGGGCAGCTAAGAACCCTGGATCTAAAGTGAACCTTTCCTCCTCCTCATCTCCCTAACTCAGACATACACACACTCCATCCCCAGGTGAGGAAGAGTTGAGGGTCAGAAAAGAGAAATACAGTATCCTATATGTCTGTCCTGACAGGGGGGAACAGAGCCAGACCAGCCTGTCCCTTCTATTTCAAGAGGATGATGAGTTTGCCAGATCCTGAAAGCACGTGGGGTTGCTCTGACATGTTTCTACTGTGAGAGCAGTTCTGAGAGATCACCTTGATGGATTGAGGTGTGGCCACACATGGCAAAATGTAGAGATTGTCAGTACAGTGCTCCCCCCACCCCCACCCCTGCCCCCATGCTCCCTTTCCAAGGGGGTATTCTTTCCCCTCTGCCTATCTAGGGCATGAAAGGCAAGGCCTTGGATCTAAAGCCTCCCTCCATAAAGGCTAGCTTTCAGAGGGCCTCTCTCACATCAAAGAAGGCTCCAAGCAGCCAGTTCCCGGGGAGGAAGAGCTGGCTGGGGGCCAGTTGCCTCACCAGTCAGTCAAACAACAGATTCAGGAAAAACAGGTCCCTGAGATTTCAAGCAAAATAACAGATTAGTGGGAGGTATCAATGTGACACTCAAGTCTTAAGAGAGGCCAGATCGCAAATGACTGGTGAGGAAGACATCCCCAGCAGAGTCTGGGGAGGGCACCAAAGTCTGAAATAAGGGAGAATCTGATATGAAGGAATACGGAATGAAACACTGTCTAACAGAACCCAGATCCTTTCTCAGCTATTTCAATGCTCCCTTCCTTGTCCCCCTATAGCCTCTCTAGGTGCCAAACTCATTCATCATTGTTTTCTCTATCAAATCCATGATTACATGGTTATTCAAAATACCTACCAGAATACCAAAGGTGCGGCTATGATTCAATTAGTTTAAGCAAACAGCCAAAGTATCTTTCTAAGGGAAGATCTGGGGAAACAAAATGTAGCAATATAATCATATTTCTCACCTTTCCCATCAATTAGCCCTTCCCTGAGCCTGTGTCAGGAAACACAGGTTCTAATTACAGCTTTGCCGATTAATATCTTTGTTACTCTAGACAAGTCACTGCCAAGTCTCAGTTTCCTTTTCTATAAAATGAATGAAGTAGAATAAATGACCTATGAGATTGCTTTCAGCTCAAAATCCATGGTTCTCTCTGTTGCCATGTTTCCATTTGGCATTTCCATTTTTGTCATAAGTAGCAACATTAATAACAAACACTTATTAAACACCCAACTCTGCCTTAAAGGACTATACTAGATCCTAGGGAAAGAAATAGTGTAAGTCTCAGACACTTCAGAAATACACCTGGATGGAAAAGCTATGTATAGAATAGGATAAAAAGCAGTGTCAATCAATCAATTGATCAATCAATCAATCAAAAACATATATTAATAGCCTACTATTTGCCAGGCACTGTACTAAGTGACAAGATTCAAAAAAGGCAAAAGACAGTCCTTTGCCCTCAAGGAGCTTACAGTCTAATGAAACTGATACTAAAAAATTAAGCAGGTACTAATATCCCTATTTTATAAATGAGAGGACTTCAGTTCAGCTCAGAGAAGCTAAATACTCATGCCCATCATCACAAAAATTCTAATAAGTTATCACGAGACAGATTCAAAGTGAGGTCTTCTTAACTCCCAATCCAGCCTCTATGTGAGACTACAGATTAATCTGGCAAATTCTACTCTTGAGGGGGAGGAAACAACAGAGAAAGTGACTTTCCCAAAGTAAGCCTTTTGCCCCCAAGATAAGGTGGGCCTTAAGACTCTAAACTCCCAGAATTGTTTTCTCACCAAAGGTTTTAACTTAAAAGCTAAATTATGATGCTGGTGCAACCCATTTTCCTATAGGCTCTATAGTCTATAATCTAGTAAAGACTGGAAACTAAAATCCTGGGACTCAAAAACCCAGAACTTTCCAACTCATCCAATTCCACCTGAACCAAGTAGACAATTGTCCCAAGACTGACCTTCCATGGCATGTCAGTTCAATGACCAGCAGGCCTGCCCGTACAGGCTAGATTTCTTTTTCTACTATCGTTTCCACCCTAAACATGTCTCCATCTGCCTAACTTCTCAGGCTTTTGCAACTCAATCCACAGCAATGATTTGTGGAAATGTCTGGCTAAGATGGTTTTAATTGTTCTCAGAGAGATCTCCTGCCACCCTCTAGCCCCTACTCTACCCTACCCCACCCTCATCCCCAACTAACTTCTGAAGATTTGTGTGATTTCACAGAGCAAAAACTCTGAAACCAGCAGGGGGTGGAGGATGGGGGGGGGGGAGGAAGTGGAGGAGATTAGGTAATAAGGAAGATGGAAGGGGTGAGGTGAATCTTTGTCCAAAGGCAAGTAATGAGGTAACTGGGTTGAGTTGCTGGTTATAAAAATGTGGACTCCACAAGCTGATAAGATTTCAAGTTGGAAAGGACAAAAATGATCATTTATTCCAAACCCCTCCTTTTACATGTGTGAAAACTAAGGCCCTGAGCATAGTACACTCAAAGTGGTAGATGCATAGGATGTGAAGCCCAATAGTCAAAAGCACAGGTTCTAAACCTGGGTCCATAAACTTGGCTGATGAAGGAGGAGAAGGAGGATGAGGAGGAGGAGGAAAAAGAGGAAGAGGAAGAGTAGAAAGGGATGGAGGGAAGAAAGGAAGGAAGGAGAAAGAAAGAAAATGGGAAGGAAGAAAAAAAGAAAGAGGAAGAAAGAAACAAGGAAGGAAAGTGAAAGCATGGTGTAGTGGAAAGACTACTGGAAAAGAAATACTGAATATGAAGAATTCCAAGAAACCTGGGAAGATGAAAAATGAACTGATGCAGGCAAAATAAGTAGAACCAGGAAAATGATTACTACAGTAACATGAAAGGGAAAAAACCAGTAAAAAGAAATCACCTCTGATCAATGCAGTAATCAATCTTAATTTTAGAGAAATGACAAAAATACCTCCTTCCTATTGGTAAAGAAGTGGAGGATTTATAGGTGTGGAATGAAGTACCCGTGGTCAGACACAGATAATATTTTAGTTTGTTATTGGGAAGTGAAAGCAATGTAAAAAAAGCATCAACAAAACATTTATTTGAAAACAAAAGAAGAACACTAGATTAGAAGTTAAAATATCTCAATTCTAGTATATTCTCTGCTACCTACTAGCTGTATGACCCTAGGAAAGTCATGTAATTTTTATGAAATGATTTTCTAATCCATAAATTAAGGGTAGTTATCATCTGCCCTGCCTTGCTAGGGGGTTCTTGGAGGACCAAATAAGGTAATGTAGATTGAGAAACTGTAAAATATCAGACAAATATAAAGTATTACTATTATGGTACCAAATTTGGAAATCTCTCCTCTCCATTATGTCCTGTCTTCTTCCCCATAAGTCCTCCCCACAGCAACCTCTCAGGCATAAGGCCCTGAGTACAACAAGAGCTCTACTATAATTAATAAATTGATAGGAGGAAGGGCATAGAGGCAATGAAACCCCTCCCACCCCAATCAAAAACCTTCAATACCTCCCAGTTGGTCATAAGATAAATTATCAACTCCATGGCCTGGTGTTTAAATCCTCCACAGTTTAACTCTGACTTCTTATCATTCTGCTCCCTTTTATACACTCTATATTGTGTCCTACTGTCCTACTTCTATTCCCCAATCTCTCCTTTCCTGCCTTCATGCATTTATGGAAAAAGACTTCCATCCTTGGAATAGACTGTGTTTGGGACTGCTACCTCCTCCATGAAGCACTGCCTGATATCTCAACCCAGTTAAAAGAGTTCTCTCCCCCTCAAATTTTCTTATAGAACTTGTCTGGATCCTTCCTTTGACTTTATCACATTTTCTAGGCATCATATTTATTTCCGTAAATTCTTATAACCCTATTGGAACTGTAAGCACCTTGAAGGCAGGTATAACATACTTGGGTTAAAGGCATCTTTGTATCCCCAATACCTGGAACAATATCTTGCACATAGTAGTAAATGTTTGTTGAACTGAAGAGTTGAACTGAATTGAATTCAGCCTAGGAGACAGTTTAGCTTGACTTACCCATGGTCTGTATAATTCTTTTCAGCTATCCTGAGCCTCTTCTGTCCAAGCTTGCTTTTTCCTAGCTTTTTACGAAATCTGTACTCTCCCTTTCGCTCTATATGAGGAATCTCTCTCCTTGTTAAGTCTCTACTCTTCTACTAAAACACTTTCTTCGTCAGTGTTCTGGAAGCCTGAATTTCCTCTATTTGCTACCCCCAGAGCTATTTTCTCTCTCCTGCTGTGGTGCTTCTTTGTCTATCTTCAATTAACATCTAACACATAGACTACACTACACAGAAGAAATTAATGAAATTCTGACAAGAGATATACACGGAAGCCCTTCCCTGGGAGCTCAGGAAACCACTCGGTATTTTTCTCAGAGTTCTTTGTTTAAAATTTAGTGATAGATTTTTCTAGAAATAATTGTCCCAAAAGGCAATTCCTACCATCCATGGAATCTAGTTGTTCCTATTCAAGAAGCTGTAACTTAGGTTGTATTCCTACCCATTTCCACGTGGCCCACAATAGAATCTTACCTTCTTGCCAATCCTTTGTCCAAGGTATATCTGGCTAGCTTGCCCCCAAGCTCCCTTAATGATCTTTCTATTTAACCAACTTCTTCTTTCCTCCTATCTTACAGAAAGACAGCCCTTCTCCATACTAAAGACAAAGGCTCTGCACATGATAAATGCTTAATAAATATTGAATCGAACTGACATCCTCTGCCCCTGCCCTTATCCTCATCAACCTTCTCCAGGACCTTCTCACTGGTTCCCCCCAATTATGTCTCTGTTTTCTTTTTTTAACATTCATTTTAAAAAATTTGAGTGCCAAATTCTCTCCTTCCCTTTAGCCCCTCCTCTACCCATTAAGAAGGCAATCAATATGATACCCATTAGAGTGTGAATTCATGTAAAACATATTTCCACACTAGCCATGTTAGAAAAAAGATAAAGAAAAATAAAGAAAATTAAATAAAACCTTCGATCTGTACTTAGAATTCATCAGTTCTCTCTCTGGAGGTACATGACAATTTTCATCAAAAGTCCTTTGGAATTACTATGGATCACTGTATTGATCAGAGTACCTAAGTCTTCCACAGTTGATCAGTGTTACAATAGTGCTGTTACTGTGTACAATGTTCTCCCAGTTCTGCTCACCTCATTTTGCTTTAGTTCATGTAAGACTTCCCAGGTTTTTCTGGAACCATCCTGCTTATCATTTCTTAAAGCAAAATAATATTCCATCACAATCATACCACAACTTGTTTAGCCATTTCCCAATTGATGGGCAACTCCTCAATTTTCAATCTTTGCCACCACATAAAGCACTGATATAAATATATATGTATATCACTGATATACATATATATATATATCACTTAATAAATGCTCATTGGTTGACTAAATCACCAAGAAGCACTTTTTCTCTGATCTCTTTGGGCATCCCAAAGACCTAGTAGTGACATTGCTAAGTCAAATGGTATGCATAGTCTTACAGTCCTTTGGGCATAGTTCCAAGTTATTTCCAGAATGGATGGACCAGCTCACAACTCTACCAACAGTGCATTAGTCTCCCTATCTTTCCACATTCCCTTCAGCATTTATCATTTTTCTTTGCTGTAATGTTAACCAATCTGATAGGCATGCTTATTTTGCATTTTTCTAATCAATAGTGATTTAAAGCATTTTTTTTTCAGATGGCTACTGATAGCTTTCATTTCTTCCTCTGAAAATGGCCTGTTAATACCCATTGACCACTTATCAGCTGGGGAATGGTAATCATTTTTAAAATTTGGCTGAGTTCCCTATATATTTGAGAAATAAAACCCTTCTCAGAGAAACTTACTGTAGAAATTTTTCCCAGTTTCCTGCTTTCCTTCTAATTTTGGCTGTATTTGTTTTGTTGTGGCAAAACTTTTTTATTTCACATAAGTAAAGTTATCCATTTTACTCCTTGTGATCTTCTCTATCTCTTGTTTGGTCATAAAATCTTCCCTTATCCATACATCTAACAGGTATTTTTTCCATGCTCTCTTAATTTGCTTATGATACCACCCTTTATGTCTAAATCACATACCCATTTTTGTCTCTCACATCAATCTGCACTTAGTACCATTGATTGAATTCCTTCTAATTGCTACCCTCAAAACTATTTTCTAACTCATAAATGTCTGATGAATTTAACTGAATGGCAAGAGATAATAAATGTTTACTGAACTAAATTCTAGTTTCCTTGCAAGAGTTCCCAATGAATTCAAGTGAAAAAGAGAAACAGTGAGGGAAAAATGAGTGAGCAGATGGAGAGATTCAGCCATAACTCTCTTCCCAGGTGTAAGAAATGGTAAGCACTTAATAAATGCTTGTTGGTTGACTGACTAAATCACCAAGAAGCACTTGCCCGAGAAGGTGGTAGAAAGGATTTCCTCAAAGTCAACCTGGAGTTGTTTTTATACAACCAGAGCAAAGTATGTAAAAATTATCTGGAGACTTCAAAGAAAGGAAAGAAGAAAAGGTAACATTCTTTTTAAGACCTGGAACAATCTGTCAGCTGGACCAACAGAGCCAGCCTAAACAGAAAAACCGTTTAAACTCTCCCTTCTGTAAATCCTAAACCCTGCAGAGCCTCATGGCAACTAACCTAACACATTAGGATTTAAGTCATTTTCTGGGCTAAAACCCTGTGGAGCTTCAAAACCTCAACCCTATTTTACAGAAGTTCCTCTGAAAAAGCCCTCTATGTGAAAGAGGCAACATAGTACACCAAGAGGTGGCCTCGGGGTCAGGAAAACCTGGGTCTGAATTCTGCCCCAGACACATGCTGGCTATGTGACCATGGACAAGTCCCTCTACTTCTCAGTGGCCCCAGGAAATTCTCAAAGATTGTCAGTGGCAACATAGACACCAGCCCTTAACAGGTGAAGAGTGTTCCCTACACTATGGAGGGTAAAAGACTAGTTCTCAAAAAATTTTATGTGAATTATACATACTGATAAATGGGTTGAAAAATGAAGACTGGCTGCTTACATGATATGAGAGGCAAGAATAACCACTGGGCTGTCTGTGTGCTTTATTAGTGGACAAAAGAAATCAGAAAAAGGTCCCTGGCATGTTGGGTGGACTCTGCTTTGGAGAACTTATGGGAGGGCACAGACAAGATGAACAGACAAGGATGGATCAATATCTCTATCACTTGAAGTAATATCCACACAGATGATACCACAGAGTCATTTGAGGGTATATATCCCTGATGAGAAATATGAAAGATGAGGAATCATCAAGGAGGCCCAAGAAAAGACAGTTGGTAAGATGGAACTTTTTTTTTAAGGCAAATGGGGTTAAGTGACTTGCCCAGGGTCACACAGCTTTTAAATGTCAAGCATCTGAAGCTGCATTTGAACTCAGTTCCTTCTGACTCCAGGGTCAATGCCCTAGACACTGTGTCATCTAGCTGCCCCCAGAAGGGACTGTTTAATATGACTTTTTAAATGAAAGATATTTTAATGAAAGAAAATGCCACTCTCTGTGGTGTGAGTTTTGTGATGTTATAAGTCATATGTATTACAGTGAAGACTCAAATTCTTCAAGGGGCAAAGCCACCACAAAGCTGAAAGGGAGGTATAATTTTTTTTTACCCTCCTTTTTGTCAATTTTCCAGACTTGCCTACAGTCTCCTGCTGGTTTCTGCTACAAGGTAACATGACATATTTCTGTAATAAATTCATCAATATATACCCAAGTGAGTGCTGTCCCTTTCAAAGGCTAGGTATTTATGACAGTAATATTGCTGCTGTTGCAAGCATTTTGGAAACTTGTCTTCTCGAACTGTCTTCAGAGTCTAGAGAGAATATATTCTTGTGAATGCATTCTGTAACAAGAATAACTGACTTTTATGTAGAACTTCAAAATTTATAAAGCAATTTGTATACATTTTCTCATTTGACCTTCACAACAACCCTGAGAGCTAGGGATTACAGGTATCATTTTGTCCCTTTTATGGATAAGTGAACCCGAGGCTCAGAAAAGTTAATTGACTTGCCCTGGGTCACTCACTTAACAAGTGTTAAGAGGCAGGATTCAAACCCAGGCCTCCCCTGATTTCAAGTTCAATGCTCTCTCCCAAGGCAAATCTTTATCCTTTGAGGATGAATCCAGTTTTTCATATGATGGGTAAGTGAGTGACCCAGAGGACAACAGCAGCTTTTTAATTTTGGTTTAAAGGTATAATTATAAAGTAAGAAGACTGCTTACCTTTGGCAGCTCTGAAACTGGCCCTGAAGGAAGTTTTGAGGAGCTCAAACAGGAGATGACATCATAAATAGTTATAATACACAATATTCCACTATATTATCTCAAGGGATCTGTATGGCTTAATGAATAGAGAGCTATTCTTGAAGCTGATTGGTTCAAGTGCTACTCCTGACATTATCTAAAGGACCTGAGCAAGACACTCAACCATTTGGTGTTCTATGAAAAGTCTATAACTGTATCAGAAGAGGTGTTGACGGACCCCCAGAAAGTTATTGTCTTCACCTGGAAGTTCCCTATCCTTATGAAATCACAGGTCCTCTCCTATCCCTAATAATACCTCATATTTCTATAGTGTTTTAAAGCTAGAAAAGTAGTGGTCATTTAAGGTACATTAATTCAAGTATCATTAACTCCATTTTGCTGATGAGGAAAATGAATAAGAGGGGTGGGTCACCCATGGTCACACAATTTGGATGTATCTGATTTGGGATTCAAATCCACTTCTCCTAAGGTCAAGTTTAAACCGTGTCAGGCTTCTTCTCAAGTTAGAAAGTTACAAAACAGAGAGGAAGAGAAGTCTGATGGGGTTGATCATTATAAAACTCTAAGTGAGATGTGAAGGTCATTATCAGATCAGGAAAGGATGTGTAGATTGAGCCTGGCTTTAAAGGATGAAGAGGAATTCAACAGAGGAAGAGGAAAAAGAATAGTGCAGGCATAGGGAACAGCATGAACAAAAGCACGGAGACTTAGTGTTTGAGGCTCATCGTGGTCCAGTCTAGTGGGAACGCGGCGTGCTTAGAAGAAAATAATATGAGCTAAAGCTAGAAAAGCAGGACAATGCCAGAATGCAGAGGATGAAAACCAGGTGAGGAACTCTGCTCAGTAGGCCACAAGGAGTCATCAAAGACTTATGAACAGGAGAGGTAAATGACCAGATCTCTGCAGAAGAAAGATTAGTATGGCAGCAGCATGAAGGATGAATTGGGAAAGAAATAGTGGATGCAGAAATACCTGACAAGCAGTTGAAATATTCCAGGTAAGTGGTATTGAGATTCCCTTTTTCAGGGGGTGGTAGCAAGGAGAGAGGAGGGGCTACTTATAAATTGATAGGACTTAAGTAAATGACTGGATATCAGAGGTGAAAGAGAAGAAAAAGTTAAAACAAAAATAACTCCAAGGTTACAAACATGGGGTACTGGATGGGTGAACAATGATGCCAAAAACGGAATAAGGAAGTCAGAAGAAGGGACAGATATATGTGGGTAAAAACTAGAAAGTTGTATTCTGGATGCATTTAATTTGAAGTTCTTTAACTCCCCATTTCTAAAGTTGGGAATCCCAACGTCCAGGTATATGGCCTACAAAGTACTACTTTGAGGATACTCCTGACGTCATTACAACCACATTCTTCACTAAGTTTTGGACACAGATTCTGTTTGCACAGAAATGAAGATAAACAGGGCTGGTCCCTAACAAAACTATGAAGATAGCAACAACCTTTATCTTCTACAACTCCAGGATCCTCCTTCATATGGAAAAGCCATTATTTTTTCAGCAAGGAAGAGGGCTTTTCCTTTGTTTTGTGAAATCATACTAAAGTCTAAAGTTAAACCCACCTCAGTTATTTTTAGGGTGTTTGATGGTGGGACCAAGTCAAGAAGGATATTAAGGTAGTATAGTAATGTATTTGGCTTCTCCTAACCCCCCAGCACGCCTCTAACTTAAACTTGAGAGCTGTAGGATTAGTCTTGCCTTACCTTATACACTGGCAGGTGGGGGTGGGGGGAAATGTGAGGAGGGTCCATCCTATATTTAGGCAGAAGGGATATAAGAGGACCTTAATATTTCAGTAACTGGAAGAGGAGGGGTAAAATGAAAACTCTTGAGTGGAATATTAGAAATCGAGAGCATGGTGGGTCTTTGTATATGGAAATATTCATATTTGTCAATGCTTGCCCAGTTCAGACCAATAAAAAAGAAATATTTTGAAAATTAAAAAATAATTATTGTTTGAGCAAGTGGTCAGTATACCCATGAACTTTTTTCTAAATAACAAATAGATCTTTTCTATCTGCACCAAAACTTTCCTGACAGTAAAGAGAAAAAGATCTTGGGATATGTAGTAATTTGTCTCTACTCTAGGCCTATTTCCTCATCCCTAAAATGAAAGGGTTGAATTTAAACAGCCTCTAAGGCTCCTTCTAGCTCTGAATCTACGATAGTCTTGAGCACAATGGAAAGTGGGGTGATTTTCCCAGCAATTGTAATAATTTACATTAGTCATCATGATGTTTCCACAATTATAAGTAAGAAAATGACTATTACTAGATATACTCAGTAAGTTAGCCATATGCTTTCCAACAGCACTAAAGTTCTTCAGGCCTCACTCGCCCTATCTATATGCAAAGTATTCCCCAAAAGACTAGGGGGAAGACCTGAGTCTGAATTAGTAAGCACTCCCCCTCTGGATTGTATCTCCCAGATGGCATGTACCCTGAAAATGGTGATATGTATATTGTATATGAGCACATCCCCGCACATTCGATATGTGGAAGGACAAAGTCATGGAAGCAACAAGGAACATCTCTCCACATTGCCAAGCTCACAGAACTGGGCTTGGCAGCTGGGTGATACAGTGGATAGACAGAGTGCTAGGCTAGAGGTCAGGAAGATCCGAGCTCAAATCTACCCTCAGATACTAGCTGCCTGACCTAGGGCAAGTCATTTAACTTGTCTGCCTCAGTTTCCTAAACAGTAAAGTGGAGATAATAATAGCACCTACCTTCCGGGTTGTTGTGAGGAACAAATGAGATAATGTTTGTGAAATGTTTGGTATTTAATAAATGATTGTTTCCGCACTTTCATCATTCCCCTCCAATGCACCTGCCTGTAGAGGCTTGTAGAATAGAAACTGGACCCAAGTGTGAGGAGCAGCAGCAGCAGGAACTGTGCTCTGGTAGAGACGAAAACAGGGCAGCATGTGAAGTCTGTGGTATATAGCACACACTAGTAAAAGGGGAGTTTTTTAAGCTACACCACCAGTTCATGAATTAACTGGCATGACATAGTTTTAACTCCCCACTTCTAAAGTGTGCAGAGATAGCAAGTTTTTATTAAGCAATGACTTTCCCGAGTGTCTGCCTGTCTGTCTTTGCTCTCCTTCTTTCAACTTGCAAAACTATGAATAGATACAGATTCCACCCTGAGAGGCAGAGTTTGCCTGGGAGCAGGAAGTTGCAAAGAGTCTGGAATGTGACATTTTATGATACAAGCTGATAATACTTCTTGATTTCACAGCATTTTTTACTAATCTAATTAAACTGTTTGTTTAACCACTACCTAGAAGCTGGAGTGACTGAAACAACAGATTGGTTAAGGAAGAAATAGGAGGGGCCTGTGGGTGGGGGCTGAAGTGATAAATAACGAGTAATAATTGACAGGTACTCCTTGATAAAGAGGCTAGAGTATGAAAAGAAGGGCGTGAGTGCCAAGGCCACAGACATGAAAAAAACCAATCCATTTACCAAGATGCCATCAAATGCCAGTTATAGATAAAATGGTGGCTAATATTTGCACTCCCTAGCTCACAGGACTGTTGTGGAAAAAGTAGTTAGTAAAACTCAATGTGTGTGGGGCAGCCAGGTGGATCAGTGAATAGAGCACCAGTCGTGGAGTCAGGAGGACCCAAGTTCAAATCTGCCCTCAGCTACTTAACATTTAATAGCCATGTGACCTTGGGCAAGTCACTTAACCTCAACTGCCCTGCTTTCCCCCCCCTAAAAAAGAAAAGAAAATCAATGTGCTATATAAATGTGACTTCTTGTTGTTCAATGATGACACCTGAATGTCATCATGGAAAATGGTCCATTCTCACTCTAGTTGATTATAGATACACTGGAGAACTAACAAAGGCAGAAAAGGAAAAAACAAACAAAAATTCTGGTTTATCTGTACAAGATTAATACTAATTACAGCAATTTCCTGTGAACAGCTATCTTCTTTTGCCTAATTACGATGCTGCATTCAGCATTCATTCAACAAACACTTATTAAGGACCTACTTTGCATGGTGGGAACTGGTGAAAATACAATGATAATATGATACTGCCCTAGCCTTCAAAAATTTTATAATCTAATATGGCAAATGACACTTCAGATGAGTAAGCTGTTGTTCAGCCTTCCTGAGCCCTTTTGGGGTCCTCTTGGCATAGATACTAGAGTGGTTTGCCATTTCCTTTTCCAGCTCATTTTATAGATGAGGAAACTAAGGCAAACAGGTTTAAATGACATACAAGGGAAATACATCTAGTGTCTGAAGCTGGACTTGAACTCAGGTCTTCTTGATTGCAGGCTCTATTCCCTGTACCACCTAGCTGCCTAAACAGAACATGAATTACGATGATAAATATGTGTGTAAAAAGTGCTACAATAACACCAGTTCATGTTTTTACTGTCTTGACCAAATTTTTACAGAGTGCTCTGTTCATAAGAACCCTGGGAGGTAGGCAGTAAATTATTCCCCCAATTTTATTTTTGGAGGGCAGAGGGCAGGGCATTTAGGGTTAAGTGACTTGCCCAAGGTCACACGGCTAGTAAGTGTTAAGTGTCTGAGGCCAGATTTGAACTCAAGTCCTCCTGACTCCAAGGCCAGTGCTCTATTCACTGTGCCATCTAGCCATCCCTCCTTCCCCCATTTTTACAGATGAGGAAACTAAAGAATACAAGGTTAATATGAGGTAATACTGAAAAAGCAGGTTGTAGTCAGGGAAAGATAAATTGCAAGGCTATACTATCATTAACCATGCATCAGACTAACTGTTTTAAGTTTTATTTGATTATAAAAGTAAACTATAAACATAAGTGCTATAATCTCCATAGTCTGTTTTTTATATAGCAAAGCTTACAACTTAAAAAAATACAATAAAATAAAAGGAAACATCAGTCATAATTTTGAGAGTGTTGAGTTTTTTAGTGAAGCAAAATGTATTTTAATAAGATCATTTTTCCCAAAAAATTTGGAGATGACTAGAAATATTAACTAGATAACTATTAAATAAAAAATAAATGTTAATTAGATAACTTCTTGGAGACAACTAGAAATGTTCCCAGGGACCAGAATGAGCTTTAGCAAACCGATGTTGAAGACTCTCTACCATGAAAACACAATCACAAGAATATGTTACTTTAGACTCAACATGAGAAAGAAGGGTAAAACTGGTACTTACCTGGTTAATGTGATCAGTGTAAACAGTCAAATCAGATCCTCCAGGGCAGAAGTCATGAAGAGCCCAAGAAGTTGGGTAGCAGGCCAACAACCACTGACTGATGCAAATGAAAAACTGCCTTTGGATTCTGGTTAATTCTCATCCCTGACCTTCCTTGATCCTACACAGAGAATTTATTGAACCTAACACAGGCCTTTCTCTTATGCTGTTAGTAGTCTGCAGATACCAGGGCAGCATTCGAGTTATCCATGTGTGCTCCCTAACCTTTACCACATGAGCAGTCCACATTCTTTCTCTATCATACATCTATCAGCCAAGCAATCAACAAACACTTATTAAGCACCAACTATGTACCAGGAACTGTGCTAGACAGTGGGAATACAAAAAGAGGAAAAAGCCCTCAAGGAGCTTACAATCTAAAAGAAGAGACAACATGCAAGTAAATCTACAGAACACAAGCTATACACGGTATAAATAGGAAGTGATGAACAGAGGGAAGGCGCTAGGATTCAAAGTGGTTGGGGAAGGCTTCCTGAAGAAGATGGCATTTTAGCTGGCACTTAAAAGAAGCCAGGGAAGTCAGCAGGTGGAACTGAGGAGGCAGAGCAAATCCCAGGAGCTGAGAAATGGAGCTTCTTGTTTATGGACCAGAGCTGATGCATCAAAGAGGGCATAGTAATGGATAAGGTGTGAGAAGCCTGGAGAGGCTGGAGGGGACTAGGTTATAAAGGGCTTTGAATGCCAAACAGAGGATTTTGTATCTGATGTGCCCTCATGATCTCACTTATACTACTTTTTACATTTACTGCTGAGGACCTGCCACATCCTACTTACACTCTCCGCTCATCCATCAAGCTGCTCCCTAGGCCTGTAATGCCCTTCTTAGTGTAGATTAGCTAAAAGTTCATTCAAGCTTACTATGATCCAGGCACTGTTCAGAACTGTTTATGTTCCAATGAGGGAAAATAACACATAAAAGGGAAAGTGGGGAGGTACCCTCACAGGAGTACAGTGGACAAGTAGCTGGGAGAGTCAAGAATTAAAACAAGTAAAAGGTGAACATACCTGGCATAAGCACTCCCTTAAATGGAGGTTCCAAAGAGGAACTTACCAGCTGAAAGGGGGTGGGGTGGGGTGGGAGGGGGTGGCACTGATCTCTCCAAAATGAGAAAGAATATCCTTCATCATCAATGCCCCCCGGGAACCCCCAGCTGGCTATGCTGTTCTCTGTTCTCTTTGTTCCACACACAAAGCACACAGTTTTGCAATTCTCTGATGTCGTCATATTTTATATCATATTTATACCATATCAGATATCATATTTTATAATAGTTATTAGAGTTTTAACTTCCTCTAGACTGTAAAGACTGTAAGCTTTGTGTCATTCTCAGAGCCTGAAGAAGTGCTTTGTAAAAAGCAGGTGGTTAGTGAATGAACTTGCCTCAGTCCATTGCATGGGAGTGGGGGAAGAGAGAGAGGAAGGGGGTAGGGAGGAAGGAGAGAGAGAGAGGAGAGAGAGAGAAGAAGAGGAGGAATAGGAGGAGGGAAGAATTAATTATGATAAAAAAAGATTCCAAAGTAATACTGCTCCTTTCTGGATCGAAACCATGGCCATCATTTCACCAGCCTCTTACACCAGTCTTTCAAAAGAATCCTTATTTCCACCAGCCTCTAACAAAAGGGTTCCCCATTCCACTCTGTATAAAGACTTACAGCACACTATTAAATTCACTGCACCACCCTCTTCTCTAGGCTTATTTAATATCATCAGCCTAAGGGGTAGGTTAGGAACAAAGTCAAAGTCTTCAAAGTTGAAGAGGGAGGGTAGCCCTTTTTATTGGGCTCTACCCCAACTCTGAGTGAACCCACTGTTCTCATGCTCCCTTTCCCATTTAAAAACAGAAAATTACAAACTCTGTTTACTTCCTATTATGCAAGTGGTCTGAGGTTTTACTGACTAAACTGTAAAACAAAGGGAGGGGGAATTAAAAGGATCTCAAAGCACGTGCCCCCTCACCTTGGTAATATGAAAATATTAAAAAAGGCCTAAACAGTCACATAGTTGTTAAAAAAAAGTTAATTCCATTTTAAAACATTTTCATTTATGTCCCAGGAAATCAGTATCAGTTTTCCATGGGATGAAATTCAGAACAATTTATCAGTTTGATATTCCTCTTCCTATTTCCCACAGGAAAGTATCTGATATCCTTTTACTAGTGTGAACCAAACTGTATGTATTCATAACCTTCCCCACTGATACTGGCATTTAAAGCTTCCATCTCTGGAAGCCTGGGACCTTTGCTGAAGACCAACCCTCAGGGACTTTCCAATACTCCAGTCTTGAAAATTGGGATAAGAAGGCTTTTAGGGGTTCCTAAATGGGATGCAATAATTTAACAAGAAGTAAGAGGATCTAACAAAGCACATGAATATGCTGCACCTGAAAGGCAGAAGTCAAGCTATCTGGGAGTCATTAATGAAAGAAACTACAGGCTAAAATTCTGGAGTCCGGGTAATGATGGGCCTCAACAATATGAACTGGAAAAGAATCTGAAGCTTTTTATATCCTCCCCAAAGCTTTAAATAGGAATTTTTGAGCCTAGAGGAAAGATGGGGCACTAAGTTGAGAAGAAGGCACCAGGAGAAGGCAATATACTGGAATGAATTTTCTATGCTGCCCTTGCTGAGGAAGAGGGGAACGGGTAGAGGAAAGCTGGGGAGAGGAAGGAAGGTCTTCCTTACCAAGTCTGGGAGAATGGGGCCAGAGGAAAAATGATCATCAGTGGGATGTGGCCACTGGGATAGCGCTCTAAGAACCTTATAAATTTCAGAACACTACGTATCTCTGTTTGTTCATTTTTTTTCAGTCATATCCAACTCTATGGGGTTTTCTTGGCAGAGATAATGGAGTGGTCTGCTATTTCCTTCTCTAGCTCATTTTACAGATGAGGAAAGTGAGGCAGACAGGGTTAAGTGACTTGACCAGGGTCACACACCTAGTAAGTGTCTGAGGCTAGATTTGAACTCAGGAAAGTGAATCCTCCTGACTCCAGGACAAGACACTCTATCTACTGCACAACCTAGCTGCCCTGGGGTCTCAGTTACCCTTCCCTAATCACAGCTTTGGACTTCCCTATAATCTTGTCCTCAGAATCAACATAGTGTTAAAATTGTACTTGGTTCTGGTCCCCCTGACCACTTCCCCTTATAGTCAGTATATTAACTAGCCAGTATAAAGGGGCAATGGCAGGAAATAAGATTGCAAAGGGGATCCTGGACGTCATATACAAACTGTCCCAAAGATCAAGGAGTGTAGTTTACAAATTATATCATATTGACCAAAAATCCCCTCATGGTAACATGTGTGGTATCAGGGCCCATATCTAGACCCTGCTGTCATGGTTTCCAATTCTACAAAATAACAAATCCAGCCATTCCAGAACACCAAAAGATGCTGATCATTTTGAGATGACATGTGGACATGTTAACTTTAAAGATTTCCTGACAACTTTGAGATGATTTAGATGTGTTCGTGAGTCAACCTGAAGGTGGCACGGAAAAAAATTAGTCTGTTCCCCCCCAAAAAATATTAAAAACCAGACCACAAACTCGTGCCCCCGAGAACTCTTCCCTGTCCATAGGGTCCTGGTGCTCCCAGCTCTCAACCATGGTTACAGGAGTGATGCTCTCTGACTTTCCTCCCTCCCCACCCTCTTCCTTCATGATCCCATCCTCTGTCTCCACATCAGTGCCTATGGGCCCCTTTCACCATCTGTCCTGCTGCTTTCTATGCCTTTCTGCCCCCCCCCACCCTCTGTGGTTATCAAAGTGTGATTGCCATCCTGTTTCCCACTGGGAGTGCCTGCCTCCACTTCGCAATTTCACAAATTAACTATGAATTCACGGGATAAGGTTTAGAGAAAGGATATGACAATAAGGACTTCTCATGACTTCTTGTCTTTGGGATGTTATTTTTATGTTGCCTCCTTCCCCTAACCATACAAGGACAGAAGGGAGAAAGGAAACATAAATTTATTAAACATCTCCTATGTGTCAAGCACTGGAGGGGGGAGGGAGAAGGGGGAGAGACAGAGAGAGAGAGAGAGAGAGAGAGAGAGAGAGAGAGAGAGAGAGAGAGAGAGAGAGACTCTCTTTGATCCTCAACATAACCTATGGTAGGTGCTATTATTATCCCCATATTATAGTTGGGGAAATTGAGGCAGACAGAAATTAAGTGACTTGCCTAGGATCACACAGTTAAGTGTCTGAGGCCAGATTTGAACTTAGGTTTTCCTGACTCCAGGCTCAGAGATATATCCATTGTCCCTTTGTCCTAAGGAAGGAAAGAGAAAGGGAGGGAGGGAGAAAGGGAGGAGAGAGAAAGGGAGGGAGGGAGAGAGAGAAAAGGAGGAAGGGAGGGAGGGAGAGAGAAAAGGAGGAAGGAAGGAAGGAAGGAAGGAAGGAAGGAAGGAAGGAAGGAAGGAAGGAAGGGAGAAATCATAATGGTACAGAATTAGTTCACAGGGCATGTTCCAGATAAGACTGAAGTCATTAAAAAGACCATTTTCCAGTTTACAAAGTATGTTCTTTACAATAACCCTGGTAGATGGCTCATATGACTATTATCCTTCAGTACTCCAAATGACCTGTAACTGATAAGGCTGAGGGGTCACTTCTCTCTCCCCAGTACAGACTGCCATCCCATCAGCCTTGGTAGACAGTCTTTATGAGCTCCATAGCTAACAAGCTCCATCACCTGGTGACACCCTTTCTGGTTCTACCACTGAACCCACATTTGGAGCCTTTTTGGCTTGAGAGGACCTGCCAGGGCTTGCCACCCTTTCCAAGTTTAACCCAGTCCTAATGGGGCAGACAAATGATACCTGCTGCTTGTCATCTCAATTTATTTTGAGAAGTAGCAGAGAGATCATGAGACTGGGAATCAGAAGATTTGGGTCATAATCCCAACTCTGCCATTAGGGCTGATGTGACCTAAGACAAGTCACTTAACCACTTCATGCCTTAGTTTCTTCACCTGTCAAAGAGAAATAACCACACTTGCCTTAGCTACCTCCCGGGGCTATGTACAAAATTAAGCTACTTATCTTCATGTCATTTCAGCACTGCTGCTTGGCATTTTCCTGCATACTTTACAGAAGACTATTTTATCATGCCTGGGCCCAGAAGAAGTTTCAGAAATCCTAAATAAGCCAACAAGCCAAAGCAAAATCCGATGCACAAAGGAAAGCCACTTCTCCCCCATGCCTAACAGCTCTCAAGGCAGTTTCTTCCTCCACAAGTGAAAAAGAAGCTTTTGGCTTTGGGAGCATCTATTGAGCCGTTTAAATCATGTCTAATTCTTTGTGACCCGAGTTGGGGTTTTCTTGGCAAAGATACTGGAGATGTTTGCTCTGTTCTTCTCCAGTTCACTTTATGGATGAGGAAAATGAAGCAAACAGTGAAGGGACTTGCCCATGGTGTGTACAACTAGTAAGTGTCTGAGGCTAGATTTGAACTCATGAAGATGAGTCGTGGTTCCAAACCCAGTCCTCTAGCCACTGCATCGATAACTGCTCTTGGAAGCACTGCTGAGTGTTAAATGCTGAAGTGGAATCAGAGAGGGATGGCTTGCTTAGGTCCACAGAGTTAGTTGCAGGCTGAGTTGAGAACCTAGGTCCCTTGATTCTCAATTCTGGGTCCTTTTGGATATGCCCAAATTATTAAGGGACTAGAGAACAACAAACTGAAAGAACTGGGATAATTTATTCTAGACAAACCTAAGGGACAACTTTCTAATGCTCTTCCACTCACTTTACCAAAACTCTCAAATCTTTTTCAGATAAACTGCCAGTTCTCTTAGTCTGACCTGTCTCTTCCTTATTTGCTGACACACTCAGATTTATTGGTGTGCTGTCCTGTCCCTGGCAAACCCAAGCTGCTGTGGGCTTGGTACCGGGTACCTTCAGGAGAATAAGGGCCTATGTAAAGAGAAAGCTGGCTGGTTTGGCAAAACTCCTGCTTTTTTGCCAAATATAGAGCAGGATTTCTTAACCTGGGGTTTGTGGACTTGTTTTAAAAAAATATTTTCACAGCTATTGGTTTCTTTATAAATCTGCATGTTTTATTTTATTTAAAAAATATTGTTCTGAGAAGGGATCCATAAGTTTCACTGGACTTGCTAGAGGGATCCAGGATAGATACAAAACAAGATTAAGAAACCTTATTGTAGATATAATGACCAGATATTCATACCACTAGAAGACAATCCATCAAGTGACTGTTTGGTATCACGTTTCTATATTTGTGAGCATCCTGTCCTGTCAAAACCTGAGAAGTCTGTCTATTACTCTCAGGCTACCCCAAGAATTTACAGTGAATCAAGCACCTGGCTTAGAAATGGGGAATGAGCCCAAGGGGCTCAACGGGGCAGCTATAGCCTGGGTGCCATCACACAGACAGAATAGATGCCCCCACAAGTTCAAAAGCCTGACAAATGAGTCCTTCTGAGGTTGAAAGGGTCAGAGAGCTCTTTCTTTGCCCTGCAAAGCTAGACTGAGTCAGCAATAGGACAGAGGAGAAGAGGCAGAGCCAAGCAAAGAATCTATTATGAATAGAAGGGAGCAAGCCAGAGCGGAGGGGTTGCCAGACCAGCCAGCTCTCTCTCTCTCTTTACACAGGCCCTCATTCTCCTGAAGGCACCCGAGTACCAAGCCCACACCAGCTTGGGTTTGCCAGAGACAGAGCACCGATGAATCTGAGTGTGTCAGCAGGTGGGGAAGAGAGATGCCAGGCTAGGAGAAGCAGCAGATTGTCTGGAAAAGATCTGGGAGTTTTAGTAAAGTGTGCAAACTCACCATAAGTCAATAATGGGATGTGACTGCCAAAAAAGCTAACCTGAGTTGGGACCACATCAAGAGTAAGAGCTTCCAAGAATAAAGAAAAAGGTCATGGGCCTGATGGACTCTGAGCTGATCAGATCTCATTTGAAATTCTGTGGTCAGCGTGGAGGTTAGAAAGGTCACTGATTCACTGGAGAATGTCCAGAGAGGGCAAACAGAATGGAATGCTGTAGGACTGAAAATTTTTAGCCTCAAGAAGAGAAAACTCAGGGGGGAATCATGATACCTGTAAAGACATATGTACAAGGTTGTCATGCTGAAGAGGGACCAGGTTTGTTTTGCCCCAGAGAAACAAACTTAGAGAAAGAAGAATTTAGATTTGATTCCTGGGGCAGGGGAGGTGGGTGAGGGCAACCCAAAACTTCCTAACAATTAGGGATATCCAAACATGGAATAAGCCACCCCAAGATGCATTGGGTTCCCCACCATCATCTTCAAGTCTTCAAGCAAAGGTGACCCCCTTTTTTCCAGATGGTCAATTATGAGTTGTAGTTAGTGGAGATTCTTTTGGGGGGTTAAAACTATATGGCCTCTGAGGTTCCTTCAAACCCTGAAAATTCTGTGATTCTATGGCCCCAAGATAAAACCAAGTCTAGATCCTTCCAAAAACGGGCTTGCCTCAATGACAGCAGCATCATGTAGGAGGTTAGGAAAACATTGACTTAAGGAGCCAACAACACAGCTAACTTCCAGTGCCAGCCCTCCCTAACCAGAGAGACCAGTGGGACCAATGTCTTCCAGCCCTAAATCTAGGATTCCAAATTCCTATGAGGCTACAGTCTCTTGGTTTGTCATTTCCCCATCTGCAAAAAGATGGACGTGCGGCAGCTATGTGGCGCAGTGAATAGAACCGGCCCTAGAGTCAGGGGGACCTGAGTTCTAGTCAGGGGGACCTGACAAATCTAGCCTCAAACACTTAACACAAAAACTAGCCATGTGACCTTGGGCAAGTCACTTATCCCAATTGCCCTCCAAAAAAAAAAGGCCAAAAAACATAATGGACGTGGATGAGATTGTTGATTTTGATTTTCCCTTCTATCTCTAAACTTCTAATTTCCTATGAAATACCAATAACTCCTACCAATCCTTCTTTTCCCAACCTCTCCCTCCCCTATTTCTCATTACCATGAACCTCAGGCCCACACCCAAACACTCTCATTGATGTTTACAGCACTGATCCACAAGTAAAGTTAGCAGAGCCCCTAGCCCTGAGGTATCCTAATGTCCACAGCCTATAGCACAATGGTGGTAATAATTTACATATCACTTTAAGGTTTTCAAACTGCTTTAGAAATATCTCATTTTATCATCACAGCAACTGGGGGGCGGGTAGGTGCTATTATGATTACAGACAAGGAAACTGAGGCAGAGGTTAATGACTTGTCTAAGCTCATGTAGCTAGTTCAAATCTGAGGCCAGATCTGAATTCCGGGTCAAGCACACAACCCACTGGACCAGGATCTGCCTCAAGATATCAAGACAGCTTTGTGTTAGGAAGGCTTTCAAATGAAGGAGACTTACTATTTTCTATCAACTAAAGCTGTCTCCATTCCTACTGCTCCCATGATCCTGCCTTACTCAGACACAGAGGATTGGGAGAACTGCTGGAAGAAAGCCCCGTGGCCCTAAATGTACCTCTGTTTTAATACTGGAAAAAAAAGGTACTGGACACCTGGGGTTACACAGAGCAAATTGGCCCCTGTTGTCTGTTCATCAGCAACTTCTCTGCCAGGCTGGGGGAATATCCAAACACAGTTGCCCTAGCAGAAGCCCTATGGTGCTAGGTCAGCCTGTGACAAACTCGGAGTTGGCAGAGGAGAACTTCCTGTCAACAGGAAGTAAAGAATGGAGATTAAATTATTTTCAAAGTGGGTAGAAAAAAGAGGTGAGTGAAATGAGGATTAACCATCACCCTGCCTGGTTGAATACGATCTTCAGGGGCACGGGAGGAAGGATGGATCATCATGGAAACACATTCTCAATAAGGCCACACTTTACAACTGGAGGAACAGAACGGGCAGGGAGGGAGGCTTCCTGATAGTTAAACTTTATCTGATTCTCCAAGGGAGGTTAACAATGCTAATCTCACAGAGAAGTCACAGGTAATTAGCCAACTACACTGGGGCCTCTGTTTCAACTCAAAGCTCAACAGGTGACATATCTTGGTATGTATCGGCCTCAAGATTGTTTTTGATGACACTTAGCAAAGTGACTGGCACATGGTAGTTGACTTGACTTGATGGATTTAATAGATCTTGAATAAATCCAATACACTACTCCAGGGTAAGAAGAGCCTGAAGAATAACGGTGGCCAATAAATTTTCAAGTGGCCATTACTCAAATCTGTGCTGGGTGGAGTAGACAGAACCCCTTATTTTGGGGCAAAAAAAAAAGATTACTGAAGGAGAAAGGTAGGAAAATGGCGGAATCTTTTTAGTCTAATGCTCAGAGCATCTGTCTATTCAGTAACCTTGGGGAAGTGTCCTTCCAATGGCAAGACAATCTAAGTCATGTGGTAAGAGATATAGAAAATGATGATAAGGGAATAAAATAAAGCAAGATGAACTATCAAGAATACGTTTATTTGCCTAAATGCTTAAGAAAAGTAGAAATTGATTAACAGCTGAAGCAGTTGATAGAAATGAACTTTTTAAAAGGATAGAGAAGATATGGACAAGTCATAATCCTCCTAAGCTTTTAGCCTGGTGGGGAACAGATCAATTATCCTTATTAACACTCTGAGTTATCCTTACAATATTCAAACATGCTTTGATACATCCTGGAATCAAAAGAAAACAAGCAGGAAAAAAAACCCTAATTAAAGGTCTGAAGCCAATAATAGGAGAGGAGAGGTTTTGATGTGTGAGAAAACATGGTAACATAAAAGACACCAGTTAAATTGTGTATTCTGTAGTACTACTCATTCTATTTGGGTAGAGCTAAATTTTGAATATTTGTCCCTTACGTGAAAAAATGTTCTAGCATCTAAATGAATGAATTAATCATAATATTATGTGGTTTTTATAAAGAGCTGTTCATCCAAAGATTTCAAAGCAAATTGTATAAAACATATGGAGATCAGGGGGAGAGAGAGAGAGAATGAGGAAAAAAAGAAAAAGGCAAAGAGACGGGGAAGAGAGAGTCAGGAAAGAGAGGGGAGGAGAAGAGAGGAATAGAGAGGAAGGGATATAAGGGAAGAAAGACAAGGGGAGTGAGGGGAAGAGAGAAAAGAAAAGAGAAAAGGGAAGAGAGAGGAAGGGACAGAGGGGAAAAGAGACCAACAGAAACAGAGAGTGGAGGGAGGGAGAGGGAAAGGAAGGAAGAGGGGCTGGGTAGGAAGAGAATGAGAGCAGGTTTATTATTATGGTGTTAATACTATGACAGCTAGGTGGCACAATGAAGAAACACACTGAACTTGGAGGGAGGAAAACCTTAGTACAAATTCTGATCTGGGCGCTTTCCAAGTGACTCTGGCCAAATCACTTAACTGTCTGTTTTCTCATCTGTAAAATGGGTGTAGTAATAGCCCCTACCTCCCAGTGCTGTAAAGATAAAATGGGATATTTTAAAAATATTTTTGCAAAGCTTAAAGTGATATATACATACATACATATATATATATATATATATAAATGATAGATATTATTATCACTGGGGACAAAGACTACTTCATTTTTGTCTTTGCGTCTATGACCCAGTGGATAGAGTGCTGAGCTCAGAATCAAGACCTGAGTTCAAATCCAGCCTCAGACATGTAGCTAGCAGGGTAACCCTGGGCAAGTCACTTAACCCCATTTGCCTCAGTTTCCTCATCCATAAAATGAGCTGGAAAAGGAAATGGTAAACCACTTCAGTACCTTTGCCAAGAAAACCTCAAATGGGGTCACAAAGAGCAAACACATCTGAAATGACTGAACAATAACGACAAATTTATAAAGTAGAAATAATAGAATGGGACCTTAAAGTTCACTTAGCCCATCCCTCTTGTTTTACAGATAAGGAAGCTGAAGCCAAGAGATTATTCGACTGTAAGTAGTTAAAACAGAGCTTGAATATAGAGCCTCTGATTCCAAACCCACTATTTTGGGTTGTTTTGTTTTTTCCCCCAAGTTATTACTCTTAGGATAGAGATAAGGGAGTTTGGCCCTGGGGACCACATTTTCAAACCCCTGAATGGCTGACTGATCCTTCATAAATTTGCTCATTTCTATCTAAATCATTTCACTGGACATGCTCCCCATCTGGACTGCCAATTCATTTATTTAGTATTTGCCCCCACCACTTGCCCCAGGCATGGAATGGGGATCAGCAAGTAAAATGCATTCAGTAAATATTTCTTGCTCTGCTTCAAGAATGACCACTTAGTCAATCAAGAACAGCTGATTCAAGAGTGGTTTTGAAACATGTTCTGGTCTTAGCACTGGACCCAAGAACCAAAGAAGTCTATAATCCATAAGGCTGGACTGTGGGACTCACTCAAATTTATGCAGTGAGATCCTTGAAGAGAGAGATATACAAACCAACCAACAAAAAACAGGTCTCCTCTGCCTGTATCCTGGGACCCAGGATTCACTGTATCTCTGAGGAGTTCATAATATCTTAAAATTCTGAAGTTGGAAGAACAAACCACCTAACCTTAAATGTTAAGTCATTTGCCCATGATGACACAAGTTCAAACCCTCACCTTCTGACTTCAAATCCATATACTTAACTATGGTGGCTTTCTGGTATGCACTGGGCCAAGTGGGTGGCCCTGTTACAACACCCAATATCTCTCTGTCCAGACCTGAGGGTTGTCTTGGACTTGGTGGAGCTCTTGTTCCCTAGCAGCCAGTTCATACCCAGGATGAACAGCAGAAGTTAGAGGAATGGATTTGTATTTGTATCCCCAGGGCCTAACAGAGAGTCTATGCTTAAGAAATGCTTGATGACTGACTCAATCAATATCACTATTCCTGTAAAGGACATGCCAATAATTTGCCCTATGTTTCCAATCCCCACTCCCTCTGATTTCCCAGTCAAAATACTCCCCATACATGCTGCCTTTCCCAGTAAGCCCCTTGAAGTAAGGACAACTTTGCTCCCCTATATTTTTAATCCCAGAACTTAACAGAGTACTTGACACATAGTAAGCATTTAATAATTTTTTCCTCCCATAGTTAATTTCCAATCCGATGGACCTCTGCTGCAGTTATAACCATAATTATATACCCACCCCAGAAAAAAATAATACAAACTGGTGAAGAGATCAAATCCAGGCCTATTTTCCAATCTGTCCATCACCAAGCATTTATGAAGTTCCAGGCACCGTGTTAAGTGCTAGGTATACATTTTTTGCCCTCAAGCAGCTTACATTCTAATTGGGGAGCCAACATGTAAATAACTAAGTACATATGGAAAAGGAAGGGGTTGAAAGCATTTACTAAATCCCTGCTATGAGTCAGGGAGTAGCTAAGTGGTGAAGGAGATAGAGTGCCCGGCGAGTCAGGAAGATTTAACCTCCTAAATTCAAATCCAGCCTCAGACACTTACTAGCTCTGTAACTGTGAGCAAACCACTTTACCGTCTTTGCCTCAGTTTCCTCATCTGCCAAAAAAAAAGAGCTGGAAAAGGAAATGGCAAACCAGGATCTTCCAAGAAAAGCCCTAATAGGGTCATGAAGAGTCAGACACAACCAAAAAATCGACTGAACAACAAATTGTGTGCCAGGCTAAGGGCTTCGAAAATATTACTTAATTTGAACATAGTGGAGTTATACAGAGAAGATGGAAGATAATCTCAGAGGGAAAGGCACTAGCAGCTGGGAACCAACTAGTAAAGGCAGAAGGCATGAATTGAATGAAGTCTTGAGAAAAACAAGGAACCTGAGAAGGGGAGGTAAGGAGGGAGAGCACGCCAGGTATAGGGCTGGAGAAAGGGCACAGAGAAGCAGTCTTCTGTGAAAGAAACAGTAAGAAGGCCAAGTGTAGCCAGGAGGCACAGTCAATAGAGTACTGGACCTTGAGTAAGAAAGACTGGAGTTCAAATCCTACCTCAGACTCAGGTCACTAGTAACCTTGGGTAAGTCTAAACTTCAGTGTGTCTGTTTCTTCACCAGTAAAATGGGCACAATAATAGCACCTATCTCAAAATATTTTTGTGAGGATTAAATTAGCATATATATGAGTGTATGTATATATATATATATGTTTGTGTATGTATGTGTGTATATGTACATATATACATATATCATATGGTGTTTTACAAATCTTGCAAGTGCTATATAAATGCTTTGGGTCATTTTTCAGCCACATTCGATTCTCTGTAACCCTGTTTGGGGTTTTCTTAGCAAAGATACTTGAGTGCTTTACCATTCTCTTCTCCAGCTCATTTTACAGAAGAGAAAACTGAAGCAAACAAGGTTAAGTGACTTGTCCAGGGTCAACAGCTAGTAAGTGTCTAAGGCCAGATATAAACTCAGGAAGATGAGTCTTCCTAACTCCAGGCCCAGCACTCTATCCACTGTGCCACCTAACTGCTATATAAATGCTATTATTATTATTATTATTATTGTTATTTATTAGCTGAACCATAAATGTGGAGAGAAGCAAAGTATAAGAAAACTGGAAAGGCAGGAAGGGGCAAGGTTGGGAAGGGCTTTAAATTAAATTTCCTATTTGATCTTAGAGATAATAGGGAGCTGTTACACTTCAGGTGGCTGAACCTGTGTTTTAGGAAAATCACTTTGGCAGCTGATGGACCAGAAGGGAGGGATACTCAACAAACAGGCCTGCACTAGGGTGGTGGCCTAGTGAGAGAAGAGGACGATGATGGAGGATGTGTTATGGAGAATGTGTCACAGTGAAAGGAGAAACAGCAAGACCTGCCAACACACTGGATGTGCAGGGCTACAAATCAAGCATCCAGGAGGATGCCAAAGTGGCTGGCCTTGCTGACTGGGAGGATGGGGGTCCCCTCGACAAGAACAGAGAAGTCTGAAAGAGGAAAGAATCAGGAAGGAAAAATAAGTCAGTTCTGTTTTGGTCATGCTGAGTTTGGGATTTCTGCAGGACATTCAGATAGAGCTATGTCTTAAAAGGTATTGAGGAATCAGAACTCAGGAGATAGATGGATTGGAGAGAAATTTGGGAATCATATGATTAGAGATGATCGTTGAACCTATGACAGTTGACCTCACCAAGTGAGGCTATATGGGACAAGAAGGCCTAGGTAGGACAAAGCCCTGGGGGCACATCCACAGTCTGTGGGCATGACATGGATGAAGGGGATCTGGAAGGAATGGTCAGCTGGGAGGAGAGCCAAGAGTGGGCAATGTCACAAAAACCTAAAAAAGAAAAGAGCTGGCCAAATTTAACGACACCACCCTGATTTCTTCCATATGGCTATTTTCCTTCATAGCCATTCTGAATTTAATTTCATTCATCTCCAGAGTGAGCTGCATAGTGACACAAGTATATTACAGGTATCCAACAATAATGTAGTTCATAAACCGCAGCCCCACTGATGCCCATGTCAGACCCCCTTCGTTTTCTGGGACTCTCTAACTGCATCTTGAGGGGCTACTTGGGTGGGAGTTATCACTTCATTACATAACACTGAGAAGAGTAGAAAGAATAAAAAGAGTAGAAAGAATAAAAAGACACATCCCCACAAACAGTCTGCCCCTGTCAGACTGGACCAATATTGCACCTTGTCCACACTCCTTGACCCACCATCTGTTCTTTGGTCTATTTTTATCCTTTCCCTTCAGTAATTATGCAGGCTTTCTAGAACACCTGTCCTAGGAGGGCACAGTGACCTGTGCATTCTGTCAGCAATGCCCTGTGGTGCAGAAATGAGAAACCCAACCAACCCGTAAGCACTCTGGTCCTACCTAAGCATCCTTCAGACTGCTCTCTTGGACCCTTCTCTCAAAATCTCTCCCTTCATGCTCAGTCTCCTACTTCCAGTTTCCTTGCTCAAGGTTCCAATGACCCAGTCATTAATAACCACAATGATAAGCCTGTAATATGATGAGTTTCAGCTGTAAATAGTCCAGTTGCATTCACCAGAGACAGGCAACAAGACGGATAAGGACAAGAAAACCCATTCCCTCTTGACCAAACACACCTCCCTCATCCAAAGCCATGAAAGAATTCCAGACACAGTTATTACACCAGAATTAGTCTCCAAAACCATTCCCCACTCCCATCACCAAAAAGTATACATGAAAGAAAACCACCTTTTAAAAATGCATTTGAAGTATTATAACCTAATAAGCCTTGAGTTGGGGGTGAAGGACAAGAAAAGAGTCCTACAACTATCAGCCAAAATCTATCTAGTTACTTCAAGACTCAAAAGTATCCTAGGGATGGTACTTCTATCCAAATGCTTCCTTTCTTCTTTTCTTCCTTTCTCCCACTTCTCCCTAGCTAAGACATATTCAGGTCCCGAACAGGGCAATGATAATAAGAGTTTACATTTATATAAAACTTTCTAGTTACACAGCACTTTGGCATGTGTGACTTCACAAAAACCCTTTGGTGTAGACAGTTCAAATACTATTATTTTTATTCCCTCTTTTTAATAGATGAGGCACCTGAGGGTCAGACAGGTTACATGCTTGTCCAAAGCCATAGAACTAGTATAGTTCGGGACCAGGATTTGAATCTAGGACTTCTAACTCCAAGGCCAGGGCTTGTTACAACACAGTATACTGCTTCTTACTGCTCTGATTCAAAATGGTGTCAGCAAAGGCCAAAATCAGACCTCAACTCTCTTCCCTTTATGCCAAATAGCTTTCCATCCTCCTCCATTCAGTTTCTCCACTTTCTCCACTCAGACTTCAATTCGGTCAAAAATAAAATTTAACTCCATGTCTCCAAGCTTATCATGCACCATGGGTTAGCCTCTTCCTCCCCTAGATGCCTAAACATATCATAGGACATCATGGAGGGAGGATAGTGGTAATTAAGACAGATCCTCAAGTCGGGGATTTTGCCATTTTTACCAAAATAATCACATGACTTGACTTCCTCCCCTCCATGAGTTCTTATGAGTGGAGTGGGGGTCAATTGCCATGAAATATAGATGAAAATCTTGGGGGTAGGATAATTCTCAGTGTAAATATGAGCTACTCACTCAAAGAAAGAAAGGAGGCCCCACAATGCCCACTGAAACAAAGCCACAGTAAAATGCCAATGCCAGCTGAAGCCTCAAAATTCATCTGGCAGACTTCTCAGGACCTAAGTACCTCTGGACTCCTGTCCTAAATAATGACATTCTCCTGCCTGAGGCAGTTTCCTACTTCACCAAGTCTGGTGGCTGGCTGGATGAGAAGGCAGATAACATTCCCACCTAGATGGCCTATGACCACCTCAAATTCAACATATCTAAAACAGCCCTCATTATCTTCCTCTACAACCCCTCCCCAAAATCAGCTCCCTTTCTAGACTCCTCTTTTTCTTGACAGTGCCATCATGAACACCTGGATCCTCCTTTGTCATTCTGACTCCTCTTACCCACCTATAATGAAGGAAAAAGCATTGAATGATGTACTAAGGATAGAAAAATAAAAACAAAAAACTGTCCCTGCCCTCAAGGAGCTTAGATTCTTATAGGGGAAGGAGAGGTGGGAGAATGTAGATCACACAGCTAGTAAGTGTCCGAGGCCAGATTTGAATTCAGGTGCTTTATCCAATTGTTCCACCTAGCTTGCTAAGCCAGGGCCTCTCAAATGAGACTTCCAAAGATGATAAGGATGTGGTCTTTGGGGGGAGGAGGGAAGGGAGGGAGAATGTCACCAAGTTCTATCACCCCTGTCTCCCTGATTCCCCTTCCAACTGATTTAACATATTACTGCCAGGAATCACTTTTCTTGAAATACTGCTTCAGCCAAACATGATGGCTCATGACTATAATCTCTTCTACTGGGGAGTCTAAGGATAGTGGATCTCTTGAACTCAGGAGTTCTGAGCTGCAGTGGGATAAGCCCAGCTACTGGGTGTCTGCACTAAGTCAGACATCAATCTAATAAGTCCCCAGAAGTAGGGGACCACCAGGTTGTCTAAGGAGAGTGGAAAGGGTCCCAGATCAAAAATGAGCAGGTCAAAGTACCCATGCTATCAAGCAGTGGGTCCTGCCCCTGAACAGGCATTGTATTTCCAACTTGGAGGATATAGGGAAACTGAAACAACAATCCATTACCATGTTATTTTAAGCCCAGGCTTAAAATTTTTCAATAGTTCCCCACGGCCTACAGGACAAAATCCAAACTCCTTACTCATTCAAGGTCCTTCTAATTTTATCTCCTATAGCTTACCTACTCAAATCCTTTACTCCTGGTCAAACAGGTCTGCTTACTCCCCCCTGAACACACCAGGCACACTTATATCTCCAGTTCTCATTTAGGTATGTTGCTCTTCAATGTCTCCCAACCCTAACTAAGGCTTATCCAAGTCCACTTCTGATTATCTGAGCCCTACCTGTGCTTCAGGAACAACTCATCTGACCTCTCTAAATTCTTTCCAGTTCCATCCCCCTACCCTCATTCCATAGTTCTCTCTCTCCTTTATCTCAGTTCCTATAGTTACTGTGTATGCCATTTATCTGGCACTTATTTACAACCTGATAAAAGAAGTTATTTTTTCCTGTGGTAGCCTTACCTTTTCCCCAAACTCCCAACTAAATTGTAGGATCCTTGAGAACAAGGATCAGATCTGATACTTTTTTGTAGCAGAAACTGTCACCTTTACATCTCCAGAACCTAGTAAAGAGCCTTAAAGCCACTTAATAAAGGCTTAATAAATTCAATTAAAGGCTCTCCCCCCACCTCACCATTACCACCACCCAGGATGGAACACAATACCTTGGATCTCATTGAAAAAGAAAAAAGAAATTATTGACTGACTGAAAAGATCCTGGACCTAAAAGGTACCCACTATGTTTAATGATGGCTGGAATACATGAGGCATTGGACACTGGCTATGTATGGGTCTTGTGGAAGGTGGTAGGGAGCTTGTCTCTGTACCCGGTTTACAAAAGAATTGTTCCAACCTGCACATCCTGACCTTCCATTCCAGTCTTTGCCTTGCCATATTTTCATCTTAATTTGACTTTATCTGACAGGACAGTGGACTGGGAGCCTGGAACACTCTGCATGCACAACCCTACAGAGTTCTGCCATCAGACAGTGTGGTGTGGTTGTCACCCCAAAGTTTATTAAGCATCTCCTATACGCTCATCACGAGGAATTATGGTACATATAAGAGAATAAGA
The DNA here is from genome assembly GCA_011680675.1 of Gymnobelideus leadbeateri. Lineage (NCBI taxonomy): Eukaryota > Metazoa > Chordata > Mammalia > Diprotodontia > Petauridae > Gymnobelideus > Gymnobelideus leadbeateri. The sequence continues at coordinate 562,516 of WOXC01005051.1, read as the reverse complement.
CATGGTCTCTGCCTTGGAGGAAGGAACTCAAAGTTCAATTATTACTCCTACTCCATTAAAATTCTCATCTATAGGAAAATCTGGGCAGAACCTTCTTGCCAGCCATGTTTGCAATGTAACAACAATTTACAACTACATGCAAACCATGTATTTTATCTTAGAGAAAAAAAAAACCACAAGCAGAATTCAACACCAATAACCAAATTCTCCCACATACAGGTCACTGCTGTACACCTGGTGCTGCCCAGAGCTCAGAAGGGTGAAATGTGACTTCCATTCACCTGTCCTGCCTCCTCCATTTGCTGCTACTTCCCAGGGAAGGAGAAAGACATGACATCTTTACTTCTTGCTATCCCAAGTGTGACTACCAAAACAAACATCTGGAACGCTAGTTCTTTGCCCTTTACTATAAAAGACCCTATCCATAAAGTACTTTGTGGCCGGGATGTTCAAACCAAAGGGTCCGGTTGGCTTTCCAAGAACTTCCTAAACATGGGAAGAGGAGGACACGTGGAGGGTGGATGCCCAAAGGTGGTTTAACCCTTGGGTCTGCAGAAACACATTATGCTTCTCAAAGCTCCCTTCTTCCTCCTCTCAGCAGTACCCTTAGTCTTGACAATGACTGAGGTCAAAACCCAGGTGTGGAGTTTTCCTTTCCAGGACACTGGGGAGACTTAAGTGTGACTCCCAGGCTTAACGGGTTTGAGCCCGCTGGCACCAGCCCCAAGGGCTTCACCTCTAGATCGAACAAAGTCTAGTTTCCAGAGGAAATCGATACCGCCAAAGTCCGAACCAGCAGGCCGAAGTCTGGGGGCCGGAGAGTGGGGGAAGGGTGTGAACGCCAGCACGCGTACTCCCAAAGTAGAGCTCGTGAAGCAAGGATGGAAGTGCAAGGCAAAGGGGCCGGGGTGGGGGGAAGGGGGGGAGAGGGGAAAGCCCCACCCACCTCATCCTCAGGCTAGCAAGAGAAGGCCGGGTGGGAGCCCCGAGAGGTTAGAAAGGGGCGGGGCAGCCGGCGGAGGCCGACCTTGGCTCGGACAGTTCGCTCTCCCCGTCTCCACCCACTGCCCCACCTCTCCCTCCTCCCCCGCAGGACGCAAGCCCACGTCCGCCCTATCCTCCTCCTCCTCCACAGCAGCCAAAACCCTCTTCTGCAAAACAACCTCATAGCCTCCCACGAGCGCCCTCTCCCTTCTACACCCCTGCAGCCGGATACAGCCATTTCTAGCCACCCGCTAGCCGCCACTCGCCTGCGAGAACACCCCCGGCGCACCCACACATTAGGTAGGGCGCGCGTACGCACCAGCAAAACGCAGAACACTGTACTCGGGGAACAAAACAAAAATACACACACATACACAAAACAAAACACGGGCACGCTTCCGCACGCGCGCTGCATCCAAGCATCTGCTCCTTTGCAACCAGAAACCACGAACACCGACCGAGCCCCTGGCTTGGGCAACCTCTGAGTCAAGACTGGACGCGGGGGGTCGGTCGGGGTTGGGGGGTAGAGGGTTTATCCCTGGCCCTTCCAGAGGCTGCGGAGCTGACTCCTCAAAGGGCCACGCTCGCCTAGACGTGCGGGCGCTTTGGCATTAACTGTTTGCTCGCCATGACCCTGCGGGTAGACGCAGGACGGCACTCGGGGACTGAAGCGTGAGGGGTTTAGGGTAGGAAGGGGGCCGGACTCACTGGGATGTGCACCCGCAGCGATCGCCTCTTCTGGCCCGAACTCTTCTTGCTGCTGCTCCCTCCGGGGCTAGAAACATCTTTCTTCTTCTTGGTGTCCATGGCCGCACTTCCCATAACTTTAACGAGAAGTTAATTCCGGGTGACTTGTTCCTGGAATCCAGCGGCAAGCAGGATTCTGCCCCCCGCTACCCCGCCCGCCCCCCGGCCCGCTAGTCTTGCAGCGGGAGGCTGGCTTCGTGGGTGCCCTTTTCTGACTTCGCTTCCCCTCCGCCTGGGGGCAAGTGCGTTCTTACTGGGGACTTCCGAAGGTGTCAGGGGAATGCGAAGAGATGGCCGGTAATTCGTCGTCGATACTGTCACCCCACGAAGTGGCGGCGATGAGGAACCACCGTGGAGTTCAAGTGTCCTCTTTCTCCCGCGAGGGTCAACGGGAGCAAAGCACAAAGTCAAAGAAAATGCTGCCCCGCGTGGAGCTCTTCTACCAGATTGCACATGCCTACGGGTTCCTGTGGAGTGACAAAGTTTCCTCCCCTCTAGTAAAGTTAAATTTTCTGCACCCCGCCACCACCCCCACTACCCTGCACTCTAAAAGCAGATTCCAGGAGACAGGTGCCAAAAAAAAAAAAAATCGTGGAAAGGCTCCTCCCAAGCGTCTATGCCTAAATTGGCAAATCTGGCCACCGCGAGACAGTTTGCAAATAAGTATCAGCTCGGTGCCTGGAATTGGGTCCGTCCTCCTTTCTCAGGAGGGGGGGCGCGGGGGGGAGGAGGAAGAGGAGGAGGAGGAGGTGCGAATGCAAATACTCATTGCAATTGGGCTACCTCTTAGCTAAAAGCAGAAGGGTTCCGGCAGCTGCGGGGACTTGAGGGCTACTCTCACGCTGCAGGGGAGAGTGGGGACCCAGGACAACTGCTCAGTGCCTGCCAAGCGGGCTCTTTCCTCTATCCGCCAGCGACCGGTAACCCCAGGTAGCAGCAGCGAGCTAAGGAAAGAATACACGGGCGGCAGCAACCATGCACACAAACCCTGGGCTCTAGAACAGCGGACCCAGGCAATCTGTCTGGAAGACTGCAGGCTGCGCTACAGGAAGTGCACCGCAGAAAATGCAACTTTCTCTGACAGCCTCCTTCCTCCAGGCATATCTCCGGAGCCTCCGAGCCCAAGGTCGGGGCTTTTCTGCCCGGGGCCACGGGGACGCCACCCAGCCAGGGTGGTCGAGGGTTCCTGGTTGTGCTCTCGTTTCCGAGCAGGATGCAGAGTTGATTCTGGGCTTGCATTCTCTCTGTGCAAGCTGCAAACTACCGCACCCGGAGCTGTGAAGAAGAGACATTGATTTCTCCGCGCCCCCACCCCCACCTCTAACCCCAGCTCCCAGCCCAACACCTTGCTAACAGCAACAACAATACTGGATAATAACCCAGGCCTCCCCAGACTCCCAGCTGCAGTCCTTCAGTCTAGCTGCAGAGAAACCCAATTTTCTGTAATGCCCCCCTTCCCGCATACGAGGATCCCCTAATCCAGCCCGCCACCCTCGCCTCCACTGCGGATATAATTGTGCACAGCGCGTCCTGAGGCTCTTGCGTTTTCTGCTTTTTTTTTGCCTTCCAGGTCCATCAGCAGTTGCGCAATCCGTCCATCGCGACGTGACCGTCCTGGCTCAGTGGTGTGGGCAAAGATGCGGTGCGGGTGGGCGCCCCTCAGCCCTGAGATAGCCAACAGACCCGGGAAAAGGGAGGGGAGACTGCCAAAGAGGGTACGAGGGCTTTGGTTAGGCAGCCGCTGCTACGCCGAAGACCAGGAGGGCCACGTGTTTGCAAAGCTAACACTGCGGCAACCACTGCCACCTCTTAGGCTGCGACGTTCCCCGAAGCTCCTTCCCTGGTTCCCCGAGAGGGAGGGGAGATGTCAGTGTTAAGTACTTACCGAGACCATGGATGTGCTGGGTGCCCTCCTGAATAGGCACAAGGACTAGAAGGAGGGAGGGAGGCGCATTGCTTCTGAAATTCATCCTGGCGCAGTCGACTTCCCGCATCAAGCCCCCTCCCCGTCTAGTGGGAGGGGGCATGCTTACCCCCTTACCAAAGGTCACCCCATCATCACCAAGGCTTTCGAAGCCGAGTCTGCAGTCTCTTCATTCAACAACCTAAAGCTGACATTCAGAAATAAATAGTGTATTCCTATACGGTATCCCTTTGGGTGACGATATTGCAGGCATGGGAGGAGAAACATTTGGATTCATTCACAATGCTGCTACTTCCCCAATATAGGTAGTGTTGGAGCCTAGCTTTCTGCTTGCTCGATATTGATGGTCCTCAAAGACCATGCATTAGCAGTCCTTAGGTGCATTTTAAGAAGCTTCCTTTCCACCCCACATTCCTAATTCAGTTTAACAGACATTTAATAAGGACCTGCCATATGCAAAGTATTTGAAGATGAACAAATAAAAATTAAATTGTTTACACACGATCCTTTGTTTAACAATGGAATTTTCTCCCAATTATAAATAGTAGCTCTAATTTGTGGGAGAAAATTGATGCTGAGAGAGGATACCTATATAGAGGTGGATGGGTGTGTGTAAAAATATACTGGTCATACTGCAAATGTCAGTCTGGATTCCAGCCCACTCTATCACTCTTCTCCACAATGCTATCTACTCAGAGATGAGGGAAAGAAAAAAAAGGAAACCAGTCCTTCCTCTAGAGTTCATTACCTAAGGGGCATGAAGAATCATGATGCCACAGTAAAGCTAATTGGAGCAAAAGGGGGGCATCCTACTTCTCTGTGAGTATGACTAGCGTCTAATAATCCCCTCTACAATACAGAGACCTCTCTTCTTTGGGGCAGGACACTGTCTAAATTAAGAGGCATCAGGGGATAGAGATAGGACCTGGAGAAGGGAATCAGAGAAAGCTTTCTAGAGGAGGTTGGTAGCCCCTGATTTGGGCTTTGATTAGAAAGAAAATATATTCCAAGCACAGGGGATGAAATGAGAAGGGCACAAAACTGGGAGATTACAGAATAGCTAATAACCCACTTGGTTAAAATATACGTGTGTGAAGAGAAGAAGGGTAAAATCAGATTGGAAAGGAGCCAAGTTGTGGAGGGCTTTAAATTCCAGGCTAAAGGGTTTGTATTATATCCCATTGGCAACAGTTATCTAAGGGATTTGAGCAAGAGAGTGACAGAGGAAGATTGGAGGTGGGGGCAGGAGGCATTGATTTGAGTGATGAAGAAGAGATTGCTGGCAGAGATACCAGAGAGGAAGCAAGAAATAATAAAAGACCTAACTGGTCTAGAAAAGGAAACAGCAGGCTCCTAATCTCACAATTTAATAAGAACTGCGGTCTCCAAGGTTACTGGTGATTTCTTGATCGCCAGATTTGGTCGCTTCTCCATCCCCTTCATTCTTGATTTCTGCTTGTTGTTGACCACTCTCTTTATGTGAGTAGTCTTTCCTCTGTAGCTTTTGCCAACTCACTATTTGTGTTGTGATTATAGGTGATCCAGGGCCTACTCTATTCTCTCTATGCATAGTGATCTCATCAGCTCCTGTGGATTTAATTGTAATCTGTATGCAGATAACTTAGATCTACACAGTCAGCCACAGTCTTTTGTCTAAGCTCCACTATTTATTGCCTATTGAACATTTCAGACTGAATGTCCAAGAAATATCTCAAACTTAGGGTCCAAAACTGAACTCTAACCCCCAAACTCACCTGTCATCCAGATTTCCTTATTTTGTTGAAGGCACCTCCATTCTTCCAGTCTCCTGGTTCATAACCTTAACATCATCATCAACTTATTTTCACCTCACGTAGCCAGTTACCAAATCTTGCCATTTCTACCTCTAAAACATCTCACAGATAAGACCCTTCTCTTCATTTGTTCAGGTACCACTTTAGTTCAGGCCCTCCTCACCTTCTGGCTACCCAGGTGTCCCCACCATTCCAGTCCATCCTACACACTGCTGCCCAAGTGGTTTTCTTAACCTCAGAGCTACATCTATCTTTCCAACCTAATTGAACATTATTCCCACTTCCCAAAGCACAGATCTGACCATAATAATCCCATCTCCCATTCACTAAACTCCAGTGGCTACAAGTTGGTTACCTCCAGGATCAAACATAAAGTCCTCTGTTTCACTTTTAAAGTCCTTCGAACCTTTCCAGTCTATCCAGTGTTGATATTGGAACAAAGAAGTAGAATTTGGCATCTGATTGAATGTGTGGGATAAGAGTTGAAGAAGACTCCTAGATATTGAACCTTCACAACTGGGAAGAAGGTGGTGATCATCATCATCAAAAGAAATAGGCAAGCTTTTTTTTTGTTTTTTGGAGGGACTTGATGAGTTTGAGGTACCTGTGGAGCACCCAAATAGAGTTGTTGAACTGCAGTTAGGGGTTAGATGAGGGCGGTGTAGGAAGATTTGAGAACATTCCGTTTAGAGGTGATACTTGAAGATCAGAAAGCTGGGAGGACACAGACAGGGGAGAAGGTTAAGCATAGAGTCTTGGGAGACAGGAATAATCAGGGCTCAGAAGAAGAATAATAAACCAAAGGAAGAAGAAAGACAGGAAAATAAGGAGAGAACAGACTCACCGAAGCCAAGGGTGGGACATAGTATTGAAGAAGCATTGGTCAAGGGTGTGAAATATTAAAGAAAGATCTGAGATAATGAAACATTAAGGGAAAAAAGCTCATTGTATTTGACAATGAAGAGGCTGCCCTTGAGGGGGGGAAGGGGGAGAACAGTTTTAGTAGAGTGTAGGATAGAAACTAGAAAGTAAGGTACTGAAACGTTAAGTGGTGGAGGAGATGAAGCAATTGTGTATACTCTAGAACTCTGGCTATAAAGGGGAGGAGAGATTGGGATATCATCCAAGGAAATCGTCCAAGTGCTTTTGTAACAGCTTCCTTTGGTTTAGCCCTAGGGCATAGTGGGTTAACTTCCCACCCACACAACCAATTTGGAAAGTTGTTCCCTGGTGTCTGACTCTTGGTGACCCTGTGGACATACCGTCCAGTGGGTTTTTCTTGGCAAAGAAACTGGGGCAATTTGCTATTTCCTTCTCCACTAGATTAAGGCAAACACAGGTTGTCATTTGCCTAGAGTCACACAGCTAGTAAATATCTGAGTCTGAATTTGAACTCAGGTCCTCCTGATTCCAGGCTCAGGTCTCTATCCACTGAGGCATCGAGCTGCCCTTTAATTTGGGAAGTGTTGTTCAGTAGTTTTTCAGTCATATCAGATTCCTCAGGACCCCGTTTGGGGTTTTCCTGGCTAAAGTGATTTGCCATTTCCTTCTCCCACTAATTTTACAGATGATGAAACTGGAGGGAAGAAAGTTGACTGATTAGCCCAGGGTAACATAGCTGGTAAGTGTCTGAAGCCACATTGGAACTCAGGTCCTCCTGATTCCAGGTCCATCACTATCCAAAGAGCTATCTAGCTGATCTAGCTGCCCCTTAATTTAGAAAGTATCCTTCCTGAGGTGGCTGGGTGGTGCAGTGAATAGAGCACTGGCCCTGGAGTCAGGAGGACTTGAGTTAAAATTCGGTCTCAGACACAACACGAAACTAGCCATGTGACCTTGGGCAAGTCACTTAACCCAATTGCCTTACATCCCCCCCTCCAAAAAAAAGCAAAAAAAAAAAAAAGTATCCTTCCTGCCCCCAAAAAGGGTCCCTGTGGTATAGGGGGCATTATTACACCTTAGGTAAAATATCAAGGTGGTTTTAGCCTATCTTACATGATATGCCCTAGAGGTTATATTACTGGAGGTCAAAAACACAGCTGAACTGGAGCAGTTCAATGATTTTTTTTTTTTTTTACTGTGTTCAGTACTCAGAACTACAGTTAGAATTAATAGTCATAGCTAGGCTGACCCATCAGCTTCTGTGATGTAATTCTAGGGGCCAGAAGTGAGTGAGTGAGTGAATGAATGAATGAAAAAAATGTTTATTGTTTGCTATGTACCAGACACTGTATACTTTCCTTCTTAGACTCCTCCCTTACTTCCCTTACTCTCCCCACCATACCCCTTGCAAAACAAAATAAAACAAACACACCAAAAGCCCAATTGCTTCCCTGTGCTTTATCCTCAAATTCTATCAGGAAAGCTCTCTCTCTTTAAATCTTTCATTTTTAAAGTGAGATGTTGGGGAGGGGGATATAAATTTTAAGTTGTTTTCACTTGTTTCCATTTCGAAACGACTGCCCTCACTTGAGCTTTTCCTGAGAGCAGTTTTTGATTTGGAGGGAGGTAGGAAAAAACCATGAAAGAAGTTATAGGGAAGAGAAGCCACTGAATAATGAAAAGATAAAGATTCTTGAAGATGAGGTCCTGAAGGTTCACCTACCTTACTTTTTTGCTTAGACCCTGTCCTAATTAATAAGGTTTTGTTTAGAAGTAGCTACATTGCTTTGTTCAATTGGTTTCTATAAACATTTCATTTTCTCAATCCTACATGAAAATCCTACTCCCTGGCTCATGAGGGAGTATCTCGGGTACTCAAAGACTGTGTCAGCCGAGTGGAAGCTCTGGCCCAGCAGACAGCTTGAAAGACTTCCAAGCACTGTCCTGGCAATAGTGTCTACCATCTAAGAACCAGCAGAGTTGCAGGTGCAGGCATCGGGGGTTGGCTGCCAGGTGATGATTTTTTTTTTTTAATTTACAGCAACTGGTGCCCAGAGGAGTTTCATTCTATATTGGTGGAAATGAAATCACGGGTACTTGTGGTGCTGAAGTATCAGAATCACTTACTAATCTTTTATGTCAGAGGCTCCCCACTCTTCACCGCCCCCCTGCAAATGGCCCTAATATATTTTTTTGCTTTGTTGATAATAGATAATATGGGAATGTTAGTATCTGTCTTCCTCCTAGATAATATGGAAATGTTAGTATCTGTCTTCCTCCCATGAAGGACATTACAAGGTATACAGGTTCACAGAGTTAAAACATGAACAGGAATTTTGTTTTGTTTTTCAAAAAGGGAAATAAATAGAACTAGGATCAAACCTATACAAAATATCAGTAATCACCAGAGCCTACCATGCCCACCAACTACCATCCTCTATCCTCTTCTCCCTTTCTCAATTAAACTCCTTGAAAACAACATCTACAATGGGGACTGTCCACTTCCTCTTCTCTTCCTCTCTTCTCTCAGGAGTCCGGCTTTCAACTTCATTCAATTGAAACTGCAGTCTCTAAGGGTAAATAATGACCTCCCAGTTGTCAAATATAACAGTCTCTTCATCATCCTTTTCCTTCTTGTTCTTTCCGGAGCATTTGACAACTGTTGCCCACCTTTTCCTCTTGTGTTCTCTCTGATTCATGGGATTTTGGGGGACTCTTGTCAGCCGGTCGGGACCAGCCTCTAATTTGTGGGTGGTTGAAGCTGACCCAAGCAGGCTAAAGACAGGAGAGTCCAGAATCAAACAAGTTTAATTTCAAAGTAAGTGAATTGGCTTGCAAGCAAGGAGACATGTGCCAGAGCCCCACCCTTAGTGGGGGGGAGCTCCTTTAGTGTGGGGTGAACTCAATACTCATACCTTTGGCTACTCAGTGAGCTGTAGCCCTGACAATGAGGGGTAACAGCAACAATGTGACAAGTTTGATTCATAGCAGGACTCCATGACCAGAAACAATTCTGGGATTTTGCTGTGGCTTAGGTCATCCAGAGGGTGAATGCAAAGGATTGTCATTATGCCAAGCTCAGGGCACAGTCTGTTTGCTGGACCTTGGCTCTGGAAAACAGGGTGTCTCCTGATATCTTGACATTTCCTCCTTTTGGCCAAAGGGAGGAGGTCTGAAAGAACCCCTACCCTTATGGCAAATAATGGAGGGGCAGGTATAAGCCCAGATGCCACAAGAGGCCAGTTGGGCCAGGATGAGATGTTCCCAAGTGATTATTAGTTCCTTGAGGGGACCTATTGGAGGAGTGTCTCCGGTATCAATGTGCTAGCCATTGTTTGCTTGCAAGTAGAAAAGGGGGCAGCAAGAATGTGGGGGGGGGCATGCTAACATACACTTGAATCAGGCCGTTGGTGGTTGGGCATATAACAAAAGGGAAGAGGGGGAAAAAACCTTGGACTCAACGCTCGTCCAGAATCTTGGAACAGGTGTCTCATCTAGATGTTACCTGATTCTGAGTCTGATACTAGATAACCTTGAGGTCCCTGGTCGGGGTTCTACCATCCACTCAGGAGCAGGGGCTTTCTTCAAATGATACAGGAGTTCACACCCACAAGTTTGACAGCAGTAGGAGTAATCAGAAGGACTTAGTGAGGGCCTCTAGAGAAAACCCCTTCCATCAATCTTTGAATCTGAGTTTCTGGTCCTTAGTTAGAGGACTCGAAACATCACATAGAGATAGTTCAGTTTCTCAGCCACACAGGGCTAGGCTTACAACAATGCATTAAAGTTTTTCTCATAATTTCCATAATTACATTAAGTCGGGTACAAATCAAACTATTTAGAGGTCAAGAATCTTTACCTTAAATAGCAAAATTTCACTAACCACAATATAGCACTTAATGAACTAGTTTTGGGAAAGGAGATTTATATGTAACCAACAAATTAAACATAACTAAAATCGAGTCTCCTTGTATTCTGTTGACCCATTCTCAATATCCATTTAACGGTACATTTTGAGTCCCAGATGTCAAATGTGGTTATCTGGTCCCTAGATGTCTTTTTTGGACCATATACTTATTCTCAGGATAGCTCTAACAGGGGCTACTCTGGTTCTAAATCTAGAGGTTCCTAGATAATTCTGCTAGTGATATCATTTAAATTTGGTTCTCTAATTTTGAAGCTTCAGAGAATTTCAGTTTATATACCATTTGCTGTTTCTATCCTCACCTAAATCCTTTACCTGATATAAGAATCTTTTAGAAATTTATGAGAGTCCAACTGCAAAATGAACTCCTCTGACTTTTAAAATTATCAGACAGATCTTTTAAAATAATCTCACTTTTTTTTTTACCAATATCAATACAATTTATATATAAAATCCTTAATCTTTAATTTTGAGAACTTAATACTAAGGCATACTGAAAGCCTAGATTATCATGATAGATAAGCTTGGAAGTCAATCATATGTATATGTATATAGTTCTTAAAGAAAATAGTCTAATCCTGTTGCTTTCCCAAATTTTATTATTCAATTTATTTAGAAAACTTTTACTCTATGTCTTTGTCTTATTACTTTGTTTAATCATTTCCCCCTTAGGAGGATATCATCCCTATATTATAATTTGACCACAAATATAACACAAAATTGTAAGATGTTCATACTTGTATCCTATCATAGTAATTCAGAAATGTTCCGGTATCAATCTATTATTTAATAAATTTAGTATTGTATTTACAAAACTTCTTGATTATAGAAATTTTCTATAACAGGAAAAAGGATATAGTTATAACAATGTCATATATCAAAACAGAGGGAAAAAACTCCCTTAACTGTATTTGGTTCTAGGCATGAGTCATATCTGACAGCTGATCATGTAGTCACAGGGTGTCAAAAGGAAAGCTTAGGATTAAAGGGGGGAGAGGGAATTTCCTTTTCAGAATCAGCATAGCACAATGGGGAAATAGAGTCAGGAGGATCCTACCTAGGCCTTGCCTGTGTCATGCCCAAAACTTTTCACAGGTACAGACATCCACCTTTAGCAGTTCCTAGACTATAGCACGTGCTGTTTTCTATTACTGGCTTTATGACAATTCAGACAACTATCCCTGTTGTCAAAGTTCAAAACAATAGTAAATTACAGTCCCAAGAATCTTTACCTTAAATAGCAAAATTTCACTAACCACAATATAGCACTTAAATATCTTTCCTGATATTTTGCTAACAGTTAACATTTCATTTAAAACTACCCATATTCTGGAGCTTCAGCCATAGAGCAAATACTTGACTCATCATTTTATACATTGAAGCTACATCTTTAAACCACCCCATACAATTTTATAGTAGCCAACAATTTCAAATGAAAATTTGCTATTATTACATATTATTATTATCTTCTTTATAACAAAATATATACCTCATTAGATATTTAACAGTTTTCAAATATGTTTTTGTGACATCTTTTTAAAAACCCAATGCATGTGTAACAGCATCCAGTTTAAAAAGTTGTTTTGTCTAACAGCATTTCTGTTACAATGGTCTCTCAAATTTCACAACATCAGAGAATTTAGAAATAGAATAATAACACAAACAACATCAACATCATGTATTTAAAACATGAAACAAAAATCATGAAAAAAATTGAGATGACATCAATTGCATTTCCTATTTATCACACTGATCTTATTACCTTTAACATTTTAAAACCACTTTAGGGTTATCAGGTATGTAACAATTACATTCAATTGAAGAAATAATAATAATGTAGTGTTTAGCATATGCCAGTCACTGTATCAGACACTTTATAATCTTCACGACATATGATCTTCACAACAACCCTGGGAGGTGGGTACCTTTATCATTTTTCTCTTTACAGATCAGGAAACTGGGGCAAACAGAGATAAGATAACTTTCCTAAGATTACACAACTAATACATTTTTGCAACTGGAAGGATGGGCTCACCAAGGGCAGAAGCTGGCTGGTTCCCTCCTGCCTACAAACACATACATACCTTATACTGCCATGCTGGGCACTGCAGCTGGGCAAGGTCTGCTGAGGGTTTTAGATTTTTCAGAGATTTGGCAGAAACAGTGGCCCAATGCTAGCCAGACAGGGACATGGCACTGTCACCACCCTCAGCACCTCATGCCTGGACTACTGCAATAGACTGCTGGTGGATCCGCCTGCCACAAGTCTCTCCCCGATCCTTCCTGTCCTCTACTCAGGTGTCAAAGGGATCTTCATTAAACACAGCTTTGACCATGTCTCTGCCACTCCCCACCCCCAGCTTCCATCCAATAAACTCGAGGGGAGTGATAGACGATCCTCTGGAGTTTATTGACAATGCCATGTTCCTGTCTGGTTAGCATTGGCCCACTCTTCCTGTCAAGCCTTTAATAGGGTGCATAAATGACTAAAATTGGAGGTAAAAGTGCAGTTCTTAGGCATAATCTTTTTTATGTCAAATCTCCAAAGAATCTAAAGTGTCCCTGCTGGGTAGGCCTACAGTGCTGAATGTTCCGGCAGGTGGCTTCCATGGTAACGTGGTTCACCTTATGTTGACAATGATAACTTGGAAGATTTTGAGATGGGTGACATTCACAGAATCAGAACTAAAACCTGCCCTATGGATTCAGAATTTTTGATTTGGAGGAGATTTTAGAGGTTATCTATTCTAACTTGGGTAAACGAGAGTCTGGGGCGGGGGTGGAGGGTGGGGGAGGGGAAGATATGGGTACCCAGCAGTGCCTGGATGCAACTGAATTCTAAGATGAGACTAGGTCTAGGGCTATGTCAGGGAGTTAAGAACTACTATCATTAACTAAGCTCCATTACCATGCCAATGAAGACCAAAAATAACTGCAGTTAACAGGTTTATTTCCTGGGCTTTGCTACCTATATTTTTGTCTTGCCTTAGGCAGATTTCTTCAATCTCTCTTGGGTTTTTGCTTCCTCATCTGTAAAATGAGTCACTGATGTTTCTAGTCTTAATCATCCTTGACTCTTCACCTTCCATCTCTATCCTCCCACACCACCACTCTACTGTATCCAAATTAATAACCAAGTCCTGTTGATTTTGTTGCTACAACATTTTTCCTATTGGTCCCTTTCTCTCCACTCACTCACACAGATCTTGTGCCCTCTTCACTTCCCTGATGGGCTACAGTAATTTCCTCCACATACTCCCCTCTCCAATGCTTTCTCCACACAGTTGGTTAATTAACATTCCTAAAGGATAATGTTGCTCTTCTTTGGAGTTCACAGAGCCTTGGTGTCTTCTTCTAGCCTTTAGCATAAAATACTTATTCCTCTGTCATTTAAAGCTATGAAAAAAATCTGGTTCCAACCTATCTTTTTAAGTTGATGACCTATTATCATGATGATCCCCATCATGAACTCTATAATCCAGTCCAGTTGGCTTACTTGCTAATTCTTGTAGTATGTGACATCCTATCTCCCATCTCCATGCTTCAGCATAGGCCATTCCCTGTGTCTGCAAGGTCTCCCCCACCTTGGTCTTATAAAATCCCTAGCTTCCTTCAAAGCAAAGCTCAGGTGCCACCTCCTACCTGAGACCTTTCCTGGTATTTCTAGGGGATTTTTTTGTGTCGGCTCATCTGTATGTATATTGTCATTTTTTTTTGTAAGCTCTGTGAAGGTAGAAACTTTTGTTTTCACCTTTGTATCTCCAAACTCTGAGTACCTGTTAATTAGGTACTTAATACAACAACTCTGAGTACCTGTTAATTAGGTACTTAATAAATGTTTGTTGAATTGAATTGGATGAGGGGAGTGGATAAGATGATCTCTAATATCCCTTTCATAGCTAAATCCAGTGACCCTATGACCTCCCACCAGAAGTTTTTTTTTTTTGTATACTTCGAGTCATAAGGGTGAATAACTCAAAAATCATTGTTAGATTGGTCTAATACTTAGAAGGTTCTTTATATAAACAAAAACCTGCTTCCTGGTAACTTCTACCCATCAGTTCAAGTCCTAGATGAGCCAAAATTTAGGAAGACCTGAGTTCAAGTGTAGCCTTAAATACTAGCTGTGCAGACCTGGACAAGTCACTTAACCTTTGTCTGTCTAAGTTTCCTCAACTATAAAATGGGGATCATAATAGCACCTACCTTCCAGAGTTGTAGAAAATGAGATAATATGTAAAGCATTTAGCACATAGTAGGCACTTAATAAATACTTGTTCCCTTCCTTCTCCCTTCTTGAGCAATAAATCTGCTCCCTCAATTTTTTTTAACTAACTTTGCCCTGCCTATTGAAAGTTAACTTCAGAGGAAACTCCTTAACGACTGAATTATACTCTAATCCACTGGTCATTCATGGATGACCCTAAACAAGTAATAACTTGTCTGATCTTTTAGACATCTCTGTTTGCCTAAGAAATGGGGTTAGGGAGTCTTTTGAATCACCAAGTTTCCTTGACAAAAAATTCTGAAGGAATAAGATACCTGAAAAGAGCGACTCAGTGAAAAAACAACAACAAATTAAAATAACAACCCTCAACCCCCCCATCCCCACAGACAAGGTATGTACTACTTGATAAACCATTTGATATAATACCCTCTTACCCAAATGGAGGGAGTGTTATCTAATCACTAGAACACTGAACTAAGAGTCAGATTCCAGGGTCATTTTTCCCCTAGCTTAAGCATTGATTACTTGTACAACCCTCCTGACATCCTTCCTTCCTTCTATGTAAATGGATCTATTAATATTGAGAGAGTTGGAGATGGCTTTTTACCAGTCTGTGGGGTTGTCCTAGCTTTGCCATTAGCTCTCCATGGGATTTGTCATGTAGGCCCCTACTTTCTTTTTTGTCTCAGATTCCCACCCATCCCAGATACCAGCCATGCTGATTATCAGTCCTGATTATATAACAGACACCCAAGGAAGAGGAACTCCCCCAAGTGATTCTGAAGCAATAATGAACATGAGAATGTGAAATATGTGATAATCTCCCAAATGTTGGTTTTTCTGGCCACTTATTTTCTTTAGAGAATAAGCAAGTGTGTCAACCAGTTCTGGAAATGAAGAGAAACTTAGCAGTTTTGAAGAATGTCTGATTCAGCAAACAGGCTAAAGCTAGGCAGCTTTGTACAACTGTGGGGCATCTGTTTGCTAAATAAAGGAATGAGTAATCCCAAACAATTACCTTCCTTTATTTGCTAAAGATAGTGACTAGGATAGCATTACTGATTGGGAATGGATTCTTTTGTTGAGTCAACTATGATAGAGGTTCCATGTGGGTTTAGTCAGCAGTGTTGTAAAGAGGATTCCTATTCAGATAGGGTTTGAACTAGTTGACCACTGAGGCCCCTTCCAGTGGTGAGAGTCTATAGTTCTATTGTAAGGAAATTGGAGTTGGGAACATATTATACCTCCACCTCAATTAATGTAATATAAACAATGCAAGAACATGACTGAGTTTTACATGTGCAAACATTATGGTTGGTTCTCTATCATTTCCTTCCAAAGTATGAACTTCTTTGATTAGGTCTAGCAAGGACTAGTTTATTGGTTAACCAAAGAGACTAATTCATCAAGGATTCACAAAAATACTACATTTATTTACACCACTCCAAGGATTAGCCACCTCTCAGTAGTTGTGTGCAAAGGTTCTGACCAATATTCTTCTGGCATTTTGAGTGTGTATGCACACATGTGTAAGTCTGAAACTCCATGTCAATTTTCTAGTATGGGGAAGAAGTGCTTAACCTTTGCATAAGAAGAAATGCTACTGTCCTGACTCTCAAACCAGATTACAGTTCTCAAAATTTACCCTTGAAAATTTTGCTTGGGGAAACCTAGGCCCCTGAAGTGCCAAATTATACTTCTGTTTTTTGTATCTTTGTCCGTCTATACAAAGATCAATCCTTATCCACTCAGTGCCACAAAGTGTACCAGCAAAGATTCTCAGTCCAAAGACTTGCTTGCAAACAGCACAGTGGTAGTGGACAGATCTATTTCTGTCATTTAGGTCAAAAGACATTTGGTAAAAAGTTCCTAATATAGCTTTCAGCATAATTCTGTTGCACAAGGTCAATGGGGATGGAGGAGAGGGGAGTACTTTCCAAACAGGGATTTGTATTGAGAGCTCTCATGGTCTACTTTGAGATTATTAAGAGGTATTCTTCTTATAATACTGCTGATGCAGAGAGAAAGACTGGAAGAATTGGCGGGGATGGGAATAGGGGTAGAGAAGAGAGGGAAAGAACCAAGAGTTTAGAAAGTTTCTTCACACCCATTCTTTTCTACATTTTTGCTCTTTGGGGGGGGGTTGCCTTTTTAAATTCAGAAATATATTATAATTGACATTTACAAAGTATAAATTGTATAATTGACATTTACAAAGTATAATTGACATTTACAAAGTCAGCCCAGGATCCCAGGTGACCTATTGGGGAAACTATTTTCCAGCTCTGTTGGAACTTGTCCCATCCTGGTCCTAGTACATAGACTCAGAGAATCTAGAACTGGAGGGAACCTTAGCCCTTCATTTATTTTGACAGACAAGGAACCTGGGGCACACAGAGAGGTGAAATGATTTTCCCAAGGCTGCACATGAAAGCACAGGTCTTCTAATTCCAAATCCAGTATTCTTTCTACTACAACATACTCCCTGTGTAACTTACTGAGATGGGAGCAAAGTGCTATTTATTTGGAAGATTTTTTGAAACAAACAGATTTTTTCATGAGATGAGTTGAGTTAGTAATTTCTGGTGTAGAATTATTGCAAGAGGCCTTAAAGGCCACCTAGTCCAATCCCCTGGTTTTATGAACAAGGAAGCTGAGGCACAAAGCAGTGACTTGCCCAAGGTCACATCAGTAGTAAGTACAGAATCAGATCCTGACTCTAAATCCAGTGTCCTTTTTCTCACTACCACACTACATGTAACACTTTTTCCAAGGCATATAATATGACTTTCTATTCAGCAAAATTGCAAAGCAGGCAAAGTTATCTTCAATTCAGTTGTAAATTAATATGGGTCAAGAAATGCAGTTTCAGGAAGAATTTTGAGAAGTATCTGAAACTTGAGAGAGTCACCATGAGTTCAGTGTCAGCCCTTGAGCTTCTCAGATTCAGAAAATAGACGTTTTTATTTTTATTATTTTTGCTAAGGGGCTGGTGATCAGCCTCTGAAGAAATGAGTCAAACTAACCAAGATCATAAGAAACTGATTTATAATCAAGAATGCTATTTTATTAGTCAGTCACTATGTATTTATTAAATACTTACTATATACCAGGCACCTCACTAAGGACTGGGATACAAAGGCAAAAAACAGAATCTCTGCCCCAAAGACCGTTCTAAGAGAGAAGACGACATGCTAATCACCATGTGCCAAATATATAATGAAAATATAGGGTTATCTTGGGGGAGGCAGAGGGGGGCAATGGGAAAGGCCTTTTGCAGAAGGTGGGATTTGAACTGAACCTTGAAAAGCCAGGATATGGAGATGAGGAGAGAGAGCATTCCAGGCACAGGAGACAGATGGTGAAACCGCATAGTCAAGAGAAGGAGTATTTTGTGCAAGGAACAATGAGACCTATGTAACTGGATTGTAGAATATGTAGAGCAGAGGCTGGAAAAGTAGAAAGGGGTCAAGTTATAAAGGGCTTTAAATGCTAAACAAAGCATTTTATATTTGATCCTAGAAATAATAGAGAACCATTGGTGTTTCTTGAGTGGGAATGGTGGGGACATGGTCACTGTAGTCACTGAGTGAAGGATGAATTGGAATGGAGAGACACTTAAGGCAGGGAGATCAACCAGATGGAGAGGGTGGGGGAATGGAGATAAGAGAAAATATAAAAGAGACATTATGGAGGTAGAAACAAGACTTGGCAACAGATTGTAAATATGGGGTGAGACCGAGTGAGGGGCGGAGGTTGACACCAAGCTTACAGGCCCAGGTGCCTGGCAGAATGGTGTTACCTTTTACAGGGAGGCAATAGGAAAGCTGAGAAGAGAGGAAGGTTTAGGGGAGAGGTCATGAGTTCTATTATGGACATTTTGAGTTTGAAATACCTATGGGACATCGGGTTTGAGATTTCTAAAAGTCAGTAATACAGTATTAGAGGTCAGTAGAGAGACTAGGTCTGGGTATATAAATCTGGGAATCATATGGACAGAGATGATCATTGAACCCATGGGAGATGGTGAGATGGCCATATGAGATAGCACAGAGGGAGAAGAGAGCCCAGGGCAGACACTTGGGGAACAATTCAGGGTTAGTGGGAATGACATGGATTGAGTCTCAGGGAGGGATATACCTCTCCAGTGACCAGAATAGTCATTTCTGCTATTTAGGGAAGCCCATCTTCTAAGCCATAAGGTATCTAGGAAACAGAATTAGTCATCAACAGGTTTCTTGGTGAGAAGAGGAGCAGAGTAGAGGGAGTTTTAATCATCTTTTAAATACTTCACCTAGGTGCTGACAGTTTGCTGGATTGTCCCTGATTTACTAAATAAGGAACCTTCCTAGTGCCCTCTGCTTGCTTCAGTCAAAGACTTTATCTCCCCCCACCATTGGCCTATGCTAGACACAATTTTGTATTTTTTTCATAATTCTCCCTTTTCAGTATTCCTCATCAGTTACCAAAAGCTTCCAACCTTACGTCATTGCCTCCAAACAGAAATGTAATAGTGAATTAAATTATAATTTATTTCATGTTGTTATATTTTTGATAGTTTATTCTTCTTGTTTAGGGAGATAACTTAAACTCATAGGCTTAAGAGATGGAATGAACCTTAGAAGACTTCTGGACCAGCAAACATCTCCTTTCACAGATGAAGCAACTGGCCTTCAGAGAAAGGAAGAGATTTTTTTCAGGGTTGAAGAGTAAGTAGCAGAGTTGGGAATCAAATGTAGGGCCTTTGACTAAATCCAGTCCTCTTTCTCCTTCACTAGAGTGATCTTTTGGAGACACCCTCATTTCATTCTTATCACATTTCTAAACTATCTCATAGTTAGGGGTGTGCTGGAGCCAGCTCAAATTGGCTGAAGAGAATCCGATTGTTAAATTTTCAATTTGAGTATTTACACCCCAGCAGTTGACAAGCACTATAAATCAGGGTTTGGTTTATTGTTTTGTTGATTGTCTAGACTTAAAGTGATAAGGAACTGTTAATAATGCAGATTAAACCTAAAAGTATGTGGTGAGTCCCTGACTTTTTAGTGAGCCTGTTGTTAAATATTTATCAGCATACCCCTGTTGTAAAGTAGACTGTATGCTGAGACAATTTCCCACAGATAGCATCCTGTGGATGTTAGATTCTTTTTATCTGTGATAACACTTTAGGACCCTGTCCCCAAATTTTGGGAATTTTTTACTATAGGCTTCTCCCTACCTCTGTTCCATCCTTCTCTACTCCCCCCAGGTGGTAGTTGGGGATATAGTCACTTCACATAGCGTGTTTTGAAAATGCAAACTTGTTCCAAAAAGATTGCTATATTAAGGAACATTTTGAGTGGAATTTGGATTTTGACTTTGTCTCTGCACAATTTCTAAAGCAGTGAAAATGTGGAAAACACATACCTTTTAGATGCCCAGTGCCTGCTTCCACAAGCAAATTTCAGGTCTTTGTCAAGGTAAAATACCATATTTATTGTATATCTACTGGTGCAAGAGGAGCTGTGGGTCAAAGCAGGGGGTTGGGGGTGACACTGGTCTGAACCACCCCCTACTCCCTGAGCTCAAGCCCACCCTAACCCCCTTCCACCACGGCTGCCTTCCTGCAGCTTAGAGCCTCGACCAAGTAGCTGCCTAAAGTCACAGGTGGTCACTTTATTGTAGTATTTCTGTATTTCTTAACCATTTAACGTGTATAAAAATGCACTGCTGTTTTTATTATGTTCTTTTTTTTTAATGTACCACTGACAAAGGATTTAAGTATTATGCCTCATTTCCCCATAAGCTCTATGATTTTCTATAGAATGGTGCTTTTATTTGGTGGGATTCCCCATCTCAGGGTTCAAGGGCCCTGATGTTCATTCTCTCCCATAGCCCCTCCCCTTAAAAAACCCAAATCTATTCCAGGATCCTTCATTCACTGAGAGATGAAAATGATTAATAATAACTTTCACAAAATCCTGAATATTATATAAATTGTAAAGTTTGTAAAAACTCTTTATTGGCCCTGGGAAAAGAGAAGTTTGCATTTTAGCAAAAAAAAAAAAACCTGAAAAGTAGAATTAGGGAGGATTTGGGGAATTGGTGCTTTCTCAGTGGTCCCTAATTCATCTTAATCTGTTGAAGAGGAAATTCAGGCCTGACATCTAGCTAAAAGCCCCATACCAAAATAGAATTCATAGCCAATTCATAGTTGTGGCCCTTTGATGGTTATGAATTCAATGTTTTGATTCAAATTCAGTTCAATCCATCAGCTATATATTCATTGCTTACCAAATAAGTTTAATTACTCCAGATAAATCGATAAATAATTTCTAATGCAAAGTATAAGTTTGGAGTACTACTCTTAAGGAGCTTGCAACCTAGTTGGAAAGCCACCAAATATATATATAACATGACAATACCTTATATTTGGATCTCCATTCGAGTTTGCATTGTACTTTTACACACTTTGTCTCATTTAATCCTAGTACCAATTCTGGGAGGTAAGGGAAAGCAGATAGAATTATTCTCATTTTGTAGATGAGAAAACTGAGGCTTATCAATCAATAAGCATTTACTAAATACTATTCTGTCCTGGGCCCTGTGCTAAGTTTGGGGGATACAAACAAAAAATGAAAACAGCCCTTGCCTTCAAGGATCTTATAAAGTTATGGAAAAGGCTTAGAGAAATCACGTGATTTCCCTAAGAATCCAGGCTAGACATCATACATGCAAACCGAGCATCCTATGTGTGGATCATTTCAGCAGCAAGAAAGACACATTCAGGTCCTACTAAATTTATGCAGTATGGCTTTGTTTCTTTTGTATTCCCCACAAATATTGCACCCTCAGTCCCTAGCATTTAGTTCTGTTATTTATAATAATAATCTCTCTTCCCTCTTTCCAATATCTGTGTCTCTCCCCCAAGACTAGGACCATTTCAAAATTATTCATAGCTGTTCACTTGAAGGTGAGGGAACATGGTATAGACAACAGAGAGCTAGACTTGGGGTCAGGAAGACCTGAGTTCAAGTTCTTTCTCAGTCTCTCTCTCTCTTTCTCTCTCTCTCTCTCTCTCTCTCTCTTTCTCTCTCTCTCTCTCTCTCTCTCCCTCCTTTCTTACTGTTGAGGTATTTTAGTCACGTCTTCTTGTGACCCCATTTGGGGTTTTCTTGGCAAAGATACTGGAGTGGCTTGCCATTTTCTTCTCAGCTCATTTTATAGATGAGGAAACAGAAACAAACAGGGTTAAGTGACTTGCCCAGGGTCACTTAGTAAGGGTCTGAGGCCAGATTTGAACTCAGGAAGAGGTGACTTCTTGACTTTAGTCCCTGTGCTCTATTCACTGTGCCATCTCACTGATATATGTTTGTTGTGTATGTGTATGTTTGTAGATGTATACATGTGTGTATGTTTATATGTGCATGTATATATCCACAGACATATATTTATGTGTATATGTATGTATACAGACACATATGGATATATACATGTACATATGTGTATATATACATGTATATGTATGTATGCATGTATATATAGGGATATGTATATAGGGGAGTGTGTATGTGCATGACCATGAGGAAGTCAATTACTTCTCAGTACACCCAGGCAATTAATATTGCAAGTTAGAAAGAATTGCTGATCTGAATCAGTGGATGATATTTCCTGTTTGGAAGTTGTCTACACTGATAAAAATCACAGGTCAGCCTCCTCTCACTTCCCCCTCACCCAACCGCTTGAATGATGGAGGGATCAGAAGACACTCTTGGACAAATTCTGACAAGCCCAGTACTGTCTCAGAGCCAGCACTCCTCTTTGCACTTGGGCCCTGGTAAGAGCCCGGATGTTGGCCCCTGAGGTAGCTAGAACTCTACATGCTGGCTCCCCTGTGGTTAACTTGAATGATTAACACAGTGCAAAATAGGCCAGAGTTATGTATTGTGGCTTTGCCTCATTCCTGGACCCGAGCTGTACACTTAACCTAGGCCACCTAGCCTGGCCTCAGACGGGATTGCAGAAAGACTAAAATAGGGTGGTGGATGGAACACTCTCTTTGCAGTCAGGAAGACCTGAGTTTGACTCCTGACTCAAGACCCTGGCTAACTTAACCTCAATCAGTCTCAGTTTTCTGCTCTGAAAAATGTGGATAATAATTGTATCCACCGCACAGAATTGTCTTAAGGATCAAATGAGATAATACATATGCTCACCATGCAGCATCACATAAATGGAAGTCATTTTTATTAAATGGAATATAAATGAATACATATAGATCTATCTCCACCAAAGCAATAACTTAGTGTATATCCCAAAGTTGAAAATTGTTATAGAGGTAGCGTGCTATGATGGAAAGAGCACTGGATCAGAATACAGAGGACTTGGGTTTGAATCATGCCCTACTGTCTATAGGAACCCAAATGGGCAAGTCAGTATATTGTAGACAGGATTCATGCATGAGATTGGAATTGAAAAAGATGACCTTTCACGTTTCTTTCAACTCTGAAATTAAATCATGCTCTGATTCTGTGATTTTAAGGGTTAAGTTAAATGACACCTTGGTAGGGTTGGGCAATGTCCACAAAGCAAGATGGCCAAATTCCCACTATACCAAGCCATAGGTTCTGGGTGCTGCAGGTCACCATCAGAATTCTCTGATCCTCAGACTTGTGGACACTACTTTCTGCCGTTCTCCATCCCCAGTAAAAAGTTCTTATTATCCAAGAAGCAGTGTGTCAGTGAGTTCCTGATCTAACCAAGATAAAGAAAATATATGGTGGGTACAGACCCCTTGGTTGGACAGTAGAATTAACCTCCTAACTTTTTCTTTAACCCAGAAGTTCTTAACCTATTTGGTCTTATAGACCTCTTTGATAGTCAGGTGAAGTTAATGGAAGGAAGGAAGGAAGGAAGGAAGGAAGGAAGGAAGGAAGGAAGGAAGGAAGGAAGGAAGGAAGGAAGGAAGGAAGGAAGGAAGGAAGGAAAGAAAGGAAGGAAGGGAGGAAAGAAAGAAGGACACAAACATTTATTGGGTGTTAGGCACTGTACTATACACTTTACAAATATCTCATTTAAGCCTCACAACAGTGCTGGGAGGTAGCTGTTATCATTACCCTCATTTTACAGTCAGGGAAAGTGAGGCAGAGAGCAGTTATATTACCTGCTCAGGATCACACAGTGTGTTTAAGTCAAGAATTGAACTCAGTTCTTCCTGACTCCAGGCCCAGTGCTCTATCTCTGGACCCCTTCTCAGAAAAAAAAAATGGTTCTGACTGTATAAAATAAAACACACAGGGTTACAAAGGAAACCAATCGTATTGAAATTCAGTTATCAAAATTTTCTTAAAAAACAAGTTCACTGAAACCTATCGATGGATCCTCAAGAAGTCCACGTGAAGAACTCTTGCTCCACTCCCTTTTATAAGATGGGTAAAGTGGTCCACTTGGGCAATATAATGGCAGAGGCTGTGTCCTGGTGTCTTCCTCTTGGCAAGTCGATGAGTGCTCCTCCTTAGTCACTGCCCATGGGAGAGAGCAGCCAGGGATTTGGTGTCTGGCAGATTGTATCAAATGTTGCAAGACTGCATGA
Source organism: Gymnobelideus leadbeateri (assembly GCA_011680675.1). NCBI lineage: Eukaryota > Metazoa > Chordata > Mammalia > Diprotodontia > Petauridae > Gymnobelideus > Gymnobelideus leadbeateri. The sequence goes on along the minus strand of WOXC01005051.1, from coordinate 538,462 downwards.
GCGTTAGACTAAGACTAATATGAGAAGAGATGGTTGAGATCCTAGATTTAAATCTGGAAAAGTCCTTTAGAAATCATCTCATCCAAGAATGAAGCCCAGGAAGATTAAATAGCTTGTCTGTGATCATATATGGTGAGTGCCCTCCCCACTACAATAAAGATAGCATTTTGGACTAGTGATGATGAGTTTATTTTCCAATTAAAAAGCCAGTGATTCCAAAAAAAAAAAAGCAAAAAAATGCCAGTGATTAAATACTATCCCCTTTCCATTCCAAGTCTGCAGCCATTTTCCCGCAAAACAGAGCTAAGTGATGGACATATATGTAGATTCAAGGCAGGGGTATGCCAGGAGCCAGCTTGTACTGTCTCGGGAGATCTGGTTGTTAAGTTCTCGGTGTAAGTACTGACTCTTTGGAAATCTGAGACAACTTCAAGTTAGAGCTTGCTTTATTGTTTTGTTGATTCCTAGAATTAGGAAAGCGATAGAGACAATGTTGATGCAGATCAAACTTCAAAGTGTGTGCTTTTCAGGGAGCTGGTTATTAAACTTTTACCAGCACACTCCTGGTTTGAGGTAGGCTCATTTAATTAATGACCCGTAATGACTGGCAGAGAAAAAGGACTACAAAAAGATAAATTGGTACTGGAAGAACTAGAAAGTAGGATATTAGATTGTTCCTAAAAATCAGAGAAGGGAATTAAAGTAATTACCATGGAAAGAAATTAAAATAAACAGGATGACTAGGACAAGGCAATAGTGCTTTGTTCTGGGGTGCCTATTTCAGAGGGCATTGATATCCCTTGCAGACCTTCAACAGCTTAGAAGCAAGCAGGGCTTGGCATTTAGTTAACAAAAATAATTATTTAAAATAGGAACCTAACAGATGGTTTGCTGGAGTGGGCTTCTTCCCTATCCATTGCTGTTTTTCTTCCCTAGCTGCAACCCCAAGATTTCTGTCTTCTTGTGATAGGGAAGGAAGGAAGTATCCACCTCCTCCCTCCTCATCCCTTCTACTCAACCACACCCACTGAAGCTGGCTTCGGTCCTATTTACCCCAAGCACTTTTTGTCTTACTTGTCAGGGGTACAAAAATTTGTAATGACAGCTCTGATTAAGCTAAAAGAAAGATTAGGCATTCGAGCTAGAGTTAGGAGGGAGGAGATAACTTTTGGGAAATTGGTCTTAGGGTCTCAGGAAATAAAAGAGTTCGAGGGTTTCTTTGGTGCAGAATTTAGAGGGCCGAGTGAGGGGGAAATCTGTATTAAGCTGATTTTGGAGCATACGATTTCAACCCAGGACTGAGAAACTGGGCCTGGAGCTCATCTATAAAGGGCCCAGTTTCATTAGGAACAAGGGCAAAAAGGTAGCTGTGTCATTTGAAAATGAAACTAGTTGAAAGTGAAAAAGCTATATGTATATATTAAACTATAACAAGTGGAATCTGTGACTGAGCTAAATAATCATAATTTGCTTATATCTGTTATAGCCTTACCCCCAACTTCCTCCTGTTTTAATACATTAGACTTTGAATTCTAAACAACTCACCCATCCTGTGTTGCATAGATTGCCTCTTTTGGAAGGCAAAAGAGGACCAAGTCACTATTCCAAAGTGTCTAAAGAAGATAGGGACTAGTACCTGTTCTGGAATCAGGAGGACCTGAGTTCAAATACCTCCTGAGGCACTTACTAGCTGTGTGATCCTGGTCAAGTCTCTTAACCCCAACTGCCTCATACACACACACAAAAGAGGATAGGGACTAGAGACCTCAGATTTTAGTGGTATAGAGCCATGGTATCAAACTCCAGCAGAAGCAGGAGTCTCCTAAACTGTACATAAGCATCCCTGTTGTTGTTTAGTCATGTTCAACTCTGTGATGGCATTTGGGGTTTTCTTGGCTATTGGAGTAGTTTGCTATTTCCTCCTCCATTGTGTTCCCATTTTACAGATGGGGAATTGAGGTAAATAGGGGTTAAGTGACTTGCTCAGGGTCACACAACGAATAAGTGTCTGAGGTCCCATTTGAACACAGATCTTCCTGATCTCCCTGCCCCTGAAGGTAAGCTTATTGATTTAGAAACCCAGGCATTGACATTATTTATCTTTTATTGTATTTTTATTTATTTCGTTAAATCTTTCCCAATTACAATTGCATAGGTTCCGGCATCCCTCAGGAGTGTTGTGGACTCCATGTGTCCTGCAGGCCTCATGTCTGACACCTCCAGTATAGAGAACATCCAGGGGATGAAGTTCCCTCTACAATTTATAGTCTTAGAACACTGAGATTAAGTGATTTGCCTGGGCTCACAAATGAATCTGAGGTGGTACTTGAAAAGAGGTCTCCCTGGTTTTGAGAAAGCCCCTCTCTACCAACTACTACACAAGGCTCTTTAATTCTTGGGGCATGGGAAGGACTAGCACTCAAGATGAAGGATGACACGGTTTTTTGGTTTGGGGGTTTTTTGGTTTGGGGGTTTTTTGGTTTGTTTTTTTACATTGCCAATTTGGGAATTTGTTTTGTTTGACTTAATATTTATTAAAAAGATTTGGGATTTTTAAAAGATGGGGAGTGGGAAGGGAGAAGGGAGAGAAAAATAAATGCTCATTAATTGAAAAAAAAACTTCTTGTTTTTTTAAATAGAAGGGACAAGAGTTTAATATGGAGAGTCTTTTATTTAAGGGCACCTTAAATAGTTTCCTAACAAAGTCAACTCCATAGACCTGCCAAGAAGGGCAGAGAAGGCTTCCAGACTCTCCACCTGCCCCATAGCATGAATACTCTTCTCTTCTGGCCTAGAATCTTGAGCAGGCTGTGTTGTCATTTCCAGAAAGAGGCCTAACTAAAGAAAAGGCATGGGATGTTTGTATGATCTGTCTGGGGATTTAGATGCTAATTGGTGTTAATGGAATTTGAGTGCATAAATCCTCTTGTACAGGAAGAGATTTTTCCCCTTTGTAGTCACAGAAAACCTGACTAAAGCATACTAATGACTGGGATTATCAACGTCCATTAGCAACTATAAGTTAAAGAGAAGGAAAAAAAAACCACCAAAAAAAAAAAACCAAACCCAAGAGCAATTACAAAAGCTAGGACTTCAGTCTTACCAAATGTACTCTGCTCATTTATTTAGTCAGACATAATTTAGGTTTAATTATTTATGGTGGAATCCCACGGCATGGCACTGTAACCGGAGAACTCACGGCCTGTGAATATGGGCTGAGAGGCAGGAAGAGACAACTGGGTTGTGAGGAGGGTTATAAAATCATCAGGTTTCCACTTCATGGAGAATTAACCAATCCATTATAAAATAACCTGTTGTTCCTCTGGATCTGTGCTTCTCTCCCCTCATTAGATCCTTTGAGCCCAGTATCTCTTTCCCTTTCTCAGTTCCTGTTTCACAGAATCATAGAGCTCAGAACTGGAAGGATATCAAAAGATTATCTGGTCCGGCCCCCCTGCCATCCGTTCCTCTCGATTCATGTTTCCAGTCCTGCTTCCAGTGGGGACGATGGGAAGGAATTCATAATAGCATAATTCCAGGACCTCCATCCTTTCAAAATAGAATGTCATTATAAAGTTATGCCATTTATTTCTAAATAAACATGGCATTTCAAATGAGAAATAGCATACTATAATGTTTTCAGAAAAAAACCCAGATTCAAGTCCTGCTAGATACTAGCTGTGTGACCAAGGAAAAGTTACTAAAGTTCTCAGGGCCCCCAGAAAACTCACAAAAGCAAGAAGTTACAAATAAATTTATTGATCTGCTTTGGTGAATAGGGTTTCCACACTGAGAGGTCCCTGAACCAATAAAATCACAGGTGTGGAACAAAATTGATTCAAATATTTGTTGAGTGCCTACTATGTTTGCACTGTGCTTCTAAGGCATTTGGGAGGGATACAAAAATATGTAAAATATATTCTCTGCCCTCAAGAGAATATCAAGAGTCTAGCAGAAGAGATAAACATGTACAAAAATACTAACTAAAAGGAGTATTCCCTGATGGAGTTCAAGAACAGAGAGATTACTCCCAGCAGCAATGATTTAGGAAGATTTCATGGAGGAGGGAACATTCTAAATCAGTGTTGAAAGACAGCTAGAGGGTTGGCTAGGTGGCACAATGAATAGAGTACTGGCCCTGGAGTCAGGAGGACCTGAGTTCAAATGTGGCCTCAGACACTTAACACTTACTAGTTGTGTGACCTTGGGCAAGTCAGTTAACCCCCATTGCCCTGCCTTCCCCCTCCAAAAAGCAAAAAAAAGAAAGAAAGAAAGACAACTAGAATTATAAAATGAGTTTGTAGGGGCTATCCATCCAAATAAGTATTATCTCCTTTACTGTGTGAAACTATGTGACCATGGGTATTTCTGCTCCTCGTTATATGAGAAGGAATAGATTCCAGTCTCACCCACTTGCAGTAAAACAGAAAAGAGGTAAGGACCGTCTGTTCCTTATGACTGTTTTTCTCTCAGGGTTCCTTCCAGCCACTGGAGTGATCACCTATGATTAAAAAACCCCCAAACCCCCAAAGTTGTATACTTTTGTTCTTGTCTACTTAGAGCTCACTTTTTTTCTTTTAAAAACAGCATTTTTTCCAATTATACGTAAAGATAATTTTTTAACATTCATTTTAAATAAAAATTTAAGTTCCCAATTTTTCCTTCCTGTCCCCCCTCCTTAAGAGGGTAAGCAATTTGATATAGATTATGTATGTGCTATAGTGTAAGACATTTTCATATTAGTCATGTTGTGAAAGAAGAAACAGAACAAAAAGAAAAAAAATGTGATAAAGTGAAAATAGTATGCTTTGATCTGCATTCAGACTCCATCAGTTCTTTGGATGTGGATAGCATTTTCCATCATGCATCTTTTGGAACTGTCTTGGATCATTGTATTGTGTTCTGGTTCTGTAGAGATCACTTCTCATGGCCTCTAAAGGAGATTTGGTATGACGAAAGGTATTATCGCACATGTCTCTGTCTCTGTTCACTTGGGTATCATGCTGTTTAGTATGTTGAGGGGAAGGAAGATCCCACTAACTGCCTCTTCTCTTATTGTCTTCTCTCCTCTCTTCTTCTCCATGGATTCTCTTTTTTAATTATTTAAGGCAATCAGAGTTAAGTGACTTGCCCAGGGTTACACAGCTAAGAGTCAAGTGTCTGAGGCCACATTTGGACTCAGGTTCTCCTAACTCCAGGGCCAGTGCTCTAGCCACTGTACCACCTAGCTGCCCCTCCATAAATTCTTTTTTTTTTTAAATAAAATAGTAATGAAATAATTAGTTTTCAACATACACTTCCATAAGATTTTGAGTTCCAAATTTTCTCCCCCTACCCCTACCCCCAAGATAGCATACAGTCTGATATGGGCTTTACATATACATTCACATTAAAGATATTTTCATATTAGTCGTGTTATAAAGAAGAACTAGAACCAATGTCCTCCATAAATTCTTTTTTTTGTTGGTCATTTTGGAGGGAGGAAAGCTGGGCAGTTGGGTTTAAGTGACTTGCCCAAGATCACACAGCTAGTAAGTGTTAAGTGTCTGAGACTGGGTTTGATCTCAGGCCCTCCTGACTGCAGGGACAGTGTACCACCTAGCTGCCCCTATAAATTCTTTTACAAAAAAATTCCTGTTGAGTGTAGGAAAATACCAACCTCCCAGTCTCACCTTAATTTTCTCTCTTCCTAGGCTAGGAGAAAAAAATCAAAACCAAATATCCACTGTCTTTGTAGCCTTCCCAAGCCTTGCCCAAGAGTTGGTATATAGTAATAGTTCACATTTATATAGTGCTTTCCAGTTTATGAAGTGTTTTTACATTTACTATTTCATTTAATAACAATAACCCATTTCTTTTTTTAAACTTCAGATATTTTGTTTTTTTTCCAATTACATGTAAATACAATTTTTAATGTCCTTTAAAAAGAATTTTGAATTCTAAATTCTCTCCCACACTCCCTCTTCTTCCACCTCTCTGAGATGACAAGCAGTTTGATATTAGGTAATAACCCATATGTCTTCAGAACTTTGATAGACTTTCCTGGTACGAATATTCTTTTCACCAGAACATATTGAGAACCGTCCCTTTTTTCTCATCTTTGTCATGCTTCCCTATGTACTTTCTCCCACAAATACTTTGTTTTAACATTCAGAGGTCACCTGTGCCCCATTTAGGTTGTCCTTTCTGTTGTTTCCACTGAGGCTGAGGGAGAGACAGTGGGCAGCTTATACCAAGTCAATCAAAGCACTGCCACCATCTCCCCTCATCAGACCCTGAGGGAGACAGCCTAGGACACTGAACCCAAGAGCCCCAGAAATAGCAGCACCCTCTACAGGGCTGCTTGCGCTTCTAGTCTAGCCCCCACAATCATCCCTTGTCCAAGGGAGTTTGATTCCCCCTGGCCACTGCCTTTGGTGCTGATAAATGGTTCAGCATCGGAAATGGATATGACCTTATCCTGGGAAATAACATGGAAGAAGACACATTACCATCTGCTGATCCCTGAGCACCATAGGGCCTTTCCATCTGATTTGCAGCTATAACCCCCATTTGCATTATCTCCCCTCCAGTAGAATACCTCCTTGGGGGTAGAAAGTCTTGCTTTTTCTTTCTCTTTTCTCCCCAGCAGTTGTGGTACATAGTAAGTGCTTAATAAATCCTTTTTGATTCTTCCATCCTTCCATCCATCCACCCATCCATCCATCCATCCATCCACCCATCCATTCACCCATCCAGTTCAACACAATTAACCTACTTTCTTTTCTGAGCAAACATTTCCATGTTGATGATGGCTTTTATACTACTTCCGGTAAGTCCACTTTACTTTAACACTAAAGTTTACAAAGCGCTTTTCCCAGAAAATTACGAGGGAGAGAGTGCAAATATTATTATCCCCATTTTATAGATGGAGGTTTAGTGACTTATCCATGGTTATGTTGCTAGTGAGTGTTGGATCTGGCATTTGAATCAAGGTCTCCCAAATCAAATTCTAGTTTTCTATGTTTACCACACCACGTTTACCAGTAAATGTTTCGTAAGGGCCTGCTGTGTGCCGGGCCCTGTGCTAAGCACTGGAAATACAAAAAAGAGTTCCTTCCCTCATGGAACTCACAATCTCTCCTTAATAGCTTTATGAGATTGCAAGCCGTGTTGCCCCCATTTTTCATATGAGAAAACTGAGGCTCAAAGAGGACTTATTCATGTCTCCAGGGGCAATACAATCTGTGGGCCCAGCCAGGAAAGCAGAGAGTATAAGCCAGACTTGACTGTTAACATCCCATCTAGTCACCACATCAGGGATAATAGTACCAGAGTTTAAAAAAATAGAAATATGGTGAAGATTTGGGCCAAACCACAACACTTTAATCCATTCAGGGCTCAATTCTCCCCGATAATCTTTCTATTCTCTGTGGAGCATAAGGTACCCACTATGTTAGGAGTGAGGAGCCTGAGGCCTCCAGGCCTGAACTAGACCTTGCCTCACAATGTATGTGTAAGGAAAGTGATAGCCCTCATTCCAAATGGAAATTAGAGGAGACAAGTTGCAATCAATACTATAGCAACCCAATTTAGAACTAACATGTTTATGTCTTAATTAGAAATCACAAAATGACTCATATCAGTCTAATGCCAGAGAATGACTCCATTTTCATCAATGCACTATGTAATCCAAGGGTTTCTTTACAATAGCTGGCATTAGGGGATAGGAATACATCTGCCTCAAATGCCAACTGGGCTCCATAATGGTCCCAATGTTTGTATGTGTTATGTTTTGGAGACATGATTTGACTTGAGATTTATTGTAGTAATGTAATAATTACAAGTCTAGCTGTAACAAGATTCTTTCTACTATCTAGTTATCATTTAAGGCAAAAGAAGATGGTCACTCTAAACCTCCTATTTATATAGAGGGAAAGGGAATAGGCCTGTGGAGTCTAGGCACTCAGAGCTGCCCAAAGAATACAATTAGCCAATAAAGTTGAGGTTAGGAAGTCAAAAGTCCTCCTTTGTCCCCATAATTATGTTACTAGATAGATCCTAAGTAGGTGCTGAGGCTCATAGGAGGGGAAAAAAGGCCTCCCAAGTTCAGGCTCCTCACTGATTTCTGAGTAAAGAAACATGGATTTGAATGATCATGTGATGGTGCATAAGACATGTTTAAAAAATTTGAATTTTGCCACTGTGATTGATGTTGTAGAGAACGGTGTGAGCCTAAGGCAGATTTTGAGTTTGTTTTTGCTAGATTTCTTCCTCAAGAAACAAGGAGAATAAGAAAACTGCCTCACTTCCCAACCGCTCACAATCTGCAGATCTGTCCAGGCCCACAAGCAAACTACAGGCCTTCATCAAGGTAAAGTGCCATATTTATTGTGTTTCTTCTGGGACAAGGGCTGGTCCGAACCACCCCGCCCTACCCCTTTTCTGCTACAGCTCTGGTTGGACCCAGGCCCTGGGGTACAGGCAGAGCCCCAGTCCAAGGCTGCTGACTCCACCCCTATTTATTATTTATGCATTTCTTAACCATTCCACCAGTATAAAACTGTGCTATCTTTAAAAAAAAAAATAGGTTCCTATCTTTTTTTTTTAACACATCACTGATGAAGGTTTTAAGTGGTGTGTTCCGAACTCCATTTCCCCCAATTCAGTCCTATGGTTTTTATTGTGGGATTTTTGCCTATCGTGATGTTTTTGGGTAATTCATATATCCCGTTATAGTAGAACTGATGGTACTTGTCAGATGACCATGGGCAAGTAATTTCAACTTTCTGGGACTCTGTTATCTCATCTGTTAAATGGGGATAATAGCCCACTACCTACCTCATAGGGTTGTTTGTGATGAAAGCGTCTTGTAAACCTTAAAGTATTATGTAAATGTTCAACATTATAATTAATATTTCATTTTCGAAGCAAGGCAAGCTGCCCCCTTTGTGCTTTACTATCTATAACCACAGTCCTCCATTTCTCTTGCTATACCTCCTACCTTGTTCATTTTAACTAGATTTCACTTTTGTTGTAAATATGTTATTGGGTGAGGCAGGCCCCAAAGAATTATGGTATCCCCAGACTTGCTGGTTCCCTATGAATGACTAAACACACTTATAAATACACATGCACACATGCTGACCCACAGAGTCCAAGAACATAGAATTTAGCACATATGTGGATTAACTTCTCTGATAGTGTCCAAATATACACACATATGCACACATATGTACCCATACACACATTATTATGAGTATATGCATGTGTGTGTTATACAGGGTGTCTTTAAAGTCTTACAAGAATTTTTAGCTTTAATAGCTTAAAAGGCACCCTAAGACTTTGGGGACATCATGTATTATGTGTATATTTATGCACACATACATGTTGGAATATACAGGCATATGTAATAGATATGTATATATCCAAATATATTAAGCTTCAATAGCTTAAAAACCACTCTGAAACTTTGGGAATCTCATCTGTTATGCATATATTTATACATACATGCATTGGAATATACAAGCATATATAATAGATATGTGTTTATCCAAATATATGAAGCTTTAATAGCTTAAAAGCCACTCTGAAACTTTGGGAACCTCATGTATTATACATATATTTATACACACACACATTGGAATATACAAGCACATATAATAGATATGTATTTATCCAAATATATTAAGCTTTAATAGCTTAAAACCACACTAAGAGTTTTGGAATACCCTGCCTATGCCAATGTTAGACCATTTCTTGGGAGATACAAACAAAGCAAGGATGGCCCCTAACTTATAACACTCCAGAAGAAAGCAATACAATAAAAAGAATTGCCCAGAGGAGTAGCCATAGCTTATTCCTGCAGTAAGGTGATCTGATGAATTACAGCACTGGATTTAGAGTCAGGAAGACCCGAGTTCAAATTCAGCTTCAGATGCTTACTAGCGGCAAGATCCTGGACAAGTTGCCTAACCTCTGTCTGACTAGGTTTCCTGGTATGTAAAATGAGAAATAATAGCATAATATGGAAAATATTAGCATAAAATGAGGAATATTAGCATAAGAATAGTTATTATGTTATATAATAATATATTAATAGATATAATAATAGTACAGAATGGAGAATAATAACATTTTCCCCCATTTTACAGCGTAATAGTAACATCTACCCCCCTCCCCAGCTTTTGTAAGGATAAAGTGAGATACTATTTTTAAAGCACTTTGCGAGCCTAAAAGTACTATAGAAATGCTGGCTATTGTTATCCTCATGATTATTATTTAAGATCATAGGGTTTAAAACCAGAATGGAGAGGGAGCAATAAGTATTTATTAATCATTTACTATATACCAGGCACTGTGCTAAAGGCTTTGCAGATATTATGCACCTTAGAGATCATCTAATTTAGAGGCAGCTACTGTATAGGTTTGTTACAAAGAAAGTCAAGATAATCAGTGAGTTCAGTCAAAAAATGATTTGACAATAAAAAAAAATCACGTGAATTTCTAATAGTGATTTAGCATTCTACAGACAAAACAGTTGATTGCCATCAGACCTTTCAAGTTTTAGCCAGTTGCTGTGTGTGATAGCCAGGTGGTGTGTTGACAATACCTACTTTGGAAGGGGGAAGCTTCTTTTCCAAAAGATGGCAGGTTGGGGGCAGCTAGGTGGCACAGTGAACAGAGCATCAGCCCTGGAGTCAGGAGGACCTGAGTTCAAATCCATATTCAGACACTTAATACTTATTAACTGTGTGACCTTGGGTCAGTCACTTAACCCCAATTTCCCTGCCTTCTCCACTCCAAAAAAAAAAGGAACAAAAGATGGTAGGTTGGCATCACTCCAACATCACTTCTACAAACTTCACCAATACTTTAGTCTTCATTCACCTTCCTTGGAACCACAGAACATGGAAAAAGCTAAGTTTAAGCCAGATCAGTCTTATACTGGTTATATATGAATTATTAACTCATGCAGAGAGGATGATTTTGAAAGGGAAAATAATAGGCTTTGAGGTTTGCTACAAGCAAATACAGTTATCCCTTTCACATTGTGACTTTCCCCATCATGGTTTCTATATATCACAGGTTGGCTCAGAAATTAAATGGAAATTTGGGGGGAGTTTTGTGGCAGTGGCAAATGACACATGAAGGCCAACAGATGACACCAAAAAAGTTTAGAAACTCAGAAATGCATAAACTATATGTATAGTATTGTACAATATCAACATGTTTTATCTTTGATACCATAATAATTCAGACTTCTCTGGTATGAAGGGAGGGTCAGAAAAACTTACATAGATTTTCCATATTGCTGGGCTGCCATGTGGCTAACCTCCTCTCTGTGGATGGGATAATTGTAGAGCACAGCTAGGTGGCACAGTGAATAGAACCCTGGGCTTGGAATTGGGAAGACTGTTCTTTAGGAGTTCAAATCCTGCCTCAGACACTTAATGTGACCCTGGAGTCATTTAGCCCTGTTTGCTTCAGTTCCTCATCTGGAAAATGAGCTGGTGAGGGAAATGGCAAACCATTCCAGTATCCTGGCCAAGAAAACCCCAAATGGGGTCACAGAGAGTTGGACATGGACATGACTAAAAAATGACTTAACAACAACATAGACAAATAACCTAATGAATTACCAAATTCAGATAGGTGAAATCCCAACTGTTGACTCTTGCTGTTATGCCAAAGAGTTATTTTTACATAGATCTATTACAGAAGTGAGGTTTTGGGGAAGTTACTAATTTATTATAAAATCCAAATATATTTTCACATATTGACAAATATATTCAAACAGAATCCTAATTTACTTAAATGGGAAAAAGTAGACTTAGGAATCAAAGATTAAACAAAATATAGGCCGTGATTTTGCTAATTATCCTTCCTTCACAGTAGACTATAGCTGTTCAGATGTTTAAACATAATATTCTAATATCCTTAATTAACTATTAATTAATAATTAAAAGATAATTAAAGATAATGTTGTTACCCTGTAGAGAATATGAATATGAGATGTGATATTCACACTCATCATATCATAGGAATAATTGTTCTTATTGAAAAAACTCTTTTCTAACTATACTCTTCATAGCTACTTGACTTCAATCTTGGCAGGGTACAAGCAGCATTTTATAACTGACAGCTAAGAGAAGGTCACATAATCCCTTGGTTTAATTAAAGGTCAACCATAGCTTTCATTGTAGCCAATAATTTTTTCCTATTTATTTCATGTCTGGATAAAGTCCTTTTTTTGTTCCCTTTTACTTTAGGGGATTCTTTTATTAGTCTCTCTTTGACTCTGGCTCTACATTCTTTCTGTCCCAATAATAGTGCATTGCTATTTCTTGTCCTTCTTTCACTGCCCCATATCTTTTTTTTTAATACAATCTTCTCTTCCTTATTATTAGGTTTATGGTTACTCCTGAAAATGTACAATTTCTTTCTTTTTAAGCTGCTTCTTTCCCTTCTTTTGTTTCTTTTGGTTTCTTCTCAAGGGACCCTTCTAAAGAACACTTGTGTTAGGAGTCAGTGATCCTAACCACTAACAAGCTATGGAGCCTTGGCCACACAGATGGTTTTCACAATTTTTCTCTCTTCCCCAACTCCTGCCCTCATACTGGAGACTTCAACCTAATTACTGACTCTTCCTCAAACACCCTAACTATTCAGTTCCTCAAGCTACTCATTTCTCATGACCCATTCCTCCACCCCACCTCAGCGACATACAAATATGGTCATATCCTTGATCTTTCCACCCACAAACGTACCACATCCATATTTAAGAATGGTGAAATCCCCTTATCTGACTAATCTATTGGCTTTCCACTTCTCCTTCTGTCTTCCCTTACTAAATCCTACTCTTTGTCCATAGCATGACCTCCAGTCCTTTGACCCCTCAGTTTTTAAGACTCCAGGCCATCTCCCCAGCACTAGCCACTCTCTCCTCCTTTCCTCAGTTTGACCCCTAAGTGAGCCAATTCAATTCTACATGTTTCTTAAGTCCCTAGCCCACTTATATTGCTTATTAGGCCCAGCCAAACCTCAGACTTGGCTCATTTCTACCATTTGCTTCTACACATATGCTGCTGAATAAAGGTAGAGAAAATTATGCAACTTGTCTAATTGAGTTCACTACAAACTTATGTTATACAACCTCAACTGGGCCCTCAGATATTCTTTAGCAACCCTCATTTTTGCTATGTAATCCTACTATACCTCCCTCTTCAACTACTATCTTTAAAACATCTTCAGCCTTCCGGAAACCTCTCATGGCTTCCCCTCTCCCACCCTCTCAGCTGAGAACTTTGTCTGGTGTTTTGCAGAAAAAATGAAGGCCATTCCCCAAAGTGGTTTTCATAATGCCCAGGTCCAACCATGTTACCCCCCCCCACACACACACATACATATACACTCAATAAACTCTAGTGACTCCATTTCACCTCCAGGATCAAATACAGTATCCTTTGTTTGGCATTCAAAGTCTTTCATAATCTGACTCCTTGTTACCTTTCCAGGCTCTTTATACCTTACTCTCTGCCATGTACTCTTCAATCCAGTGAAACTGGTCTCCTGACTATTACACATACTAGACACTCCATCTCTCAATTCCAGGCATTTTATCTGACTCTCCCCCTATGCCTGGAAGTTTCTTCCTTTTCATCTTTGTCTCATGGATTGCCTGGTTTCCTTTAAATCCCAACTAAAATCCTGTCTCTTATAAGAGGCTTTCCCCCACCTCTCTCAATTCTAATGTCTTCTGTCTCTTGATTATTTCCTATTTATCCTGTATATAGCTTGCCTTGTACATATTTGTTTGTGTGTCATCTCCCCGTTAGATTGTGAGTTCCTTGAGAGTAGGGACTGACTGACTTTTGATTATTTTTGTATCCCCAGCACTTAGCACAATGCCTGACATGGTGTTTAATAATTGTTCATTGACTGACAGATAAGAGAGCAGAATCTTAACTTTAAATCTTAGCTCCTTCATCTCCCTTAGTCATGTCAGGTTTGTTATTAAGGATCAAGTAAGAAAATAGATATGATAGTAATTTGCAAACCCTAAAATATTTGAATCAGGGGAAGGAAGAGGCTAGGAGGAATCAATCACAGTACTGTCCAAGTCTTGGTGCAGTGGTGCTATGGGACAGGAAAGTCAATGGGATTTTGCAGCATGGTACACAAACCACTGGCAGATCATGAAATACAATGAGGAATCTCTAGACTACTACAGTAAGAAACTGAATTCCTTACCTCCAGAAGAGTGCTTCAGTGTTCATTCATATGGGAAATTCTAGAATGTCACTGTCCTAGCACAAGCCCTGCATGTCCTGCCTTACTTAGAACTCTGACTTCCTCAAACCACCTCTTGCTGACTAGTCATAATGTTGTCTATTTCTCCATTTTGCCTTGTTGGGACACTGCTCATCCTCTGTCATGGCCAGACACTCCTTGTGTTAGGATAATCACTAAATTCTATTTCCTCTATCTTTTTCTTAGAATGTTTTCAGAGAACAGCTACAAACTTCAAAATATCCGCTCATCCAGGAAGGTGCCAACGCTCTTTCTGAGTCATGTTTTAATTCCACTTCTAACAGCTAGCAAGACAAAGAAAAGCCCACTTCTCTCATGTCTAGGAAATGTTTCTTTTCTCTCCAATTTTACAGTAGAAAGTGGGGGATCCCCCCAACCCCTTGGTTTCTTGAAACAGTCAGGTAAGTGCCAAGCCAGACACCTAACAGAAACTCTGTTAATTTTTTTCCTGTTCAACTCAGTCCACTTTAATTCACAAAGGTCTCTCCTTCCACAATAAACTACTAGTAGTATTGTCTACAGCACTCAATGGAATCACAGAATTTCATAGCTGAAAGGGAGTTTAGTGACACTTGGTCCATCTGATACCTGAAAAATAATTCTTAGAGAGGTCATCTGGCCTCCACTGGGAGATTTCCAATGACAGAGAACTCACTACCTTATTAAGGAAGCCTATTTCACTTTTGGACTCCTGTGATTATTAGTAAATTTTTCCTGACATCAAGCCTAAAACCGGCTCTTTGTAATTCCTTCCCCCTGCTCCCCCACCCCACCCCCCAGCATTCCTCGGTCTGTCCTCTGGGACAAAAGAGAACAAATTTAATGAGTCTTCCCCTTGACAATCATTGAAATACAGTACTTGAAGGCAGCTAATTATGTCTCCCCTTCAGAAGAACAATAGCAGATAATGTCAAAGATGATGAGAATATAGATACCACATATAAAAAGGTATGGGATGTAGCCAAAGCAGTATACTCGTAAGAAAATTTGGCACACTGAATGCCTATGTCAGTAAGAAAGTGAGGACAAAATGCAAGAAATTGAATTTGTAATTTTTAAAAATCTAAAAAATATTTTTAAAAGCCATATACATGTAGAAAAAAGTAAAGAGAAATAAAAATCAGCAGGGATTAATGCCTTTGAAAAGAAGAAAACAAATTGGTAAATATATCTAAGAACAGTTTTTAAAGATAAGATAAATAAGTTGCACAGTTAATTAAAAGGAGACTCATGCAGCAAAATTAAAAATAAAAATGAAGCCATTACAATGAAGGCAAAAGGAAACAAGAAACACGGGAGATTATTATACATTGCTTTGTGTCAGTAAAGCTGAAAATCTAAAAGATATGGAAGACGATTACTAAAATTCTGAAATACTGAAATTAATAACCCAAACAGATACAATTTCAGAAAAAGAATTTTTTTAAAAAGCCACTAAATAGAAATTGGTCCTAAGATAAGAGCATATTTTGTTGTTACTGAGTTGCTGTTCAGTCATGTCCGACTCTTTGTGACCCCATTTGGAGTTTTCTTGGCAAAGATACTGAAGTGGTTTGCCATTTTTTCTTCTCTAGTGAAATAAGGCAAACAGGTTAAATGACTTGCCCAGGGTAACACAACTAGTAAGTGTCTGAGGTCATATTTGAACTCAAGTCCTCTTGGCTAAAGAAACCCTGGATCTATCCATTGAGTCACCAAACTGGCCATTATAATAGTATATAGATTGACTCAAACAAGACAAAGGCAAGGTTGAGAACTATATTTGTAAACCAATGTTATTAATGAATATTTATGCAAACATATTCAATAAAATATGATATTACATCAAAAATTATCTATTATGTCCAAGTAGGATTTATAACAAGAAGGTAATTATAGTCATCTGTGACTTCTTAGCAAGTTATATTTTTGCTCAAGTCCTCCCATAAATCTCTTATGGAGGAAAGGGGAATCCATCCAATGTACTAGGCCTCTTGGCATTATATGGATATCAACAGAGCATATGGGATATTCATCAATTATCCATTGTTCTTAATACAACACTGACTCATCTCCTTTTCTGATTTTAAATGTCTCCAATAACATCATCCATGCAATTCTTTGTTAATAATATGCTACAACCTACTCATAAACCACAATGTATCTCCCATGTCCTTTGGATGATACCCAGGGCAGCTAGGTAGCACAGTGGATAGAGTCCAGGGCCCAGAGTTAGGAAGACTTATCTTCCTGGGTTCAAATATGTCCTCAGACACTTACTAGCTGTGTGACCCTGGGCAAGTCACTTAGCCTTGTTTGCCTCAGTTTTCTCATCTGTAAAATGAGCAGGAGAAGGAAAATGGCAAACCACTCTAATGTCTTTTCCAATAAAACCTCAGAAAGGGGTTACAAAAGGTCAGACACAACTGAAACAATTAAACACCAACAACCTTTTAAGTAGAAGGTTGTCATCCCACTTTAATTCTTTGCACTCTTTGTTATGACCTATAACCATATCGGATCACCAGAAGTCCTTCAATGATTTTTTTTTAAAAAGTGATCCTCTGTTTCTGGGAGAAGTTTGGGGGTAATCAAAAGCCCTGAGCAATTTTCTAAAAATAGTTCAACCTTCAACTCTCATTCCATTCACTGCTGGACTCAGTTCATTGTCTATCTTCTACATTCTTCCAAGGTACATAGTTTAATGTGCCAACTCTGTGGGCTATTATGCACTTATTCCCACACAGAATTTCCCATAAGTGTGCTAAAATCCTGTAAGATTTTTTGGCTAGAGTGCTGGACTTGGAATTAGAAAGTTACTATTGTTCAGTTGTATCTGACTCTTTGTGACTTCATTTTGGGTTTTCTTGACAAGGATATTGGAGTGGTTAACCATTTTTCCTTCTCCAGATCATTTTACATATAAGGAAACTGAGGCAAACAGAGTTAAGTGAGTTGCCCAGGGTCACGCAGGTAGTAAGTGTCTGAGGCCAGATTAGGACTCAGGAAGGAGTTTTCCTAACTCCAGGCTGGGCATTCTGTCCACTGCACCACTTAGTTGCCTCTGGAATCAGGAGGACCTGAGTTTAAGTCCTTTCTCAGACAATTAATAGTTGTGTGATGCTGAACAAACCACTTTAAACTCTCCCTCTGTTTCCTCATCTATAAAAATGAGAAGGTTAGACTTAATGGCCTATAAAGTCCCTTCCAACTCTAAACCTATGATCCTTGAAAGCTGCAATAACAAAAGTAATTTTAGCTGTTGTTATGGGGGATAGAGATGAACCATTGATCACCTTTAGGTGGTAAGGCCCTCTCATTGTTCCTGTTTGCAAGTGATGACATTGTACTGATCTGCATGGAGACCCAGATCATTGCAGATGAGATACATCATCGCTCAAAAGGCTTTGGCCTAATTATCTACATAGGAAAAACCAAAGGGAAGATAAATGTTTATTGTCCACACTATGATTTTGTTTGTTTTTTGTTCATTTGGTTTTGCTCTACCAAAATGTTATGTTTCAAGTATCTTATTATGGTTTTAGTTCTTATTTCACATGTTTTTTTGAGAATTTGATTCCATATGCTTCTTATGTGATAAACAATTTTGAAAGTATTTTTCAATACAGTTTTCACCAGCCTCCCCTGTGCTTAGTACTATGTTGAAGTCACTGAATATCAAGGAATTTGGAATTAAATTATGTCCAAACATTTTTTAAAATTAGGAAATATTAACAAAAGCATTTCAGTAAACAAATGATCATACATTAAGCCATGATCAAGCTATTTATAAGTTTTAAGTATATATTAATTCCAACAAAATAATGACAGTAATATTATTTAAGATGAGGGAGTTGGGCTAGATGACGTTAAAGGTCCATTTTGCCTCTAAAATTATGATCTATGATGTTTGTTTCCACCATATCCTCTGCTGATCTCACTTTCTTCTGTGTATTTTTTTTTAAGATTTTGTTGCTGTTTTTTTAAAAGTCATAACTTGGTTATATGATGTTCTAATTCTGCTTTTCTCATTCTGTATCACTTCCTAGAAGTCTTGCCACGTTTTGTTTTATTCTTCAGCTGTATAATTTCATATAGCACATATATTCTATTGTGTTCACACACAATGGAAGCCACAGTTCATTCAGCTACCCCCCCCCCCCAATCACTGGGTATGTATCATATCTAGTTCTTTGTCTTGGGTTTGGTGGGGGTTTTTTTTTTGGTTGGGTTTTTTTTTTTTTTTGGCTATTACAAATAAAGCCGATGTGAATGTGTCTACGGATAGGTTGTTTTTTTCTTTTAATGTTGCACTTGAGAGGAGGTAGAATGAAATGGAGACAGATTTAGGACAAACTGAGCTCAAATTCTGCCCCTGACAGAACTGTAACTTACCGGCTCTGTAACTTAGTTAACCTTAGTGCTACATGCAACTCTCTGAGACTATTAAGTTACAGATGACCTGCCAACCTACACCTGTGAATGGAGGTTCCACATCAAAAGTTCCTCACACAAAGGAGATTGCAGGTCTAGATCACATACATACATACATACATATATACACACACATATATGCACATATATGTACACACCACAATGTATAGCATGCATATACACATATATACATATATTATGTATAAATATGTATATGCATACATGTAGATGTATATGACACAATACATAGTGTATTGTAATGCATATGTGTATTATGTACATATGCATGTGTGTATACATACAGGTGTGTCTATATGCATGTCTACATACACACATCCCTTAGGGTATAGTCCAAGTAGTGGGACCATTGGATAAAAATTTATGGATAGTTCTTTAAAATCTTAAAATATTGGCTTTTTAAAATATCACCATTTTACTTCTCAGAAAGATGGTACCAATTTTCACCTCTACCACTAGTGTAACAATGTCTTTATTTTTCTATAGCCCTAGAAAATATGGTCCTGATTTGGTGGATCTTGTTAAGCACTTTATTCTCTGCAATACATGGCAGCATTTGAAGCTGACCAAATGTCACAGGAAATGATGTTTCTTGTCCAATCCATTGCCATTCAAAGAACAGAAATGAGTAGTAGTTTGGTCTGTCCTATGGCTAGGGAAAACAATGGAGTCATCTATATAGATATCTACTGTATTGTGGCTGCGGTGGGGGAGGGTAGAGGTGGGGTTAGGGGGGAGGTGGTATAGTATTAGCTGGGATTTGTGTACATGGAGAGAAGCGGGTAAGAGTCCAGGGTAGCAAGACATCACCTCTGTGATGTCACTCACTGGTCTTCTTCAAAAATGAAGACCCACCACCACCATCAGCAGCAACAGCAGAGGGAAAGCTGCAAACTAGTCTAAGCCATTTGAGATGCGGACATCCCCTGAACAATAGATCTCAATTTTTGAAAAAATCCACATTATTTAGCAAGTTTCACAGAATGGTGGACTCTCCAAATGTTAGAGGCGGAAGGGACCTCAGAGATGACGATGTGAATTTATGTTAATTTAACACTTTAAAGCTCACAAAGCTCTTCACATACATCATCTTATTTGCCCCTCACAGTAACCCTGTGAGGTAGGCACCGAAGGCATTATCCCATACCATTTAAAGCAGGTACAGAGACATCATGCTTACCTGTGCATATACCACTAGAAGGGGTTGGATTCTAATCTCGGTCTCTGCTGACTCCAAGTCCAGGAGTCTTTGTACTATACTATGGTAAAATATCAGCTCCTACTGAAATGTTGGATTCTCCATAACAGGGACTATTTCCTTTGTCTCTGTATCCCCAGCACCTGGTATGGTCCTTGGCACAGAGTAGGCACTTAATAAATGCTTATTGAGTCATGTTGGTCAGCTCATTTTGAGGATGTCCTTCTTTGCTGCTGGTTGTCAGCTGTCCTTTTTCAAAGTTCAACAGCATTACTTAGAAATGACCTAGAACTTATTTTGCTTAGCTTCTCTTACAGGGACGCCGAGGGTAAACTTAAGAAGTCAAGCACAGTGCAGGATCAGGACATAGAACAAACATTCATTCCCTCAGCATGGTCACATGGTATTGTGATGTAAAGCAAAGACGTAAATGCACCAGAGTCTGAAATTAAACTCGATGATGCATGGGAAGAGCTGACTAGGATGCCTGGGCTCTGTAGCCTATTTTCAGGAGCCAGGAACTCAGCACATTTGGTAACAAATTTCAATTGTCTCTCCTTTGAAGTTTTTATTTCCCATCCTTCATCTCAGCCAAGCAGACAGATATGTTTTACAGTGAGGGAATGAATCTTGTCAGGATGAAGCTGTTTCCCTCGGATATACCTGTCTTCAAGAAAAATCATCTGTGGGGGAAGAAATGAAGGATTTGTAGATCAATAATTAATATGAGGGCAGCTGTTCACATTTTCAGTAAAGACCTGGCGATTATACATTACCATGGCAACTGCTGAATTCCAGAATAACTCTTTTGCACCGTAAATATGTCAAAAGTAGACAAGCTGTAATACTTCTTTCCTTCCCCCCACTCCCCTTGGTTTTTTTCTTTCCTTCCTTCCTTCCTTCCTTCCTTCCTTCCTTCCTTCCTTCCTTTCTTTTTCTCTCTTTCTTTCTCTCTTTCTTTCTCTCTTTCTTTCTTTCTTTCTTTCTTTCTCAGCCTGAAATGTTGAAATAGCAAGGTTTGATTCCTAGTACCAGCCATGACTTCAGCAAAGGGACAGCTGGTGAGCTGCATCTCTTCTCTACCCTAAATCCGACCTAAAAATGCTGCTTTGATCATGATATTTACTTCCTTATTTAAAAAAAAGCCAGTGTTATCAGGGTGAAATCTAAATTCCTTTGCCCAGTTTTTAAGTTCTTACACAATCTCACTCTAAATTGCTATTTTTTCTGTCTTATCTATACTGTGATTGAAATCCTCTGATGTGGCTAAACCAGTCTATCCTGTACCTCTCTATATATCTTTGCTCAGGCCTTTATATATGGCATAATAGAAAGAGTCCTGGTTTTGGGGTCAGAGAAGCTGGGTTCAAACCCAGGGACTGAGACTTATTGCCTATGAGACTTTGAGCAGTCATGTCACCTATCTGGGTCTCAGTTTCATCATCTGTAAAATGGAGGGGCTAGGCTGGATTATTTCTGAGATCCCTTATAACTCTATGTTACCCTGTCTGGAATTATGCTATAAATTGAATTATACTATGCCCTGCCCTCCCATCCACTCTTTGAAACTTCCATATATTTCAAGGACTGGCTTAAGTGCTTTCTTCTCTGTGAAATCCCCAAGTCAAACATGTTGGTGTAATAATATCTTATGTCTCTAATAGATTCTCAGTTACTTGATGGTGACATTGGCATCCTGAGATTAGGGGATCACAGATTTAAAGCTTAGAGGCTATCATATCTAACTTCTTATTTAACAGATGAGGAAATTGAGGTATAGGAAAGTTAATTGACTTCCGTAGGGTCATGCTTCTTTGCATCCTCCATTGTTATCCAGTCATTTTTCAGTCATGTCCACCCTTTGTGATTCCATTTGGGATTTTCTTGGCAAAGATACTAGAATGAATTGCCGTTTCCTTCTCCAATTCATTTTATAAAGGAGGAAACTGAGGCAAATGAATTAAGTGACTTGCCCACAGTCACCCAGCTAATAAGTGTCTGAGGTCAGATCTCAACTCCTGA
Source organism: Gymnobelideus leadbeateri (assembly GCA_011680675.1). Lineage (NCBI taxonomy): Eukaryota > Metazoa > Chordata > Mammalia > Diprotodontia > Petauridae > Gymnobelideus > Gymnobelideus leadbeateri. The sequence continues at coordinate 516,519 of WOXC01005051.1, read as the reverse complement.
CTCCAGGGCTGACTCCAGGATTTCTATCCATGACACCACCTAGTGTAATATTCTCCATAAATAATTATTTGAAATATTTATCCTCCATAAATAATTAATTTTGCATGAAGGTGGCTAACAAATCATCATCATCATTACTATCAATAAATGTTTATTGGACATTCAACCTGCCAGGCACAGATATGATAAGCACTGGTTAAGAGGGTTTAGGTTTCTCAGAAGTGAAAGAGAGGTTGAGTTTCGACCTAGTCCTGGGGTATGGGAAGGGTTCAGACAAAGCCTCTGGGGACTCAAATTGATTCTGGTGTAGAGGTGGGTAAGTACTTCTCAGGGGAAGCATTGGATTCCCACAGTATCTTCTCTAACTACCCCAGGTGAAATGCGTGGTTTAGGCATAGTGACCCAGGTAACTGAAGCATAGAATCCAAAGGGAAAGCAATGGGATGTGGTGGGAAAATCATGAACTGGGAGTCTGAGCTCCAGCTTCACCATTTACACTCTATGTGGGCTTACTTTGGATAACACTACCTCTCTGGGTCTTAGTTTCTTCATCTAGGAATGAAAGTGTTGGACCTGATGATTTCTAAGGTTCCCCTCTGTAATGGGAATGGGAATTTGAAGATCTTTCCTGCCCCTTAATAGGCCCAGGGGAGAGTTTGAAGACCTCCCCTACTTTGAGAGCAAACTCTGCCCCCTAATATGCTAAATGTAACCACATGGAGCCTGGGATGAAGGGAATTTGTAAAGGGTGGAGCAGGGCCCACAGGAAGCTTCCCTGCTGTGAAGATAAACTCTGTCCCCTGATAGACTGAATGTAGTCACATGGAGCCTGTAGAGGGAGGAGTTTGCTGAAGGGATGTAGAACACACAGGAAGCTGGTAGTCAGAGCCAGAAAGATGGTGGGAGAGAGAGGTGCTCAGGCAAGGGGAGAGAGAGGTTCATGAGTAAATACTGATCTTGTGTTGGTTTGTGGGAAGGCTGAAGGATGCTGTGGCTCTCAGCATTATTATGGCTTCTGAATATCTTTGGTACTATAATGGAAATCAGCTTACTGGTTTTGGGATTGGGTTTTCTGGTGTCTAAATAAATGCTTCAGTTTTATCCTCTACCTGAAGAGTTTGGTATATTTTGTGATCAAATGTCATGTGATACTTATAGTCACGGTCTTTATCGTGATTATTGGTGCTGTAAATATTGCATTGGTGCTACACCCTCCCACCCCATTCCCCAAGTTCTAATATGTTATGGTTCTGTGGCTTTACTGTCTTAGATCAGGTCATGGACTTTGAACATGCAAATCAATTAGTCAAGCATTTATTAAGCACTTACCATGGCCAAGCATGAGAAAGCTAGGTGGCTCAGTGGATAGAGACCAGATCTGGAGTCAGGAAAACCCAAGTTCAAATCTGGTCTCAGATACTTACAAGCTGTGTGACCCTAAGAAAATCACTTAAACCCTCTTTGCCTCAGTTTTCTCATTTGTAAAATGAGCTGAAGAAGGAAATGGTAAACAACTTCAGCATCTTTGCCAAGAAAACCCCAAATGGGGTCACCAAGAGTCAGACACAACTGAAATGACTGAACAACAATTACATGGCCACACACTATGCTAAGTATTGGAGATATCAAAAGAATCAAAAGACAGTCCAAATCCTCAAGGAACTTACAGTCTAATGGGGAAAACAACATGCAAACACATGTGTAAAAAACAAGCTATATACAGAACAAATAGGAAATGATTAGGAAAAAGTAAAAAAAATTAGGAAATAATAGAGGGAAGTCATTTGAATTAAGATAGATTGAGGAAGGCTTCCTTATAGAAAGTGGCATTTTAGTTGGGACTTTTAGGAAGCCAGGGAGGTCAGTAATTAGAGCAGAGGAGAGAGAGGGTTATAGGCATGAGGAAAAGCCAGAGAAAATATCTGGAGTTGAGAGATGGAATGTCTTGTTCGTGGAATAGCCAGGAGGCCAGTGTGGAAGAATATGTGCTAAGAATAAGCTATAAGAAGATTGGAAAAATAGGAACAGGCTAGGTTATAAAGGGCTTTGAATGCCAAACCGACCATTTTGTATTTGATCCTAGAGGCAATAGGGAGCCACTGGAGTTAACTGAGTAGGGGTATAGCAGTGGTTGGACGTACACTTTAGGAAAATAATTTTAGTGGCTGAGTGAAGGTTGGATTAGAGTAGGGAGAGACTTAAGTCAGGCAGACCCACCAGTAGGCTGTTGTAATAATTCAGGTGTGAGGTAATGAGTGTCTACAATACAGTGGCATCGCTGTCAGAGAGAGAAGGGAGCATATTTGAGAGATGTTGCAAAGATAAGTCAAGAGGTGTTGTAACAACTTGGGGCACTCCCACTGGCATGTAGGGCCCCCAGACAAGCTCCCAGGTTTAAAGTACTTTGTGGGTCCATATTCACTCAAAAACATAGATTTCTGTTGATGTAGGCACTTAATGAAATAGCTTATTAGGAAGGTATCATAGAGCATTCTCTCCATCAACCTGAACACCATAAATACACACACCAATTGTGGAAAGAGTAAATATGTCTAGGGAATATATATGGTAAGGCAAACTTTTTGGTAAAGTATATGGCCAGGGCTCATAAGTGAAGATATAGCTACCTGTGGCCAGGACCCACACATATACATGAGGAGCAATTCATGCCTCAAATGCTGCCTTGTTACTATCTTCTGATGATATTATTGTGCTTCTCCCACTGGTCTTGTGGTCATTGCTGAAAATCTCCATTGGACATATGGTTCTGGAACTTTTCTCTGCTACTGGCTTTGGACTTTAGTTGGAATACTCCACTGAGATACTTCTTCCTTATAAGAGGAGGAATGAGCTTTGTCACCTTTCCCTTACCTTAGAGCCAAGAGACTTAAGCTTCAGTTCTTTCCATGAGAATCATAGGCTCTACACACACCTAGTCATAAGCTTTGGGGGAAAAAATCTAGATTGCTTTCTCTCCATAAAAAGAAAGATCTATTAGTACCATGAGTCTTAGCCTCCAGGGATCAAATTCTTTTGGAACACAGAACAGCCAGCAACTGCATAGAACTTATAGGTTATTAGGCTGCCTTTAAACATCCGTCCCTTTGCTTACTAGGAGAAACATTTCTGTTTCAAGCCTTTATCTGACTTAGAATTAGAAAGTCCTTATAATTCATGTTTAATTGCTGATTACAAACCTTTGTCTCCTATTAGTGATTTCAGGGATAGTCTCCTAATAAATCACATAGAGTTGTCTGGGTGTGAGATGTTATGGATGTCTTCAGTTTCCCCTTCACCCTTTGGTCAATGTAAATGAAGACAAGATAGACAAGAACAGAAAAGGAGTGGAAAGTGGAGTCAAGATGAGACATCACCCTCCAGCTCAAGCCTTTGCTCCAAATCCTTGCTTTTAATGGGACATGAGACATATATACTGATATGTGACTGGTAACAAGTCTGACTTTGAGCCATTCTACAGCTAGCAGTAAAGAGAGGAAGCAGGCATACAACAATTAAAACACAGTGAAATTGATTGCAAATTTCAAATAAGCAGGATAGGTAATATGTTGTGAGTGTTCAGAGTAGGAAATTATTTCACAGGGTTGGGGTAGTCCTGAAAGACTTCCTGAAAAGTGTGGTACTAGAGATGGGCTTTAAAGAAAGGGCAGAAACATAGAAAAGATTTAGAACTGGGAGGAACCTCAGAGACTATCTAGTCTGGCCCAGGTGTTTTGATTCCAAATCAAGGATTCTTTCCACTATCCAGGGCTTGATAATCTTTTCCCACATGATCCATTTTTGCATTTCCGCAGCATTCATTGGCATGCTTTGTGTTCTGAACCAAGGTTTCAGTGAAGTTGCATGATGCAACACAGGCAAGTACTGCCAGAAACACCTCAGATTCATTACATTAGATTTTTAATTAATTTTTGGTCATTGTGTGTTCAGAAACTTTTCACTGTTGCCAGAATTTTTGAGATCCTGTATGGGGTCATGACCCACAGTTTAAGAAGTTCTGAACCATGCTGCCTTCCTTAAATAATTAGAGAGGAGAAGGAAGGGCATTAGAGCCAGAGGAAATGGCCTGAGCCAAGGGACTATGTATTGATGAATTATTGATTGTTGAAGATAAGAATTTGGGATTTGGCTTTGTTTCTAAGGTGGATGATAAATGGTAATTCAGTGGGGAAAAAAAGACAAGTGTAAGTGATTTGAGGACATGCAGTATATTCACTGTATCTGTATGGTATAGCAAGAAGCCTGCTATGGTGGATAGAGAGCTGAATTCTAAGGTCAAGAAGTCCTGGTCTCAACTTCCAATTTGGGGTTATACTGTCTGTGTGACCCTGGGCAAGTCACTTTACTTCTCACGTCTCAGTGTTTCTAATAACATATGTTTCAGGAAAGTTGCTGATTGCCATCAATACAGAGATAGTTTGGGGGGGGTGGGGGTGGAGCAGCCCCTATAGTGATGAAATCACAGATTTAGCATCACCCTTATTCCCTACCCACTCCAAAATATCACTTATTTCTATGAAATATTTGATTTTATAGGAGTAAATCCTTGATTTAATAAGAATACAATTCCTATTAATAGGTGATGATACATTGGTTCTTTCCTCTGACTACAGCAAGATTCCCAGCCAAATGCTGCCATGCACTTCGTGAATAGATCTTCCTGAAATCTTTTTATTTACTAGGTGATCAGCCTTCACTCAGTTCTGCAGAGAGACAAGCAATTCAATTACAGTCTATTTTAAATCTCTAGAGATCTCAGAAGGGAAAGCATCTTGTATTAGGAATCAAGAAGTTGACATTTGTCCAAAAAAAAAGCAGAAAAATGGTGTACCAAGGAAACTGGATATATGAGAAAGGGACCCAGTCAAGGAGATTGTTGCACAGGCAGTCAGTACACATGAGACTTTGCTGGGGGTGATTTCTCACCAACTCAGGGTGATACCAGTGTATTTAAATAGCAATATGGGGGTGGGGGGAGAACGAAGTCAAGATGTCAGAGTAGGAACAGGACTTCAGCATGGCTTCAGCTTCCATCTTCCCTAATTCGTGTAAAAGGAGACTCTGAACAAACTTTGGAGCTACAGAACCCACAAATGACAGAGAAGCTGACCTCCTGCTGAGGACAGCCCAGGAGCCTGGCAGGGAGTGGTCAGTGCAGCATTCTGGGAGCCAAGCCCAGGCCCGAGTGAGCCAAAGGTTTTAGCCCCAGGGTGGGCCTGACCAGCTGGGGGGACTCCAGAACACCAGCAGCTGTGGCCGTTTCCAGAATTATCAACACATAGATGCCAAGGACAAAGTGAGAGGTCAGTGCAGTGTGGACTTTGGGACCAGCAGTTGGGAGAGTGTTGGCTTTTGCCCCCCAGGGTGAGAAGCCACTGAGCCACCTTGGTGCCACATTGCAGCTTCAGCTCCTGGACTGCAGACTGTAGGGGGACAAAGCGACCAGTCTGAGGGATAATCACTCTTGTTTTAACCTTCTTGGATATGGATTGCAGTCTAGGGTGGAGGTCCTGGGGTGTGTGACCAGCATGCCACAGTGTGTGGAGGCTTCGGAGAGGGCACCCAACTAATACCTCTGGCAGCTGAGAAACCGCAGCATTTGGGATGGAAGCTCCCCTGTCTGGTGGTAGAGTCCTACTGTGGCAAAAAGCCCAAAAGTCAAGTAATTGAGTGGCAACATGACTAGGCAAAGGAAACAAAACAAACAGAAAAATTCAACATTAGACTCCTATTTTGGGGGCAAAAAGGATCAAAGCATGGAACAGGAAGAAGACAGTGAAGTCAGAACTCCTGCATCAAAAGCTTCAAAGGAAAATATGAGCTGGTTACAGGCCATAGAGAAGATAAGAGGCATATAAGAGAAGTGGAAGAAAAATTGGGAAGAGGAATGAAAAGAATGCAAGAAAATTATGAAATGAGAGTCAACAGCCTGACTGAGGAAAATAACACCTTAAAAATAGACTAACTCAAGTGGCAAAAGAGGTTCAAAAAGGCAATGAGAAGAGGAAAGCCTTAAAAAGCCGAATTTGCCAGATGGAAAAAGAATCTCAAAAGATCACTGAGTAGAATCTTTCCTTCAGATTTAGAATGGAGAAAATGGGAGCTAGTGACTTTATGAGAAATCAAGATACTATTAAACAGATCCAAAAAATGAAAGAATAGAAGGCAATGTGAAATATCTTATGGGAAAAACCACTGACCTGGAAAATAGATCCAGGAGAGATAATCTAAAAATTATTGGACTACCTGAAAGCCATGATCAAAGAAAGAACCTAGAAACCATCCTTCAAGAAATTCTCAAGGAAAACTGCCCTGATGTTTTAGAACCAGAAGGCAAAATAGAGGTTGAAAAAAATCCACCAATCGCCTCCTGAAAAAGATCCCAAAAAGAAAACTGCTAGGAATATTATAGCAGGTTCCAGAATTCCCAGATCAAGGAGAGAATATTACAAGCAGCCAGAAAGAAACAATTTGAATATTGTGGAAACACAATCAGGATAACACAGGATCTGGCAGCTTCTACACTAAGGGATTGAAGGGCCTGGAATATGATTTTCCGCAGGTCAAAGGAGCTGGGATTAAAACCATGAATCACCTACCTAGCAAAACTGAGTATCATGTTTCAGGGGAAAATATGGTCATTCAGTGCAATAGAGGACTTTCAAGTATTCTTGAAGAAAAAGCCAGAGTTGAATAGAAAATTCGATAATAAGATACAAGAAGCAAGAGAAGCATGAGAAAGTAAACAGGGGAAAGAAATCATAAGGAACTTATCAATGTTGAAACTATTTACATTCCTACATAGAAAAATGATAATTGTAACTGATGAAACTTTTCTCAGTATGAAAATAGTTAAAGGGAATAGAAATGTGTGTGTGTGTGTGTATACACACATAGTATGTATACATGTATATATATATGTAGTATGTATATATATAGTCTATCAGAGGGTATATAGGCATATGAATACATATGTGAATGTGTATATATATGTTTACAGGTATACATAGAGGGCACAGGACCAATTTAATAGGAAGGGATGATACTTAAAAGGTGAAATTAAGAGGTGAGAGAGGAATATAATGAGAGGAGAGGGGGAGAGACAGAATGGGGTAAACTATCTCATATAGAAGAGGCAAGGACAAATGGGTACAATGGAGGGGAAGAATAGGAAGGCATATGGGAATGGGTCAACCTTATAATCATTGAATTTGGCTCATGGAGGGAATGACATACACATGAAATAGGGTATCTCACCCTTCAGGAGAGTAGGGGGGAAGGGGATGAAAGGGAGGATGATGGAAGGGAGGGCAGGCTGGGGGGAGGGAAGTTGGAAGCACACACTTTTGAAAAGGGACAGGACCAAAGTAGAGAACATAACAAGTGGGAGGTGGGAAAGGAGGGAGGGAAATATAATCAGTCTTCTACAATATATCTACTATGGTAATGTTTTGCATTAGCTACCCATATACAACCTATATCGAATTGCTCATCTTCCCAGTAAGAGTGGGTGACAAGGGAGGAAGGGAATGTATCTGGAATTCAAAGTTTTAAAACCAAATGTTTAAAAATATATATATATTATTATTAATAATACTATTTTACATGTAATTGGGAAATAAGAGGAGGGGATATCCTGGGGGACTGCTATTTTGGGGAAGTGGGTAGGGGAAAAATGGGGAGAAAATTTGAAACACAAAATCTGGAGGAAATGAATGAAGTAAACCAGAAGTTAATAAAGCATTGGGAAAAAAAATAAATAGCAATACACATTTAGTCATTTGGGGTCTCTTCTAAGAAAGCTAGACAATAGAGGTAACTTCAGAGTGAGGTTGCAGACTGGTCCATAAATGGTGAGCTGTGATAGCCTTCACAATCAAGACTTCAGATTCAAGAAACAGGGTATAAGCATTTGAAAAAAAATGTCTTTCCCTTTTAGTCAAGTATGTGTTGATTCTCTTTCTCTTGGGATCTTCACTCCCTAACCTCTGACTTTCCCCCCTCTGCCTTCATACACGAATAAACAAGCCAAAAACAACAGTTCAGGTGTGGCTCATGTATCTAAGCCTTGTTCCTGGGAAGGCTGAGGCTGGTGGATTAGCCAGAGTTCTATAGGTCTGAGCTGCAGCGCCCAAAGCTAATTGAAAGTCCACACTAAGCTGCTGGGCAGTGGGAAGGAGCTGAGCACTCCTAGGCTGTGGAAGGAGAGGGGAGCCAGCCTAGATTGGAAAATGGAACAGGTCTAAGCTCCCATGCTAATCAGTAATGGGATCAAACCAATGAATAGCTAGTTCATATCCAGCCTAGGTGACAAAGAGAGACCCAAGTTCCAAAATGAAATAAATGCAAAAATAAAATCAAACAAAATCCCCAAATAGCAAGAAATCAAGAAAAACACCACCACTTGCTATTTCCAGTAAACTACCAGTTCTCTCCTTCCTGTTGCTGTCAAACTTCTTGAATGAGTGGTCTATACCTGTCTCCATTTCTTCACCCTCTTTGGTATAGCTTCACTTTCAAGACTTTACTGAATCAAAACTCTCAAAGTTCCCATGTGACCTCCTTACACTATCTAATGGTCTTTTCTCCTAATCTCTCCTCAAGGAAGTCCCAATCTTCTTTGAATTTTTTGCAGCATTGGAAACCATCGATACACCTTTCTCCCCTGACCCCTTTAAAATCTCTCTGCCCTTGGTTTCCAAAACATTGGACATTCTTGGTTTTCTTTCTTCCTCTGTGACTTTTCTTTCTGGGTTTCCTTTGTTGATTGCCCAAGTCTCATGCTTGGCTTTCTGCTCTTCTCTATTTTTTCTTCCTCAGCTAAGCCTGTGTCATGACTTCAAAGGTCACTTCCATGTTGCTGACTCTGAATTCTTTATGGTCACTTCCACCTAGTTCTCTACTCCAGGACTGATTAGAACAAGTCTAAGGCTTTCATAGGAACCCTTCAAATACCTGAGTACAGTTATTATATCTCCCTTAAGTGGTTTCTTTTCCAGCTTAAACATGCCATCTCATTCAGCTGATCCCCATACAGTGTGAACTAGAGACCATTCACCCTCCTGGTTGCCCTCCCCTGCTAACTCTTCATTTATCAGGTTTTTTTTAATTATTGAGTCATTCAGTGGTGTCTGACTCTTCATGACCCCATTTGGGGTTTTCGTGCAAAGATACTGGAGTGGTTTGCCATTTCCTCCTCCAGCTCATTTTACAGATGAGGAAAGTAAGAGAAATGGGGTTAAGTGACTTGCCCAGGTCACACAGCTAGTAAACAAGATCACATTTGAACTCAGGAAGATGAATCTTCTTGCCTCCAGGACTGGCACTCTATCTGCTATGCCACATAGCTGCCCTCAATTTATCTGCCTTCCCCTAAAATATGGTGCCAATATTTGAACTCCAGATGAAGTCTAATCAGGAACTATCAATTCCTTATTCTTGAAAACTTCTAAAATTAACTACACCAGTTAGTCACTAAGTCCCATCAATTCTTCTTTGAAGTATCTCTCATGGGTAGTACTTTTTTTAAAGCAAAAATGTTTTATTAGGAAGTTAATTACCAATAACAAACATTCTAATCTACAAAGAACAAAAAAGAGGATTGGTATATGTAGCCATAGAGTCCTTTTACACAAGTTTGTAATTTTAAAATGTATATTAAATTTAACAAGGTAATAATAAAATTACTCTTTTTGCCTGTATCTCCTACTGACCTTTTTTGTCTTCTTCTGTATATTTTTGTCTTATTTTGTCTATTTGGCAGTGGTGGAGAGGATCTCTATCCCTACCCGCTTACCTTAACTTCCTTCTCCAAACAGAAGTCCTTCCTTGTAATAAGCAAGTATAGTTAAGAAAAGCAAATCAACACTTTGTCCAAGTTTGAAAATACATATCTCAAACTACATACACCTTTAGTCCTTTTTTCACCCTTCTATCAAGAAGTTGAAAGAAGGCTTGATCAGTCTTCTGAAGTTAAAATTCGTTATTGAATTTTCTGTACTGATGTCTTTCAAAGTCATTTTCTCTTGCATTATTGCAATTTGGGATTAAATTTTTGTCTTCATTTTGATTATTTTACTCTGCATTAGTTCATACAAATCTTCCCAAGATTTTCTGAATTCTTCACATTTGTCCTTTCTTATGATGAGAGAATTTTTTTTACATTCATATCCCTTCCTTTCTGATCCCAGTGCTACTCAAGTTGAGTTCAGTCTCTCCTCAAATTATACCATATGGTAACAGACCTGCTAAGGGATTTCTTTTTCCAAGTCTCTCATCCCTTGGTTTCAACTCACTCCCTAAAATACTGATTTTGTCTTGTTATTCTCTTGTTCAAAATCCTTTCATCCCTTTCCCACTGTCTATAGCAATGGTTTCCAAAAATTTTAGTTAAAAAATTTGTGATGTTTCATCATACTTTTCATAAAACAACTTATGTAAATAAATTTTATAGCTTACATTTTACACAAATAAAATTAAGAATTTATCACAGTTCTTACAACATAAAAAATCTTAAACAAAAGATACAAATAAAGTAATACAGGTGTTTACTCATTTATAAAAGCCTTTATGATTTTCCTATTTACAGATTTTAAAAAACATCAACCATAATAATATTATTAATATGATTGGTAGCCTTATTTTTCAGCATTAAATGTTTCAAAGTATGGTGTTGACACTGATATTCTCTTTTTCAATCTCTCATCATGATCAGTAGTTTGTCTTTATAGTATTTACAGCAGAAAATCCCATTTCACATAAATAAGATACTATGAACAGTAGTAAAATTTGTATCACTGATAAACTAGAGAATTTTTTACTCACTCTTAAGCAAAAATATATCAATCAATAAGCATTCAAGTGCCTACTATATGCCAGTTACTGTACTCAGTATTAGGAACACAAAGACAGTAGATTCCTACTCTATCAAGCTTTGGAGACAAGAAACCATGTGCATCTACAAGTATATAAGAATAAATATAAAGAGAATTAATACAAAACAAATGTAAAGTAGTTCAATACAAGGTGTTTATGATGGAGGACATTAGCAGTTAGAATATCAGGAAAGACTATGAAAATATGGTGCCTGAGCTGAGTCTTGAAAGAAGTGAGAGATTGATTACACAAGAGGGAGGTAAAATTTACAGTGTGCTCATTTCAATTTACCATCACAAACTCAATAACCATTATTTTTTAGACAGAATAACACCAAATGTAGTCTGTTTGTTTATAATAAATGAGCTCCTTATCTGTTCATGTTTTAAAATATCTAGATTTTTAAAATAAAATGAAAATTACTTCTATAGACCAATCAAGTGACTAACTAGTTGTTCCTTATTTTCTTCAATTTCAGTTTCATTTGCAAGCTAAGTAGCTTTTAAATTGGTAAACATTAAAATGCGATTTTGTAAATTTATTATCCATAGCTTGATTTTTTCATAAATGCAGTTACTTTATCTTTTTGAATCAGAGCATGAATCTGAGGATCTTGCACTGATTTAGAGTACACAAGTGTTTTTTTTTTAACATCCAACAAATAAAATTTCAGCAAAAATCATAGAACCTCATAGTCACTAAATTTGAGAGTTAGAAGGGACTTCAGCAGTTGTCTAGTCTAAACCATGCATTAAAGGACTGGAAGGCTTGAATCACACAGTAAGTATCTGTTGAACTCAAGAAGATGAGTTTTCCTGACTCCAGGCTTGGGGTTCTATCCTCTGCACCACCTAGGCCTTTTCCAGATTTCTCTGTGAATACTGTCATAGCCTTAGCCATTAGCACAGTGATATGGATATGGTTGGTATTCAGTAAATACAAGTGTAACTAACTTTCATTCTCTGACCATCCTTTCTACTGAGAAAAGAAAGGGTGGGACTGCCAGGTTACAGTTTATAGTCTCTATAGGTTATTCAAGCCTTCTGGTCTCTACCCAGTGGTAAAATCTCTTCCTTGCTGACTTTGTGACAAAGCAAGGCAGAGCCAAGATGCCTCAGGGTTCTTTTGGGCCCTTACTGTCCCTTCCTCCAACTACTCCTTGGTCCCTCAGCACCTGGACAGCTCAGTGGCACTTTCCCAGCACCACCGGGAGGGCAGCTCAGAGCCATATCCTTGCTGAGCCCTCTGGTGGCAGCTATGGTCCTCCACAGTTCTTTTAGGAAACTTGGTTAAAGTTGTCTAGAGCTGCACTAGAAAGCAGTCCTAATTATGATATGCCCCACCCTAGCTGCTTCTACAATCTAGACACAGGATTTTGACTGCCTAGACTCCCAAGGGTTCACTTATAGAATGCTTGACTCCTTGAAATATTTAAACTTGCTAGTGGAGTGTCTCCCAACCCAAACTGCATATTGAATAATGGCAAAACCATGTAACTTATCTACTGTAAATGGCTTTTCCTTCTGAGTTACTCCCAACAGCTCAGAAAGAGAATTGGAGTCAGAGAAAAGGAGGGGTCTGAGAACTGAAAAAGTAGAATGCAGGAAGAGGGAAGGAGTCAGTTTTTTAAAGTTTGTAGGTTTTAAAACCTCCAGTAAAGGCCTGCTCTGATGTTTCATTGTGACACCATGTGACCCTGAGTTGTCAGAAGCTATTCCAGCAGAGTACCAGCTCTGACAGGTCCTAACAAACTGGAAATGACCTTGGCAGTGCCCTGTATGTCTGTTGTCTAAGGACCAGTCTAGTTAAAGTCATAGGATTGATGAAACCCTGTATATCTATTGTCTGAGGATAACAGTGATGTCTCAGGTCATACTTTATATATCTTTTGTATAAGTACTAGCCTGACTAAGTTCATAATATCAGAGATATATAGTTGAAGGGATCTCAGCAGTAATCTAGTCCAACCCCTCACTTAACAGATGAAGAAACTGAAGCCAATTTTTGTCTTATTTTGGGGAGGCAGAGCTAAGTGACTTGCTGAGGCTTACTCAGCTAGTAAGCATCTGAGGCTGGATTTGAACTCAAATCCTCCTGATTTCAGGGCTGCTGCTCTCTTCCCTGTACCAGGTGACCTACCTGCCCCGTGAACCCCACTATTCTGATTCTAAAACCAATGCTCTTTTCATTGTACCATGTTGATTCAGAGAGGTTCGTTATTTGGTTGAACACTGAGCAATGAGTTCTTTTGGCCACAGCAACTCTCAAAGGCTGTCTATTAAATTATAGAAGGGCTTCTATCTGTGCAGATGGAGAGAGTACCCACCATGATAACATTACAGGTTGTTAAGTGTTGAAGTATGGATTTTAAGAAATAAGGACTTCTGCTAGCAAAAGTTTCGTAAACTGGTAAAAATTGGCTGTCAACCAGTGTGGGTCTGTGCACCAGCTATTGAGAAACATAAAAAGAACAGGAGAGGTAACACAGGACTGGAGAAGGGGAGATATTGCCTTAATTTTCAAAAGAAGGGAGAGAACAGAGTCTGAAAACTACAGGTCAATGGTCTTGACTTTAATTTCAGGCAAAATTAGAGAACATATTGTTAAAGTGATGGTTTGTATACATCTAGAAAAGAAAGCAATAATCACAGAGAGCTTCATTGAGATGAGCTCAGGCCAGGTTGACCTCATTTCCTTTTTTGGACAGGGTTGATCAGGGAAATCTTGTAGATCTAATTTCCTAGAGTTTGTCGTTTCAGACTGTTCTTGTGGAAAAGATGGAGAGATGTCAGACAGAGAACAGTACAATTAGGTGGATTCTGAACTGATTGAATGACTGGACTCAAGATTAGTCACTAATTACTTAAAGGTCAGCTAGGATCATCTCCAGTGCAGCCCTCCCAGGGATCTGTACTTGGTGTTATGCTACTTATCCTTTTTTCATCAGTGACTTGAAGGAAGCAGCAACATGTTCCTGATCAAATTTGCAGATGACATAAAGCTGAGAGGGCTAGATAACACACTGGATGTCAGGGTCAGCATCCAAAAAGATCTTGGCATGATAGACATTGAGCTGACTCCAGTAAGATGATATTTAATAGGGATAAATGTCAAGCTTAGGCAGCATGGCATAACCTTGGAGTCAGAAAGACTTGGCTTCAAGCACTACAGATACATTAACTGTGTAACCATAGGTAAGCAATTTACCTCCTCTGTACCTCAGTTTCCTCATCTGTAAAATGTAGGGGATTGAACTGGATGACCACTGAGGACCTTCCCAGATTTATGACTATGATCCTCTGAATTTAGCTAGGGTAGGCTTAATTCTCAGACAATAGACATACAGGCCATTTCCAGTTTGATGGGACCTGCTAGAGCTGGCCCTCTACTTGAAGAGCCTTTGAGAACTTGAGGTCAGCTCCATGCCATAATGACACATCAGAGGAGGCCTTTAGTGGAGGTCTTAAAACCTGTGAACTTTAAAACAAACAAAAACACAGCTCATTCCTTGCCTCCATCCTTCCTTGTCCTAGGCCATTCTCTAAGACTAAGGTACAGAAGAGTTGCCAACCTATATCAGTGGAGGAAGTTTCCACATGAGGGAGTTTCCCACATGGATGAAATCACAGGAAGAAGAAGGAGGAAGAGGAGGAGAAGGAGAAGGAGAAGGAGAAGAAGGAGGAGGAGGAGGAGAAGGAGAAGAAGAAGAAGAAGAAGAAGAAGAAGAAGAAGAAGAAGAAGAAGAAGAAGAAGAAGAAGAAGAAGAAGAAGAAGAAGAAGAAGAAGAGGAGGAGGAGGAGGAGGAGGAATCTTACACTTGTACTAAAAAAAATCAAATTCTCAAGATCAAGATGAAGGCCATATGGTTAGACAGCAGTGGGCCTGAAAAGGATCTGGGAGTTTTAGGTGACTGCAAGCCCCATATGAATCAACAGTTTGATGGGGCAACCAGAGAACCCTAGGAAAGGATATGGGACTTCCATTTAAAAGAGACCTGAGTTCTACTCTAGACTTTGATACTTTCTGGTTGTGTGGCTGCAGCATAACCTGACTTCTCCAAACCTGAGTTTCCTCTTCTGTAAAATGGGGATTGTGATTCCTATTATAGCCAGGTTACTGTCAGTAAACTATTTTGTAAACCTAAATGTGCAAACCTAAAAATGTGGCTCATTGTCTTTGTGCTATAGGAGACCTTGTCCCCTGTGGCAGAGATTTCTCTTAGATTTCTACACAAGGAACCCTTTTCCAAGTCCCTACAACCACATTCCGAGTCATGGTCTTGTCTGCCTCCTTGCTTATTTATGGCAGTGTTTCAAAATGAGTGCCTTCCAGCTTAATTTTTACTCTGAAGACAAACAAATCATGGTTAGAACAATAAGCCTATGGAAAGATACTGTTTTCTGTCCTTTTAATTAGGCATTTGGCAGAACTGTATTCATTTGGGAGAGCTTATGCTCTCAGGTACAGCCATTGTCTGGTAATTTAGTCAACATATAACATACTATTATGGGGCTGCTTATTCTGGTGCTGAGAGTTTAAGAAAAGATACACCAAGTCTTTTAACTTCTGATTTCCAATAGTTTTGGAATACTATATTAAGAAATTGGGGCAGCTAGGTGGCACAGTGTGCCTGGAGTCAGGAAGACTCATCTTTGTGAGTTCAAATCCAGCCTCAGACACTGTGTAACCCTGGGCAAGTCACTTAACCCTGTTTGCCTCAGTTTTTTCATCTATTAAATGAGCTAGAGAAAGGAAATACCAAACCACTCCAATATCTCTGCCAAGAAAACTCTAAATGGGGTCACAAAGAGTTGGACATGACTGAAAAAAGCAACAACAAAAATTAAGGAATTGATATAGTCTATGACTCTCCAACTTTAAAAATCCCTAAATGTGTCCCTCATCCCAGCCCAAGGTCTCCTGTATCCCAAGGACTCCTGATGTTCCCATGCTTATTTCTTCTGTCCTGTAGATATTCCAGAGACATAACCAAAAAATGTTGCACCTGGGTCAAGAAACAAATATGGGGTTGGGGGGAAGAGGGAGCAGAAAGAAGATAAGAGAGAGGAATGAGCATACAGAGAGGATATTTATCTAAGGTGTGGCTTCTATGGGGTGCCTAGGTTGCACAGTGAATAGAGCACTGGCCCTGGAGTCAGGAGGACCTGAGTTCAAATCCAGCCTCAGACACTTAACACTTACTAGCCCATTGACCTTGGGCAAGTCACTTAACTCCAATTGCCCTGCCTCCCCCCCCCTCCAAAAAGCAATCAATCAATCAATCAATCAATAAATAAGATGTGGCTTCTAGAGGGGAAGGAAACATATTCTAAGTTTCTAAACTCCTGAAGGATAAACTGCTGCTAGGAAGATATGGGGTTTAGGGATATAAGCATCTTATAGAGAAGTACCTGTTGTCACCTCTAAAATTCAATACCCTGGAACAAAGCCCCAGTCAGCCCCCCTTAGTTATAGCTCTGAGGTTTTGCTGCCACAAACTATAACTCTGTCTCCTTCACAGCCTCCTGATTCATCCTAACTCCCTAGTTCTTTCTAATAGTTTGAAAAACAGTAATTCATAAGACTTATGAGAGTCAGGGATGGTGTTTCGGCTAATTTTGGTTCCATCTGTGACTTTACTGAATGGATCTAGAAACACAGAACCTGATAAACCCAGAAGGGACTTGATTTTACATATAAGACTTATTATGTCCATGTCTAAGACTTTCTAACCAACTAAAATCTTATGACTACAAACATTGAAGATGTTTTGGTCGTTCAGTTCAGAGATGCTGTATTTAATGGTTAATCAACATTGCCATCATTATAATCAGTCCTTAGAGTTCAGCTGGGGTAGGTTTATGGAAGATGGGATTATGTAACCAATTATGTAACCGATAGTGGTCTTTACTCCTTAGTTTCTGTTGTTGCTACTAAATGAATGAAACAGTCCCTGCTCATAAGGAGAGCACACATACATATGTGAGTATATAAAGAATCAAACATGTGTGTATAGATATAGATATATATAGAGGTAAAATCAAATAATTGCAAAATAGCTAACTATAGGGTAGTCTGGTACTAGCAGATAGGATCAGGAAGGGCTTCATGTAGATGGTATTTGAGTTGAGTCTTGAAGAAAAAGAATTCCTTAAGCTAGAGATAAAGAGGGATTGCATTCCAGGCATGGGAGAGAACCAGTAAAAAGGTATAGAGACAGGAGGTAGAGTGCTCTGTGTATGCAATAGAAACAGCCAGTTTGAGGAAATAATTTACAATGATGCTGGAAAAATAGGTAGGGCCCTGTTGTAAAAGACCTTCAAAACTAAACAAAAGACTTTCTATTTGGTCCTAGAAGCAATAGCAAGCCACTGGAGTTTACTGAGGACAGGGAATGCCATGATTTCTGCACTTAAGGAAAATCATTTTGGGCAGTTTTGTGGAGAAGAGACTGGAGTGGAGGGTCGGCTAGGTGGTGCAGTGAGTAAGAGTGCTGGCCCTGGAGTTGGGAGGATCTGGGATCGATTCCGGCCTCAGAAAATTAGCACCCACACATAAATAATAATTAGCTGTGTAACCTTGAGCAAGTTACTTAACCCCAATTACTTAAAAAAAAAAAGACTGGAGTGGGAAGTTCCTTGAGGGAGGAAAACCAGTAAAGAAGCTCTCACAACAATCTAGGCAAGCAGTGAAGAAGGGTTGAACTAGGTCAGTAGCTTTGAGTGAGGAGAGAAGGAATCCTATGCATGAGAGGTTGTGGAGCTGGAAATGGTTTGGTTGGGTAATTGATTGACTATGTGGGCTGAGAGAAAGAGTGAAAAGTCTAGGTAGGATGATGCTGGGAGACCAGGAGGATGGCAGGGCCTTCAACAGAAATGGGGAAATTTAGAATAGGGGATGGGTTTTGGAGGAAAGCTAATTAAGTTCGGTTTTGGACATTTTGAATTTGAGATGTCTTCAACACATCCATTCTTAAATGCCAGTGAGTTTGGACTTCATTTTGTCAATACGGATCCATTGAAAGTTTTTGAATAATTGGTATTCTACTAGGGTCAGTATTGTACAAGGCAGACTAACCCGAGGAGAGATTGAAAACAGATCAAACCATGAGGTTATGCAGAAGTTAGCAAACTACGGTCCAAGGGCCCAATCTGGTCCACCATCTGGTTTTTGTATAGCTGGACAAGCTAAGGATTATTCTTAGATTGCCAGCCATAAAAAACAGGCAAAGAGACAGATAGTTTGCTATCCCCTGAATTATCACATTAATTTAGGCATGCAGGCATGGAGTAACAAGGACCTGAACTAAAATGGTGGACGTGGGGATGCAGAGGAAGGGCACAATCTGTGCTGTGTTTAAGAAAAAATCGGAAGGACCTGGTGACTGATTAAATGATAAAGGGAGACTAAAATAAGGTTTTCAGACTGGGAGACTAGGACCAGGGTAGTGCCCTTAACAGAAAAAGGGAACTCAGAAGGACTTCCCTATCCTGTGGCAACGAGCTGCATGGTCTCATTCATTTCCATAGGTCTCCCAGGAAAAAGGAAAATAGCTTAATCTTTGAATTTGGAGTCTAGCTTTTTCTCTGACACACAAGAGCCAGGTTAAGGTCTGTGTCTCTATCCCTTAGCTATAAAATAGTTTCATGATACTGACTTACTTCATTGAAATGCAGTAATAAAAGTACATACTTTGTCTCCATTACTAGGATCTCAAAGCACTTTATAGATATGATCTAATGTGACTTTACAGTACCTCTCTCCCTAATGTAGGAAGGAAAGAGCAGGTAGCACAATAGGTATTTTACAGTAGGGAAAACTAAAGCACAGAAAAATTCAAAATGACCTTCATAAAATCACACAAGTCAGCAGCAGACCTGGGAATCAGTCCAAGGTTTCCTGGTTTTAGCTCAGTCCTTTGTTTTGTTTTTGCAGTAGACTGAACTACCTCTAATAAGATTGAACAAAGTGCTCTGTAAATATCAAGTGTTATATAAATACTGAACAGTGCCTCTAATTCAATTCCATATCATTCAATTAAAAGAACATTTATTAAGCATCTTCTGTGTGCTACGCAGTAGATATAAAGATGAAAAAATGACACAATTTCACAGATTCATAGAAATACCTTCAAAGAGTAAATAGTAGGGGGATGAAATGTGCACAAGTAACTGTAATACAAGTTAAAAAATGATCGAGTGCATAGGAAAGGTCAAACAGAATAATCCATGAGATTAACGGAGGTAAGGATAACCTCTAACAGAGTGGGGGATGGGGGCAACGCCTAAACTGGACATCGAGGAGAAGAAGGATGTCAATAAATGTAAGCAGAAAGAATTGATCAAAAGGAGTATGTATACAATGATTTTACATAAATGTGTATTTGTGTCTAACCTATTTGTTCTAGTCATTTTGGTGCAGGGGAGGAAGAAAAAAAGAAAAAACTTTACATGATAACTTTATTATATATTTCAAAGGAATAGCAAGTTGTACATAATCGATTTGCAGTTTCAGGGACAATCACCTTTTTGTTTAATTATACTGTGTTACGGAAATGCTTGTTTTATTCCATAAATTAAAAATAAAGAAACATTTCAAAAAGAAAAAAGCAGATTGTGTTAAGTCAATTCCTTGGAGGGGGAATGGAAAGGTACAAAGGCACAGGTGCAAAAAAAGAGTCAGAAGGCATTGAGGAACGAAGAGTAGCCCAATTTGACAAGAGTAATAATAATTGTTACTTATAGCCTTTTAAGGTTTACAAAGTGCTTTACATATGTTCACTCGTTTGATCCTCAGAACTCTATGAGGTAGGTGATATTATTATCCCCATTTTACAGATGAGGAAACTGAGGCACAAAAACGTGGGTTGCCCAGGGTCATACAGGTAGTAAGTGACTAAAGCAGGATTTGAATTTAGGTCATCCTGACTCCAAGTCCTGAACTCTATCCACTGTACTACCTATTTCCCTGGAGCATAGGGATCATGTAATAAGATTCTAGTGTTTACTTTAATCAGAGGGCAAAACTTTTCTGTGGGTGGGGCGAATCTTTATGGCTTGACTTTACTTGTACCCATTCCCAGCTGTAGAGCCCAGAAAGAGTGCTAGTGAAGGCATTCCATAGCCAGAGCTAATGACTGGAGATAGGCAAACCATCATCTTATTTGCCTGGTGTCTGGTATACCCTTCTCTTACCCCCTAAATCACCTTGTTTTTATTTTCTACATATCTTGTATTTTGTGAAAAGCAGTGGGGTGTAGGAATAGCCAGGTTGTGCTGTGGATAGAGTGTCAGCCCTGGAGTCAGGAAGACCTGAGTTCAAATCTGGTTTCAGACACTCGTAACCTGTGTGACCTTGGGAAAGTTATTTAACCCTTTTTGCCTCAGTTCCTCATCTGTCAGGATGAAGGAAGGAAATTGCAAGCCATTCTAGTATCTTTGTGTGACCCAAATGGAGTGGCCTTGGGGTTGGGGAGGCCTGGGTTCATCTCCTTCTTCTGGAAGGTACTGTCTGGGTGACCAGGGGCAAATCATGTAACCTCTCAGTGTCCTGGGGCTCTCTCTAAGACGAAAGTGACAAGTTGCATTAGGTCCAGTCCTGATCCCTATATTTTATATATACTTTTTAATGTACATGTCTTCTCTCTCTGTGGAATGTAAGCTCTTTGAAGGAAGGGATAGTTTTTGCTTTTTGTATTTGTATCCCTAAAACACCCTCCACAGTGCCTGACAGATAGATAGTAAATACTTAATTGACTGACTGGTATATTGACAGCAGGAATTCAGTAAGGTCAACTTGAAAACAATTTAACCAAATTCTCTGGACTGCCAATAGTTGACCATTTCCCACTCAAACCTGACACTGGGGGAAGCACTGTACCAGAAGGGTTGGAGACAGGCATTTCTTCTTTCCACAACCATAAGGGACACTTTGTAATGTCCTCCTTATTTCAAGGAGGAGAATGAAGCTTCATAGTATTTTTCTGAAACGTCTATTGATGTTTGTAGCAGGACTATAATCACAGAAGACAAACTAAATGCCATTATGTTTCCTTCCTATGTGGAGAGAAGGAAAAAATCCAAGAGAGCACTGTCTAATTTATCTACCTGAAAATATAACGTTGACCAGGGTGGTTAAAATAAAACAAACTGAAAAACTCATTTCTACTAGGAAAATATTAATTGTTCGTTTCAACTTAGTAATTGAATTTCTGAAAGTTTAACCATTCTACTCACATCCTGAGCAAAACGTTAAAATATATCGTATCAATGAACTGATTCTGTAACCTGGTCAATAATTAGCTTCCCTTGTACCACAGCATGCCCTTTTCTCACAAGGACAGATGTTAATATGTAATGAAACAAGTGATAACTTCAAAGGACCCAAAACTCCCTCTCTGATGCCACTTTCTCCTTAAAAGAAAAAAAAAACTTATAAAGATACAGGAAGAAGAAAGGGGAAGAAATTATTCCACATTAGATAGATGTGACCAACAGATTCTTTTACCCTATAAAATCTAAACTAGAATTAGTAGATAAACCAGAGAGGACCTCCAGAAGGAAGTTTATCACTTTTTTACTCCATTATGGGGGCAAAAAGAGGAAAAAGAACCCTTCACTTTCCCTTTAAGAAGAAAGACTGGTATTGGAAGTCAGTCATGGAGGGAGCCACAGGTAATTGTCACCATTACTGGATAAGTAAGGATTGTTTCTTTGTACTTGCATCCTCAGGCCCTAGAAAAGTACCCGGTTCACAGGAAGTACTTAATAAATATTTGGTTGATTGATTCTCTAATTGATAGTAGACCACATTTGATGATGGGGGTAACTTCCTATTCCTTGTGAGAATTTGAGGCTGTCATAGGAAAGGAGGTTAGTGGAAATAGAACCAAAGCATAGACCTCTATCTGGAGGAGATAAAGGAAAGGAAATTGCTGAAGGAGACCTTAAAAGATCCGCCTGGGGAAAAATATTTCTCCTCTCCTCTCTTACCTCTACCCCACTGGTACCACCACCCTCTTGTTCTTTCAGTCCAGTAGAACTGAATGCAAGAGGAACAGAACAAAAAAAAGTGAGAACAAATTGATAAACTCAGATTTTAAGAAAGATGGAGGGAAGGGCAGATAATTAAGAATAAACAGAGAAGAGTGATAAGAATAATGTTGAGAAGCCAAAAGCCTATTGGAGTATTACCAAACACAATACTAAGGATTTTTTAGATGTTTTGGTGGCAAAGGGAAGATCAAGGAAGTGATAGCCCCTTTACTTGATGAATCCTGGCCTGGGCCATTTTAGTAGTGTCTTGGTTGAGAGCTTTGATATCATATTTATCCAGTTTGCAGGAGAAACTAAGCTGGAAAAGATGGAAAATACAAGGGATGGCCAAATGAGAATCCATAGAAGTCTCAATAGGCTGGAATGGTGGTTTGACAAGTTGAAACTTAATAAGGATACATATAAACTCCTGTACTTGTCTTCAAAAAGAAATTCATTGCACATGTATAGGACTGGAGTAATGTGACTATTCTGCCCTTTGGGAACAATATGACCATACTCCAAATAAGTTATCATGTTCCCTATCCTCTAATCCCCTCTTGCAAAGCATGGTTTTGAGTTTCGCTACTGTGAAAGAAGCAACATTTTAATGGGATCCCCATCACGTAACCAGAAATTCACTACAAATGGCCCAAGAAGAATGGGAGGTCCTTACCACCTAGACTAGCTTGATCGTTTGTCTTAAAGGCAGCAAAGTCATCTTTGAGACTTACTTTGGTCCAGGGGGATTAAGGCTAGGACAGACAGTGTTAATAGTGTTCATGAAAAAAAAAAGCCCTAGTAACTCTACTAGATTTCCATATCAATATGAGTCAATAGAGTAGCCAAAAGACTTAATCTGATCTTAGACCATGTTAGTAGAAATACAGTGTCTAGAGCAAGGGAAGTGATAGTCCTTCTGTACTCTGTGTTGGTCAGATCTAATAATCACGTGTAGAATTTTAAGTCTGGTTCCTAATCTTTAGGAAGAACATTAATAAGCTAAAGTACATACTGGTAAGGTGGCCAGAATGGTCACTGTTTTGGTTAGGGTCCAGCTAGGTGGTCTAATAGTCTTAGTTCAAATCTGACCTCAGATATTTACTAGTTGTGTGACCCTGGGCAAGTCCCTTCACCCTCTTTGTCTTAGTTTCCTCATCTTTAGAATGAGCTAGGGAAGGAAATGGCAAACCAGCCCAGTATCTTTGCCAGGAAAACCCAAATGGGGTCATAAAGAATCAAACACAGCTGAAACGATTCAACAACAAGAAGTCTGACTCAGGCAGGTCCACTGACTCAGGTCTAGGATTAGTATAAAATCAGATATTTATAGAACATATTGGTTAGTTGGTGGTGGTGGTGGTTGTCCTTTGTGCTCAAAGAGGATCAAACTGACATCACTATGTCAGGGTTAAGGTACAGTGTGTCCTGCTATGGCTAATCAGACCACTATGAGCTGAGAAGGCTCTAGCACAGGTCAGGCACAAATAACCCACATGAACATTTGGAGTGGAAATGTCTCTAAATTTGTGCATCTCACATTTCTTTTGAGCTACTGAAATTCTGTTTTGCTCATAAATCACAGCACCTTCTCATTAAATAAGAGCTATAGGGCTATGCTCTATAGATCTTACAGTATTTTACAAAAGGGTGTTCATCAAAAATAAATGAATAAACTCATAAAATATTTTTAAAATTATAAAGGAAGTTTGTGATAACATGGAAAGGATATGCAACAAAAGTACAGTGTTAATTCTGTTATGTATATTTCCTCTTGGCCATTACATTTGCCATAATGACACATCTAGTCATGACCTGAGGAATGTCAGCTGTTTATAGATTGGAGTTTTATACTTTAGGTAGCAAGGAAGATACTGTCTGTCCTAGCCTTAATCCCCCTGGACCAAGGTAAGTTTCAAAGATGACTTCATTGCCTTTAAGACAAACAATCAAGCTAGTCTAGGTGGTAAGGACCTCCCATTCTTCTTGGGCCATTTGTAGTGAATTTCTGGTTACATGATGGGGATCCCATTAATGTTGCTTCTTTCACAGTAGCGAAACTCAAAACCTTGCTTTACAAGAGGGGATTGGAGGATAGGGAACATGATAACTTATTTGGAGTATGGTTTTAATTTATTCTGCTTGTTCCTAAAGGGCAGAACCAGGACCAATGAATGGAAGTCAAATGAGGCAGATTTTTGCTCTTCATTACAACCAGAGCTGTCTAAAATTGGAATGGGTTGCATGTATAAAGTAGTGAGTTTCCCATCACAGGAAGTCTGCCAGGTACTATGCTAAGTGCTACCCAATTATAAGTAGAAAGAATGACAGCCCCTGTTCTCAAGGAATTTGCATTCTAAAAGAGGGAGACAACATAAAGAAGCTGAAAAGGGGAGGGAGTGGGGGGAAAGTACCCATGGAGGGGCATGGTAAAAGTACCCATGGAGGGGAAGTCTGGATAGCAATGAGACATGACTGACCTAGGGGTTCTCCTTAAATGGAGGAGCCATCCAATCAGAGGAAGAGGCTGCAAAAGTGGAGAATACTTCCAATGTATAAGTTCCAGGGTTGGAGTGAGGCTTCAGGATAAAGAATTGAGGCATGGTAGAAAAGACCTGAGTGCATCCTGGAGAGAAATGATCTTTAAAAACACTTTATAGGGGGCGGAGCCAAGATGGCGGAGTAGAAACAGCTCCTCCAAGCCTCTCTGCCCCCAGATTCCCCACAAACTATGTAAAAAAGGACTGTGAACAACTTCTGGAGCCCCAGCACCCACAGAATGACACAGAGAAGCTAACCTCCCGCTGAGGACAGCCCAGCAGCCCTGCAGGAAGGACCAGCGCAGAGGTCTGGGAGCCGGCAGCGTGCAGAGCGCAGGAGCCGAGCCGAGCCCAGGTCCGCGTGAGCCGAGGTTTTAGCCCCAGGGCGGCAGGGCCAGAAGCCAGCTGGAGGAACCCCAGAACACCAGGAGCTGTGGCGACTCCAGAATTATCAACATAGACATGCCTAGGACAAAGTAAGAGGTTAGTGTCCTATGGACTTTGGGACCTGTATTTGGGGAATGCGTCAGCTCCCTCCCCTGGGGGCTAGAAGCCGCTGAGGAGACACGCCATTTTGTAGTTTTCAGAGGCATTTCCGGCTCCCAGCCTACAAATCGTGGGGAGATCCAGCGATCAGTCTTGGGGGGTAATCGCTCTTGCTTTAACCTCCCTGGATCTGGATTGTGATCTAGGGTGGAAGTTGTGGGTGGGTTTACAGCTTGCCAGAAACGGAAGTTGCCCCCCACACGTTCGGGACGAAAATTCCTCTATCTGGCCTTAAAGCCATAGTGTGGCAACAAGCCCAAAAGTCAAGCAATTAAGTGGCAACATGCCAAGGCAAAGGAAACAGAAAAATGCAACCCTAGACTCCTATTTTGGGGGCATAGAGCGGGAAAAGGACTGTGAGGTCAGAAGTCCTGCTCCAAAAGCCCCAGGGGAAAACATGAGCGGGTTGCAGGCCATAGAGGACCTTAAGAAGGACTTTAAAAATCAAATAAGAGAAGTGGAGGAAAAATTGGAAAGAGAAATGAGAAGGATGCAGGAAAAGTATGAAATGAGGGTCAACAGCCTGACTGAGGAAAACAACACCTTAAAAAATAGACTAACTCAAATGGCAAAGGAGGCCCAAAAGGGCAATGAGGAGAAGAATGCCTTAAAAAGTCGAATTTGCCAGATGGAAAAGAATCTCAAAAGTTCACTGAGGAGATTCATTCCTTCAGAGTTAGACTGGAGCAAATGGAAGCTAGTGACTTTATGAGAAATCAAGATGCTGTTAAGCAGATCCAAACAAACGAAAGATTAGAAGGCAATGTGAAATATCTCATGGGAAAAACCACTGACCTGGAGAATAGATCCAGGAGAGACAATTTAAAAATTATTGGACTACCTGAAAGCCATGATCAAGGAAAGAACCTAGAAATCACCCTTCAAGAAATTCTCAAGGAAAACTGCCCTGATGTTTTAGATCCAGAGGGCAAAATAGAGGTTGAAAGAATCCACCGATCACCTCCTGAAAAAGATCCCAAAAAGAAAACTCCCAGAAATATTATAGCCAGGTTCCAGAATCCCCACATCAAGGAGAAAATACTACAAGCAGCCAGGAAGAAACAATTTCAATATTGTGGAAACACAATCAGAATAGCCCAGGACCTGGCAGCTTCTACACTGAGGGATCGAAGGGCATGGAATATGATATTCCAGAGGGCAAAAGAACTGGGAATGAACCCAAGGGTCACCTACCCAGCAAAACTGAGTATTTTGTTTCAGGGGAAAATCTGGTCATTCAGTGGAATAGAGGACTTTCAAGCATTCTTGAGGAAAAAACCAGAATTGAATAGAAAATTTGACATCCAGACACAAGAAGGAAGAGATGCCTGAGAAGGTAATCAGGGAAAAGAAATCAAAAGGAACTTATCAAAGTTGAACTATTTACATTCCTATATGGAAAAGCAATAACTGTGACTGATGATATCTTTCTCACTATGAAAATAATGGAAGAAGGGGGTGTGGTCATATGAATACATATGTGAATGGGTGTGTATATGGTTACAGTTATATATGGATAGAGGGCATAGGTTGAATCTGTTGGGAAGGGAGAATACTCAAGGGATGAAAATATGAGGTGAGAGAGGAAAGTGGCAAGAGGAGATGGGGAGAGACAGGGTAGGGTAAACTATCCCATGTAGAAGAAGCAAGGGGAAGTGGTTGCAAAGGAGGGGGAGAATAAGGAAGGCTAAAAAGGCAAAACCACATTCACATTGAATTTGGTTCAGGGAGAAAATGACATACATACTAAATGGGATATCTCAACCTGCAGCAGGATAGGGGAAGGGGGATGAGAGGAGGGATGATGGATGGGAGGGCATCCTTGGGGTGAGGGGAGGTTGGAAGTACCCACTATAGAAGAAGGACAGGATCATGTAGGGAATGGACCAGGTGGGGGGTGGGATGAGTGGGAGGGAATTATAAGCAGCCTTGTACAATATATCTACTATGATAATGTTTTGCATAGCTAGACATGTACAACATATACTGAATTACTTATCTCCCAAGAGGGAATGGGTGACAAGGGAGGAAGGAAATGGATCTGAAATTCGAGGTCTTAACATTAAATGTTTCAAATATACATAAATACTATTATTAATACTCTTTTGCTTGTAATAGGGAGATAAGATGTGTAGGCATTGGGACACAAAGATTCACCTTCCTCTAATGGAAAAGTCGATGGGGGTATGGGAGAAGGTATGGGAGAGAGCAGATTGGAGGAAGCGATATCTTGTGGGACTACTATTCTGGGAGGTTGGGTAGGGGAATAATGGGGGGAAAATGATTGTAACTCAAAATCTGGCGGAAATGAATGATGTAAAACAGAAGTTAATAAAGCATTTGTTTAAAAAAAAACACTTTATAAATGCTTGTTCATTGATTGATTGGCTACTATTAGGTAACCTTGAAAAGGACTTCACCAAATTCTTTAGGTGACTAGCCTGCCATGTAGCAGGGATATTGTTGATGTTAGGTATTATTTGGGTGAGAGTTGGACTAGAGGCTTTGAGGACCCTTAGAACTTTCTGACTGCAGGATTTATGACTTTATGATTTATTTTATTATGTAAGGCAAAGGAGACATGATTGTAAATGTGGCAGATTGTGTTGGGTGAGTTATCAATAAACACATAGGGATGAACGTATCTTCATGAGACAGTCCTTCCCATCCTTAACATCTTTGCAGATTACAACCACTGGAACTTCAAAGGTATTAAATACTAAAAAAAAAAAGCAAAAACTAAGCCACAAAGGGAATAAAATTATTAATAGTATTATAGTAATATTCCAGCACCCAGTGGCCTACATTCATTATATGGGAGTCTGTTAGCCTGATATTTTCCAGGACCTCCTCTTGGAGCCTGGCACACAATATGGGAACTAAGAAACCTTACTCTTAGCTTCCATAACATAATTGAGAGTGTAGCTTCTGGAAGTAGTCAGCCTAGCCAACTCTTTGGCCAGATGTGGGGCGGGGGTGGGGGAGTGGGGGTAAAGAAACACCATACTAAAACTTAGGGTAAACAATTTTCTTCTTTGAAACCCATACAGCTCTAAATAATGGTTATTATATTATCTTCTGCTGGGACATAGCCATAGTTATTCTTGGGTTCTATAGCATTGTAATTTCCAGAGTTCAAATCCAGTTGTAGACAGTTTCTAGCTGTATGACCCTAAGCAAGCTGATTTCTCAGCCCCAGTTTTCTCATCTCTGAAATGGGGATGATAACTCCTACCTCACAGTATTGTTGTGAAGATCAGTAGAAATAAAGCACAGAAGGTGATTTGTAAACCTTGAAGTGCTACATAAATGCTAGTTGTTATGATTATTATTGTGTTATCATTAAGTCTTAGATTTAGAGCTGGAAGGGCCCTTAAAAGTCATCTGGTGCAGCCACCTCATTTTACAGATGAAGAAACCGAAACCCAGAAAGGTAAAGTGATTTGCCAAGTAGTAGGTCACCCTGATAGTATAAGAGTCAGTATTCAACCCGAGGCTTTGTCTCCAAACCCATTAACCTCCAACCATGTGGTTCTGCTCTTTCTGTGCAGTGGTGTCTAACCTGAATATTATGGTGGGCATATCTATCCTTTGGGGCAGCTAGATGGTACAGTGGACAGATTGCCAGCCCCTGGAGTCAAGAGGTCCCAGTTCATTTTTTTTAATTGTGTCCTACTCTTTGTAATCCCATTTGGAGTTTTCTTGGCAAAGATACTGGAGTGCTCTGCCATTTCCTTCTCTGGCTCATTTTACAGATGAGGAAACTGATGCAAACTGGGTTAAGAGACTTGCCCAGAGTCACACAACTAGTAAGTGTCCGAGGCCAGACTGGAACTCAGAAAGAGGAGTCTTCCTGACTCCAGGCCCCAGTGCTCTATACACAGTACCATGGAGCTTCCCTATGCCTGACATTTAGTAGATGGTTAATAAATATTTGCTGACTTTAAAGGATAGGTTGGATTTCTATCTCCAGAAGGAACTAGCTCCAAGTATTAAGAATGACCCTTCACCCCAAAAAAAAGAATAAGAAATAAAAGGATGACCCTACTCAAAAAACTCAAGTAACCCAAGGACTAAGACTAGGAGTCAGGAGACCTGAGATCTGAGGGCCTAGGATTTGGATGGCCTCTGCAGGCTTTTATTCCTGACATTTGGGAGAAAATGCCTAACAAAAACTACTTTGACTTTAGTAATGGCTTTAAGATGAGCAGCTAGGTGATGCAGTTGATAGAATCCTGGGCCTGGAGTCAGGAAAACCTGGGTTCAACATGGTCTCAAACACTTATTAGCGGTGTTAACCTGGACAAGTCACTTCACCCTGTTTGCCTCAGTTTCCTCATCTGTAAAATGAGCTGGAGAAGGAAATGGCGAACCACTCCAGTATCTCTGTCAAGAAAATCCCAAATGGGGTCATAGAGAGTCAGATATGACTGAAAAAGAACAAAATGCTTTTAAATGTATTTGTATTTTATTAATCACCAGAGCATCTCTATAATTTGAAAAAATAGTCATAGAAAGAATATGATTTATTCTGTCTTCAGCATTGGGTTAGGGAGGCACATAAATCTCAGATTTAGGGTAAATGTGCTATTCTTTGGTTTCCCTGCCTCCCCCCACCCAGTCCCTTGTTCCTCTCCTTATTCTGTGCTGCTGTATGCCTATCCCCTGAAACCATTTTTGTTCTCTGTTCATAAAATCATGAATTGGAGCAGAAGTCTTCTTAGAGATCACAGTTGAGTTAGACGGGACCCTTGGTGCCGTCTGGTTTAATCCCCTCATTTTTTTATGGAGAATGTAGGTCCAGAGAGATGATGGGACTTAACTGCAGATCATGCAGCTAGTGGGCATCAGGTGAGGCAGTTGAATCTAGGTCCTCTGGTTCTAAATTCAGTGCTCTTTCTACTGTGCCATGCTTTGAGGGTACTTTCTCCCTGGTAGCTCTACTCCCATAGAAAAACCTTCTTATACCTCCCTGTCTTTTTGTCTTTGTACCCCTTGACTCCTTTCTACTGTTAGTCTCTAAAACATTTTTATATGATTTATTTCTTTTTTTAAAGTTTAATTTACATTATTTTTTTTCATTTAATTAATATTTATTAAGTACCCACTATATTCCTGGCACTGTACTAAGTGCTTGGTGTCATTTGTCCTCCATGCTTGAAGAGGACCATGACATCAGGGAGGTGATGCCATGATATGCAAATGAATTGGATCTGAGGGAGGGAGGGCTGTGCGAAGTTACTAGCCTCACTTTTTCCTCCAGAGCCATCTAGGTCCAATGGCCAGATATAGATCAGGATGACTGGAGATGGCCCTGGATGCAGTGGGAGACCTTGACCTTTTTGAGCTAAGGTCTTTCCCAGATCACATTTTGATTGAGGCAATGCCCATCCAGTGATTAAGTCTAGGTAAGAAATGAAGCAAGGAATGGCCTCTATTATCTAGTCAGAAAAAAAAAAAAAGAAAAATCAATGTGGGAAGGGAAAACCCTCAGGGTTCCTGAATAAAACAAAAACAGTTCCTATTTATGTTCACTCTGAACCAACCAAGGTCCAAACAATGACCAAGTGGGGCTTGACCTGGTACCTGTTTATTGGCCAATCAGTGAGAGGCAAAGTAAGGGATCCAAAGAAAGGAGAGACCCTGCCCTGGAGGAGTTCAGTCTAGCAAAGGCAGCAAAATCCAAATAACTATGTGTAGACAAGCTATATATGGGAAAAATGGGAAATGTTATGATTTATTTCTCAAATAAAGTTTTAACACATGGGCACCAGAAATGTCATTCACTACTACCTCCATACCTTATTGCAACAGGAATTGTTCAGTGGCTGAACCTTGCAAAGAGGGCCCATGTTAGAGCAAACAGTGCAGGAAGTGAAACTCAGTAAGCCATGATTAAGTGAAGGCCTTTACCATCTTCTAAAATGTTCTGTGGTTCCCCCTCATGGAAGTCCTCAGAACTGCAATATGCCAAAGAGGGGCCATGACTCACCTGTTACTGAAATTGATCAAAGGAACAAGGTTTTGAAATTTTCAAAGTTTTATTCAGGCTTTTTATGCAGTGTGTGGATTATTTGTACCAGTTGGTTTTCCTTTATGCCTTTTATGTCTTATGAATATACTTGTACCAGAGGGTGGCCAGCGGCAGCAATAACATTCATAACAAGCTGATTTTTTGGCTCTATGTGCAGAAAAATGTGTCATTTGCTAGAGGAAAAGAAAGTTTAGATGAGACTTGATTCCTGTGCTAATGAAGCTTACATTCTATAAAATGCAAACACAGATAACTTCAATACACAATATTAAATGGTATCATGTGAGGGCCCAGGGGGGAAGATCATTACCATCAGGGGAGTGGTCATGGGAGGTTTTATAGACAATTGTAGGATTACAGATCCAGAGCTGGAAGGGACCTCAGAGGCCATCTAGTTTAAATTATTTTATTTAATTATTTTGTTTATTTTTTAATTTTATTTTTAATAAATTTAATTATTTTAATTTAATAGTTATTGCATTCTTTTATTATTAATTATTTTATGTAAATGTTTTAAAGATAAACAGAGGATTAATCAGATTGACTTGCCCAAGGTTATATAGTTAATAAACATTAGAAGGAGAATTCAAATGCAAATGTTCAGACCGCAGAGCCAGTGGCATTAAGAGGATGGATGTATGGAATGTTAACAGGTGAAGAGGTGAAGAGAGGACATTCTAGGTGTATGGCATAGCATGAGCAAAGGCATTGATATAGGGAAACACTAAATATCTGGGGAACAAAGATTAATATGGTTTGATTGAAGTGCAGAATTCATGGAAGAGAATAATAATAGATAATCTTGGAAAGGGAAGGGTGACCAGATTTTGAAGGCCCATAAATAATAAGCAGAAGAACTGTACTCGATATACAATAGGGAGTAGAATAGTGATATGACCAAATCTAAGGTTAAGAAATACTATTCTGATAAAATATGCTCCCAGGCATGGTCGATATTTTGAATAGTTTTGCTGAATTGCTTCTCCCCCGCCCCACTCTTTTAATATCTTTATTATGAAGGATGGCTTCTTGGAAAAGGGTCAGAAGAAGCAATTTATTTGAAAATGAATATGGTATAAAATGAATATGGTACAAAAAATGAGAGCCATTAATCACTAAAAATAAGATAAAGTTGAAAAAAGATGTATCCCTTGCAGTAGTTCTTTCTATTGAAATCATTGATCTAGGGATTCTCTCTTGTTCATTAGAGTAATTTTGCTATTCTCCTCTCTTTATTCTTTGCTTCTTTATGCCTTTCCCTTTAAGCCATTTTTGTTCCCATGCTCATGCAATTAAAACCAGAAGTCTTCTTAGGAATCACAGAATTCTAGCTTTTGAGCTGGAAGGGAGCTTTGATGGAATCTAGATCAACCCTCTTTGACTTAGGGGGAAACTGAGGTTCAGAAAGAGAATGGGACTTACTCTAGATCATGCAGGTAATAGGTAGCAGGTGAAATATTTGAACCTCATTTAGTTTCTCGAAACCTCAGTTTTCTCATCTGTGAAATGGAAATAATAAGATTTACAAAGTCTTCCTAATAGGATTGTTGTGAGGAAAGTATTTTTAAAAGTTAAAGTGCTATAGAAATTAGTGCTACTGTCATTATTTTTTCCAGGAAAAGCACAGCTATTGATTGCTTCCACACAGATGAAATGATAAAAACCCAAGAATCAAAATTATGCATGTCCAAAGATGTAAAACATGAGACAGTAAGTTCTAATTCCTGTTTTACTTTCTCAGAATATTGAGACATAAAATTCCAAATCATGTAACATTTTGTAGACCTGCTGAATGGCCATTTCACCTTTACCTTGGCTCTGCGTTGTTCAATTCATTCAGTAGCATTTTACCACTTCCAGCAATGGCTTAGGCTCATCCTTCTGACTGGTTTACTTCTTCAAGAAGAGCTACAATGAATCTAGGGAGCACTTCCCATAGTGGAGTCCATGACATCTGAAGGACCTGCAAGTCCCTTCCCTTACCTGTCAAATACACAAGGCTGGACATGGCAACCTTTGGCTTGGCATGAAGGTACCTATGCTTGGCAAAGAAACGTAAAGTAGAAGGAATATCCGGGGGCAGCTAGGTGGCGCAGTAAGAGTGCCGGCCTCGGAGTTGGGATGACCCGAGATCGAATCCGGCCTCAGAAAATGAGCACCCACACATAAATAATGACTAGCCCCGTAACCTTGAGCAAGTTACTTAACCCCAAATTGCTTTAAAAAAAAAAAAAGAAGGAATATCCAGGACTTTGAGAATACAGTCCCAAGTTCACCTAGGCCAGCACATGTGCCAACTGCCATATGTGAGCAGCTCACCATTTTTGGCAGGTTAAGGGAAATGACTCTCCCCCATCCCTCAGGAAAGTCCAAGGATAGATGTGGCATCCCCTTTTAGGAGACAGGAAGGGAAAGAGTTGATCTCTATCTCTTTATGTGTTTGTGGTTTGTCATGCTAACCAAACCCCTTGAGGGCAGGAAACTTTACTTATTATTCTTCGTATTCACTAGAGCACTGAACATAATACCTAGCACATAATAGGTGCCCAATAAATATTTTTTGATTGATTGATCAGTCATATTCCTATAGCAACTCAAAGAACTTCAGGGGGCTAGCTTTGACCAGTTTGGTTTGGCCTTCTACCCAAGAAATTAGGTAAATTCTAGTTCCTGCCCACTAAAATTTTCTGGGGCTCAGTTTCCATTTCTTTAAAACTATGGGGGTTGAGCTTGGTAATTCTTTTTTTTTTTTTGGAGGGCAATTGGGGTTAAGTAACTTGACCAAGGTCACACGGCTAGGTTTTTGTTTGTGTGTGTTGAGTGTCTGAGGTCAGATCCGAACTCAGGTCCTTCTGACTCCAGAGCCAGCGCTCTACTCACTGTGCCACCTAGCCGCCCCCAGCTTGGTAATTCTTAATGTCTTTTTCCCATCTCTAATATTATATGATTCTACCTGTGGACTGGAATTCTGATGATTGTTTATGTCTTTTGTGATGTCACTAAGACCATCTAAGGTTATCTGATCCTGGGGCTTTATCCCATACCATAGAGGCAAGGTCAGCCACTAAAATATACAGTCAGAGCATTTGTTTGGGCCCTAGGAGACAGCAGTGCATGATCCAAGGGAGAATCACGTTTGGCATCTTATACTATACATTCCCCTAATGTCTATTCTCCACCCTATTTGGAAATTACTTTGACCACAAAATAGAATTTCAAGCCAAGCAGTCACCTTAACTGTAAGTGAGGTCAGGGTGGTGGAAAGGGTTGGGCAGAGATATTGGGGAAATGACCCTCTATCCACTCTCACTCCCATACCATATATATGTATTATAATTTATCTGTGATCTCACTGATACTACTTAAAGTGGTGCATCTACATTTCACCTTCTTCTCTATACCCTTCTGTAAATCATGGAGTCATAGATTTTGATCTGGAAATGATTTTAGAGGTCACTTAGTCCAAGCCTCATTTTAATGTTAAGGAAAATGAAGCCCTTAGAAGTGAGGTGAATTGTTCAAGGTTACATAGGGAGTAAGCTGCAGTGCTGGGAGTCAAACCTAGGTTCTCTAGCTCCAAAGCCAGGGCTCTTTCCTCTGTATTACAGAGGACCTGTCCAACATGCTGAAAGCTTTTCTCTAGACCTTTAGCATTCTCAGGGCAACATGCTGCCAAAACACTATCCCTTGCTCTCATTTCTTTTCCAATCATACAATCTCTGGATGCTGTCTCTGATGCAATTTCTCTAAATTCTTGTTTTTAATACTCTAGCCAACCAACACCCACCATGTGTCTTCCCATTATTCTTTGGGTCACCCCCACTTCCAAGATGGTGATAATTCTTAATTCATGTTCACTATGTGATACAGATCTTGTCTAAGGGTAATCAGCACCCTGAATTTAGCAAAGGTCTTGGGATTCTAGATGAGTGTGTATGAATATGTATGTGTATGTGTATGTATACATATATACATGTATATATATACATGTGTATGTGTCTACGTATATATACATACAAATATATGTATATGTTCACTTATGTATAAAACATATGTATATATTCATACACATATACATGTAGGAATGCTTGCATATTTGGACTGAATCATGGAAGGTGATGCTAGCCATACAAGAAACTGGATTTCCAAGACCTTTGCTTAATTCAGGGTGCTGTTGGCCCTTACACCTCAGAAGACAACTAGACCTTTACCTTTGGGCTAATACGAACTTTTGCATTTTTGACTTTTGCACAGGACACGTACTATACATTATCAGAAAGTCACAAACTGTGGTATTAAAGTGAAGGAAAATTGGCAGTTGAAAAAACTGGTTCAAAAGCAAAATAATTTGTTACTACTTTCCCAGGCACATTCTGATTTTTGCTGTTAAATGTTAAACTTTTAACAAAGCTTCTGTATAGCTTTAGATTTCTTAAAAATTGTTGGAGATGCTTCTGTTTATTTTATTAAAAATCCTTATTGTGGAATTCATAATAATGCACAAGAAATTTATTGAATCATATTCATTGGAAAACCACAGAGGTAAAAAAAATTACTAGTACTCATAAAAATAGGTAGAATTTTCACATCTGTATTGCATCCCAGAGAAGCATTGCAGTTAAGCAGGGCATAGAGTTTAGTCAGAAGAAGAGGCTGAGCTTAATGCATTTGGGAACTGCATAGTAGGGTCATAGAGATAGAGATGGGTACCTTAGGTGATCTAACATAAACTCATTTTATAGATGAGTTCCAAGGAGGCTAAGCCCTGGACAAGTGACTTAAACTCTCAAAGCCCCTGGTAATTCTCTAAAGTGGAGAAAATTCCCTTACTAATTAAAAAAAAAAAAACCAACAAAACTTCAACTGGCAAATCCTCAGTTTATTATAAAGGAAACATTACCAAGCATGACCCCTTTATTTCCACCCCTCCTTTTTTGTATTTCATTCATCTCTCTATTTCTCCACCCATGAAAGAGGATCTGTATTAAAGTACTTCCCATTTTGAAAGCTATAGAAATGCTAAGGAATTGAAAAAGATATATTCAGTATTCCAGATATTTTGGGAAAAGAAGTACATAGGAAAAATTTCTCTTGTTTTAATTTTTTTTATTTTTATTTTTATTTTTTTTAAATGTTTTATTAACTTCTCTTTTACATCATTCATTTCCGCCAGATTTTGAGTTACAATCATTTTCCCCCCATTATTCCCCTACCCAACCTCCCAGAATAGTAGTCCCACAAGATATCGCTTCCTCCAATCTGCTCTCTCCCATACCTTCTCCCATACCTTCTCCCATACCCCCATCGACTTGTCCATTAGAGGAAGGTGAATCTTTGTGTCCCAATGCCTACACATCTTATCTCCCTATTACAAGCGAAAGAGTATTAATAATAGTATTTATGTATATTTGAAACATTTAATGTTACGACCTCGAATTTCAGATCCATTTCCTTCCTCCCTTGTCACCCATTCCTTCTTGGGAGATAAGTAATTCAGTATATGTTGTACATGTCTAGCTATGCAAAACATTATCATAGTAGATATATTGTACAAGGCTGCTTATAATTCCCTCCCACTCATCCCACCCCCCACATGGTCCATTCCCTACATGATCCTGTCCTTCTTCTATAGTGGGTACTTCCAACCTCCCCTCACCCCAAGGATGCCCTCCCATCCATCATCCCTCCTCTCATCCCCCTTCCCCTATCCTGCTGCAGGTTGAGATATCCCATTTAGTATGTATGTCATTTTCTCCCTGAACCAAATTCAATGTGAATGTGGTTTTGCCTTTTTAGCCTTCCTTATTCTCCCCCTCTTTTGCAACCACTTCCCCTTGCTTCTTCTACATGGGATAGTTTACCCTACCCTGTCTCTCCCCATCTCCTCTTGCCACTTTCCTCTCTCACCTCATAATTTCATCCCTTGAGTATTCTCCCTTCCCAACAAATTCAACCTATACCCTCTATCCATATATAACTGTAACCATATACACACACATTCACATATGTATTCATATGACCACACCCCCTTCTTCCATTATTTTCATAGTGAGAAAGATATCATCAGTCACAGTTATTGCTTTTCCATATAGGAATGAAAATAGTTCAACTTTGATAAGTTCCCTTGATCTCTCTTCCCCGATTACCTTCTCAGGCATCTCTTCCTTCCTGTGTCTGGATGTCAAATTTTCTATTCAATTCTGGTTTTTTCCTCAAGAATGCTTGAAAGTCCTCTATTCCACTGAATGACCATATTTTCCCTTGAAACAAAATACTCAGTTTTGCTGGGTAGGTGACCCTTGGGTTCCTTCCCAGTTCTTTTGCCCTCTGGAATATCATATTCCATGCCCTTCGATCCCTCAGTGTAGAAGCTGCCAGGTCCTGGGCTATTCTGATTGTGTTTCCACAATATTGAAATTGTTTCTTCCTGGCTGCTTGTAGTATTTTCTCCTTGATCTGGGATTCTGGAACCTGGCTATAATATTCCTGGGAGTTTTCTTTTTGGGATCTTTTTCAGGAGGTGATCTGTGGATTCTTTCAACCTCTATTTTGCCCTCTGGATCTAAAACATCAGGGCAGTTTTCCTTGAGAATTTCTTGAAGGGTGATTTCTAGGTTCTTTCTTTGATCATGGCTTTCAGGTAGTCCAATAATTTTTAAATTGTCTCTCCTGGATCTATTCTCCAGGTCAGTGGTTTTCCCATGAGATATTTCACATTGCCTTCTAATCTTTCGTTTGTTTGGATCTGCTTAACAGCATCTTGATTTCTCATAAAGTCATTAGCTTCCATTTGCTCCAGTCTAACTCTGAAGGAATGAATCTCCTCAGTGAACTTTTGAGATTCTTTTTCCATCTGGCAAATTCGACTTTTTAAGGCATTCTTCTCCTCATTGCCCTTTTGGGCCTCCTTTGCCAGTCTATTTTTTAAGGTGTTGTTTTCCTCAGTCAGGCTGTTGACCCTCATTTCATACTTTTCCTGCATCCTTCTCATTTCTCTTTCCAATTTTTCCTCCACTTCTCTTATTTGATTTTTAAAGTCCTTCTTAAGGTCCTCTATGGCCTGCAACCCGCTCATGTTTTCCCCTGGGGCTTTTGGAGCAGGACTTCTGACCTCACAGTCCTTTTCCTGCTCTATGCCCCCAAAATAGGAGTCTAGGGTTGCATTTTTCTGTTTCCTTTGCCTTGACATGTTGCCACTTAATTACTTGACTTTTGGGCTTGTTGCCACACTATGGCTTTAAGGCCAGATAGAGGAATTTTCGTCCCGAACGTGTGGGGGGCAACTTCCGTTTCTGGCAAGCTGTAAACCCACCCACGACTTCCACCCTAGAACACAATCCAGATCCAGGGAGGTTAAAGCAAGAGCGATTACCCCCCAAGACTGATCGCTGGATCTCCCCACAATTTGTAGGCTGGGAGCCGGAGCTGCCTCTGAAAACTACAAAATGGCGTGTCTCCTCAGCGGCTTCTAGCCCCCAGGGGAGGGAGCTGACGCATTCCCCAAATACAGGTCCCAAAGTCCATAGGACACTAACCTCTTACTTTGTCCTAGGCATATCTATGTTGATAATTCTGGAGTCGCCACAGCTCCTGGTGTTCTGGGGTTCCTCCAGCCTGCTGCTGGCCCTGCTGCCCTGGGGCTAAAACCTCGGCTCACGGGGACCTGGGCTCGGCTCAGCTCCTGAGCTCTGCGCTCTGCGTGCTGCTGGTCCCAGACCTCTGTGCTGGTCCTTCCTGCAGGGCTGCTGGGCTGTCCTCAGCGGGAGGTTAGCTTCTCTGTATTGTTCTGTGGGTGCTGGGGCTCCAGAAGTTGTTCAGAGTCCCCTTTTACATAGTTTGGAGGGAATCTGGGGGCAGAGAGGCTTGGAGGAGCTGTTTCTACTCCGCCATCTTGGCTCCGCCCCTGGAAAAATTTCTAATATTACTTTAGTCCCTACCAAAAAAACCCCCAAACCCTACCACCTTTCAAAACATTTGTATGGGAATCTTAACAAGTCCTATTAAATACTTTACTTCTTTAGTTAAAAAAAGAAAGGATACCAAAAATAGTTTTAACTTTTTTGAGAATTTAGGTCCCCAAAGGGATATTAGAAGGCTTCAATAAAATGAGAGAACTAAGATGTTAATTCTTTTTTTTTTTTTTTTGCTTTTTGGAGGGCAGTTGGGGTTAAGTGACTTGCCCAAGGTCACATGGCAAGGTTTTTTTGTGTGTGTGTTAAGTGTCTGAGGCCGGATTTGAACTGAGGTCCTCCTGACTCCAGGGCCGGTACTTTATTCACTGCACCACTTAACCTCCCCTAAGATGTAAATTCTATGTATGTTTGGTCTTCTTGTTCAAGTCTCAGGTTGCAAAAGTGGTTTAGGATCAGTTTTTGGCAACCCATTTATTGAAGACTTCTTGCCCCTCAAAGTTCCATTTTGTTTATAGCTCAGGCAACTTCAATTCAAAAAAAAGTTATTAAACACCTACTATATGCATGGTATTATACTAATCATCTTTGATCACTAAATACTTATTAGCAGAAATAATGGGACTAGGAAGAGGATCTCTTGGGGAGCTCCAGTATAGGTATTCCTTCCCCAAAGCAGACCACAATTTGTCTGTGGTTTACTAGATTAGTTCTAAGGAGTTCCCTGGGGAACATAAAGGTCAAGTGACTTACCCAAGGTAACACATCTAGTTAGACTCCAAGTCTAGTACACTATTCACTATCTCGAATTTCCTCCTTAACAGAGTTTAAGAGCAGAAATTGTGTTTGAAAAATATTGCTTGGATATCTGTGACCCTCCAGAGAAATTTCAGAAAGCTTAGAGGCTTCAAAAGAACAGCAAAAGATCAATTGAAATTCAAAGAAATATTCCATTTTCTGAAAGAAACTCTATTCTATAGAGCTAACTTCTTTAACAGAATAGTAATGAGGTCAATGTAGGCCAACAGTGCTGCCTTTCACCTTTAATGAGAACCAAGGAGTAGTGTCTCTTGAAAGTGTGTATCATCTGTGAGATTTTACTATTTGTAAGGCATGGATTTTGTCATGTAGGCTTGTTAAAGGAATGAAGTATCTTGCAGCTTGTGCTAAAGAATCAATGAAGGGATAGATCATGTTCAAAACAGAGTATGTCTACTCTATTCCACTGGTCTACCTTTCAATTTTTTTAGACAGTACTGGTTGTTTTGATAATTACTGCCTTATAATATAGTTTAGTCTGGATCCTCTAAACCTCCTTCCTTTACATTTTTTTTCATTATTTCTTTTGATATTCTTGACATTTTGTTTTTTCAAATGAATTTTATTCTTTTTTTCTAATTCAGCAAAAAAAATTTTGGTGATTTAATTGGGTTGGTTTTGAGTATATAAATTAGTTTGGGTAAAATTGTCATTTTTGTTATATTGGCCCTGCCTACCCATGCCCAATTAATATTTCTCAAATTATTTAAATCTGATTTTATTTGTATAAATAGTTTTTTAAAAAATAATCTTGTTTATATAGTTCCTAGATTTGTTCTGGTAGGTATACTCCCAGGTATTTTATACTATCTAGAGTTATTTTAAATGGGGGATGTTTTTTACTACCCATTCTTGCAGAATTTTCTTTGTGATATATAGGAATGCTGATTATTTATGTGGATTTACTTCATGTTCTGCTACTTTGCTAAATTTACTAATTGTTTTAGCTACCTTTTTAGTTGAATCCTTGGGATTGTGATGGAATGCTATTGTCCTCTAAGAAATGATGAGCTCAATGATTTTGGAAAAACTTGCACAAAGTAATGAAGAGTGAAATGAGTAAAACCAAGAGGACATTTTATATAGTAACAGCAATATTT
This sequence comes from Gymnobelideus leadbeateri, assembly GCA_011680675.1. Classification (NCBI taxonomy): domain Eukaryota; kingdom Metazoa; phylum Chordata; class Mammalia; order Diprotodontia; family Petauridae; genus Gymnobelideus; species Gymnobelideus leadbeateri. The sequence goes on along the minus strand of WOXC01005051.1, from coordinate 475,644 downwards.
TATGTTAGTCATTTTTGGAATGACTTTGAGGGAATAATTTATTTTGTCCATTATAAATATCCAAATTAATGTAAAGGACATATGAAGAAAGATACTATCTGTCTTCAGAAAAAGAACGGATAAATAGAAATATGTATAGAATAATTTTACATATATATCTATTTGTGTCTAAAATGAGTCATCTCTAGGGCAGGGGGGAAGGAAGAAAAAAGGGAAAAAAGAAATTTACATAATAATTTTGTTGTATGTTTGAAAGGTCTAGCAATTTGTGCATAATAGATTTGCAGTTTTATTGCAATCACCTTTTTTTCTTGTGTTATGTTATGGAAATGCTTGTTTTATCCCATAAATTAAAAATAAAACAAATTGGGGGCGGCTAGGTGGCACAGTGAGTAGAGCATTGGCCCTGGAGTCAGAAGGACCTGAGTTCGGATCTGGCCTCAGACACTTAATGCACACACAAATAAAAACCTAGCCGTGTGGCCCTGGGCAAGTTACTTAACCCCAGTTGCCCACCAAAAACAAAAAAAAAATAAAATAAAAATAAAACAAATCTTTTAAAAAGATGCTTTATAACTGAGTCAAAAGGATGGACTCTCAATGGAAGGAGCCTCCTCCTTGCCCCTATTCTGTACAATAAGACAAAAACCTAGAAGAGTTTATATGTAATGTCAAGAGCTGATACATAAGATATTAAGAAGGCAGGATGAAATGCATTTTATGTGAGCAAGAGAGGGCATTCCTGTCCATCTATTAATCACCCAAACCTCTGAATTTTTAAGGTATCTCTTGACTTGTATACCATATCCCTGATTATATTCATGATATTGAAAAGGGATACTGAAAAGTATAGGCCTAATCGTGAGACTGCACTGAAAGAAGAAACCCGATAAATATGCCTTGAATTCTGTTATGTGACCCATATTCACTGAGAAGCCTCAAGTCAGAAAGTCCCTGACTTAAATTTTGCCTCTGGCACATACCAGTTGTGTGACCCTGAACAAGGCAAACTCACTGTCCACAGGCAGCTATAAGAGAATGTCATTTGTGGAGAAGATGCCATGCAGGGAGTTTCTTCCTGGGGAATTCTATACCTATGAAATCACAGATCCAGCTCCATTGCGTCTCATTGGTTGATCACACAGACTCAACCGTCACTCCATTGTCCCCATACCATCAGTGCTTCCCTACTTGCCTATAAGATAAACTCCAAAGTTCTCAGTCAGGCACTTATAATCCTGCACAATCCTACCTCCAAACTGCCTTTCTAGCTTTATTTCAGACTATTCCCTTTTACCCATTCTACATTTCAACCAAACTCTATTACGAGCTCTTCTCTCAAACTGCTCTCTCCATCTTTTTTGTGGCCAACTGTTCAACAGGCCTAGAACACCCTCTCTCTTCACTAGGTTCTCCTGTTCTTTCACAGTGAAACTTGGGTATCACCTCTTCCATGAAGCTTTCCCTGATCTCTCCAAACAAAAAAGATCTCTCCTTTTCAGAATTTCCCAGAATACTTTGTCTAGATTTCTCCTCTGTCCTTGTCATATATCACCTTGTGTCACCCTTCTTCACATGCTTATTGTATTTCCACTATTAGAGTATAAGCTCCTTGAGGCTAGAGACTCTATGTGTGTGTGTGTGTTTTTTTTTTTTTTGCAACTTTCTATCCCTAGTGGCCAACCATAGGGTCTTAATAAGCATTCCATGTTTGTTAAATAAAATTGAACCAAATTACTCTTTGTCAGAGTAAATAGCCTGGAATTTCTCTTTTCCCTGACCTCACATGTTACCACATTCAAGTACTGGTGGCAATAAATTGATTTTCCTGCAGTCACCTTCTGCCATTGGTGAGTTTTCCCCAGAACCTCCATTTGAGGAAAAGACCCAGACCAGAGGTGCTTCACTAAGGAGAATTTGCCATTCTGCTTCAGAAGCCTCTGAGGCTCTCGTACCATTGGCGAGTGCCTCCCAGAACCATCCTGTCCATTTTACCATTGGAACATCTCTTATATACTTCACCTCTTTCCTCTGCCACCACCCTGGGTCAGGCCCTCATTCTCTCATGATTGGTCTATTGCAATAGCCATCTAGTTGGTATCTATGGCTCAAGTTTCTCCCTACTCTGATCCATTTTCCACTCCACTGTTAAGTGGAGTTAAGCTTAAGTTAAGTTAAGCTTCTGAGGGGAGAAGGGAAGGGAATAAGCATTTACATAGTGCCTACTGTGTTCCAGACACTATACTAAGCACTTCGCAAGTATGACCTCATTTAATTCCTAAGGCACACATCTAATCCCTGACTCCATGTGACACATACCCTCATTCAATAAATTTCAATGGCTTCTTGTAATTATACAATGTGAAAGCCTTGTCATTCAAAGCTCTTTGCAACCTGCTCCATTCTTCTCAACCCAGTGACACTGGTCTCCTCTCTGTTCCTCACAGGAGACCTTCTATGTCCAGGCTCTGGGCATTTTGGTTGGCTGTCCCCTGTTCCTGGAGTTTTCTCCCTTATCATCGCAGTCATTTGGCTCCCCTAGTTTCCCCAGAGTCCCAGCTATAATTCTAACTTTTACAAGAAGCTTTCCCTGATTCCCCTTAATTCTAGTGCTCTCTGTATGTTATCTCCAGGTTATGCTACACACACACACACACACACACACACACACACACACACACACATCTTATTTTACAGTTACATTCATGTTATCTCCCTCATTAGACTATGATCTCCTCAAGAGCATGTACTGTGTTTTTTGTCTTTCTTTGTATTCTCAGCACTTAAAACAGTGCTTAGTATATTATAAACTAAGCATTTAATAAATACTTATTAACTAACTAACTAGGCATGCCTCACTCCATGCCCCACCTCAGCTTTTCAGATGCCTTTAAAATGTTGTCTCCTCCTATTAGAATATAAATTCCTTGAGGGTGGGGGCCATCTTCAGTTATCCAGATCTTATATCTTGCCCCTGGACCCAGATGTCTCAGGGAGAAAAAGTGAGGCTGGTGACTTTGCACAGCCCTTCCTCACTTAAATCCAAGTTACTTGCAAGTCATGGCATCACTTTCCTAAGGTTATTTATTGTCCCCTTCAAGAACAAAGCACAGAAAAGACCAAAACAAAACACAGAACTGAGGACAGACAACAACCTTGAAGGCAGGGAGTATCTTTCACCTATTCATTTTTAATAATAGAAGTGTCCTAGAAGGGAATGTTGCTTCCCAAACCAAAGTCCTTTGAGTTCCATGGGTTAAAAAAAGAGAGACTATGTACTGTAATGAGTCAGTGATTATGTTTTTATTTTTCTCTCTGAAAAGTGATATGTTAGAAAGAAAAACAAACCAGAAGTTAACCAAGCATGAATGAACATAATTCATCCATTTTGCTGAATGTGGTTGCCAGAAACACTAACAAATGTGCCTGTGGTTTTAAATGAAACTTCTTCATCCAAAGCTAATTATGTTATCTTGATCAGTAGTCCTTTATTTAGTGAGTTCCTATTGTGGAGCTGATGATGTAATTTAAAAGTAATTTGTTGAAGGCCCTCCTCAATATGGACTTGACCTATTCTTACAACCTTATCTCCCCAAATATTTTATACTCTGGACAACCTGGATCACTCACAGTTCCTTAATACCCACTGTGTACTTTCTTGTACCTAAGCCTTTATTCATGCTGTTCCCTTTATCTGAAATATCTTCTCCTTGTCAAAAATGTATTCATCTTTCAATGCTTGGCTTAGGGGCTAGCTCCCTCATAAAATCTTCCCTGAAACACTCAACTTGATGCTTTATATTTTTCTTCCTTTGAGTCATTCTATTGTAGTATGTGTGCTTTCTGGGCTCACCACCCCAGAAGCAAGCTGACTTCATCTTCCCCCTAGAGCCTTAGGTATACTACTCCTGGGTTGTTGAATGTTTCCTTTCTAATGCTATGGGCTGAAGCCTTATTCTGGGTCTGTTCCTCCCATAATTAGTCATCAGTAACTAACACCCCAGTTCCATTTAATCAATTAACATCAATTAGCTTTTACAAAAGGACATTTCCTTTAAAGATATGGCAGAAGCAGAAGATGTATGAACATTTCCTCTTCTCAATACCTCAGTCTCTGGGGCAAGTAAGTAGGCTTAGACATAGCACAGTTTCCACATACCATTGGTCCCACCAAATTTATGTCCAAATAGGACATTGCTGACAGTTGAGTCCTCATCTCAGCTACCACTGGCCTGGGTCCTAAAGGTTGCTCCTTAATCCTTGAGCTAACTGCAAAACCTAGCATAGAATCAACTCCCAGACCTATGAATGCCAGAATTCCCAGACTGCTGGATGGCTTACTCCTCTGACCTTTCAAACTCACAAGATTGTGGCCAATGAATCGATCTCATTTACTTAAAATGAAAGCACAAACACCAAGTGTAGCAGCAAGCACCCCAATATCCCCAGGGTGACTGCCAACACAGGTTCCTAGATCTGCTTTTCAAAAGGAAAGCAACTCAAAATGGGTTAACAAGCTTACTTTAATCAAACAAACATACATTACCTAGCTCAGGGGAAAAAGGTCAGCACCCTGAACTTCAGAGTTACAGAACTTACAGATCAGACAGGCTTCCAAACTGTCCCAACATTACATGCATCAATACCAAATCACAGTTACCAGAGAGGGAAGCATCAACATCTGGGTTTTCAAAGCCTGGGGGCTCTCAACAACGGCTTCCCAGAGTCTCATCTGGTCAAATCACACAACACTTCTCAAAGTGAGCCCCAAAGCAAAGCCTCTCCTCAGGGTTTATATAGCCTTCTCCTGGCTCAGAGAATGTAACAACCTCCTTGACCCACTGCCCAATCACAAAGTATCAAGGTGTGGGCTTTCCTGAAAAACAAGCCTCCCACCACAGGCTCCAGGTGCACCTAAGCTAGGGGCAGGGAAGATCTTTAAATCTGCATTTCCATTACATTCGGCCCCAAGATCTTTCTTGCCCATAGCATACACAATTTACATTTGAATTAGCACTAAACATCTCTTAGGTCACATTTTCAAGGTACATCTAAAGTTACCAAAGTGGCCACTGGGTCTTAAACAAAGTACATTGCATTTTCACATCAATTCACAAAATACAAAGCATTATCACATAAAGTTCTCTTGGGAGGAGGGGGGTGTCCTTCCCATAACACTGCTCCAGACCCTGCTTTCAAGTCCAGAGAGGGGACTAAGCAACAAAACCAAAGTGGGGTCCTTGGGGTCCATTGCACTTCACCCCACCCACCAGTCACAAGTCCATCCCCCCTGGGTCCCAAACTGTGGGATGCAGCAAGGAAACACATTCAGTGCCCCTGCTTTGCCTCACAGTCCTTATCTTGTCCTGTGGCTGAACTCCAAACTCCTGGGTTCCTTCTCCTCCAGCAGAAGGCAGCAGCTCCAGGTTTCTCCACAGGTCTCCATGCAGGCAGCTCACCATTCCTGCTCTCAGCTCAGTGAAGTCAGCATGCAGGCCATTCTCTCCTGCTCCATGGCTCCACAGAATCACAGCTACCACAACTGGGAAACGAACAATTATCCCAGCCCCCATACTTTCCTTTTACTCAGCAGATCCCATCCTCGTCGCCATTTTGTAGCAGCAAGCACCCCAATATCCCCAGGGTGACTGCCAACACAGGTTCCTAGATCTGCTTTTCAAAAGGAAAGCAACTCAAAATGGGTTAACAAGCTTACTTTAATCAAACAAACATACATTACCTAGTTCAGGGGAAAAAGGTCAGCACCCCGAACTTCAGAGTTACAGAACTTACAGATCAGACAGGCTTCCAAACTGTCCCAACATTACATGCATCAATACCAAATCACAGTTACCAGAGAGGGAAGCATCAACATCTGGGTTTTCAAAGCCGGGGGCTCTCAACAACGGCTTCCCAGAGTCTCATCTGGTCAAATCACACAACACTTCTCAAAGTGAGCCCCAAAGCAAAGCCTCTCCTCAGGGCTTATATAGCCTTCTCTTGGCTCAGAGAATGTAACAACCTCCTTGACCCACTGCCCAATCACAAAGTATCAAGGTGTGGGCTTTCCTGAAAAACAAGCCTCCCACCACAGGCTCCAGGTGCACCTAAGCTAGGGGCAGGGAAGATCTTTAAATCTGCATTTCCATTACACCAAGGAAACCAAAGAACCAACAGCCATTTTCACAGGACCATAGCTTCTCCCCATAGTATTATCTCTCACCAAGCATTGTGAGCAAAGAAGGCCAACCAAGACAAGACCTTCAGCCAACAGAGAGATGTAGAGCAACTAATGCCTTTTAAAGGCACCGCCATTTCCAAAGAAGCTACTATTCACTATGTGGTTAGCTTATGAGAAACCCTTATAGAATATCTACACGTCTCCCAAGTCTCTGTGACGCACATTCATTACATACCATTATGTGTCCCTCAGAATCAGGCCCCCAGACTCTTCCACAGGAGGGATTGTATCTGTGACATTTTGTGTATACATCAGTCCTCTTGTTACACTAGCCATCTACTTGTCCCTCTCTTTTAGTTCTTACTGCTGAGCGTGGTACTGACATCTGGCTTAGCTGCTGACAAACCCTGGAAGAAGCTAGTTCTTAGACCCCTAATAGTTCTCCTGACCTTTGAAGTCTAGAAGAATGTGGTAGGATCTATTCTGTCTCTGATATTCCATTTAAGAGCAGAAAAGAACAAATACAAAGAGGAAAAGAAACCGAGGTACCATATTCATGGCCACTCATCACTGTGGATAAGGAAATAGGTAGCTGGGAGAAGAAGGCTGCAGGGCAGCTAGGTGGTACAATGGATGGGGTGTCATCCCTGGAGTCAAGAATGTTCATTTTCCTGAGTTCAAGTCTGGCCTCAGACACTTACCAACTGTGTGACCTGGGCAAATCATTTAGCCCTGTTTGCCTCAGTTTCCTCATCTATAAAATGAGCTGGAGAAAGAGCTGGCAAATCATTCTAGTATCTTTGATAAGAAAACCCCAAATGGAGTCACAAAGTGTTAACATGTTAAACATGGCTGCTGTTGTCATCAGTACTACTACCTGTCTCCCCACCTGGAGGCTTACAGCTCTTATTATGTCACTCACCACCAAGAAAGAAAGAGTGAGTGTGATTTACTAGATTACTGCCTTTTACGTCTCACTATGTTCTCGCTCAGCAACGAGGTTCAGTCTTAGAATACCTGTGTGCTCTGAAGTTAAGACCAACACCCTTCCATTGTACATTAGCATGAGCTTCTGGAAGCAGACTCACAAGCCTATCTACATGGTTTGGCATCAGATAGAGTCCACTATGCATGATCTGAGAATGGGCTCCAAACTGCCAGCTTCATCACATTTGTGAGGAGGGAGTTTGTCCATGTGTGGGAACCAAGTTCCCATAATGCTTAGGGTCAAGAGAGCCTCATTTATTAAAGAAAATATTCTTTGGAGTAGTTATCCTTATATCCCTTGTGGAACCTTATATAGTGCTTTGCTCATAGGAGATGCCATATGTGTATGTGTGTGTGTAGATAAATAGATTGATTGATAAATTGATAGATGGAAAGAAAGAAAAATTATTTAGGTAGAAACAAAAATAGCCTTTGGGTTTGTAAATATTACGTGGTAATATTTGGTTTCAAAAGAATTCTGATATAAAAGTGTGTGAGTGTGTTTTAAAATAGGTTCTGTTGGTGCTTTTAGTATCTATATCACAGTCATTTCTAGATATACTACATCCACACAATACCCTGAAAATGAACGTTTTCTTGGAACAAGAGAAATAGCCAAGCAAAACATCTGATGGAGCACCTATGTCTGACAATGTATGTATGCAACATTCTGTCCATAGGCCCCCCACTTCTCTGCCAGGAGGTTTTGCTTCATTTTTATTCTCTGGGACCATTGTTGTTTTTCATTTGGCTTCAAAAGAATGCTGGGGTTTTTTTAATTGAATTGGAGTCTAATGATTTATTTAAGAGGACATTTAAGCATCTAAAAAAACTTTTTCTTTCCTTCTCTTTCAGGAAATTGAAATTACAATGAAAAATATCAAGATTCAATACTTTGGCCACGGGTGCATTTTTACATCTTTCATCTGTACTGTGTTGCTCTTTATTTATTTAAATTATGTAGAAGTGAACCAACTTCTCAAGAATTTGCCCCTCGAGAGTGCTGGACCCCATCAGGCATTTCCTACAAAATTGTCTTCCAATTTTTCCAGCATCCCAAAGCAAATAAGGCCACAGTTAAAAGCCAACAATGTTGAGAATAAGTTAGATCAGGATATTAAAGCCACAAATAACATAGTGATTTCTCCTGAACTGGGTAAGTGGATTTAGCTTCCATTATTAGCTATCTTGAGAGTATAATTTAATCATTGGAAGATTTAGAAAAAAATGCTTTTCAAAATTGTATTTTCAACTGAATGTTGCTTAGGATTTTATCCTTTTGGTCACAGTAAAAACTCATCTTGCCTTTTTTAAAAATTAGATTTCATGTTGTTGTCAGTGATATGACTGCTTTTCTATGATTTTATATGGGCATCATGAAGTAGTTCCTCCATGCTTGTCACACTCTAATTAGTGAACTGTGTCCCATTCTGGTCTTGATATTTCACAAATGGTTATATGCCCATTGACCCTGAAATACTTGACTTCTCCCCTCCTCCATTCTAGAGAGTGGGGAGAAAAGCTGACATTACTCATAACAATAGTCCATCAGAGAGTGCCTAGGGAGGGAAATAGGCCTAGAATCCTGACCTTTACCTTAACATTCCAGACAAGTTCTTAACAAGATGGGACTAACATATTGGCTCTTTTCAACTACTAAGAATCCCTTCTCTTGACCTGTTTTGTTTTCCACAAGCCGGGTAGTTGCTTTGGCTCACACTTTAAATTTTGGTTTTTGCTCCTGGATTGCTCCAGACAAGCCTTGGCTTCTAGCAATCAACTCATTCTGGGTAAGGAGGTATCTCAGCTGTCACCCTGGAAGACTACCAACTGCTTCACATGGCAAATGCCAACCTGGCCCCTACAAGATGAGGAGAAACTAATAATAATTTAGAGAAAAAAATCAAAATCAACAAAGGGATAGAGAAAAGAAGGGGGCGCAGCTAGGTGGCACAGTGAAGAGAGCACTGGCCCTGGAGTCAGGAGGACCTGAGTTCAAGTCTCACTTCAGACACTTGACACTTAACTAGCTGTGTGACATTGAGCAAGTCACTTAACCCCAATTGCCTTGCCTTCCTCCTCTCAAAAAAAAAAGGAAAAAAAACCAATTTTTTGAGGTAAGATGACTTAATGACTTTTAGTTATCTATGACAAACAGTGAGATAGAACAAAGGACATAAAAAGTGAAGCTGTGTACCTGTTAGGTACCATATTTAATTTGGTATTTTCAACAAGCCTTGACTTCATTTCTCCTTTTGACATAGATCATACCTTGTCAATCAATTTTGGTCAAGTTTTCCCATAAACCCTCCATAGAGAATATACTAAAATGCCAGGGAGGTTTTCCTTCTGTCCTGTAAGTATTTTTAGAATGCTGAGTTGTCCAATTCTCACTACCTGACAGATCCATATATATTTTATGGTCATACATATGCTCTGCAATCTCTTTTTTGCCACTTTCTGCAAGCACATCATTCTTGGTAACATTTTTAGCCTGCCTGTGCCTCATATGCATCACTGCATTGTTCTCTGAGTTATTTAATTCTTTTGAGATTAGACTATTCCCCAATCAGTGGCCATATAGCATTACCAAAAAAATATTGCTAAGAGAGTGGCTTTGTGACAGAGAATAATTTGAGATTACAATTAAATTATTAGGATCATTAAGTCTTAGACAAGGGACCAAAGGTCTTAGAAGTGCATATAGTGTTTTGGTCACTGCTGCTAATCAAAGGTATGGGCTTTAAAGGAGAAAGAATTTAGAAAATGAAGAACTGGTTAAGAAGAAGGCGTCTGAGAATGAGATTTAGGTTTCTGGACCATAGCTTATAATATAGGAGTAATAGTCACTTGGCCAAGGATGGAGTACCCCCAGAAAAGGCTGGTAAAGCTATTTGTCTGGAGTCCAACAAATCCATTTAAAGGGGATTTAAGCTGAAAAGAAAGGAGAAAAGGGAAAACTACATCTATCCACCACAATGTGAGAAGAACAGCAGTAGAAATGCCCAGAAATCGACACAAAACAAAATTCAAGAAAGCAAACAATAAAACCCATGGTCTTAGATGTCTGTACGCAAATGTATAAAATGTGGATAATAAGCAAGGTGGAGTAGAGATCCTAAATCTGGGAGGCAAATTTAACCTTGTAGGTATCATTGAGACTATACCATGGTACCTATAACTAGAATATGACTAGAAAAGTATACCTGTGGGATAGGTTAAAAAGAGCGGGAAGAAGGACAAGAAATATATATATATATATATATATATATATATATATATATATATATACACACACACACACACACACACGTATACACATACATGCTATATATACACATACATATATACATATACATACATACATAGATATGTATACAAGCAGGAATTTGAGGGTATGGTGGAGAGGATTTGGATAAAGATTAGTAGGGAAAGAAATAGATATGATAATCATCAGAATATACTATAGACCAACCAGACAGATAAAGGAAGTAAAAGAAGAGTTTAGGAAAAAGATCACAAGTCTGTCTTGAAGCATGATATAGCAGTGATGGGGGGAGAGGGTGTTCAGATATCCCAAAACTTGCTGTTTCTCTCTCTGTCAAATGCAGAGTAGTTAATAATTTCCTGACTTGCCTTTATGATAAGTTCATCCTTCAAAGGCAGAACAATCATAGAGGGAAATTGCTATTCTAGACTTGATTCTGACTAGCCAAGAGGAACTGATTATTGAAGTAGAAATTGTGGAAACCTTTGAGAAGTGATAACTACATCTTAGAAATCATAATAGAGGAGGGGAAAGCCAGGTATGGTCTAACATGCACTCTAGATTTTGGAAAAGCAGTTTTCAAAGAATTCAAAGAACACATAGGAGGATAAACAGACTAAAATTCTACAGAAGTTATCCCAGGAAAGATAGAATGCTCTCAAGAATTAAATTTTGAAGACACAAAAAGAAACAATTCTAATGAGAAAGAAAATGGGAACATGTTTAAAGAAGCTAACATGGGTGCATGGGGAGCTCAGAAAACAACTTTAATTTTTAAAAGATGTGTAATATGAATATGGCATGAAATATGAAAATGTAGCCTCTTCCTGTAACAAAACTGACAGGTATACTAATACTCAGAATGAGTTGAGGCTGAGGAGGAAACTTATGGCCACTGAAAACTGCCTTAAAAGCTATTTTGAAAAACAGAGGGATTAAAAACAGGAACAAATGCCCAGAGCTGATGGAATGATGATAAAAGTCAATGGAGAGAATACAGAACCACTCAACTCTAATATTGATTCTGTTTTCTCTGCTAAAGATGCAGAACAATATTTGGATTGGAAACAACTAAACAAAAATGGCAGCTATTAGGTAAATCTATTTATCTATCTGTTTATATCTATACGTATGTAAGGTTTAAAGGGGCTATTAAAGCTTTAAACTCCAGTATCACTTCTGTGACACCTGTTCATGCCTGTATGTGGGTATATGTACTTGTGTGTATATGTATGTTTGTGTCTATGTATATACATATGAATGCATGTTTCAGGGTCCTGAAAGACATAATAGATGTAGTTGCTAAGTTACTGCCAGTGATCTTTGAAAGATTATAAAGAACAGGATCTACTAGGACTGGAGAAAGGCAAATAACCTGATTGTGGAAAACTATAGTTCAGTGAGCTTGACTTCTATTCCTGGCAACATTCTAGACCATTCTATTCCATGGATGGTTATTGTATAAACTGATTCATTGGAATATGAATTCAGTTATCAAGAAAGAAGCTCACAGAGGTTTACTAATTTTCTATACTGTTGAGATGACAATATTCCATAATGAGTAAGAAACTAATAGGAGACATTTTCTTGCTTTTCATTTTGACATGTATCTACAAGTTTTCTTCACAGACTACCAGGAATATATCTGGAGTATAATAGAAACATATTTTGCCCTTTGAACTTTACATACAATTATGTTGATAAGGCCCAAAAGAATATGGCTAGAGTTAATAAAAAAAAAAGGAGGTTTACCATTTTGGAATGAATTTTATGTTTGCCCCTGAAAGACTTGAAGGCAGAAGAATGAATAGAATAAAAGAAAGAATAAATCAGGTGTGGGGAACCTGCAGCCTCAAAGTCACATATGGCCCTCTAGGTCCTCAAGTGCAGCCCTCTGAATCCAAACTTCACAGAACAAATCACCTCTAGGTCCTCAAGTGTGGCCCTCTGATTGAATCCAAACTTTACAGAAAAAAACTTTTATTAAGGAGATTTGTTCTGTGAAGTTTGAATTCAATCAAAGGACCACACTTGAGGACCTAGAGGGCCACATTTGACCTTGAGGTCACAGGTTCCCCCACCCCTGTACTTAAATCATAAGACCAGAGAAGAAAATCATGTAATCAAACTGAAAACAATATACCATCTGACAAAATAATTTGGAATCATCAACTCACATGATTAGAGCTGTCAAGGTATCTTAGAAATAAACTAATTTCGGGCGGCTAGGTGGCGCAGTGAGTAAGAACGCTGGCCTCGGAGCTGGGATGAACCGGGATCGAAACTGGCCTCAGAAAATGAGCACCCACACATAAATAATGACTAGCCATGTAACCTTGAGCAAGTTACTTAATCCCAATTGCTTTAAAAAAAAAAATAGATGTGGGGCGGGTAGGTGGCACAGTGAGGAGAGCGTCAGCCCTGGAGTCAGAAGGGCCTGAGTTCGGATCCGGCCTCAGACACTTACTGTACACAAACAAAAAACCTAGCCATGTGACCTTGGGCAAGTTACTTAACCCCAATTCCCCTATAAAGAGCAAAAAAAAAAAAAAAAGAAATAAGCTAATTTCAAACTCTTTATTGAGTTCCAAGGAAAAAAAATGACTGGCCCAAAGTCACATAATCTAATAGGGCTGTATTCCTAGAAGTGCTTTTAGACTTTTATTACTCTAAAATACATTTTATTTTGGAAAACATATTCTACCTTGTCTTTCCTGATAGGTTTAAATAGTTTCTAAATAAATTTCTTTATTTCAAGAGTATTGTGTCTTTTGAAATTTTTCATGTAACGAGGTAAGTATATTTGGGCTCCAAAGTGATACTCAGTCACTTAAATTGCTCCTTTAAATTACAGGTAGACTATTTGGATACTTTTTTGCAAACTTTTTTTCCTCTTTCAAATTCTTTTGTTATCTTGGGATATTATTCTCTCAGACACCCTAAGTATCCGGCAACAGTGAGTCTGGGAATTCTTATTCTAAAGAAACATATTAGAAAAATTCTGAATAATATAACCAAGGGTGTATATTTTCCTAGTTTTCTTGTGGATGAGTTAGAGTAGTGAAGAAAATATGTTTTTAGAACATATTAAAATGCTCACACTTCTACTGCTAGAAAGAAACACAGTAGGACACCTCTGGCTGACCTCTTGTGGAAAATGATCTTTGTACTGAAAGGGCAGAGCAACAATGTCTAAGTTGGAAGTTGTTACCCAGGGTAAATAAGGGGAGAATAATAAAATGACATTTATAGAGCCCTTTTAAGTTTCCAAAGGACTTTATATCCATTAACTCATTTGCTCCTCACAATAATCCTGTGAGGCTGGTACTGTGATTATTATTGTCTCCACTGTAAAGATAAGAAAATTGAGACCCACAGAGATTAAATGATGTGCCTACGTGCACACAAATGAGTAAAGGTCAGAGTCTGGATTCGAACCCAGGTTTTCCTGACTCCAAGTCCAGCATTCTAAATACTGTACCACAATGCCCCTGATGCATTCAGGTCATCTGGTTCCTCTGGTATTAAAAAAAAACTGGCAGAAGGGGTAGCTAGATGGCTCAGTGAATAGAGCACCAGCCCTGGAGTCAGGAGGACCTGAGTTCAAATCCAGCCTCAGACACTTAACACTTACTAGCCATCTGACCTTGGGCAAGTCATTTAATCCCAATTACCTTCCCCTACCCCCTCCAAAAAAAAGAAAAAAAATCTGGCAGCTCTGATTCCTGAGACACTCTCAGTGGATCTTTGATAGTAATAATAGCCTTTATATAGAACTGTAAGGTAGGCATCTCTTTTGATTGTCACAATAATGCTGAGAGGTAGATGTGACTCTTACCCTATTTTACAGATGAGGAAACTGAGGCTAAAAGAGATTGAGTAACTTACCCATGGTCACACAACCAGTAAGTGTCCAGGGCAAGATTTGAACTCAGATCTTCCTGGCTCCAAGGCCTTTATCCTTGGTGTTTGTTTTGATGTCTCCTTTTAAATGCTCAATAATTATTCTTTTTTTAAAAAAAGGAATTTAACAATTAGAAAGCAAACATCTCTGGGAGAACACCACCTTTATCAGAATGCTGTCTGGAAGGTGATATGTCTAGCCTTGGTCAATCAGGAAAGGTGAAGAATTAGTATCAGAGCTCTGAGATGTGTTAGTGAACTAGATTTATTTTTTGATTGATACACATAAAAATCTTATAAAATTACTAATTAGAAAATAATTTATTTGAATAGTAAAGTTTGATGAGTAGTTTGTATTCTCTTGGCATATATTCTATGCTGCTGGAGTAGTCTTATGAAATCATATTTATGGGGACTGGATTCAGGTCTGAGTTAGTCTTAGACCCAGGTGACCTCCTGTTGCCTCCAGGACAATATACAAATGCTTCACCTTGGCTTTTAAAGCCTTCATGATCTGAATCCAGTTTACCTTTCCAAGTTTGTTACACGTTACCTTCTTCACACAATCTCTATTCCAGACTAAATGACCTACAGTACTTGCTGTTCTTCACACTTGATTCTCCATTTTCCTCTTTCATCCCTTTGTATAGATTTTCTACTTTTTTATCCCCATGGGGAGAATGTACTCTCTCCTCCACCTCATAGGATGCCTAGCTTCATTCATGAATCACGTTCTACAGCAAACCTTGCTTGATCTCTTTAGTTACTGGTGCTCTTTCTGGCCTTCTCCAATTAGCATATATGTACTTATGTTCACATCTAGCATCCCCCTGATAAGCTGTAAACTTCTTGAAAAAAGAGCCTTTTTCCCTTGTTTGTGTCCTCAGAGTCTAGGATAGTGACCAATACCTAGCAGGTATTTACAAATACTTGTTGGATTGTTCAAGATTGGATTTTGATTCCCTATATCATAGCTGCTTCAGATTTAGTCTTCTGGACTCCATTTAGTGACTAGGAACTGTGTAGATTAGGGTTTTTCCAAACACCCCCTTACTCCAGGACTTTACATTATATATTATTTTGTAGATGAAGCTGCAAAAGTTCGGGCGTTTTGTGAAAGTCCTGACTTCTATCATTTTTTGCTTTAGTAGCTCTTCTGAAATGAATTTATTTCTCTTTTCCCAACAACAGAGAAAATGCAAAGTTAATTCATTCCTTTTGTTTGTCTGTTTTTGTTTTGTTTTGCTTCTGTTTTTTTCTGCCAAGGAAAATGACCTTTGAACTGGAAAGAACAGAACAAAAGTGGCTAATGGATAGTTTATACTTGATAAGTAAGGAGATAGTAAGAAAACATTTAGCCTCCCTTGATGAATTCCAATCATCTGATAAACTATATCCTTTGGTACTGAAAACACTTGGCAGATGTAATTGATTAACTATTATCAGTGATATTTGAAATATCATGGCGAACAGGAGAGGTATTATGGAAAAAGAGTTCAAATATTGTCTCCATTTTAAAAGAAGAGATTTAAGTCTACAGTCTACAAACTATAGATGAGTTACCTTGACTTCAATTCCTTAGAAAATTCTAGAATATATTAATAAAGAGATGGTTGACAAACATTTAGAAAAGGAAGCAAAGATGACAAAGCATGATTTCAGAAAGAATGAGTCTTGACAGGGTAACCTCATTTCCTTTATTGGACAGGGTTGTTCAATTGGTGGGTCAGGTGAATACTATAGCTAGAGACATCTAACTTTTAGCAAAGAATGTGATAAAATATTTCATGCTAATCTTGTGGAAAAGATGTAGACGTATGGGAGTAGGCAAGAGTATCTTGAGATGTATTAAATACTGATTGAATGGTAAAGCTCAAAGAGTAATAATTAATAGTACCATGTCAACTTGGAAGGAGTTCTCCAGTGGAGTCCCATCATGGCCTTGTGCTGTTGAATATTTTTTATCAATAATTTGCATAAAAGCATAGGAGGAATCCTTAATCAAAGTTGGCTAAAAGGAACAACTATCACTGGATGACAACAGTCAGCCTCTAAAAAAAATCTTAACAATCTGAAAACTGGGCTATATCTAATAAAGTGAAATTTAATAGAAATAAACATAAAGTCTTATATGTAGGATCAACAAATTGTCTTCACAAGTAGTTGGACAGCAGTTCATCTGAGAAAAGATCTAAGGGGCTTAATGAATTGTAAATTCAACATGAGTCAACAACGTGATATGGCAACCAAAGCAAGCTCTTGCAGTCTTGGGCTGCATTTTTTTTTCATCTCCTATGCCTTCTATGGTACAAAGAAAATGCTTTGTTGACTGATTAAATTAATGATGGCACATAGCTACTTAAAAATGATGGCACATAGCTGCTTAGAATCTATTAAGTGAGGAGATTGTATTAAATATCTCTAAAGTGGTTTCTAGCTGTAGTTTTCTATAATCTATAGATTATAGAAATTATAATTTGATTCTCTGAAATTTCCATTTACTCTTCTACCATGTGGGGCCAGCTAGCTTAAGTATAATCTTTCACCCACATGATAGCTTTTCATGAACGTCCTCAAATTTACATTCAATCAGGAAAACCACATACACACATACAAGTATGTGTATGTACATATATATATATATATGTGTGTATATATATGTATATATACACATATATGTATATACATATATACACATATATGTATATATATATACATATACACACACACACACACATACACACAAAGTAAATTCCAAGTATTATGAGGGGGATACTCTAGCAAAGTGGTGTCAAACACATATATACGAATTCCTGCAGGCCACCCATTAGCTTAGAAAACCACAAATTAACATGATCTATGTTGCTTCTTAATTTATTTTTTTAAACATATTCCAACTACATTTTAATATGGTTCTGGTTACATTCTGGAGTTTTGCCTGCTATTTGAGATGTGTTTGACACTATGTTCTAGCAGCTGGTGATGCTTGAGATGAACTTTGAAGAAAGCTCGGGATTCTACAAGGCAGAAGTGATGAGGGAGGCACTAGACTTGGCAATTGACTGACTATATGAGATGAGGAAGAATGACGAGCTGAGAATGACTCCAAGTTTGAAAACTCTAATGGCTATAAGGCTGGAGATGTCTTTACAGAAACAGTGAAATTCAGAAGAGGAGTGGATTATGGGAGAAGGAAATGGCAAACCACTTCAGTATCTCTCCCAAGAAATCCCCAAATGCCATCATGAAGAGTCAGATATGACTGAAACATCAACAACAACAGATTTGGGGAGAAAGATAATGAATTCTGTTTTGGACCTGCCAAATTTGAAATACTTATGGGACATCCAATTCAAATGTCCAATAGATAGCTGGAAATATGGAGGAGAAATATATATGCATATATTGATCTAAAAGTGATCTGCATCATAATTTGCTTTGTAATGCTGTATTATAGAGTTATTGGGTTATGTCTAAACTTTTGCTGTTATGAATAGTGCTGCCATGACCACTTTGTATAAATTTTTTTTCTTTCTCTTTTGGGTTATTTCCTTGGAGTAGAATCTCCTGGGGGCAGGTGCCATGTCTTAATTATATTTGTATCTTCCTTACTCTCTGGCACAGTATTTTTCACATAATAAATATTGAATGAATGAAGAGTTAGGTTTCTGAGTAAAGGGGTAACAAGCAGTTTAGCCCTTGCTAAATATTGGAGGATCTTTCTCCAGAAAGATTAAAGTAATTTGCAGTGCTATCAACAACATATGTATATCTATTTCCCTATAACCTTGCCAGTATTGGTTTTTTAGCACTTTATTTTTGCTAACTTAGTTATTTACAAGTATCTTAAATCTCTTTTAATTTGCATTTCTTTAATTGCTAGAAGTGATGTATGTTCTTTCATGTCATATTTCCATGGAGATTAGTTATTTGTATTTCTTCACCTGTAAACTGTCTGTTCCCCACTATGCCAATTATAGCCATCCAACCTTTCCAAGTTCCTTCACCTTACAGGGTCTCAGTTTCCTTATTTGTATATAAAGGAGTTGGACTAGATCAGGAGATCTTAGTTGTTGTTTTTTTTTTTAATTTGATAACTGTTTTTCAGTATAATTGGTTTTCTTTTAATTGTATGCTTTTTATTTTGTGTATTTAGAAGCATCTTGAGGAGAGACCCATACATAGATTTTACCAGACAACCAAAGGGGTACATGACACAAAATGAACCTGTAGACTAGATCATTGCTAAGATCTCTTCCAGTTCTGACATTTTATAGCTCTGTGACTTGATAAGTAGAATCTCATTGTTGACCTTAACTATGTATATCAGTTTTCCATATATTCCACAAGGTAAACTTTTTTATCATTCTTGTGAGTAGGTTTTGTCTTATTCATTTCTATTTTTGCCCTCATAGCCTAGCACAGTGCCTGGAACATAGTAGGTGCTCATAAATATGTGTTTGATTCATTTTCCCCACTTCCCCCATTCTGTTGTTTTCCTTTTGGCATTTATTTTACAGAACTGTGCCTTTTAATTTTTATAGCTGAATAATCTGATAGCTTCTATTCCTGTAATCTTCAGAAGTCTCCCATGTGTAGCTGAGATGAATATGCTATTTCATTTTATTCCATTTTTAAAAATATTTGATTCTTTGACCAACTAAAATTTATTGCAGTTTATGGAATAAGGTATGGATCCAAGTCAGATCTTATCCATTTATCTCCATATTTATTTGCATTGTTTCACTTCTATTTTGTCATATCTGAAGGTCTCAGAAAGTTTGATTTTATTTCTGGAACTTATATTCTTTTCCATTGATCAATTTTTTTTCTGCTTTTAATTCAAATCTTGAGGCCATCATCGTTACCTAAAAATTAATTATATTTTTCCCACTTATTGTTGGAGGGACATGAGAGGGGAAGAGGGAAACAGTTTTATTCCATTGTGTATCAATCACTCATCTTGTCACTGTCCA
Source organism: Gymnobelideus leadbeateri (assembly GCA_011680675.1). Taxonomy (NCBI): domain Eukaryota; kingdom Metazoa; phylum Chordata; class Mammalia; order Diprotodontia; family Petauridae; genus Gymnobelideus; species Gymnobelideus leadbeateri. The sequence goes on along the minus strand of WOXC01005051.1, from coordinate 456,329 downwards.
CTGGACATGACTCATACAATGATTCTTATAGAACCATTTCACATTCAAAGCTGAATGGTGCAGTGGATACAATACCAGACCTGGAGTAAGAAATCCTGAATTCAAATATTGACTCAGATACTTATTAGCTGTATGACCCTGGACAAGTCATTTGCCCCCTCTCTGTCTCCTTCATCTGTAAAAGAATAACAATATCACCTATTTACCAGAGATTTTGTTAGCATAAAATGAGATAATATTTGTAAATGCTTTGCAAACCTTTAAGTACTACATAAAGCTAGCTGTTGTTAGTATAACAAGTTCTGTAAAATATTCTACGTATTTTAATGAGCATTAAATTAAATCTATTTACTACATGATTTTAAGTTTGTTATACTAAATTTCTACATTATATTAAATCTATAATTTCAAGAGTGTTGTCATCTTTAAACAGAGTATTCTCAGCTTCATTTCTCAGTTCTCGGGATAAAAATATGGCTTTTTTATTTTTCCATGTCATCTTTTGTTTTTCCTGGAAGGATTCATATTCAAGTATGATAATTTGGAGGGATATTCAACTATTCTTACTGTATTTCCTACTAGTATGTCACAAGAATAGAAATGAAGATAATTTTCATAAGTTTAGCTTGGTTTTACTTCCATAATATTACTGACTTGTGTCTTTTTGCTGCAGATATGACTTTTTATGAAAACAATAAGAAGATCAGAGACTTGGGCTTCAAACAGTATGGCTTCAATGTCCTTATTAGTAACCAACTGAGCTATCATAGAGAAGTGCCAGATACCAGGAGCGTGGAGTATGTTATTATTTTCTGTAATAAAATGCAGTTTAACATGCTTTGGGGGGCCCTTTTGATTAAGTCATGAGGGTAGCATTGAAATCCTCCAGTTAACCATCAATTAATTACTTGTTAGGTAATTCTAAGAAAGAATTCCAGTGCTATAGTTCTTCAAGTGAAATCATCTCAGATTGTATTTTCAGATGCAACTTTTTTTTTAAGAACATGGGCCAGGGTGGCTAGGTGGTGCAGTGAATAGAGCACCAGCCCTGGAGTCAGGAGGACCTGAGTTCAAATGTGACCTCTGACACTTAACACAAAACTAGCTCTGTGACCTTAGGCAAGTTACTTAACTCCAATTGCCCTCCCAAAAAAAGCAGCAAAACAAAAAAAAGAAAAGAAAAGAAAAGAAAAAAGAATATGGGCCAGTGGAAAAGATCACTGAATTTGAAGTCATAGGACAATGGACTTGAATCCTGGCCCTGCCATTTATAACTTGTATACCTTAGGCAAGTCACAACCCTTCTGGACCTCAGTTTCCTTATCTGCAAAATAAAAAGGTTTTGATTAGATGACTTCAAATCTATAATTTCATTTATTATAGACACAAAATAATGAGCCTCAGTTTTCTCTATATAGGTCTCCTTTTCACTGCTCTTGCAATTTTTATTTTTGCATTCTAGTTCCTGGCATGTAGGCATTTGATGAAGGCTTGTTGATTGATTAATAACTTTATACCCTTTGTAACACTTTGTAGTTTCTGGTGGTCTTTGACTAAAAAGGGATGCTAATCTCACTTTCATCAAGGAGTTTTTTCTCTGAGCTCAGGACTAGGATGGCACCAGGGCAGAAATGATTTGAAACCATGAAACCTACAATTTGAAAACATAAATCCTGAATCCAGGAATCTACAAGACTTCCTATATGGTTCAAAATCACAAATTATATGGCAAATAGGAGAAAAGTGATAATTATAACTAATTGAAAATTATCTATTGACTATATTATATAAAAAAGATATAAATATCTACAAGTCTAATATAATGGAGAATCCTTTTCTTAGATTAAACATTTACCTTCTCCACAGAATGATGAAAACATAGATTTTAACATGATCTAACTTTTTTTCTATTAATATTGTAGTACTGCTAAATACTAGAATATTTTAGTTGGGATGCCGGTCACTAGTTAATAGTATGCAGTGGCTAGTGTTAGGCTCCTTTCAAGATACAAAGGTGTATGTCTCCTTGAAAAAAAGTGATCTATTTTTCCCCTAGAAACTTAGTAACACTTGACAAATTTTTAAAAATCAATTTGTGTTGCAAAGCTCCAAATAAAATTTAAAAATTAAGCTTTGGCTAGGAAAAAGTAATGACATAATATGTTATAATATAATACCATAACATAGTATGATATAATATAGCATAATATGATATAATACAATGTAACAAAGGAATTAAAAATAACTTAATGTAATGTAATATAACATAACGTGACATATGCAATGTAATACAAGGGTTAACAAAATAATAATAGATTGTTTTCTATCCCCTTCCAAATCTATCTTTGGAGTTATAAAGTTTTATTGGCTTTATGTGTGTGATTTTAGTGGTTGCAGTTAATACATAATTATGTCACTCTTATTCTATGGTCTTTGCTTTGCATCACCTTCTAAATCTTTCCATACAGTATAATGGTATTCTATTACATTAATATAGCATCATTGTATTCAGTTATTTCTAAGTTGTTAGGTAAATAGTCTGTTTCCAATATTTGCACCTACAAATAAAGCAGGAAGAAATACTGCTGTTCAGATAGGTCGTTTCCCTTCCTCCTACATCCTTAAGATAAAGTCCAAGCAATGGAATCCCTGGACTGGTCAGAGGGAATGATGGAGTTAGAGTTGCAAGCACGGATTATGTTGCAAAATAACACGTTTCTTCACTGAAGCTGAACCTGTGCTGAATTTTATCATTTTAAACTTTTTTGGGCTAGTTTGATAGGTGTAAGGTTCAGTCATAAAGTGATTCTCTCTCAGAGAGAATTTGAACAAGTTTTCTAGTGTTCATTAACACATTGCATTTCCTGCTGCAAAAATTGTTTGTCCACCAGTTGAATCATTTTCTGTTTTTCCTCATTTCTACCGTGTTGCCTATGACCTTATCTTCAACTATATTAACTCTGTTCTTGATTCTGTCTATTAATATTTTCAAACTTTCTATTATATTCTCCATAATTTTAATTCTTTTTTATTATTTCCTCTCAATCCTCTTTTTAAAAAAAGCATTATTCAATTCCTCACCATGTTCCTACCATGGTTTTTAAACAACTTCAAATTCTATTCTCATTTCAACTTGTGCTTTTTTGCCAGTGTTAATTTTTGCCCTAATTCACTAAATATATCATTTATACATTTGCGATCATCTCTTGAACGTTTTATTGTGTCATCTTCCTCTCTCTGCACCGCTTTGGCTTATGCTTTAGTTAATCTCATATCTGTGTTTCTCTAGAGGTAGCTACATGCTCATCAGAGCTCTTCATTTCACTCACTTTCATTTCTCTTTTTCTGAATTTCTATTGTTGTTTTTGAGGGCAATGCAAGGAACCTACATCCCTTGCAACCTCTTATTCTGCCATTTCCCCAGAATTCCCAGATATCCTTCTCAAAAACATCTCTTCTAAATTAGACACAGATGAGCATGGAAGGTCTCCAACCTATAAATGGATTGTATTCCAAAAGTTTGTTTATAAGTTGGTGTGACACACAGATTATAAATGAGTCATAAATATAAAACCCAATTACCATAATTTTGACTAATTTGGAGAAAGATCTATTAGAATGATAGAACATTTGTAAATGGGGATCAAAATAATTCTTTTTAAAAGTATGTATTTCCATGAAAAATGTAAATTGTCAAATATAATGAGGTTGAGGAAAAATCTTGAGGATGCTTAAATTATTTCAGGAAATAATTGTGTCTGTTAAAAGAAAAACAACCCCCTTTCACAGTGCATGAGGAAGGAAAAGGAAACCGGAGAGAAAAAATTCCTTCCCTTGCATCTAATGGGAAGGACAGACTGAAAGAAAGGAAACACGGCAATAGAAAAACCTATCAGTTTTGGGGAGGACAAAGAATGCTATATTAAGATTATAGGATCATAGAGCTGAAAGTGAGTTCAGAGGTCATTTAGTACAACCTCCTCATTTTACAGATGAGGAAGTTGTGGACCATGGAAGTCAAGTGATGGGTTTAAGGTCACAAGGGTGATAAATGTCCAAAGTGAAATCTGAACTCAAATCTGCTAACTCCAAAGTCTACAAAACTCTTTCTACTGTCCCGTACTGAAGCTTGTCAACCATTAAAAATGAACATTTTAATTAATTTTTTTCTTCTTGATGCTTTTTCCTCTTGACACTTCACTGACATGCTGCTGGATAATGTCCTTTCTCGATTTCTATAACCTCCTTTCCACTGTCTTCTACCTCATGAAAATGAGACAGGAAGTTGACCACAGCAAAAAATTTGAGATGAAACTGTGTAGGATCTTGGCAAAATATGTTTGCCTCTTTGGGTTTCAATTTCATCTTCTGTAAAATGAGGGATTGGGTAAGATGATCTTAAAAGTCCCTTCCAGTTCTGGAGTTTACTAAAACTGACCAAACAATCAGCATAGTCATAGCCAGAGAAAAATTTATTTGGAAAACATTACAAAAAGCTAAGTAATCCCATATTCTTTATCTTTTAACAGCTGTGAGTAACATTATTAATAGCTAGCTAGCTTTTATAAATTCTTATTAATAGTACTATAAATAATTATGACATGGATATTATGAATCATTTTGTTTATAAACTTATTAAATAGCTCACTAACATCTGTAAGAGCTTTAGAGATATTATCTCATTTTATCTTCATAACAACCCTGGGAAGTAGGTGCCATTGTTATCCCCGTTTTACAGTTGGGGAAACTGAGGCAGACAAATTAAGCAACTTGCCCAGAGTAACACAGCTAGTCAGTGTCAGAAGCAAGCAGGATTCGAATTTGAGACTTCCTGACTTCAAGTCCAGTGCTCTATACCCTATGATTGTTTAATGAACTAGGATGGCCGAGTGAAAGGGGCACTGGACTTGGGAAGCAAAAGACCTAGGTTAATTTGTGACCACAGGCAAGTCATTTAACCTCTTTACATCTCACTTTCTCTTATCTCTAAAATGGGAATATTGATACTTGTACTACTCACATCACAGGATTGTTAAGAGGAAAGCCCTTTGTAAGCAGTAAACTACTGTACAAATGTCAGCTTCTCATCATCATGAATAGAATGGGATCAAGGACAAGCAGAGGGTGTTAGAAATGAACATCTAAAATTTGGTAAATTAGAGCCTGAGCCATTCAAGGTTTTTCAGTGAATGTTTTTCTTCTTATTTTTATGTCTATAGATGTAAAGCCAAGTCTTATCCCTACTATCTCCCAGTTGCCAGCATTATCATTTGTTTCTACAATGAAGTCCTTTCTGCCTTGCTTCGGACAGTGCACAGCATCATTGATCATACACCAGAGCATCTCCTTCATGAAATTATTTTGATAGATGACCACAGTGAACTTGGTAAGGAACTCTAATGTTAAAAATGAAAGCTGACATCCACCTTGGACTGCAGTGATATCCCTGAGGCATTTGGCTTTCCTATTTCCTTCTGACAATTGACATTCACATGGCTGGCATATATAAAGATACAGACTGTCTCCTAGCCAGCACAGTGATTCTAATGGGACCAGGTACAATTAAGAGCTCTCCTGTCCAATAAATGCTAGTTTTAAGGAAATCTGGGTATTTATTTATTAGTATCGTAATTCCTATCTAGCAGGGACTTTATGACCCTTCTCATTTTACAGGCAGCTAGGTAACCCAGTGGATAGAGCACTAGACTTGGAGTAAGGAAGACCTGAGTTCAAATCCTGCTGTGTGACCTTGGGCAAGTCACTTATAATGCCTGTCAGCCTCAGTTTCCACATCTGTAAAGTGGAGGTAATAAAAGCACTAACCTCTCAGGGTTGTTGGTGAAGATAAATGAGATAACATTTGTGGTGTATTTTTATAGCAACCTAAAGTGCTGTAAAAATACTAGCTATTATTATTAAGTTAACTGAGACCCAATAAAGTTAAATGCCCTTCCCATGGCAGTTAGTTCCTAGACTAGCCCAGCAAAAGCCCATATTGTACCTGAAGTGTTATGGAAGGAGAAGGTAGTGAAGGAGGAATAGAAGAAAGAGAAGAATAAGGAGAAGCCAAAGGAGAATGAAGGAGTAAAAAAAGTACTTTAAAGTGTAGGGTCAATAGATGAGTCAACTCATAGGGGAAAAAATCAGTAATTTAACTACATCCTGGGTTAGATATGCTTTAATGAGGTAGCTAAGTAATGAGTCACTGTTTAAAATATTGTTTTGTGAGAAAAAAATCTATTCTGAGTTTCCAAACAAAATTTTGGAACAAAAACCACTTGCAAATTGTGGGCTGACTGCATTGTACTGTATCTGATTTAGGAAAAAGTATCTGAGGAGGACATATGTATCTTGGGAGAGGTCCAGGGGATAGCAGCCAAAGGAGTCAGAAAACTCAAACTCACAAACTATGAAGAGATTTGACACATTTTAGCTTATTTAACATAAGAATATACAGATAGCATAATAATAGGACACTGGTTTCTAAATAGTTATCTTAGGTCAAAGTCAAGATTATCTACTTAGGTCAAAGGAACTTGTGGTTAAACATTAGGATTTGTTTTAACTTGGAAGTTATTTAAAAACTAAAATGGTTTATGTGAAATCTCTCCCATCGTGAGTGTACTGTATCTTCTCCAGTGTTCTAATGCCAGACACATTTGGGCCTTAACCACATACTCTTAGACATTAGTCAGTGCATTATCCTGAGGTCAGCTTTAATAAGCAGACGATGGGTGAACTCAATCTTCAGCTCAAGACCTGTCTCTTAATCCTTCCCCTAAAGCCTGTAATTCAGGGCCCCTACCTGCCAAACAAAATCCATGCCTGCTCATTCCTCTCACTCCCCAATCACTAGCCTAATCTCCCTACTGCTCCTTCTATTATGCTTCCATTGCAGAACCCTACTCTTTTTTTATTTTATTTTTTTCTCAACAAATTTTAACATTCATTTTTTGAAATTTTGAGTTCCAAATTCCCTCCCTTTCTCTGAAGGCAAGCAATTTTATATAAATTATACATGTTTAGTCATACAAAACATATTTTCATATTAGACATGTTGTCTAATATGTCTAAACCCAAGGAAAATAAAATTTTTAAAGTGTGCTTTTATCTGCTTTCAGACTCCATTAGCTCTTTCTTTGCAAGGGGATAGCATTTTTCATCCTAAGTCCTTTGTAATTGTCTTAGATCATCGTATGCTGAAAATAATTAAGTCATTCGCAGTTGATCATTGTGCAGTATTGCTGTTAGTGTGTACAGTGTTCTCCTGGTTCTGCTCTTCATTTTGCATCAGTTCATGTTAACTTTTCCCATGTTTTGTAGAAAGCATCCTGCTCATCATTTCTTATAGCACAATGGTATTCCATTACAATCATATATCACAGCTTGTTTGGCCATTCCCCCATTGATGGGCATCACCCCTACTCTACTATTAATACTTCCCTTTATCATAGAACTCTTATTCTCACACTTCCCATCTTTTTGAACTCAGGGAAATCTGGCTATCTATGGAAGATATTCACAAAAGGTACCATTAGCTTCTTCTCTGCTCAATCCAATGATTATTTCAATCCTTGGCCTTTCTGTAGCTTTTGATGCTGTTTGTTGATTGCCCCAGTGTTCTGATGCTATCTTCTCTTGGTTTTCTTCCTACCTTTCCGATGTCTTCTCAATCTACTTTGCTGGATCTCCCTACTCCCTAAATATCAGTCTCTTCAAAGGCTTTGTCCTTTTCTCTCTCTACACTCTTCTCTTTGTTGACCTCATCCAAACCTATGGATTCAGTTACCATCTTTATGTAATTAACTCCCAAATCTATGTATCCAGCATGAATCCCTCTACTTAGACTCCACTCCTAGATCACCAGCTGCCTGCTATATGTCTCCAGTTAGATATCTGATCGGCATGCAAAACTGAATTCATTCCCCCCCGAAAAAATAAAACTTATTTAGAAGACACATGGTATTATAGAATTGTGTGATTTAGGGCTGAAGTCCACGTTCAACACCATCTATTGGCAAGCTGCCTAACCTCTCTGAGCCACAGTTACCTCAAATGCAAAATGGTGGTAGTATCTGTGCTACCCATCTCTCTGGATGGTTTCAGTTAAATAATATAATATGCAAAGTGATTTGCAAACTTGAAACCACTGTATAAATGCCATCTGTTGTTGTTATTGTTGAGCTTGCCTTTTCTTTAAACTTTCCTGTTTTTGTAGGGGGCACCACTATCTTCCCAGTCACTCATAACACCGGAACCACCCTTAATGTTTTCCCTCACTTCCCATGTCCAATCAGTGGACAAGTACTTTCAAATTCTTCCCCTGCATCTCTCATATTCAATCTCCTATCTCCACTCACACAGCAATGGTCCCAGTTCAGATATTTGTCACCTGTTATCTTCTAAAATATTTTAGTAGCTTCCTAGTTCATCTTTCTATTCTACTCTTCTCTCTCCAATCAAAACCCCATGCGTGGACCAAAATAATCTTCCTGAGGCACAAGTCTGACCATGTTTTTCCTTGGTTCAAAAACCTTTAGTGCCTCCTTATTGACTTTAGTATAAAATACCATCTCCTCATTCTTCACAATTTGACTTCTGTCTTTCAATCTTGTTCCCTATTATTCCATGGCTTTGCATTCTAGCCAAACTGAATACCAGCTGTCCCTCAGGCTCAACATACTGTCTCCTGGCTCCATGTACTCACAGAAGCTGTCCCTCATCTAGTCTCCCTAAATACTTTTCTTTCCTTTGTCCTCAGCTTGGGTGCCACCTCACGAAGCCACCTTAGATTCTCTGCTGCCTTACTTGTATACATATTATGTTCCTCCTTCCTGAGGGATGGAGCTATATTGTTTTTGTCTTTGTATCCTCAGCGTAGATCAGAAAGGTGCTTTGTAGATGTTTATTGAATTGACTCAAGTCCTCTCATGTTTCATGGAAAACACATGCCATTATATGTAGTAAGAATATGACTTCAAGTAAGCAGAACCAGAACATTGTACAAAATAACAGCCACGTTGTGCAATGACTAACTTTGATAGACTTATCTCTTCTTAGCAATGCAAGGATCAGAGACAATTCCAAAAGACTCATGATGGAAAATACTGTTCACATCCAGAAAAAGAATTATGGAGCCGGAATGTAGATAATAGCATATTATTTGCTCTCTCTCTCTCTCTCTCTCTCTCTCTCTCTCTCTCTCTCTCTCTCTCTCTCTCTCTCATATTCTCTCATTGTTTTGTTGTTTCTTCTTTCTCATGGTTTCTCCCACTGGTTCTAATTCTTCTTTACATATCACATGCCATCATGAGATGGGGAGCGGGAGAGATGGGGATAAAATTTGGAACTCAAAATCATATGAAAGTGAATGTTGAGAACTAAAAATAAATAAAAAGGGAAATACTTTTAAAAAAGAATATGACTTTAAGAGTCTTCTGCTTTCCTAGCAAAAGAGAAGTTTAAATCTATTTCCACTGGGCCAGTTCCAAGGACTCTCACTCACAAGGAAACACAGAGTCATGAGGCAAAAAAAATGGGACCCTGACCAATAAGTTCTGATTGGGGGCCTGCTGCAATAGAACAAATCCAAAACCTCTTGGCACCGTCTTGTTTAGGAGAAAGAGTTCTGCAAATAACCCTCTGACAAACTAGAAAGTATACAGGGGACACCATGCTTGATTTTTTTTACCTAGAACCCCACAGCCATTTCTGCATGGTTCAAGTCACTCCCTGGAAACATGACTGCAGTTATGATGTGTAGGCAGCTGTTTCCAAGTGCCCTGGCAGGTTATTTTCTTCTGCAGCTGTATGGAAATTAACAGTGAACAGAAGAGCTCCAAATGGCTGCTATTCTCTGAATTCCAAGGAGTAAATAGACTGTTGTTTTAAAGGACTAACATAGCTTACATGTACATATCAATGGCAAAAAATCAGACCATATAACCTCTGTTTTATAGCCTTAACTTCCCTGATTTTAAATCAACATATGGATTTGAATTCCATAGAACTGAAAGGATGTTTTTTTTTTTTACCTTGAGCACAAGAAGCTTAAAAATTAGTAAATTTTAAAAACATTTTTAAAGCCATGATACATATATCATGTAGTTGTACTTTTGGCTCATTCATGAATGGGTTGAAAAATTGATAGATGATGTGACTTCTATTCTGCTGCACTTTCCTGATTCTTCTCCTACTTCTCAGATTACTTACTTTCTATGTCGTTGGTCTTCTCCCTCCTCTTGCATTCAACAAGTTTTTGTCTTTGGTCCTCAAGTCTTTGTCTCTCTGTCTCTCTCCCTCCCTCCTTCTCTCTCTCTCTCTGTCTCTCTCTCTCTCTCTTTCTCTCTCATTCTCTCTGTCTCTCTCTCTGTTTTTGTCTCTTTCTATATATATTTCTCTGTCTCTGTCTCTTTCTCTGTCTTTGTCTCTGTCTGTTTCTCTCTGTCTCTTTCTCTCTGTCTTTGTCTCTCTCTCCGTTTCTGTCTCTCTCCCTCTCTCTGTCTCTCTGTCTTTGTCTGTCTGTCTATCTCTCTCTCTCTCTCTCTCTCTCTCTCTCTCTCACACACACACACACACACACACACACACGTAACTGTAATTTAGTTTGTTTAGCTAACTTGAGGAAAACAATCAGACTGCTGACATTATCAACTAAAAACAATTATAACCCCAAACAGAATCTCTGAGGAAAAACTTATAATGAAGGGAAACTTGGAAAAATGACAGAGGACTAGGTTTCCACTTCTTGGGAAATTGAAATGTCACCTTTCTGTCATTTGAATCTCCATCCCTGACACTGATGGATCTGATCTACCTTGCGGAAAACTCTTAATAATCTTTGTTGCTCATTTTTCAATTTCCCTGGACATCAGAACTTGACTCACAGCTTTACCCAAAAGGGTCCTGCAAGCATTCAGACTGATAAAGTAATGGTCATAAGACAGGTTTCATTTCACCTGACAAAAACACAGAAGGAAATAGTACCTGTACTAATCCACAATTTGAGAAGGTCTTTTCCCCTTTCCAGAGGACATCAAGCAATTCTCCATCTGGTTGGGTCCCACCTTCTGTCTGGACTTATATCATCCACCTATTTCCTGTGAAAGGATAGATCCTGGTTGCTTTTTAGTGTACATGGGTCTCTATTGTGCTACTTCTTTTGGAATCACATAGGTGGTTTGAACTAGAAGCCTCTGTCCAGATCTGAATAAGGTTTTCTCTCTCCTCTCCTCTCACTGCAGTATTGAATACCTTTCTTTTCTCTCTCTGATTCAGGCCATCCTCTCTTCCATGTCTATATCTGGCACTGGGCCTTTGATGAACTTAGTTCCCTCTAAATTCCACATAGAGGTGCAAGCCAAAAGCTGAGCGTCTATGTTTGTGTCCCTCTGTTTCTGTGTCTCTGTCCATTGTTCTGATTGTGTCTTCTGTTTCTGTGTCCTGCACCACCCCACTCCCACTTTCAATTTTCTACTTCTTTTTAAAGGCCAAACTCTGATAATATGTGACTTCTATTATCAACAGTGTGTCAATTCAGAGGTCTTCATCTATGCTTCCTAAACAAGTTGTAGGATAAAGAGAATTTGTACCTTGTAGGAGATTTCACAACTGATTCAGGGGCCAGGAGTAAGAGAAAGGGCTTACTCTGATTCTGATGCCATATTACCTTTAGGAAGAAATACAGTATGGACTATTCTGTGGTGTTTTAAAGCTCAACATTGAAACTTGCCCCTAACACTTTTCTAGACTCATTTTACATCACTCTCCCTTTTTGCAAAGCTCTTTGAGAACCTCTGGAGAGGAAAGGAGAAAGAAGTGAATTATTATTATATAATAGAGGTGTATCACATGAAGAGTATATATCTCATTTTTGAATTTGAATGCCTAGTATCTTCATAGTTTCATAGATCCATAGTCGGTGCTTCACAAAATCCTTGTTCATTGGCTGATGCCTGGACATATCCTTTACACAAGCAACTCCCAGAAAGTAAGAGAAAGAAGACTTTAGAGATTCTTCTAGTTCTTATTTTACAGGCAAGGAAATAGACTAAGGAACTATCAGTGACTTCTTCCAGGCTCCACAACTAGTTAGCATCACAGATGGGCTGGAAATGGACTTCATCATTTTCACATTCCAGTGCTTTTTCTACTCTTATAGCACCAGTTTTCTGTAATATTTAATCTGTATTTTTGCTTTTTTTTTTCATTCAACACAAACTGTTAAGTTACTATAGAAATATTAGGATAACTTTAAATAAACTAAAAATTAGATGACAAAAATAATACAAATCCCATTTCTTCCTCCTTTTCTCTTCAAATAGATAAACTTAAGGAATCTTAATATCTCTTTTATATTGTTGCTTTTGGTAATGTTTGTGTTACCTTATCAGTAGGACCCTACTTGGCCCCAACTTTGCTTTCAGAGAACTTGATGAACAATAGGTGGTTAGATATCATTTCATGAGCAGTTAGGGAATGCAGTGGATAAAGTCCTGGGCCTAGAGGCAGGAAGACTCATCTTGGTGAGTTCAAATCTTACCTCAGACACTTATGATCCTGGGCAAGTCACTTAACCCTGTTTGCCTCAGTTTCCTCATCTGTAAAAGGAGCTGGAGAAGGAAATAGCAAATCATTCCCAGTACCTTTGCCAAGAAAACCCCAGATGAGTTTTTGAATGAAGAGTTAGACAAGACTGAGCACCACCATCATCATGTCATTTCATAATCATACTAGGAGAAATTAAATGAGATTAAATTGATTGAACAAATTGGATGATGAATCCACATTTACTTGATCCTGTGTCATTCAGTGCCAGCCTACCATAACTTGGAAAAAGACTAAGACCATAAGATTTCCCTACATTTTCATTTTTGTATGATACACAGTTTAAAAGTCAAAATGCTTTCGGAGACTTGATTCTCCTCAATTCCCTGTAATAAATGCAGAGATACAATATTTCAGTGGATATGTGATTTCATCCTGTATATAAGCATAGACTGTAACCCATCCAGTCTGTGGTCAACTATACAGCCCTAGGATCAAATCTGAGACCATAAAAATTCTTTTAAGATAGAAGGATCACAAATTTACAACTAGAAGGGACGTTAGAAGTCATCTAATCCAGAGCTGTCAAATTTAGGCCCAAACCAGATTAAAATGTAATTGGGAAATGTTTAACAAAATAAATAAAAATACAAGTAATGTTAATTAGTGGTTTTCTAAGTCAATACATAATCCGCAGGAATCCAAGATCCATTTCTATTTGAGTTTGACATCATTGATCTAATCCAACCTCCTAATTTCATACTTGAAGAAACTGAGGTCCAGAAAGAGGATTTGTCCAAGGGCACATGGTAGGTAGCAGAGGCAGGATTTAAAAGCAACCCAGTTCTTCAGACTCCAGATCCAATATTTTTCCCCCTACCACATGGCACCTCTCATCCTGTGAAGTTCTTATCCATGCTTTTTGCTATCTTTGTTAATTTTCTTCCTTTCTTGTCTATTCTGAAATCCCTTTCTCTGATTTGTGAGTTATAACCTTATTTATTCCTTCTTTAATTACTCTGTGCTCTTTATGTAGTGAAAGCTCCTGACATATCAGATTTGAACCCCATCTTCTAAGTAATTCTGTGTTATTTCCTTTATCAGTCCTGCCCCATCATCATCCTTTTCCCCTTCTGTGTTCCACTTTTAGAAGTATCAGTTCATGAAAGGACAGTGTATGGTGCTGTGTGGTAGACATTACCCTGTGTCTCAAATCCTGTGTTTTCTCCTACCCTCTACACTCTTTTTGAAAGTCCATGATCAATATATGAAATGAAGAGATTTTAAAGTAAGCCACTTGTCTGTCTCCAGACTAGAAAACTTCAAGGTTTAGCACTTAACATAGTGATTAGCACCTAGTAGGAACACCCTTTTGACTTGTCTTATAGCTTACTTCTATCTCTCAGAAATTGAGAGCTTGGGAATCTGAAGAAATAGTTACTGCTTTCACCTTAAGTAAAACAAAGGAGATAGGAGCAACAGTCGTTATTTCTGTGGTAGATTAACAGTGCCTATAGCCCCTAGGCAGCAATTCCTACATCTCCACATCTCTCTTCAGTTCATCTTTCCACCCCCAGTCATGATCCAGGAAAGCAACTCATTTGGAGAAGAGATCCTTCAGCCCCATCAATTACACACCAACTATTATCAAGGAGCAGGTAAGCCAGTCCAGCTAAAGCAGCAAAATTCCACAGGTGAGAGACAAGAAGCAGAATGTGCCAGAGTCAAACCACCACAACCATTTTAACCACCATCTCCCCTCACTCAGATGAAGAAGTCAAAACCTCCCACTCTCAGTTTCCTTATGGAAATGGGAATAATAGTTCCTACCTCATAGGGTTGTTGTATGTATCAAATTAGATAACTTTAAAGTGCTTTCCAAACTTTAAAATGCTAGCTTTTATTGTCCTTACAACAGCCCTGTGTAGTAGATACTATTATCCCTATTTTACAGGTGAATAAATTGAAGTTCAGAGAGTTTGATTGCCTTGCCCAGAGACACAAAGCTTGTAAATATCTGAAATAGAATTTAAACCTAAACCTTTTGAATTCCAAGTTCAGCACTTTTCTGAGGCACACTGCCTCTCTATTATTATATTTAAATTTATCCCTTTATTAATTATTCACAGATCTTAGATTCCAAACCCTTATCAGAGAAAACTGATACAAATTTTTCCCCATTCTACTCCTTCTCTTCTTATCCTAGGTTCATTAATGTTGTAATGTTTGTAAAGAAACTTTTCAGTTTCATGTAATCAAAGTTATCTATTTTATTTTTTAATTGCCTTTGTCCCTTGTTTGGCTAAGAACATATCTCCCACCCATAGTTGTCGTATATGATATGCTTTTTCAAAATTAGTGGTTTCAAAAATTTTTTTTATAATATTCTTTAATATTGAGGTCATATGTCCATGTAAATATATTGTAGAATTTGGTTTAAGATGTTGATCTAAACCCAATTTCTCCCAGACTACTTTCCAGGGTTTTGCTATGTTTAATGGTCTTAGGAGAAGACAAAAAATGGGAGGAAGGGAGTCTACTGGAGAGGGAGAAAGAAGAAGGAAATTACTATTGCAAAATAGAGTTACATAAGATGAAGAGTATATATAATCATGGGTTAAGGAGTTGTAGGAAGGATCATCCCATGCACCTCATTTTCATCTGAATTAAAAGAAGATTGAATACACTTACCCTACCACACACAGAGATCTTGGTATATAAATACATTAAATTCAAAAGGAAAATAGGAGGGAACAGGGATAAGGGAGGGACAGAAAGGAATATAAGAGGGAGGCAAGGAATAGGCATAAGGGAAGTAAGAGAATAGTCTTAAGTAAAACATATTGGAGAGGAGGTGGGTAGGTGATACAGTGAATAGAGCACCGACCCTGGAGTCAGGAGGACCTGAGTTCAAATCTGACCTCAGACACTTAACACAAAACTAGCCATGTGACCTTGGACAAGTCACTTAATCCTAATTGCCCTACCTTCCACTCTCCAAAAAGAAAAAGAAAAAAAAACCATATTGGAGAAAGGAACATGAAGGGAGGATTAAAAGGAATGGAAGGAAAGAGTAAAATCCTAGGATTGGGATGGCATAAAGAGAAGAGAAAAGCTGTAAGAGAGGAAACGGCCTGTTTTACAAGATCATCTGTTAAGCATGTTCCATCTCTTCTACCACCTTCTTATTTATGAAGACAGAGGTGGCAATAAGGAGAAGACAAGGTACAAGAGGACAGGATGGAGAGATGTAGCTATTAAATTTAAACTAATTAATCAATTAATTTATACACAATTAACAATCATAACTATGAATGTGAATGGAATGAACTCACCTATGAAATGAGAGAATACAACAGGATGGATTTAGAAAGCAGTATTTAAAACATTAATTGTTCATGTGTAAGTCAAACTAATATAATATGACAATGCTAACTTAATTTATTCATTACTACACAAATCAAACTCCCAAAAGAATATTTTACAGAGCTAGAAAATTAATAAGAAAATTCATATGTAGGGAAAAAAGGTCAATAACTTCAAAGGCAATAATAAAAAAAAGTAGAAAGGAAGTGGGTGTGTAACTACCAGATTTCAAACCTAATAACAAAATGGCAATTGTTAAAATTATTTGATACTGGTTAATAAAAAGAGAAGTTGATCAGTGAACGAGATTAATTACTATAATTTTCTCTAATAAAGGCCTCATTTCCAAGATACATAAAGAACTGATTCAAATTTATATGATGAGGAGCCATGCCTCTATGGATAAATGGTCAAAGGATATGAGGAATGAATTTGCAAAAGAAGAAATCCAAACTATTAACAGCCATATGAAAAATTTCTCTAAATCAACAATAGTTAGAGAAATACAAATAGAATGACTTTGAGGTCCAACCTCATACTTCTCAAACTGATAAAGATGACAAAAGAAGAAAATTACAAACATTGGGAGGGCTGTGGGAAAACAGGTGCAATACTGCACTATTGGCAAAACTGTGAATTGGTTCAGTCATTCTGGAAAGCAATTTGGAACTATTCTCAGAAAGACTCCAAATACCTTTTGTCCCAACTTTATAATTAAGCTTATACCCCAAAGAACACACAGAGAGAAAGGATCCAGATTATAAAAGTACTGATGGTAGCTTATTTCATCAAAGATTATAAACTGACTGTCCTCTTATTGGGGAATGACTAAACAAATACTGCTACATGGATGTAATGAACTGTAATTGTGACCTATAAAAAGGTGAAATAAGCAATCTCAGAGAAAAATGGAGTGATTTTTATGAACTGATGCACAGTACACAATGAGCAGAACTAGGAGCACAGTTTATATAATGATAGCAGTATTATAGAGAAAAACAACTTGGACACACTTTAGAACTCTGCTCAACTTAATGATGAACTGTAGGTCCAAAAAAAACCTAAAACAGTCCACTTAACTTCTGAAAGAGAGGTGAAGAAGAAATTTTCAGACATAGCTAACATAAGAATTTGTTTTACTAGAATATCTAGGTATTTACTGAGGGATTTGTTTTTAGTTTGCTTTTAAATTTGTTTAATGGGAAGGGTAATGAGAGGAACAGCTGAAAGAATATTTGGTACTTAAAAAATCAAAATAATGTGATTACTAATTTACTCTGATACTAATAATTAATTAAAATTGTGGTATTATGTGTGCTTTATATGCCATTGGGCCCACTCTCTGCTGACAGATGGACTGAATTTAATCTTGGGAGTTCTGTCTAATAATTATATTTGTGGTACATTGCCCTCAGCCATATGAACTTCAGAATGCGGCTTGTGTCTCTGAAATATCCTCTGCAAGCATAATGGGTCCAAAGCAATAAACATAGGAAAGATTATTAATGACACATAAAGACTGGTGGCTAGCATCAAAGCCCCTGAAACAAAGCACAAGTTATAATCCTCCATCTGGTTGGAAGCTTAGTTTCCTTTTTCCTCAAGAGGTTCAATCTTAGTCACTGTAAACTCAGCACCAATAGGTGCTGTTCCACTAGTATGAATGGAGTCAAGGATCTGGATGGAATGTAGCTTCTGTGTCTTTTCCCTTGCCTATTTCCTTATGGCTCCTGTTGGTTTCCTTGCTCCAGCCTCACTCCCAGGGTAATGTCTCTTGACTGAAAATTTTTACTATATACCATAATTTTCAGTGCACTCAGCTTGAAATTCTAGATTATTATAGCTCCTGAAGGTCCCAGTTTGGCTCTGAAACTTCATGGTTTCACTTGGTTACTGGTTCTAGGTTTATCTCTCTTTACAGCAAGGTCTCCAATTGCCATGGCCACAGTTCATAGCTTTACATGTAAATGAATACTCAGGTCTTTTTCCAGCCACTATAAGTAGGATTTCTTTGAGGACTACTGGCTTTGGTTTTTTTTTTTTCAGTTGAATCATCTAAGTACATAATTACTACTTATGTAAAACTTTTTAAAACTTTTTTGAAGTACTTTCACTGATAGCTTGCCCTTTCTCTTCCTTTTTCCAGTAGCACAATGGGTAGAGTATAAGGTTCACTCAGAAAGGGCTGAGTTCAAATCCTACCTCAAACAATTAGTAGCTGTGTAACCTGGGATAAATCACTTAACCTTGAGATGTTGGATTTGCTCATCTGTTAAATTGGTTTAACATATATAATCGGTATAATAATAGCATCTACCTCACAGAGTTGTTGTGAGGATCAAATGAGATAATATATGTTTGCAATATATGTTTTCACTTTGAAAAACCTAAAATGTTATATAAATGCTAGCTATTATTATTATTCATTAAATGTTTTAAAAGTAGGTTAAAGTTTATTAATACAAATTAATATTCACTTGACCTGTGGAGCAATCTAATTATGTTATGGATTCCAGCAAATACTAAATACTTGTGGGTCAGTATCTGTGCAGTTGTGTCCCATAAATATGTGATTATTCTTCTATTTTTAGATAATTTGCAAGAAGATCTACATAATTATGTCAAAGACAAATTTCCTGAGAATGTTAAATTAATAAGAAATGATAAACGGGAGGGACTGATTCGAGGAAGGATGATTGGAGCAATTAATGCTACAGGTACACTTTTTTCTTGGATAAAAAGCCATATATCTCAGAGACAGTGCATGGGTGTATTTAAAGTACACTAGTGCCTTCTTTGTCTTAGTTTAAAGACAATTCAGTCACAGGTGAGTCACCCAATCTTTAAAGAGCTTAAAATTGATTTTGGGGGGTGGCTAGGTGGCGCAGTGAGTAGACTGTCGGCCCTGGAGTCAGAAGGACCTGAGTTCAGATCCGGCCTCAGACCCTTAACACACAAAAAAAACCTAGCTGTGTGACCTTGGGCAAGTTACTTAACCCCAATTGCCCTCCAAAAAAAAAAAAAAAAGCAAAAAAAATTGATTTTGGCCCACCCCATAGATGTTTGGGAGTTTAATCAGTATTTGTTCTATGGCCAAGCACAGTAGTCCCTCTTGTTATTATTTGCCTTTAAAATAATATCAACCTTGAATGAGCAGCAGTTAATACTAATATATAACTAAACTCTGTTGCTTTGATTTTGTTGATTCAGAGTAGTAGAATGTGTGTTGCTTCCACTGCTCAAACATGGGCAGCACATTTTGTGTCCTTGCATTTAGGGCCAGTTTTCCCCACATTAGAGATATCGGCTTTCCAATTTGGAGGCCCAATTCCTCTCCTCTGTAAATTTGATTAAAAGATAATTGTAAGATTTTTCTAGCACAACTGACTCATCTTTGTGCCCTGGGATTCAGAGACCCCAAACTTGCTTTAAAAGTCAGTTAACTTTGTCTGTTTTTAATTGTAAAAGGCTTTGGAAAATAGGACTGGTTTTTGTCACAAGCAAGAGTATTGCCAACTGTACCAAATACAAATTGCTTGTGACAGATTCTGTTCCATTGGTTGGGAGGAATTGACTTAGAGAAGAGGGAATAAGTCTGAAAACAAATTAACACTACATTATATTTTATTTTTCTTTGACTTTCTTTGATTTCTTTACCTGCATCTGAAATGAATACTCTTCATGACTTTTTGCCTGAAAGGCAAGAATCAAGAAAAGTTACTAGTTCTTAATAGCTTAGGTTTAATTAAGTTTTTTAAATCAAGTATTTTCTAGGCATCTACCATGTTCCATTCTTAGCCTTCAATTATATTCTACATTTTGACTCTTGATTTCCTAAGATGCACTGAAAAATTATCACCCTGTGTTTTAAAAGCCACCTCTTTGCTTACCATTGCTTCTCTGCATTTCTTTGCTTTCCCTTCACTGAATCTTGTTTTTGAATCCTGATATTCCCCAAGGGTATTTTGAATTGAAAACTGAAAAATGTCCTTGTTGGGAGTTCATGGAAAGACCGGAGACTATAACTATTTCTTCAATAATCCTTTTGTAATATTGAATTGATTTTCAAAAGTACATCCTACAGATAAAACTCTATCAATCTTTTCTCCTCTTAGTCTAACCAACAGGATGAGGTTAAAGTGAGCCAAAAGAAAAATATCCCATTAATTTGAGGCAGTTAAAACAACATGTGGTTAGACTTTAATTGCATTAGCCAAAAATTGTTGGTTTGTGCTTTTTGGTATTGTTTGTTTATTCCATCTCCTAGTAAAAAGTTAATTTTGAATAAGTTCCAACTCTATTAAATTCAATAAACATTTATTGAGGGTTTATGTCCTGCATATTTGTGTGATAGATGCTGTAGATAGAAAGATTAACTAAATCCAATCCCTTTTCTCAAAGTGTTTACAGTCTAGTAGAGGAAATGACAAGGATCTGCATATCTATAGTACAGATTAGGACCTGGTTCCAAAAGCAAGACACTCCATCTCTTGGCTCCAAACATTTTCTCTAGCTGTCCCCTGTGCTTAGAATGCTCTCTTTCCTCATCTCTGCCTATTGGCTTCCTTAGCTTCCTTCAAGTCCCAGCTAAAATCCCACCTACTACAGGAAACCTTCCCTGATTCTTCTTCATTTCAGTGCTTCCCTCTGTTAATTATTACCTACTTATCCTGTATGTATCTTATTTGTATATATTTATTTGTTGTCTCCCATATTAGACTATGAACTCCCTGAAGGCAGGGACTGTTTTTGTCTTTTTTTTTGTATCTCTAGCACTGAGCATAGTGCCTGGTACATAGTAGTTCATAGAAGGTGCTTAATAAATGTTTATTGACTGACTGGCAAGTGTCTAAGGGAGTTCCATAAAAAGTGCCTTGAGAGATTTGAGGGGCTCCATTGTAGAAACAGCCCCTGAGTCTGGAAAGATGGAAAAGATTTCAACAGGTGGTGATGTGGGCAAAAGTGAAACTGAAGGAATTTCAGGAGTAAGGGACAGTATGCTTCCCTTCAAGTAAGAGAAAGGGAGATTTCCCCACTGTTAGGCTCTTAACCAAGAAGGTGAGAGTGTCCTAATAGGCTAGACATATTGGTCACAGTGATTGTCCCAGCTCAGGACTTTGAAGAAGTCAGGGTAGAGAAAGAGGTAAAAACGTAGGTTTTTACCTAAGAGGGTAATTGGAGGGAAGAGGGGTATTTACATATGCTAATCCCTTCTTTCCTGGAACAAACACCATTTCCATCACTTCTAAAACCATAAAATAGTGCTACAAAATGAGCTTACTCCTTTGAAGAAAAGCTATGGCAAAGCTGCAAAGCATAATAAAATGAAGATATATCTTTGCCAACAATGGTCTGTATAGTCAAAGCTGTGTTTTTTCTAGTAGTAATGTATGACTGAGAGAGTTGGACTATAAGAAAAGCTGAGTGCCAGTAGAATCAATGCTTTCAAATTGTGGTGTTGGAGATTTTTGAAAGTCCCTTGGACAGCAAGAAGATCAAATCAGTCAATTCTTAAAGAAATTAATTCAGGCTGTTCTGCTTAGATACTTATAATGAGAAGATGAGACTCATTGGAAAAGATCCTGATGTAGGGAAAAATTGAAGACAAAAGGAGAAGGGGAAAGCAGAGGATGAGATGGATAGATAATGTCATGGAAACAATAAACTTCATCTTGGATAGACTTTAAGAGATGGTGGAGGATAGAAGAACCTGGTGTGCTGTAGTCCGTGGGATCACAAAGAGTTGGACTTGACTAAACAATAGCAATGCAATTTAGGGTCTTTGGAAGATAGATTTTTTTTCAGTTACTATTCCAAAGACTATTCCAAAAGTCAAGAGGCTTTTGTATAGTTTACAAGTCTTTGCTTTTTTTGTTTCTTGAACTTGAACCATATTTACCAACTTATTTTCACCATTCTCCCTTTGCCCAACTTTACACTGAAGTCACCAAGCTTTATAGTTTAGGTTAGATTAAGTCAGAAGGTCTTGAGTTTTTCATAACATTTCTTTACCTTAATCTTCATTTGCAACAGATATTTGTGCATAAGTTATTGTGATCCTTTTGGCAGTCTTTGGGCTTAATGTTCATCATGAGCATTACAAGGCAAGATGACTAAGTGTTCAATGAAATGATTTTTGTTGTTATCCTCACATGCCCAGTGGAACCAACACCATTGACTTGTTTAGTTGCTTCTCCATGGAAAACCTATGTAGATTTCCACTTAGCTACACCTTCCTTGTATTGTTCCTCTCCACAAACTAGTCATAGAATAGAGAGACAAATACTGACCATAAATGTTTGCCACTGTGATGGAGAATGTCCTACCCAGAGTCCATTCCCTTCAGCTAGTGGGATCCTTCTGATGCTCTTATCTGTGGATTATGTTTTCCTGATTGCATTAAGCCCCAGAACACTATAGAGCTTCCTTAATAAGACTTATACCACTTCAAAGAATTGTCTTTAACAGGATTAACCAAGTGGAATTAGGTTATACTATTGGATGCATAGTCCATTGAGCTGCCCCACAAATACATATAACTTAGACAAACTCTTCAGATGGACAATGAACCTCTCTAAAACTAAATGGGTATAAGATGAATGGTGATTTTCCTCACATCTAGAAGTATTGTTAGACAGAATAGAATAGTGCCTCTACAAATACTGACTCTGTGTTGGACCCCCTTTAATTCAATACAGTGGTAGAAGAGGGTATGTTACATTATGTATGTCCTACACAATGCATAGTTGTTGCAATGGTCTATATAATGCATATGTTTTACATGATGTAACAGATGAGGAAATGCCTCAACTATTATCCTAAATTATTGACAAACATTTGAGTGGTTAACCTATGCAATCCACTCTGCTCAGTACTAGGAACACCAAGGAAGAAGTGTGAGATGAAGTCCCTGGCCTCAGAGAATTACTGGAGGGGTAGCAGTGACTGGTGCATCCCATCATTCCTATTGATACCTCTCTGGATCCCCCTCCACACTGATCATGTCTCTGGAGGAAGCGGGTTCTCTTGGGAGGTAGTGGGAGTCTGGATGACAATTTGTCAGGAGCATTGATGACAGAATTCTTGGTCAGATACAGATTGGATGAAGCAGACCTATGAGGTTCCCTCTAAATCTGAGATTGTGAGTCTTTTTATCTGATGGGGTAGCTTGCTGCTCAGCAACTCTGAGGAATTTCTGAAATGATGCTGAGATATAATGGATCAGTAGCATTGTGTGGAATCAGACAACCAGAGAAGTTGCCAGCTCCAACACTGGTGCTGGAATCAGTGGTGGAGTATGTGAATATATTCCAGGTTCTGCCTAGAGTTTACTATGGAATCAGCTAGCTTTAATTGAATAATTTGTCAAAGGGTGCTTGTATCCAAACTGAGATGGCAAAGACCCAACAGGGCCTCAACTCCTCATCTATAAAAAGAAAGAGTTAAAGAGGGAAGGGAATAAGGATTTATATAGTATCTACTATGTGCCAGTCACATCGAATGAGACAATAATTGCAAAGTGTTAGTGCCTGGTACACTATGAGCATTATAAATATAATAGCTATTATTATAAGTAAGTGCTTACAAATATTACCTCATCTAATCCCTTTGAGGTAGGTGCTATTATCACCCCTACTTTATATTTGATGAAACTGAGGTAGATAGAGGCTAAGTGTTTTGCCCAAGGTTACAAAACTAGTAAGTATCTGAGGTCAGATTTGAACTCAGGTCTTCCTGACTCTAGGCCCAGCACTCTACCTACTCTACCACCAGCTAAGATCATTCTTAAGGTCCTTTCTTTATTCTAAATCTATGATCCCAAATCAGGACCCACTTTAACTGATTGGCCTTCTCTATGATCATGGAAATCCTGCTTTTTGACTTATACAAGTTTGTGGAGCTTGGAGAAAGGGGTAGTCTGACTCAAAGTAACACCAGCTAAATTGGATCCACATCTTACCAAGATGATGAGCTTTTACTGTAGATTCCTGGGGGCAGTACTTCAGCTGGCTGCCTAAGCCAAAAGCTTAGGGAGAACCCTACTGACATCCTCCCTGTTCTGCACACACAGCACTACATCTCCCATCTCCATGTATTTGGATTGGCCAATTCCATAGAAGGAAAACCCTCCCTCCTCACTCCACCTCTCAGAATCCCTGTATTCCTTCAAGACTCACTCAAGCACCACCTTCTTAGTGAAGCCTTTTCTAGTCTCTTTCCATCAAGCTACAAGGGCACCTTCTCCCCGAATTACCTTGCATTCATTTGGTGTATATGCTATATATATTATATATGGATGAGTTGTCTCCCCCATTAGAATGTAAGTTCTTTGAGGGCAATGAACCATTCCAGTTTAGCCTTTGTGTCTCATCACTTAACACAGTTCCTTTCATATTTTATAAATTTATAAATTCCTTTCATATTTAATAAATATTGATTGATTGATTGACATAGCTACAAACAAATTAACCCAACCTCTCATTTCCAGTCATCCAGTTGCTATGGTCACTTAGTTCTCAGGAATAATCACATTCAGCTCTCTATGTTGTCATGGGAACTTTGGAAGAATCAGACCCAGAACTGCCTGTGTAACTAAATTGGAATGCGGCTTAAATTCTTTAAGAGAGTTTTGTATGCATATGTGTGAGCTTTTTGAAATGCAACAATTCCATTCAGAAAGAATTTTTGGCTAAACTTCCCGCATTGGACATGATTTGTGATTGGTAGTTTCATTCATATTTAACATTTTATTTTGAGATATATATGTATATGTATATATGTGTGTATACATATATGTAAAAGCAGTTGAATGACAATAGAGGGTTTCAGCTTAAAATTTTTTTTTCAGGGGCTTCACATTACCTACAGGACAAAGCTCAAACTCTTCTGGTCTAGCATTCAAAGCCTTCCACATTTTGCCCCCAATTTTTTATCTCCCATTCTTTCCTAATACAAATTCCTCTAGTCAGGCTACTCTGATGATGATTTTCCCTAAAGAAGATAAATTCATTCTCACCTTGTTACCTTTGCTTTCCTTCTGTGTAAAATGTTATTTTCTCTCTATCCCATTTGGAATTCTTTCCGCCATCTAACTAGTCCCATTTATCTTATAAGCCCCTGCTCAAATCTTCCATTCTTGTCCAACGTGAGTTCCCTGAAAGCAGAAATGGTCTTGCTCTTCTGTTTGTATCTCCAGTGCTTGGTGCAATATTTTGCACATAATACTTGATAAATGTTTTTTCATTCACTCATTCATTCCATCCTCCGAGAAACTTCCTTTGACTGTAGTGATTTCTCCATCCTGTATTATAGCACTTATATCACACAATTTATACTTTATTCTGTAATATCATAGTTATTTTGTTTGTTTTATATGTGTTAGACATATCACCATAACTAAATTATGAGCTCTTTGAGAGCAAGGACCTATTGAGTTTCTTTCATATTTCCCAAAGCATCTAACATAGTATTTGGTAAATCTTGGGCAATTCTCTTTAATTATTTAATTGCTTCAGATCCTCTCTATCTTTCAAGACCTTCCTCAATTCCTATTTCATCTTCCTCCATTCCAGCCCACTGTAACCTTTCTCTTTTCTGAAACTCTATGGTACTTATTGTTTATACTATTTTTGCACTTAATGTTAATGGTTTATAACTTTGCATTACTTGTTTTGTTATTTAACTGTTACAAAGTCCTTGAATACAGAGGTTATGTCTTATACTTGTCTTAAACTCTTACAACACTGAGAGCTCCTTGATGGAAGGTACTATTTTTACCTTTCTTCATATCCCCAGCACTTAATATAGTGGCTGGCACACCGGTACTTGCTATATGTTTATTGATTTGCTAATAATGCTGAATATATTCTTGAGCAGGTGCTCAAGAACGCCCACTGAATCTAATTGTATTTTAACATGGGTATTTTGAATTGAAAGGGTAGTAGCATTAAAGGTGAATGTTATTAGGATCTACTAGACCTTTGGTTTTATATTCCTAGGAGAAGTTCTTGTGTTCCTAGACAGCCACTGTGAGGTGAATAAAATGTGGCTACAACCCTTATTGTTTGCGATCCAAAAAGACTACAGCATGGTGGTATGCCCTCTAATTGATGCAATCAATGCCTACACTCTCAAGTATAAGCCATCTCCTGTCCTCCGTGGAGGGTTCACCTGGAATCTACACTTTAAATGGGAGCTTGTCCCTCCATCTAATTTATTAGGACCAGAAGGAGCTGCTACACCAATAAAGTAAGATTTCTCTTAATAGAAAGAAAACTAACTAGTGCATACTTTATAGAAAAGAATGAACATTTATTGTATAGAAAATTCCTTCAGTTTCTCATGCTTAGTATTAGAATTTCAGATAGATTGTTACTTCTGAAATTCTTTGTGTACATCTGTTCCAGAAAGATTCAGTGACCCAACACTTGACAGGCACTGGAAGGTTTTAGTTCTCTGTACATTTAATTCAAGATGAACATTATGCTCCTAAATATTCAAGGTGTTGGTGCCCCATCTAATTTTACAGATGTTTGAGCAATTGTTAAAGCATCAATCAAGACAGGGAAAAGGCCACTGAGTCCAGTGCTATCATTTTATAGATGAGAAAATTGAGGCACAGGGAGGATAAGTGATCTGCCCAGATCACATAACTAGTGTCTGAAGTGGGATTTGAACTCAGGTCTTCATGACTTCAAGTACAGTGTTCTCTCCACTGTCACCTAGCTCCATCTATTTTGGATCTTATATTCTTATATCGATTATATATATGTGCATCTATAATATGCATATGAGCATATTAATCAAATGAATCATATGGCACCATTGCTATAATTCTTCACAAAAGGTATATCTTGTCAAAGACAAACAAAGACCTTTTCACCAAGGATTTATGGTCTAGAGTTTGGATTGGAGTGAATATGATTTTCCTAATTCTTGTCTTTAAAAATGTTGTTTCTAATAATACATATGTACATACACACATACATGTGAATATATATATATAACACAAAACAAATTTAATTTGCTGTTAATTCTTTGCTTTAAATGATCTAAGCCTGAATTTTGTGATTTCTCTGTTACTGAAAGCTTCTGATAGAAATAGCTTCTTGTGGATGCTATAAAAAGCAAAGCACTTTATAGCTGAAGCAGTTGCTAGGGG
The DNA here is from genome assembly GCA_011680675.1 of Gymnobelideus leadbeateri. Taxonomy (NCBI): domain Eukaryota; kingdom Metazoa; phylum Chordata; class Mammalia; order Diprotodontia; family Petauridae; genus Gymnobelideus; species Gymnobelideus leadbeateri. Next base: position 429,256 of record WOXC01005051.1, on the reverse strand, counting down.
GCAACCTTGGCTAAGTAACACCAAAGCTATATGTAGATTTAAATCAAATACCAGAGGAATGGGGTCAGGAATGTTTTCTTTTTTAAAAAAATAGTAAAAGAGATATTGCTCAGGGGAAAGGTCATCTATGACTGTATGGAATTGGTCAAGGAGCTTTCCATCTTGCAAAAAAGAGATTTCGAGTCTTTCTTCATATGGATATGAGATCTCAGCCCCCAAATGGCATTTTTTCCTCTTTGGCCACAAACTTTCCTCTTTCTGCTAGCTGAGAGGAGGAAAGGAGCAAAGCTGTTATGATTCTAGGCTAGCCAAAAAGCCAAGTTTATGCTGAGGAGGTTTTTGACAGCTAGCTAAAATAGAGTGAATTATAAAGGATAATTCTAATCAAGATCATTATATTAAGATGAAGCTTATAGTAACTGTAAAAGAAGAGGTCAAAAAGAAAGTTTAGGGTAACTGAGAAAGAAACTTAACTGTATTACATTTTATGCTCTACCCTCCAACCTTTCCTGTTGCTCTCTGAGAATGGGGAAGAAGGAAACTGATGGGGGGAATATTATAATGTAGAAGTGAAAGTAGAAGGGGAAGATTGAAATAGTAAGGAAGAAGGGAGGAGGGGAAGAGAAAACCACCTTCCCTGGTAATTAGTAAAACATGGGCCTTAACTCTTTAAATGGCAGGGTTGTTTTGTTGGTGGTGGTGGTTTTTTTGTCAATGTGTGTAACCTTTGGGTAACTATATTGCACATTTTTAGAACTTTCTATGCTGTTTTATAGTCATAACTTTTCTATAGAGATTACCTGATCCACAGAAGGGAGTGGGGAAGAAGATTAATTAAAGACTATGTAGAAGTAAAAAAAATTTAATTTTATTATTTCTTTAAAAATATAAACTCATCCAGTTTTAAAATCAAGAATGGGGAACACAAAAACATACACACCGGCATGTGTGTGTCTGTCTATCTGTGTCTGTGTCTGTAATCCGTACACTCAGTTTAAGGAATGATAGAAAATTAATTGACAGGGGTAGAAGAAAAATAGAAAAGGCAAAAAGTACATTGTACTGTATACAAGCATCTGGTGCAAAGACAGTTTGAGGCAGCAGCAGCAAATACAGGCTTAGCAATGTTCAAAGCAGTAACTATGGTGCCAGGCAAAAGCTAAATTCAAGCAGCTAGACAGTCTAAAAGACTTTGCTGAAATAGGACCAAGGATAGCTCCTTAGGAGTTGTGTCCCTAGAGGTTTCACATTCTGAAGCACTACCTTCAGAAGTGAAGGAAAGTGTAATTAAAGGCTGAAGAATAATGAAAGAGCGACCATGAGCTACCTTTGTCATATCCCAAATTCTTTTATGTTGTAGGTTTCAAAGTGTTATCACCTCTTATAATTCCTATTAGAAATGCTCATTAGTTTATTGTAATACCTCTCCCTACTCCCATTAAGCTTTGAAATTTGGTTCATCAGTTCCTTGTGCAATTTTACTGCCGCTATTACGTCTTCTAACTTCAGTTAGGAATTAACTGTTTTAGTCAGTTGTCCAAAGTCCCTTTAGTGTAAGTATAGCTTTCTGGGTTTGGGGTTAATTTAGAATCACTACTCCTTTTCTTCTCTCAGCTAGCAGGAAGAAGAACGGACATGAAGTAAAGCAAAAAAGATGCAACTTTACATGCCCAACTTTGCCTATGAGAGAGGATGCAGGCTTTACCCTTCTCTCATGTTCTGCTACTTTAAACACTTTTCTTGAAAGGGGTTTACTATGACAGAAATCCCTCCATCTAATGTCATTAATTGGTTCTGCAAAATCATGATATTTAACAGAATTATAGGGGGTGGTTCAACAAGGTAAATACCATAAATGCTATTGATGTAATGATGTTAGTGGGTTTTAGTTATAGCGTATTAATGACATTGTGAAATGGTTTTGAGTGGGAAAATAATTAGCCATTTGTAGCTATATTGATTGCAGGAAAACAGGAAATTAACACAATAAGCAAAAGGCAGAGTTAAAAAGTTACAGGAAACTAGTCCTTAACTTTTTTATTTCACTTTTCTTTTCATTGAATCTCTTTTTCCAGATCTTGTTATGAATCGAGCTTAGGTATTTTAGTCAAAATAGATTTGATTTGACAAAGATGCTAGGTTTTTCAGACATGCTTGAATCTCCTTTCTAGCCTCAGTTTTGGATGTGTGACTCCTTGGTTTGTTAAAATGTATTTCTAATCTGATTGGCTCTCTAAAAATTCTTCCTTTTGGCCTCACAACATCTTTCAAGAATATTATGCATTGGGGCAGCTAGGTGGCACAGAGAATAGAGCACCAGCCCTGGAGTCAGGAGGACCTGAGTTCAAATTCGGCCTCAGACACACACACACACACACACACACACACACACACACACTAGCCATGTGACCTTGGGTAAGTCACTTAACCCCAGTTGCCCTACCTTCCCCACTCCAAAAAGCAAAAAAAAAAAAGAAAAAGAATATTATGCATTTCCTTGCATCCTAGTCTATTATCTTTTCCCCTTCTCTTTGTTTCCCAACTTCTCTTTGAGAATTGCTTTTTTTTTTTAATTTTAAAAGCAATTGGGGTTAAGCAACTTGCTCAAGGTTACATGGCTAGTCATTATTTATGTGTGGGTGCTCATTTTCTGAGGCCAGATTCGATCTTGGGTCATCCCAACTCCGAGGCCGGTGCTCTTACTCACTGTGCCAGCTAGCCGCCCCTTTAGGGCAATTGGGGTTAAATAACTTGCCCAAGGTCACACAGCTAGGTTTTTGTTTGTGTGGGTTAAGTGTCTGAGGCTGGATCCGAACTCAGGTCCTTCTGACTCCAGGGCCGACGCTCTACTCACTGCGCCACCTAGCCGCCCCGAGAATTGCTTTTTCTTATACCTATCACCTCCCTTAAGTTGCCCTCCCTCTTATTCCTCATTTCTCTCAATCACTTTCCTGCCTGTTTCCCTGTCAGGTGAAATTTGTTTCTGTACACAACTATGTGAGTATATTTTCTCCTTTGACCAGTTAGTTCAGAGTGAGGTTTAAATATTGCCTGCTCTCCACTTCCTCCTTATTTATATAGACTACTTGCATACTCCAATAATGTAAGATAATTTTCCCCATTCTTCCTCTCTCCTCACCCCAGTGCATTCCTCTTTCCCTCCTTTCCAATTCTTTTTTTGAGATCATCAAAACATAAAATGTTTTCTGCCTTATTAGATTCTCTGTGACCCTTGATGATAAAGATCCAAAGGGTTATCCTTTGTTTAGTCTCTATGATTGCTTACTTATGTTTACCTTTTTACCTTTCTCTTGTCTCCTGTGTTTGTATTTCAACATTTCTACTTATTTCTGGTCTTTGCATCAGGAATACTTGGAAGTCCTATTTCATTAAAAATTCATCCTCCCCTACCCCTATAAGATTATATTCAGTTTTGGGGCGGCTAGGTGGCGCAGTGAGTAGAGCGCTGGCCCTGGAGTCTGTAATGGAAATGCAAATTTAAAGATCTTCCCTGCCCCTAGCTTAAGTGCACCTGGAGCCTGTGGTGGGAGGCTTCTTTTTCAGGAAAGCCCACACCTTGATACTTTGTGATTGGGCAGTGGGTCCAGAAGGTTGTTACATTCTCTGAGCCAGGAGAAGGCTAAACCCTGAGGAGAGGCTTTGCTTTGGGGCTCACTTTGAGAAGTGTTGCGTGATTTGACCAGATGAGACTCTGGGAAGCTGTTGTTGAGAGCCCCCCGGCTTTGAAAACCCAGATGTTGATGCTTCCCTCTCTGGTAACTGTGATTTGGTATTGATATAATGGTTGGACAGTTTGGAAGCCTGTCTGTTTGATCTGTAAGTTCTGTAACTCTGAAGTTCGGGGTGCTGACCTTCTCCCCCTGAACTAGGTAATGTATGTTTGTTTGATTAAAGTAAGCTTGTTAACCCATTTTGAGTTGCTTTCCTTTTGAAAAGCAGATCTAAGAACCTGTGTTGGCAGCCACCCTGGGGATGTTGGGGTGCTTGCTGCTACAGTCAGAAGGACCTGAGTTCGGATCCTGCCTCAGACACTTAACACACACAAAAAAACCTAGCCATGTGACCTTGAGCAAGTTACTTAACCACAGTTGCCCTCCAAAAAAGCAAAAAAAAAAAAAAAAGATTATATTCAGTTTTACTGGGTAAGTTATTCTTGGCTGGAAGCCAAGATCTTTTGCCTTCTAGAAGATAATTCAAGCCTTATGTTTTATTATAATGGTGATGCAGATTAGATTTCTCACCATTAAATTGCAACTCTTTAAGCTCAGGAACTGTCTTATTCCTAGTGATTAGTACTGTATCCTGGAATATAGTAGACACTTAATAAATACGTGTTAATTAGTGGCTTCTAAATCTTAGACAATTCTGATTTGACTCCACGGTACTTGAATTCTTTTTGGCTGCTTGCAATAGTTGTTTTGTTTTGTTTTGTTTTTTTAACCTGAAAACTCTGAACTTTGGCTATAATTCCTAGGAGTTTTCATCCTGGGGTTTCTTTCAGGAGATGGCCAATGCATTCTTTCTATTTCTACTTTGCCCTATGTTTCTAAGAGATCTTGGCAGTTATCTTTTATGATGTCTTGAAATGTGATGTCTAGCCTTTTTTTGTTTGTTTGGTCTTTCAGGTAGCTAAATGACTCTTAAATTATCTCTCCTTGAAATATGTACACAATTACAGACACAATGTATGTGTGACGACCAACTTTGATAAACTGGACTCTTCTCAGCAATGCAGGGTTATAAGCCAACCCCAGAAGACTCATGATGGAGAGAGATGTCTACATTCAGAGAAGGAACTAGAAAGAACAGTTTGAATCCAGATTGAAGCAAACTACCTGCTCTTTTCTTTTTCTTTTTGGTTTTATTTCATCTTTCCCATTGTTAATTCCATCTGATACAATACATCTTTATAACCTGACTAATGTCTAATGTGAAAGTATTTGCAGAAAATCAAGGAATTGTGGAACCAAAAGTAAACAAATTACCAAAAAGTAAGCAAATTAATAAAAACAAAAACATTTTTTAAAAATAAAGTTAAAAAATTATCTCTCCTTGATCTGTTTTCTAGGTCAGTTGTTTTTGCTGTGGGATACCTTATACTTTCTTTTGTTTTTTTCTATCTTTTGACTTCACTTTAATATTTCTTGATGTTTCATGGAATCATCAGCCCCTATTTGATTCATTCTAATTTCCAGGGGATTTTTTTCTTGATAAGGTTTTGCCTATCTTGTTCCAAACTGTTAATTCTCTTTCCATATCTTTCTCTTATAGTTTCCATTTCTTTTCCTGTTTTTCCCCTAGCACTCTCATTTGGTTTATTAAATCATTTTTAGCTCTTTATAAAAAGTCTTGTTTTATCTCTTCCAGGAATTCCGGTTGTACTTGTCCTTAGGTAGCATTTTTATTTGAGTCTTTGCTTGTAAAAATCATCCTCTTCTTCTGGGTTTTTGTATTGGGCATGCTTGTCAATGTAATGGCCCTTTATGTTTTTTTTTTTCTAATTATTTAAATTTTCTTCCTGATTTGAACTGTATGGTAGCTTCAGATCCTACTCTCTTTTGGGGACAGTGATTGAGCTGAGTTTTTTTCCCTCTTCAGTATTTCTGTTGTTTTCTTGTGGTATTGAATATTGTGCTATTCCAGGATCTCAGGGACAGTTCAGGTTGAAGACCTTCAAGCTTTCAGTGATCTCAAAGTGGTGTGATATGGGGCAAATTCTGTTCACTGCCCTTCTGATCTAAGCTCTGTAAGTTCCTGTTCCAGATTTGAGTTTGAGCAACATGTCTGTGGACTTATTCCTGCTTGGAAGTTCCCCTGCTGCTGGAATCTGTCACTATATTTCAACTGAAAACTCTGCAGATTGAGAGTGGCCAAATTACAGGATTCATTTTGGTCTGGGTTTGTTGTTCTGGTTATTCCACTGCAGGCTTAAAACTTCACTAGAGGCTAGAAATGGGTCCCTGCTCTGTTCTTGAGGTTAGAGCTACACAGGTACTATTTGCTTCTATGTTTTCTGATCTTTACATAATCTAGGGCCTATCCTAAAATCCTACTCCTGAGTACAGGTTCCCTCCTGAGTCCACTGTGGATGTGTGAATTGGAACTGGATAGTGAGCAACAGAGCTACCAGTTGACACCCATTGCCAAATCCTGCAGAAGTTTCAAGTCCTTGTCTTCCTGCCCTGGTACTTGTTATCCTGGTATATAACCTCAGTCCTCTTTTAGGCCCTGGACATGCTATAATACTCTAGGTATCATACCTTTGGATGGACCTTATCCCTAGTGTCTACAGACCTGTCTGTCTTCCTATGCCAACATGGACTGAAAAAAATGATTCACTGTGATTTTTCTCCTGGATTTCTTGATCAAGACTTTGTCTGGTGCATTTTCTAGAACTTTGACTCCCAGTCTCTGAAGCCCATTGACTATTATTTTTCTCTTTCCCCTGGTTTCCTGGGCAAGAAAAAAGTTCTATTCCTATTGACCTACAAAGATTCTTTCCTAAGCTCTGGGTCTTTCTACATTTACCTAGGAATTGACAGCTCTACTTTCTTGGAGTTTCCCTGGCTCTAGTCCCTCTAATTTTTTTCACATCTTTGACCCATTCCTTTTTTCCTTACTTGATTTTCCTGAAGCAACTTTGCTAGCTGGTTATTCTGGCTGATTTTGCCCTTTTGGTTAAGCTTGACTTCTGCAATTATTCCTGTAGACAAGCATCTAAGCTCTGATATCTAGAGGCCATATGGCCTAGGGCTATGAAGTCTAGGCTTCTGTGATCCTTTAGTATGCATTTTCCATGCTTGTTCTCTGCAGAGTTCCGCAGACCACTCTTTTTTTTTCTCTTTAAAGCCTATGCTTTAGGTTGAGTAGTATTTTCCTATTTTCAAGAAAGTTTAAAAATAATAAAATTGAAAATAAAAAAGTGAAAATTCAACAAACCTCTATTAAGTACCCACTATGTACAAACCTGAGGAAGATACTGATTTTAGATTAGCCTTTCAAATCTCCCTATTTCTGTCCAGGGTATCATTTCTTGATTGTCTCTCTACCTACATTTCTAGCCAATCAGTTGCCAAATTCTTTCATTCTACTTACACAACAACTTTTCCACATACCCCTTTTCCTCCATTAACATATCACCCTAGTTCAGGTCATCATCACTTCTCAATTGGACTATTATACACAGCTAGGTTCTGATTACTGCCAATAATGAATTCAGTCCATAAAGTGGTTGTACGAATTTGAATTTGCACTCAAAGTTGCATTTGAAGTTATAATTATGTAAAATGTGGTCATTGTTCCAATCCAATGGGAATATGCAGTTCAAGTTCCAACAATGTGATCTCTTTGGGGGATTCATTATTCCTACTAATCAGAACTTGGCTGGTCTCCTAGTTGCCTCCACCACCACCAGCAAAGACAAACTCAATAAAAAAAAAAAAAAGCTTCTCCTTGCCACCAACGTAGAAAGAGCTATAGTATCAGACCTATTAGCCACTTTTCATAGCTTTTTATCTCTCAATCTCTTAACACTCAACTCCAAATGCAAATTTCACTTCAATTCAACATTTACTTGGAAGCAGTGTGGCCTAGGAAAAAGAATGCCAAAGTCAGAAGACGGGTTCTAATCCACTTCAAACCCTCAAAAACTATTTGATCATGGGAATCAAGTCATTTAACTTCTCAGAATTGGTTTCCTCATCAGTGAAATGTGATAAGACTTTTACTACTCACCTGGTGAGGAAATTTCTGTGAAAATCTTGAAATGTTATACTAAACATTTAAATATATAACTTATATAAAATATATTTATATATAATGTGTTTATATATAAATATAAAAAAAATTTAAATATCCAAGACACTATGGGGTTGGTGGAATAACTGACGAGGGAAAATTTTTTTTCTAGCCACAGCATAACAACAGAGACTAGAGTAATATCACTCCAAGGCAGGGGATGAAATAAAGTCAGGTGCTTTTTACCTGTCCTTGAATTGGAGGTTAAATGGATTGCTATATGAATGTGACTCAGAATAATTTCATATACTAGCTTAGATTGAGAATCTCTAAAGGATTCCCTTTTAGATTCTGTTCAAAATTACTTAATTTTCTAAATGGAAAGGTCTGTATTTTGGATATTAATTTGTCATGAAAAGTAATACTTAAAAATCTGTGGATGGTCAACTGGGGTGTCAGCATTTTGAGTCTCAAGTTACCCTTTCACTCCCAACTGTGTGACCATGGCAGTGAGTGCCATATTATCGCCATCTAGTGACAGCATGGCTAAATTGAAGGCATAAACTAAAGTCATAGTTACCGCAAAGGCTTTTAATTCTAAATGATGCAAAACTCCCTAACAATTAGCTTTGTCTAAAAGCAAAACTGGCTGCTTTAAAATGAATTGAGTTTTCTCTATTTGGCCTTCATGCCCAGAAAGGGTAATGGTGACAGAGAGAGGGTGAGGTAGCAGATGACCACTTGTGGATCACAGCTCATCTATCCAGAGATGAATGTTGTAGAAGGATTTGGGTTCAGGTACAGGTTGGACTGGATATGACTTGTGAGTTCCCTTCTAATTCTGTGAAGAACTTCTTAACAATCAAAGATGCTAGAAAAGGAATGGGTTGGTTCAATAGGGAGTGAGTGTTTGAGTGGAGTAGTCGTCAGCCGAACGATGGTTTGTCAGGCAAAGGTTGGACTAGATCCCCCTTCGAGATTGCCTCTAACTCTCAGATTCCATGGGTCTCACAATAGTGGGTTAGAGCAACTAGTCGTGACCCCATATGGGGTCGTGAAAAAATTGGCAACAGTAAAAGGTTTCTGAATGCGCAAAGTCCAAACATTAATTAAAAATCAAACTTGCAATGAATCCAAAGTGTTTCTGGCAGCGCTTGTCCGTGTTGCATCACAGCTTCACTGCAGCCTTAGTTCTGGACAAAAAGTATGGGCACTTTCCACTGTGCATGCCCTCAGGTCATGCAGCTAACTAACTGCCAAACATGAAAAGGGGTTGCAAATGAAAAAGTTCAAGAAGCCCTACGTTAGAGAATAGGGATAGAGTAAAGAAAGCAGATTCTTTCTGGGGAAATTCTGGTTTTGGAAGGTTTTAAAAATTCTTACTAGTTTAAAAAAAGAAAATATTCAAAAATTTTGAAGTCGGGGCAGCTAGGTGGCGAAGTGAATAGAGCATGGGCCCGGGAGTCAAGAGGATCTGAGTTCAAATATGACCTCAGACACTTAACACTTACTAGCCCTGTGACCTTGGGCAAGTTGCTTAACCCCAATTGCCCTACAAAAAGAAAAAAAAATTGAAGTCAATAAAAAACAAACCACTCTCCTATTTGTTGTTGCTGTGAAATAAAAGAAGATATTTTGAGAGGGTAAAGGAAATACATGTTTTTAGTGCTCTGTCCAGAATTAAATTCACTATGCTAGTTTCAAAACATAAAAAATGCATTAGGAATAATTTAGTTTGCTCATAAAATGATCGCATTTTGAAGTTTTATATTAGTTTATTTAAATAACACACATTGGCTAAGGGAATTTATGTTCAAATATTTTGTTTGTTTTGTTACAAAAGGAGCCATAAGCTGCCAAAGTTTAGGGAATTTCATATCTTGTGTTTTTGCTTATTTAAGAGAAGTAAGCAAAATCCTGAGAACAGAAGAGACTATAAGCATTATTAGAAAGCAAAGAAAAATATTATTAAAAAAGGACCCTAAGTTCTGAAAATATATCACATAGACACATTCATTTTCATAAAAGGAGCTCAGGCAAAAAGGAAGGGATGAGAGGGAATTCTAAACTCATGGAACTCTGTCTAATCGAGTCAGTCTTATTTTCTGAGTAGTCAATATCAATGGTTCCTATTTCTCTGATGTTTTATTTTTGTTGAAAGATAAAAATGGGAATATGTCTGAATTTAGAATATTAAAGTAGATTTCAATGACCTTTTATTTTCATTAAGCTTATGAAAATAATTCCTTAAATAATTTTAATGGATTTCTTAAAATTGAAGTTTTGTTTTTTCCTACCTTTTCACATCATTATATTTCTTAATTTAGTATTATTATTTCCAAACAGAAGTTTCTCTCCCTCCCTCCCCCCACCCCAACCCCTGTGCTAAATCAAATCAGAAGAACTTATGAATTAAAGTTTTATCTGGGGGTATGTCTAATAGCTTATTCAACATAAACAATTGTATCTTATATGAGACAAAGATGGATGAAAAATTGAGTCTGGATCAATTCAACTTCATTTACATAAATTTTTAAAATATGTTAAGACAAATAGAATAATAGAATAAGACAAATAGAATATTGGTTTACTCTTCAGAATTCAGATAAATTTAAGTTCTCAGTTTTCCATGAATAAATGAGTCAACTCATTTGTGAATCTTAAGGAAAACTTAGGTTTATACTTCTTTTCAACTCTAAAATCAATGATAGATTTTACCTTTTCTGCTCTGAGACTTTTTCAGCAAAGAGAAGAGTAAATTCATCATTTCTAATCTCTACAGGAATAAATGGATGCATGAGTCTTTCAGTGTCCAGTTAGGTATAGGAAGAAACATCTATCAACCACTAGAACTGAAGAAAGCTTACAAGCAAAGATGATACAGAAACTTTCTTCATTCTCATGTGAAAATGGCAGTGCCTTGGAGATAGAAATGCTTCTTGCTGTTACATTTGAGAATTGTTCTGAATTGCTTGTTCTCAGGATACAATAATGCTGAAATTTCTGTAACATTTTACAACTGCTATCTCATTTGATCCTCACTACAATCCTGTAACTACCATTATTATCTCCATCTTACATACATGGAAACTGAGCATCAGAGAGACTAAATGTTTTGCCCATTTTCATATAACTAAAACATGTATGACGATAGACTCCAACTCAGGGCTTTTCTCATTCCTAGAGTGGTGCCCTCTCCATTCTCATCCACTGCTGAGGTCATTCCTGCTGTATGGGGTTTTGCAAGGGTTTGGGATGGGAGGGGCAGGCAGAGGGTGAGTAACATATCCCTATGTTAAGCATGTTATTCATCATGTAAGAAATAAGATCAAAACTTTAAAAATTTTTCCTGACAAAATAAAACTCAAGCCTGGGCAGGAGTGGATGGAAAGAATAGGAATTTCATTTCTATTTCCTAAACTTTTTTCCTTTTGTCTTTTTCACATCTGAGGGATAGGGATAGTGTCTCAGATTTCTTTTATATCCCTCCCAGTACTTAATATGGTGTCATATACAAATTAGGCACTCAAAAATATTTTTGAATAAATAAATGAAAAAATGTTTACTATGCACAAAGCAGTACGCTGATGATACAAACAGAAAAGTGGAGATAGTCCCCACTCTCAAGGAGCTCACATTTTCATAGAGGAGAGACAATACATGTAAGAGGTTTCAGCTTCAAGTCATATGGAAGATTCTCATGGTCCTTAGGGCTCAAAGAAGCAGGTAAAAATGCTTCTTCTTTAATGTCCCTTCTACTGAGGAAGCCATGTTTGTTTCTAGTGTGAAACCATTTGACAATGCCAAGGACCTTAGTGGCGAGATTTTTCTTTTATGGATCTTCACTGCTGAAGAAACAGTGACTGAAGCACCCACAGAATCTGTTGCCAGGTTATACCTCCACAGAAGTTGCTTCTGGGAACAGTGGTTGCCAGTGCTAGCCTAGAAACAGGTCCAGTGGTAGGGGTCAGGTGGGGGTGCTACCCCTCTCAGGGTGCTTGGGTTTCATAATTGGCTTAACAGTGTTGGTGTTGACAGGAAGGTGAGACCGTTCCCCTCAGTGATGGCTGTGGGGCCCAGAGTGGAAGCAGGGCTGATGCTTTGTGAAACACTGATATTCCCAGAACTCTTTGACTCAGGGTCTGAGCTATCTCTATTATGGTTTGATTGGGGGTTGGTGGTTGAGGTGATGATTGTTTAATTTTCCATGCATGCTGCCTCCTATCCCTCCTTAGGTGTCTAAATGCTTCAGAATGAAAGATCTGTTTTGATCCTCTGAGTGGGAATAGGATGGGAGTGAGATATCTCATGAGTTGAGTCTATGTGGATTCCATACTGTAGAGTTAAGGAGACTTGAAACCTCTTTAACTAGGGAGCAAGGGGAGGGCATAATCAGGAAATTCATGCAAATAGGATGCAGAATTGTCTCATAAATCAGTGTCAGAAATTAGGATACAGTTTTTGGAGAGACTATCAAAGTGTCTGAAGTCAGGCTTCTAGAGTTTGGCACTAAAATAAGCAGATTATAAGAGAGAAGTATGAATGAATTCAAGTTTTTTCCCCTCAATTTGCCATACTCAACATTCTGCAAACTCATGTATATTTTAATGTTAATAAATGTGTAACTGGTTCTGACATCTGGCTCCCTCTAAATTCTCTGCAGCTGAAGAGCTCTTGCTGTCCACATTGCTCTCCAGTCATTGCTGAACAGTGATGGGCAGTTTCATCTTGAAGCATTTCTCTGATTATTTCTTCAACACAAAGCTTTGTATGTAGGATAAAATCAAGATGGATGGAAAACCTTAATTTTAAAAGACAGGTTAATGTAGTTCAGGTTATTGACAGAGTACTGTGATGAACCAAAAAGTACAGGGAGACCTATTATCTAGCAATCAATGAAAATGCTTCCATAATCTAGTATCCATCATTTGGTTAGCTTGCAAAGTGCTGTGACCTCACAAATGGAATATATTCTTGGCACTCTTCCGATTCAATATAGCTCCTTCACCAAAATGTGACTCCAAAACAGAACTGGTATTTATTTTGACCCAAATCATTCTAGAAACAGCTCTGCACACAGTAGGGGATTCAAACCTGTAGTGTGCATGACCAAGAACTGAAATTCATGGAGCTTACCTTAATGAAACATTTTTTATTGTTCTGTAACTGGAGTTAGTTATAGAGACAAAAGAATACCATCAGGATTTCTCCCACAGTGAGCTGTCCTTAAAAGTAGAGATTGTTTTTCCTTTTGTTTTTGTATCCCCAGCACCTAACATAGTACCCAGCATCTTGCACATAGTAGGCACTTAAACACTTAATTGAACTGGAATGAAATGAAGAAGATCTAAAGATGTGAAGTATATATGTATGTGTGTGTTTGTGTGTATATACATACGTATATGTGTGTGTGTATATATATGTATATGTATACGTATATATATATATATATATATATATATATATATATATATATATATAACTTTACATTTCATGATCCTTAGTGGCATTAACCTTAAAGTTTACCAGATGGTGATGTTTGTCCATAAATTAAGACAATATCAAACTCCATATGAAGTAAGACATGGCCCAGTTTCTAGATCAAAAAATGAATGTAAATGTAGAATGTAGAAATACTTTGAGTTGAAAATGACATTGTAGAAGTACTTTGTCGAAGTCACTGATACTAAAATAAAAGAATGTTAAGGATTCTAGAAAGAACATGTAAAAACTATACCATGGTTCCTACATAGCTCCAGGAATAGAAAATCAGGAAGACCTGGCCTCAAACACCGCAGTCATGTATGGGCAGGTCACATATGCTCTCTGAACCTTAGTTTCCTCATCTATAAAAACAGAAATAATAATAATAATATTCACAGGGTGTTGTGAGAATCAAATGAAATAACATCTATAAAGTGCTTTGCAAACCTCAAAGTGCCAAGTTAGTTCTACTTCTGTTATTATTATTAAAGTGATATAACAAGACAGAGACTCATTTCTGGGAGAGGACATTGAGGAATTGGGGGAGAAATAGCTTCCTATCACCTATATCTGCATAGGTGAACCAGGCTACCTTTAAAACTACCAGATGGTAAGTATTGTTCTCACTCTTTGAAGCAGTAAAAAATAAAATAAAATAAAAAAGGCGACGGTCCTGCTCACCTCCCAGCATGTGTGCCATGACCTGAGCTGGGTATGGGGAAGGGCGATGACCCCTACTTCAGGCCCTGTGGCCCAGTATGGTGAGTGAATAGGAGCATAACCACCCCCCACCATGGCATTGCCAGAAAGAGAAACACTGTCCCAGAGGAGGAGTTTTAAGGACAGAACCTGTTTCCTTTTTTGTTAAAGGAAAGAGGCTGTTCCCATTCAAATAGTAGGGAAATGCAGAATGTCTTTTCCCAGAAGTAGGCCTCTGGCATCTTGCTTACGAATGCCTCCATCTTATATGATCTGGGCATGTTTAAAGCCCTTTAACAGTGACAAAGAAGTTTAGTTTGTTATTTTGAGGGTGAGGAAATAGCTTTAGAGAGAAAGCTTCTTTAGTTTATAATTTAATAATCAATTTCACTGAAAAGCAGCATGTTATATTGCCCAGGAGATCAGATAAGGCACATTCTTCATTCCATTGTGTTTTTAAGGGTCTGAGTTTTTGTTTGTTTGTTTTCAAGGCAGTGTTTTTTGTAAAAGAAAATGTAAGGGAAAAGCTAATATAAGGCTTTTGTTCAAGGAAGCAAATTCCAAAGTATGTCCTGGATCCGTACATATTCAGTTCAGTGGCCTATCACAGTAGATGATTGGTTATTTGGTACTAAGAGCTTCATAGATAAATGGGTTTTCTATATAAATGGGAGGTTCCAGCACTGAAACGCACAATTGAACAGAAACCTAAAATGTGTCCTATGCTTCCCAGCTTTCTTAAATAATAAATATAAGCTACTTTTTCCCTTAATAACCCAGAGCCATCATTATGAGCATCAATATGCTGTATCTTAGAGACAGTCAACAGTAGCATCACTTGTAGATGGTGTGGAATGCACACCCTCGGAAAGTATTCCTATTGATTCTCCCCATTCCCTGAAGGCAAGGGAAATTGGAAATTCTATCTAGGGTATACCAACATAATGTCCCATGTATATATCTACATTTGGGCTATGTTCATTGAATTATAATATTTTGTTGAATGAAAACTATTATAGCAATTTTAGAACTTGATTTCCTGAAAAAAAAATCTCCTTTTTTTGGTCATTATCTTTTTTTTTCAATGAGAGTGGGGAAAAAACACATGAAAGCATAAAACCCTAGGTTATATACCATGGCTGCCTTTCTGAAAAATTAATTATCAGACCAATTATTAAAGTCTTCTCTTAAGTAATTTTCCCAACCTTCAGAGAATTTTATTCTCCATTCTTGATGTTATGTCAACCTCATTTAAAATATTTGCTCTAATTTTGAAACATCATGAACACAAATGGGCAATAGGCTCATAAGTTCCTATTTTCATCACTTAGAGGTATGTTTGTTCATGGACTCTGAAAAAGGTACATCCTTTACCATTTCATAAATTTGTGCTCAGGTATTTGGTGGGGGAAGTAGCTTTACCCCAAAGCCTACACAGTATCCCTCATCTATAAATTCATCCATTTGATATAATAGAGAAGAATGCTGGCCGTAGAATACAAAGAGAAGGGTTTGCATCCCAGTGTTAACACCTTGTGATTATGCACAAGTCAGTTCCCCTCTCTTTTCCTTCAGCTTACTCATCTGCAAAATGGTACTTATACTACTTGCTCCAAGATTATGGTGATGAAAAAAATCTTTGTAAACCTTAAAGAGTTATATAAAGTGTGAACTATTATTATTATTATTATTATCATAATGATAATTGACTGATATTTCTACTAACATGATGGCGGGTCATAATTTCCTCCAAGCTCTTTTTAATGTGTGACTTGGAACAGAATTCCAGGTACAAGCAATATTAAAAGTACCGTTATCTTTAATGTCATGACAAGATTTGAAGTTCAGTATTTTGAATCAACTTGTTCATCATATCTCATCTGTAACAAATTATATTTCATATTCTGAATAACATCCTGGTCCATTACATTGCATCACTTCGGAAACATAGGGGGACAGGAAATGGTAAGATCTATCTGCCTATCTATCCACATACACATATATAATACATATACATATATTGCCATATAATATATAAACATACACACCCATGTTATATGTGTATATACACATGAAAATACATATACTTATCCACATATATTCCCAGACACTGACATTGCTTCCTTAAAGTAAGTGTGGCAATTTACCTAGCAATGGAATAGTTTTTATATCCTTGGCTAATTACATGGCCCTGAAATGATCTTTCACAGAAGGCACCCAAAGGTAATAGAACTAATCAGAAAAGATATTTTGTTCCTTCATTTATTCATGTATTAGCTTGTACTCTGTAGACAGCAGGTATATTTATAATGCTTTCCAAGGCTCTCAGATGATGGGGTTTTTTTCCATCACAAAAAGTTTTATTTAATGGGAAACTGCATCATTACCTATACAATACTCTCCCCAGATTTATTCTGCTTAAATCCAAGGAGAATTGACTTGTTGAGATATATATATCCAGATAGAAGTTGTCAACATTTTCAAAAAAGTTACTTTATGAAACTGTTCATACTGCTCAGAATTGAGTTCTCTGAAAAAAGGTCACAGCATCATTCTGCAGTCTTTGATTTGGGTGATTATTTTTTACTAGCTATTATCTAACTTTTTAATACCATGTTTCAGTTTAAAACACCAAAGCCACTTTTCAAAAATACGTCCCCATCAACAGTATTCTGTTAAAACACATTTGTCTTTTCTTTAGCAAGATGCCTAAGATAGGGGCAGCTTTCTGTTCTTTTAACAGAGAATTAGTCATAAAAAACCTGGTCTAGGTGCTTACATATAGGCACAGAGCAGCCTAATATCTTCAAAGTGAGTAATATCAGCAAAGCCTTTGAAAATATGATCTTTCCATACATTTAATATGGATGAATTATTATTTTATTGATAAGATTAATATTTCGTTCTATGCATGGCCATTTCAAGCTATCTACAAAGTACAATGTTCTTGTATTTTTTGTTCTTTGCCTTTTATGACTTTCAGGAGTTCTTAACCTGGGGTTCGTGAGCTTGTTTTTAAAAATATTCACATAATATATCAATAACTGTATTTCAGTATACTTAGTTTACATTTTTTAAAAATTCTAGGTGTTTTATTTTATGTACTTAAAAACATTATCTGGGGAAGAAGTCAATGGGTTTCATCACAAAAATGATTAAGAACCCCTGAACCAGAAGTCCATAATATGTATCACAAATAGGTAGTTCCTAAGACATGTTTACTTCATGTTCAGTTTATGTATAAGTGACCATATAGGCTATAGTCTGCCACTGTATTTTGTCATGCTTAGCTTCATCATTACAATCTAAATCATCACATTCATCTTCATTTAAATTTCAAGTTACCTATGGTTTTGGTACAGGTAACTCTTTGGTGTATAAAACAAGTCTCATAGATGAAGGTAAATTTAGATATTGTATAGTAGTGGTGTCAAATTCAAATAGAAATGGGAGCCACTACAGTGTGCATAAGAATCCCTGTGGGCTACTTATTGAGAAAGAAAACCTCATATTGACATTTTCTACATTCTATTGTATTTTCATTTATTTTGTTAAATATTTCCTGATTACATTTTAATCTGATCTGGGTAGTACTTAAGAGCATTGTGGGCTACAATGTGGCCAGTGGGCCCCTCTGTTGCATAAGTATTTTTTGGCTTGGAAATAAACTTGCTAAGCAAAAATTCCTCTTACTGAATGGCATCTTTTTTCTCTCCAAATCATGAGAGCTACAAAAAGCAGGTGATGAGATCCATATGGCCAGGTAATCAAATAAAATGATAGAGCCCCGGTGAGGAAACTAAGCCTTATCTTGATCAACCATATTAGAGCTAAAATAAAGTTTCTATCTTTCTTAACTAGAGGAGTAAAGTTTTGTCCCTGAGCTGTGAAAGTTAGTCTTCCCCATATGAAATAAAAACTATTCAGTTGATTGACAAACAAGATATACTTCAGATAATGCATGCCAACATCTTTTTTCTTTGTCTAGACTAGTGATTTCAATGGTGGAAGGAACTCTCATAAAGGACATTTCCCCTATCAGTGTAAATCCTCTGTTCTGCAACTTACACACATACATGTATGTATAGACACATATACATATATGCATTGTACATGTATATACATACATTCACAGAGATATATACATTATTTATGTGCACATATACATATATAGTTATCCCTTCTACACTGTGGGGGTTAGGAGCACAGCACCCCTGTAATGTGAAAGATCCATGTAAAATTGTTTTGGTCCTCCCTTCATACCATAGAAGTCTGAAGCTTTTATTTTTCTTTTAGGTGGTGTTTACAGTATGTTATGGTAAAATGTGGGTTATTTGGTCACTGCTGGCCTTCATGTGTCATCTGTGGCTTCCTCCAAACTCCCTCAAAATTCCCATTTAATTTCTTATGCCGACCCACAACATATCAGAATTGCAATGCAGAAAGTCATGATGTGGAAGAGACAAATGTACATACATATATGATTTTATATAGTTCTCTATCAATCTAGCTATTGTTCTATCTAGCTGGATATGTCCAGGCAAGCCCTTCAGGATGCCTACATATTAGATGTACTGGGCATGCCCCAAAGACCCCCATTCTGTGTGTGTCTATGTGTCCACCTGTGTGTCTGTTTCTATGTAAAAGACAACCCAGATTTTCCAGTCTCAACAGTCTGCTCTGTTGACTTACACTAACATCTACAAAATTAAAAAACACCTAAGAAAACAGGATTACAGCAATGCTGATATTTACCAAATGATGCCCAGCACAAAATTTACTGAACTGTTTACGATGTATTGAGAGTTTTCCTGCATGACTGAACATGTGAACATGTGCCCCCCCTACTGTTACTCAGAACATATGTTGGGACTTCACACAGAAGGTAAGAGAACAAGACAGTTAATTGTTTTTCATTTACCTCTTTCTACCTCCCCGCACAACATCAACCAAACCAAACCATTACCTTCTATTATTTGGCTTATATTTTTAATGGGGCAGTTAGGTGGCAAAGTGGATGGAGTTCTGGGCCTGGAGTCAGCAAGACTCCTCTTCTTGAGTTTAAATCTGACCTCAGACACAAGCTGTGTGACCCTGAGCAAGTCACTTAGCCATGTCTGCCTCAGTTTCCTCATCTGTAAAATTATATTGAGAAGGAAATGGCAAACCACTCCAGTATCTTTGCCAAGAAAACCCCAAATGGGGTCACAAAGAACCAGACATGACTGAAAATGACTGAACAATATCTTTTTGATTTCTATTTGGTACTAAGTTATTTATTCATGGCCAAAGATTTTTTTTCTTAGTTCCAGGTTTTTAATTCAAACTAAGGAAGATTATTATTATATATTATATATATTATATACATAATATATATAATATATTATTATATATTATATATTATCCAGAAAACCAAATCCCATAACTCTTCTGAATAACTGAGTCTCTACTCATTGTATCTAAATGACCTTAAGCATTTATTTTGTGCAAGGCAATCTACTAGGCACTGGGGAAGATACAAAGAAGGATATAACATGCCCCCTTCCTTTCTGAGTTAATGTTGAAGTGTATAATGTTTCTGAGTATAACATTGGAGAAGGACAGAATCCAGGAAATGTACTTTGAAAAACAGAAATGGGGTCATTTCAGATGGTTGAGAGTTGCAGAAAGATTATGTCAAGCTGATCTAGATTTTCCCATACTTTTTCAAAAGTTTAATTACATTGAATTTACTGAGGAGCAGGTTGATATAGAGGAAAAAGATGGAACCAAAGTCAGGAAAACAGATTCAAACCCTGCCTCCAGTACCAGATATGTGACCATGGGCCAGTCACCTAACCATACTGAACTTCATTACCTTTTTCTGCAAAATGAGGTTAACAATACCTGTAATACCCTCTTTACAAGACTCTTGTGAAGCTCAAATGAAAAACTATATAGAAAGCACTTTGTCAAGTATAAAGAACAATTTCTTTCTTTTTTTTTAAAGAACAATTTCAATGTCACCTACATGAGAGTGTGTGTAATACACATTAGAAAGGTTCTCACAAAAAAATAATTGAAACAAAAGTTTTGGTACATGAAGAGGTAATATTCATTTATCAAAAAAATTCTATTATCCAGAAAACTAAATCCCATAACTCTTCTGAATAACTGAGTCTCTACTCATTGTATCTAAATGACCTTCTTTAGAATGTATTCAAAATCCGTTATTCTCATTGTGTTGAGATTGTGTATTGATGTGTGTGGATGTATAATAAATATAAATTATGTTATGTACATGTACACATACACAACGAGATACATCCTTCAGCATTTCAGGAATTTATTCTCATGTATTTGGAGACCTGAGTACAAATCCAGCTTCAGACACTTCATAGTTGTGTGTCCTTGGATAAGTCCCTTCACTTCTTTCTGCCTCAGTTTCCTAATCTGTAAAATAGGGATGATAACAATAGTACCTGCTTCTCAGGGTAATTAGGAAGGATCACATAAGATAATATTTGTAAAGCAATTTGCAGACCTTAAAGTGCTATATAAATGCTGGCTGTTCTTTTGTGGTGGCTAAGAATTATAAATTGAGGGGATGCCCATCAACTGGGCAATGGCTAAACAAGCTGTGGTATATGATTTTTACATATATTATTGTGCTATAAGAACTGACAAGCAGGATGATTTCAGAAAAACCTGGAAAGACTTACATGAACTGATGCAAAGTGAAATGAGCAGAACCAGGAGAACATTGTACACAGTAACAGCAATATAGTACAATGAAGAATTGTTAATAAATTAGCTATTCTCAGCAAGACAATTATCCAAGATGATCCCAAAGGATTAATGATGAAGCATACTATCTACCTCCAGTGAAAGAATGGATATTGTTTGAATACAGACTGAAGCATACTCATTTTCATTTTCTTTCTTTCATTCTTTTTCTTTTATTCAAGTCTTCTTATATTAAATGACTGATATGGAAATGTTTTACATGATTGCACAAGTATAACCTATATCTGATTTCTTGTTGTCTCAGGGAGGGGGGAAGTAAGGGAGAGGTGGAGAAATAGAATTTGGAACTCAAAACTTTAAAAAAAAACCCAAATGATAAAAAAAATGTAAATGTAATTGGGGTAAATAAAATATTAAATAATAATTAATATAAATAAAATATATTAAATAATATTATTAAATATTAGCCATTATGATTCTTACTATCCCTTCTTTAAATGCTTTTTAAGGATTATATAAGTTTATATAGTTACTATTAGATATTCATAGAAGCATAGAATTTTAGCACTAGAATGGACCCTACAGATCAATTATTCCAGCCCCCTTAGAAGAAGTAACATTCAATGTCACACAGCTAGTCAGGAGCAGCTGAGAGCAAGCCTAGAACTAATGTTACTAAGGGGAAATTAGAACATTAAACTCTTATTAGAAATAAGAGTTTAATGAATTTTATTAGTAGTAAATAGATTCTATATAATTCTAAACACTACATTAAGGACAACTTTTGAAAAAAAATATGGGAAAAATACAGAAGTGATAAATTTCATTCAGCAGTAAAATAACAGAATTTGTCACCATGACTTTAATGCTGCTTGCTTGAAAGGTTTAGCCAGGATACTGTTGTCCATAGTCAAGGATCTTGACTCTCTTGGTTTGTGGTTCTCATACACACACACACGAATCAGAATGTTAGTGCTGAAAAGGACCTACAAGATCAAGAAGTCCAACTCATTTATTTTGTAGAGAAGGGAAAGGAAAGAAAACTTGCCAGACAGCTGGTGAGGGGCAGAGCCCTCCTTCCCTAAGGCCTGTGGAGGTGGAAGATTAACCAGTTGAGCCATCACCTGAACTCCATCATGCTGTTTAATTGCCCTCATTTATAAGCTGAAACCACTTTTCACTGACAATTAGTATTTGTTTTCCTGAAAGAATCTGATATAAGCTGATTGAAGGTAGCTACTTATGTTTGAATGGTGGTTATTTATATTTTTATAGCTTTTTCTGAAAAAAAAACTATTAACCAGAATTATAATTTATTATTATAGGAGTAATCTACTTTCACTATCAATGGTTAATCCCCTCAGTCATATTTTTAAAGGAAAAAGTAGCCAATATGATGATGATATATATTATGGAATCTGTTTAATAATTATTTTCCCTTTCTAGGTCCCCTACAATGGCTGGAGGTATTTTTGCTATAAACAGACACTATTTCTTTGAAATTGGACAGTATGACAGTGGTATGAATATCTGGGGAGGAGAAAATTTGGAAATTTCATTCAGGGTAATTCAGACTTTATGTTTGTTAAATTAGTAGTTTTCTACATTAGAGAATAGAATCTGATATTCATCTAGGGTTCTCTACTCTACTCTTTTTTTCCACATTATTATCACCAAACTGTGGTTAGCCAACACCCAATGAATATATCTTTGAACTATACTAATATATGTAATCAACTATAGTTAAGAAAAAGATTATCTATGTATATAAGGACAATGTATATAAAGGACAACAGAAAACAGGAGGAAAGAGAGTTAGGAATAATGCTTATGGCTTTAAATTTCTCCATAACAAATGCACAGTGTGGATCACAAACAATGTTAATTTTATTCTTAACCTCCAAAAAAAATTAATGAATAAAGGATAAAGCTCCATATTAGAGTCACAAAAAATATTTTTATCTTGGCCTAGAGGTCATTAATTATGCTCCTAAACAAGGTGAAGGTTGGTTCTATAATTTGTCACGTAGGTTACATAGGGTTTAGAGCTAAAAGGGACTTTGGAGGTCACCTAGGTCAGCCTCTTCATTTTACAGATAAGGAAACTCCAAACACGTTAAATGACTTGGCCAAAATTGTAAAAACAGTAAGTGACAGAGCCAGGATTCATCAGCCTTGGGTCTGGCCCTCTGGGTGGGCTTAGCACCAATAGGATCTCTTCAGATGTGCTTCCTGGCCCTGGAACCCAATGCTGGTGACTTTATTTCTGCAGCTTTGATCAGTTTAATGGCACTTCCTTCTGCTGTCCAGGTCTACCATTCTCCCAGTTGTCTGGGATGCTCTCAAGGTGCCCTTTTTCACTGCCCACATTTTTCATGCTAACACTTCATTCCTGCTGCAGGTTTGATTTTTCCCTTAGGATGTGTGTGTGTGTGTGGGGGGGGAGTTGTTTGTTAGTCAAAATCTGACCAAGCCATCAGTGTGACTCCCAAAGGGATTAAAGAGGTCTTAATAATCATAGACTGGGATTTCTGTCTAAAGCACAAGTTATTTCTTCCTATCACCCCTGGCAGTCCAAGGAGCCTGCTACACTAGGACAATAACGTTATTATTTAGGCAATAAGGATCTATTAAAGATTTTTGAGTAGAGAAGTGAATAGATCAGAGCCATGGAAGAGGAAAATTACCAGGTCACCAAGTGTGAAGGTTGAATAAGAAAGGGGGTAGACCAGACACAGGAAAACCTATTAGAACCAGTTAGAAGGCTCTTTTCAATTTCAGATGAAACGAGATAAGGGCTTAACCTAGGATGGTTGCGATGGGAGTGAAAAGAAAGGGACAGATTTGGAAATAGAGATGACAGGAGTAGACAGCTGGAGCTGCAGGGCTGTGCACAAAATATTTTACTGCCGCTCACTGTCCCATATGTCCTATATCCTGGGTCATCCTGGTTCCCACTCCAACAAAGGTGCTCCCTTCCAGAAACAGAATAAGAGGAGCTCTTAACCTGATTCATATAAGCTATGTAAGGCAACACTGATTAATAACCTCATTTGTGAAGAGCTGCCATATGTAGGAAGGATCAGACAATTTGTTTAGCAGAAGGCAGGACTAAATGGAAGCTACAGGGGTTGGGACCTATTTCAGTTTAATATAAAGAATAGCTTTTTAACCATTAGAAACTATTTGAAAATGGAATGGGCAATCTTAGGAGCTATGAATTCCTTCTTTGATCAGAGAGGATCTCTGGGAGATTAGAAAAGATGAACGTAAGAGCCCTTCTCACTCTTATATTCTATGATTCTATTAAGATAATATATAAGAGCATTCAACCCTCAGAGCATTATTTGATAATATTTCATTGTAACTAGGTAAAGTTTTATAAGGATCTGTATCACAGTCATTACAAAGAACAGTAATCGCATGTCATAGTCAGAAGATGTTAGTCTGTGTTCCTTTTCTCATGGTTAGATCTGGATGTGTGGGGGCAAGCTCTTCATCATTCCTTGCTCCAGAGTTGGACACATTTCCCGTAAAATGTTACCACACAAAGCTCATGAAATCATGTACTCTTTGGAGTATAACTCTCTGCGGCTGGCACATGTTTGGTTGGATGAATATAAGGTAAGAATTAATTCCTAATTTGAAAAGAGGAACGAGAAGCACAGTAGCTGCTATGGTTATGTTTTCTATCGCTTCCCTCTTCCAGTTTCAAATCCATTTCTGTTCACTTTTGATTGGCATCTTCTTTATTTCTGTCCTCTTTGGGGAGGAGGTTTCGTTATTTTCCCTGCTTATTCATCTTCATTATTCATTCCCCTGTCAGTTCTGACTCTTACTTTCACTTTACTCTGTAAAAAACTTTAAATTCCTTAGAGCTAAGTCAGGCAGAGGTCAATATAAGTCCCTTTTCTCTCTTACTCACTTCATTTCTTCTTGGCATTATTCCCTTGGATCTATTCCTCACTGTAAATGAATGTATCCCTAGCCAACATGGCCTAGTTCCATTCCATCAGTTATTGGGTCCCTAATTAGTTTCTACTTCCCATCTTCTCTCAAGGGAAGACACACAGGGCTTGGGACTTGATTTTTCCAGTTTTTCCATAGCCAGCAGAGGGCAGCAATGCCCCAGCAGTGATGGTATTTTGGCTATGGCCAAAAGGGTAGTGGGGAGCAAGGCAATAAACCACCAAAGGTGGTGCTAAGGAATTATCACTTGATGAGAAATTAGCACCTGGAAGAGGCTTAGAGAATGTATCCTGTGATGTGAAAGAAGGCAGGTAGTATGGGAGCATGGGAGGATACAGACCTAGGGAAGAAGTCTAAGAAGACTTGATGGGCACAAAAAGGAGTCTAATTCAAAGATATGTTAGAACTAAAGTCAAGAAAGACAAAACCGGGAGAAGCAGACAAGTCATCAGAGTAGACAAAAGAAGCAGCCATGGCTCATCCACAGGATTCTATGCTTAAGGGAGGGGTTTTAACCAATGGAACTTTTATCTGCCATACCTTTCTCAGGATATTAAAATTCCAACACCTCAGCAGGCTACAGTCAAAAGTTCAACAGCATCAAAAGTGAACAAGGTACTCATCTCCATTAATGTATTCCCTTAAGGTCCATGATCCTGGCCATGCCAGGGTAGGATGCATACCCAGAAAACCGAGAATTTTATTTCATTAGAGCTATAAGCTAACCAAGAGGCCTTTTTTTTTTTCAAATAAATAAGTAGAAATGTGGAAAGTAACTGTATATCAATTGTGTTTCTGCCATGATATAAGGAAGGAGTCAATCAAAGAGCATTTATTTAAGTGCTTACCATGTTCTGGGCATTGTAAAAAGGATACAAAGAAAGGCAAAAAACATGGTAACTGCTCTTGAGGAGCTCATGTTCTAATGGGAAAGACATGTAATAACTTTTATGTAGAAGATGTATACAGTGTGTTTATACACTCTTTCAGAAGGTGGAATCTGTGCTGTCTTGAAAGAATCCAGAGGCAGAGACAAGGAGGCAGAGTATTCCAAATATGGGAGACAAAGAGTGAAAAAGCAGAGTTGGGAGATGGAGTATCCTGTGCTAGTATCAGCAAATAAGCTGGTGGATCAGAGAATTTGTGGAGGGAGTAGTGTCAAAAAGGTAGAAGAACAGAAAGGGTCCAGGTTGTAAAAGGCTTTCAATGCTAACCAACATTTTATATTTGATTTTGGGACTAATTGGGAGTCATTGTTTGTTGAGAAGAGAGGATGACAGGATAAGACCTGTGCTTTAGAAAAAAATCACATTAGCGTCTGAGTGGAGAATGGATGGATGCAGGGAGAACTTGGGGCAGGGAGACTAATGAGAAGAGGATTTCAATGGTTTAAGCAAGAAGTGATAAGAGCCTGCCCCAAGGTGGTTGCTAAGTGCATGGAGATAATTGGACATGTATAAGAAATGATGATGTGAAGGTAGAAATGACAAGGCTTGACAATAGATTGGATAGGTAGAATAAATAAAAGTGAGGAGGCAAGGATGACAATGAAATCAGAAGCCTAGATGATTAGAATAGGGTGCTGTCAAGAGTAGTAGGAAATTTGGGAAGAGGGAAGGTTTGGGAAAAAGATATTGAGTGCTAATTTGGACATGTTAAATTTGAAATGCCTACAATACATCCAGTTTGAAATATCCAAAAAAGCAGTTGGTATTGCAAAGTTAGAGTTCAGGAGAGAGAGTAGAGGTAAATAGATAGGTCTGGAAATCATCTGCCTATGGGTGATAACTAGTCCCATGGGAACTGATGATATCATGAAGTGTAATGGTTTAGGGAGAAGAGAAGAGGATCCTTGGGAAACACCCATAGCTAGTGCATATAACTTGACTAAAGATCCAGCAAAGAAGACTGAGAAAGAATAGTCAAGTAGGCAAGAGGACAGCCAGGAGAGAGCAGTGTCTTGAAAACCTAGAGGGAAAAGAGTATCCAGGAGGAGAGGGGGATTGACAGTGTCAAAGGTAACAGGTCAAGAAGGATGAGGACTAAGAAAAGACCATCAGATTTGGAAATTAAGAGATCGCTGGCAATTTTCCAGGGAGCAATTTTGATTGAACTATTAGTTTGGGAGCCAGATTGTAGAGGATTTAGAAATGAGTGAGAGAAGTGAGAATGTAAATAGCTATCCCAAGAATTTTAGCCTAGAAGGGAAGGAGAGATACAAATGTTTTGAGTGTTTAAAAAAATTAATTTAATTTTAGTTTTCAACATTCACTTTCATAAGTTATTTATTTTCTCCACCTCCCGCCCCCCTTTCCCAAGACAGGGGTGCAATCTGATATAGGCTCTACATATATATTCCTATTAAACATATATTTCACATTAGTCATGTTGTATAGAAGAATTAGAACAAATGGGAGGAACAATGAGAAAGAAAAAAAAATAGAACAAAACAAAGAAAAGAGCAAATAGTGTGCTTTGATCTGCATTCAGACTCCATATTTCTTTCTCTGGATGTGGATAGCATGTTCTATCATGAGTCCTTTGGAGTTGTATTAGGTCCTTGCATTGCTGAGAAGAGCTAAATCTGTCAAAGTCAGTCATTGCACAGTGTGGCTGTTACTGTGTACAATGTTCTCCTGGTTCTGTCACTTCACTCAGCATCAGTTCATATAAGTCTTCCCAGGTTTTTTCTGAAGTCCTGCTCTTCATTTCTTAAGGCACAATAGTATTCCATAAGTGTTTTTGTTTTTGTTTTTTAATGAGGAATATATGTGCATGTGGGTTGACAACAAAAAGCCAGAAGAAAGGGAGAGATTGAAGAATAGGAAGAGAGTGGGGATGATGAATGGGATGGTCTTCTGGAGAAGATGGAAGGGAGTGGGATTAAAAGGGATACATTAAGAGGTCTGCCTTGACAAGAAGTAAGGCCATTCCTATATGTGAGAACTGAGTGAAGGAAGAAATAGATGGGGAAGATATCTGAGTGATGTGAGGAGAGAAGAGGCAGCTCTAAAAAAATGACCTTAATTTTTTCAGTGAAATATAAAGCAAGGACCTCAGCTGAGAGAGTGGGGAAGGGGTACTATGATGACCTTGAGGAGGTATGAAACTGTTTAGAATAGCTATGGCACATAGGATGGCCAACTGATTTAAGAGATCAAAAGATTGCTTTTCGTTAGTAAGGTTCCAGTTGAGGTTATCTAACAAATTTGTAGTAGACCCAGTGAGCGTGGTTCTGTGATTTTCTCGAGCTCCCTTCAAGTAGCACGTGAACAAGAAGCCAAGGAGGCAGGTCAATAGTGTAGGTGATCTGCATTTGAGTTTGGAAAGACTTTATTGGTAATAGGAACAAGAAGGCAAGAAATTTAAGTGTAAAAGTTAGGGTAGAGGTTGATTTATCAGGAAGTCAAATAGGGAAGGGAGGAGAGTATAGCCAGTATGGAAGTGATAGCCTGGGAAAGAACCTGGAAGTGGAGAAATTGGAAATCATGATGAGAGCAAAGAACAGTGTTGGGGTTGTAAGGTATATGGAAAGATGGAGTGATAAAAGATTGTGATCAGACAAGAATTTCAGAGTACATGAATATGAGCTGATAATATTTCAAGTTCAAAAGTCAATATTAAAGTTTTAACTTTCAAAATGAGGTTATATGTCACCAAATCAGAGTATCTAGGAGTTGGAAGGGATCTCAGAGGTTATTCTAACCTAACTGGTGCCTGAAAAAGATGTTCCTCAACAACATCCCTGGGAAGTAGCCAACCAACCTGTATTAAAAGAGGTCTTTCTAGTAATGGGAAACTTGCAACCTCCTTGAACAACATATTCTGCTTTAGAGAACTCTGCTTACTAGAAACTTTTTTCCACCCCTCAAGTTAAAATCTGCCTTTCTAAACTTGTTCCTAGATCAGCCCTCTAGGGTCAAGCAGAACAAATCTAATACTTCTTACTACACAAGAGCCCTTCAGATCCTTGGAGATAGCTTTCATATCTCCCCTAAGTTTTTCTCTTCTCTATGATAAAATTCCTCAGTTTCTTCCAACTGAATTTTGTATGACATGGTCTCTTGTCCCCTCAGCAACCTGATTAACTTTCCTATAGACCCCTTCCAACTTTTCCATGTCCTCAGAATTATGTTGTAACCCTAATTCTGTTTCTAATTCTAACCCTAATCCTAATCCTTTGGATTTTCCTTCCCCCTACCCTTTATTTCCAATTTAGGAGCAATTTTTTTTTAAAAGACCTGACCTGAAGAGGAAAGAGTATGGAAACACCAGTGAGAGAGTTGAATTGAGAAAAATGCTAGGTTGCAAATCATTTCAGTGGTATTTGGATAACATCTATCCAGAATTGGAGATATTTCCACTCCCTGATAAAGAAAATTAACCCTCCTGAATAAAGAGGAATCAAAATGACCTCACATTTTGCAACATAGAAGAATGAGAAAATAAACCTATTGGGGAGCTTCCTGCATGTTTTGAAAGCTGTGAAACACACAAAAAATGAAATAAATGGTGTTCTAAAAATTAACAACTTCATTTATTTAATGAGAGCCCATAATGTCTGTTATTGTTCTGGCCCTAAAGGAACTTCATCTTTCCAAGATGACCAAGAAAGACTTCATCTTTCCAAGATCAAGGACTAGGAAATTTCATATTCATATTTAGGTCTTATCATAGATTGGGATAGAGATAACACTGTACAATTACTTCCTATGCTTTTCCACTCTGTAGGGTAAACTTCTCATTTGCTAATCTGACCAGGTGATCTAAGGTAAATTCCTGACCACGGAAGTACATGGGGAACAATTTCTGGCTATCAAGGTCTTTTCTTACCACTTCAACCCCGTACCTTTTGCCCAGATTCCTTTAACTGTGTTCTTAATATTACTTTTCGCAGATTTGTGTTTCTGTTCCCAATGTTTATAGCCTACGTACCTGGTTTTCTGATCACTGATATCTGATCAGTTTCCCTGTTTGACTTTGCCCTACTCTCTAGTGTAGCTTAGAAGTAGCTAAATGACCCAATGGATAGAGGGCTAGCCCTTGAGTCAGAAAGACCCAAGTTCACATGTGGCCTCAGATACTTACTATCTCTGAGACCCTGGACAAATCTCTTAATCTTTCTGCCTCAATTACTTCAACTATAAAATGGGAATAGTAACACCACTACCTACCTCTCAGGGTTGTTGTAAAGTCTAAATGAGGCTATATTTTTAAAGCATTTAGCTTAGTGTCTGGCATATGCTAAGTACTTAATACATAAATACTTGTTTCCTTATTTCCCCTCTCCACTCTCTCTCCCATTGTATATACTTGCAAACTAATTTTAGATTTTGCTGACCTAACCCCTGAATACTCTACCTAATGATCCGTGGCTTCTTCTGCCTTCATTACTTATATGAATCCAAGCCTAGAGTAGCTTTAAAGTTGCTGAATT
Organism: Gymnobelideus leadbeateri; assembly: GCA_011680675.1. Lineage (NCBI taxonomy): Eukaryota > Metazoa > Chordata > Mammalia > Diprotodontia > Petauridae > Gymnobelideus > Gymnobelideus leadbeateri. The sequence goes on along the minus strand of WOXC01005051.1, from coordinate 399,183 downwards.
CTGGACTGACCATTCACATCATGTAGCTTCCCTGACCCAAACTGTTTTGTTTTTACAGTCTGCCAGACTGAGCCACACTTTCAGATATTTAAATTTTTTACAACATACAGCAAAAGCTAGTGAAGTCATGGGGAAAAGGGGCAGCTACTGAGTGCCTGCTAGTGGAAGTGGTGAGACCTTTAAAAGGTGTTTTTCTTCACTGAAATAATAAAGAAAATAAGGGAAAAGGAAGAAAAATGACATAAAGGAAAGGGAAAAAATAAAAAAGATGAAAATGAACAATAGGTTCATTAAATACTTAGATCAACATGAATAATTGGAGAGAAGACTATGGTTTTTATTAGGGAGAAGGATGACTTAAGTTTTCGGGGGGAACATAATATATGTACATAAAGAGTTAGCAGTATATATACTTTTTTTATATTTTTGAAAAACCTCTGATGCTAGCCTGCACCAAAGGCAGTTTTAAAAATTGAGTCACCAATGGGATTAGAAAAATGTTTTATTATAAATATAGAATTGGTATATCGGCAGAAAACAAAGGGTAAGAAAAAGCAGACATGTGTCTGGAAAGAAAAGTAAAATTTCTCAAGGATCAGTGCTAGGATTAGGAGACAATATGCTGTAATGCAGTATTTATTAAATTGTGTTCTGTGGGGTCTTGGGATTCCACAAAGCAGCCCAAAAGGAGTTTGAAAAGAAAAAAGTTGTAGTGACAGACAAGTGCAGAATCATATCTTCTCTCTTTGCTATAGATATATTGACTGTACAATGTGTGTGTGTGTGTGTGTGTGTGTGTGTGTAATACAACAAAAAATGTAGGTTCTTATGGGTTTGGAATTAATTATTTAATAGATTCAACATCTGTTGATTGCTTGTCTACCTTAGCCTATGCATGTAAAATAATTCACATTCTTTGGGTTTTTGAACCATAAATTATTTTTGTACACAAATTCCATAAAGAACTTGCTAAATTCCTCCAAATTAAATCAATATACACTTTAGATGGCACAGTGAATAGAGTTCTGAGCCTGGAATCATGAAGATCTGGATTCAAATCCAGCCTTAGACATTTAATAGCTATGTGACCCTGGGCAAGTCACTTAACATCTATGTGCTTCAATTTCCTCAAATGTAAAATTATGATAATAGTAACAGTTATCTCCCAGAGTTGTTGTGGGGATTAAATGAGTTAATTAGTTTGTAAAGCACTTAATAGTACCTGCCACATAGTAGGTATGATATAAATGCTAAATATTATTATTATTATTAATACTTTTACTCTAAAAGTGATTTAATTGCAAATATGGGCATAAAGGAAGATAGCAAAAAATGTTGGAAAACATAGCTCAAGATCAAGGAACAAAAGGTTTAAAATTCTTATAGATGGCATTTGTGCCATCTATATACTTTATATACGTAGTTACATTATATATTTACTGGGCTTGGAGTCATAGAGGTTGAGTTTGAATTCTGGCTCTGCTCCTTATGACCTTTGTGACCTTGGATACAGTAATTTATCCTCTCTGTTTCCTTATTTGTAAAAAGAAGAAGTTGAACTAGTATTAATACCTTTTCCCCCGCTCTCTCTTCCCCCAGATTACTTTGTATTACATTTATATATAGACCCGTTCTCTCAGAATAAAATGTAAATTCGAGAGCAGGGTCCATTTCATTTTTATCTGTGTATCTCTAGTGCCTGGTATAGTTCCTGGAACAGGGCAGTGTTGTGAATGAAATTAAACCAGAAGGTAATCTGAGGCACATTTCTCCAAGCAAGATAGGGTTTTATTTACAGGCTATGAATCCTAATGATAAGATAGGTCCATGGCTTGCCTCCATCTATGCTAAAAACTCTGAGCAAAAGGGCAGCTCCCCTTTTGTAGGGTTTTGAGAAGTACAGAACAAAGAACAGAACAGTATAGGTGACATCATGGGGCTGAGGACAACATGATTGGTTACAGAGCTGAAGTGTGGAGCACAATATGATGGGTTGGAAGCTGAGAATGGGGGCTAGCCAGAAGCCCTCTACTTCCTTCTTGTGACTAAGAACTGTTCATTATATGAGTCTACCTGCAAGACAGTGGCCTAGACTTCTTTGGATAGCAAACCAGGCATCTTTGAAGGATAGTTTGGTGGTATAAAGATATTAGACCTGATTCCCTAATGGCAAGTTTCATCCCCCAAGGTTAGCAGAATTCTTGGGGCAAGAATAGAACAGTGTTTGCCAAGAGAACTGCATTTCTAAATTTAATCCATTACAGGCCAGCTGAATTCCAAACTAAGTTCAGAGGCAGAGAAGTATGACTTAGCCAGTTAACAGGAGCAAAATCAATTAACTGTAAATAGGATCAATAAGAAAATGATACAGGGTCAGTTTTAATCTTCTCAGTAGGTACTTAAGCAAATGCTTGTTTGTTGATTGACTAAGTGACCTCGGAGGTCCCTTCCAGCTGTAAGTATATGAATAGTTTCTTCAAGAAAAAATTAGCAGATGTGGGAGATGGTAAGTATGGAATAACATCACAAGAAATAAAGTTATTTATATCTTTTAATATATCTTTCTATTTATTTTGTTAAATATTTTCCAATTAAATTTTTTTTAAATTTGGAGTTCCAAATTTTCTACCTCCCTCACCCATTCAGAAGGCAAGCAATATGATATTGATTATGTATGTGAAGTCATATAAAATACATCATTTCTACATTAGGCATGTTGCAGAAGGAAGGAGAAAGGAAGGAAGGAAGAAAGAAAAAGAAAGAAAGAAAAAGAAAGAAAGAAAGAAAGAAAGAAAGAAAGAAAGAAAGAAAGAAAGAAAGAAAGAAAGAAAGAAAGAAAGAAAGAAGGAAAGGAAGGAAGGAAGACAGAAAGAAAGAAAGAAAGAAAAAGAAAGAAAGAAAGAAAGGAAGGAAGGAAGGAAGGAAGGAAGGAAGGAAGAAAGAAAAAGAAAGAAAGAAAGAAAGAAAGAAAGAAAGAAAGAAAGAAAGAAAGAAAGAAAGGAAGGAAGGAAGAAAGAGAAAGAAAGAAAGAAAGAAAGAAAGAAAGAAAGAAAGAAAGAAAGAAAGAAAGAAAAAAAGAAAGAAAGAAAGAGAAGAAAGAAAGAAAGACAAGAAGAAGAAGAGGAGGAGGAGGAGGAAGGAGGGAAGGAAGGAAGGAAGGAAGGAAGGAAGGAAGGAAGGAAGGAAGGAAGGAAGGAAGGAAGGACAAAGAAAAAAGTATGCTTCAGTCTGTACTCAAAGTTCATCAGTTCTCTTTCTGGAAATGGATAGCATTTTTTATCATGGGTCATTTGGAAATGTCTTAGATCACTGTCTTGATCAGTGTAGCTTTAGGATATAGACTTAGTAGTGGTATTGTTAGGTCAAAGGGTATGCATAATTTTATATCCTTTGGGCATAGTTTTAAATTGTTCTCCAGAATGGATTCACATCCAGTTCACATTTCCCATCACAGACTCCCGGAATCTCAAATTAGAGGAAACTCATGGTAATCCAGTCTAGCTAGTACTTGAATAGAAATCTTCTCTGCAACATCTCTAATAGATGATCGTGTACCTTTTGTTTCCATTGGCAAATAAGTTACATTTATATCATAGGAATAATAGGAATATCATTCCTATTATTATTATCGTAATAATAGACACATAATAAGAATTTTAAACATGTTCATTAAATTATTTCATTTGAGCCTCACAAAAGACCTGTGAGGTAAGCACTACATGTATTACTGTCTTCATTGTACAGGTGAGGAAACCAAGGTTTAGGATGTTAAATGAACATCTCACAGTCACAGGGCTACTAAGTACCAAAGGCAGGATCTAAACCCAGGTTTTCATCACTCTAAGTCCAACACACTATCCATTATATCACATTGTCTCTCTTCCATTTTGAATTTGTCATCTGGTTTTATCTCGAGTTAAATCTTGAAATGATTTGGCTTATTTGAATCTCATATTTTAAATAGTGACATTATTTATATAACATTTTAAGGATTTCAAAGCACTTGATCCTCACAACGCTCTGAGGTTAGATGCCATCATTATCCACATTCCACAATTGAGGAAAGAGATAGAGAGGGTAAGTGACTTGCCCAACCAATCAACGAAACTTAAAAGTATCAGAGGAAGGATTTGAACTTGGGTTTTTCTTACTCCAAGTCCAGAGCTTTTCCCAGTTTACCACTTACCTGCCTACTTTGTATTATCTACTTTTCCCTTGCATTTTTAGCTGCTTTTTGAGATCACACAACTTATACTTTTATATCAAACTCTTTTATACCATTCTGGGAATGAGTTTGTGTGATATACCATGGCAAAGAAATTCCAATGTAAGCAGAAGGTTATTATTTTACAAATATAGCTATCTTAGGCAGGGAGGAAAGCAATAATTATTCAATTAGGAAACCTGGCTACAATATGGTAGAAAAAGAGTCATGCTTCAGGGTTCAGACCATACAACACCACAAATTTCAGGTATATATTGTAGCTTTGTGCTAATCTCAGTCTTCTTTCTAGCAAGTTGGTGGGCTGAGCATATATAGACACTAAATTCAGGAATGACTCATATTAGGTATAAGTCATTTCCTGGTTATTAAAACATAATTAATTTTATTTTTTGTGATTATTTTTCTAGTTTTTTTAACTTACTATGTCCAGCTCTCTGATTCTTCTGATTGAAGAAAATATTTCTTTTATATAGGCATGGAGCTTTTGTGTAGCCTACAAGTCTTTGGCTCTCTCAGTCTTTATTTCTAATCCATATTTTCCTTCTTATTTCTTGAAATCCTTACATATTCCTATCTTCACATTGAAGTTACCACATATTGAATTTATGTTGATTTAAATGGAGGGTCTTGAGTTTTTCGTACAATTTCTCTGGATCTTCCTGCTCTGAAGCACATGTTGCTATATATGACATAATTATTCTTGTGGTGGTCTTTTTGCAAATGCTTATCATGAGCACTGCAATATGAGATGGCCAAATGACCCATGAAATTATGTTTCTTGTTGCCTTTGGGTATTCAATAAAAACCAATTCTGCTATTTCAATGATAAGCTATGAAGCAAAGAAAATACAAAATGGCCCCTGGGCCATGAAGCCTCCTTCTGCATGTGTTGTAGTGGTGACAGAGTAGTAGAAAGGAGGCAGAGGGAGCTAAGAATGATAGCAATTCTAAAACTGCCTATAAATTTTAATTTAGCTATTGGTACTCCAAATGTGAAATCCTTGTCCAAAGGCTAAATAATAATTGGCCAATACTATTCCTTCAATAATACTGAAAGAAACAAATTGTATTAATTGTAATATTCTTGCTATAAACAAAACAAAAAAAAAAGAGGAAGTTGCAATTCTGTAGAAGGATGCCACACAAGTTCTCCTTGGAGCACCCATAATAGGAACTTAAATACTTGCTGAATTGAATGGTTACAAAGGACTTTATCTCATTTGATTTTCATTACAACTCTGAGAAGTTGATAATATAAGTGAAGCAGACCAGAAGAAGGTTGATGTACCTAGTGAGGCATATTTTTACACTGGTCATCTTTGCTTCATGATTCAACATATTCCACCACACATGGCCCTCAATCTAGCATTTCATGGAATTGTTCTTTGTGCTTGTACCTCCCATCTGATCTAGATAAGACTCCCTACTCTAAGCCAGATGGTGTTTATCCCATTTTCAGTGAGATGAGCTGTAATTCTACAGCCCTAATTGACTTGTAAGTGCAGAATTTTATAATACTTGTCTATGATTAGGACAGTCTGTAATGCTTTTCTTTACTTCATAACACTTAATGGCTGATTAGTTCAGGATCATAATTTTTGCTATTTCATACAACTAGAAACTATATAAAAAGCTGCACATTCATCTAGACCCTTATACAACCTTATCTTAAGCAATGGTTTCCCTCCTGAGTATCAAGGCCAGAAGGAAATTGCCAATGGCAGTGGACTCCATACTGAATTATAATACTGAATGTTATATATCTGCAAATCACTCAATTATGAATTCTGCTATTTTATGAAAGACTACTAGCTCCCATCAAAAACAGACATTATTTTGTGATCATTGTGGTTTAGTCATTTTTCAGTCATGTCTGTCTCTTCATCACCCCTTTTGGGGTTGTCTTGGCAAAGATACTGGAGTGGCCATTTCCTTCTTCAGCTCATTTTACAGATGAAAAAACTGAGGCAAATAGGGTTAAGTAAGGTCATACAGCTAATATGTGTCTGAGGCCAGATTTGAACTCAGGTCTTCCTGACTTCAGGCCCAGCTCTCTCTAGCCACTGTGCCACATAGCTGCCCTATGTTATAATACCCCTCATTATGTACTTGAATCTGGGGCCAGTGGTGACTGTGTATCAAATATACATATTCTTTGTGAGTGTCCTTTCTAAAAAAAATAACCTTGGTCAATTAAATAGCAAGTATAGACTCCTTCTTTGGCTCAAAACAGAATCCTAAGTAAAAGTTCTATTGAATCAATGTAGATAACTAAACACTTTGCTGCCTTAGACCAGCATAGCAACTCTTATCACCCCTTTTTGTAGATGAAGAAACTGAGAATCAGAGTTATTTGATGTGCCCAGAATTGCAGAGCTAATAAATAGTAGGGCTGGATTCCTCCATGTCTTAAGCACAGATCTTGCTACTCCTAGTTCAGTGGTCTTTTCATATGCTAAGAATATATGAGTGACTATATTGAAGGTCATCTTAAAAGTACATGGATGAAAGAAGGATCCAGTGCCAGTACTTTTGTGTTCAAGCATTTAAGCACCGTAAAACCTGGACTTGGTGTTTTAAGATTCTGTCCGAAATTCTCTTCAGTCCATTTGCCTCTGGGCAAGTCATCACCAGCCCAACACTTGAGGTACACAAGTCTTTTTTTTTTTAATACAAACGTAAAGCCTGAGAGAGACAAGACATGAAACTATATATATCCTTTGACCCAGCTCTTGCACTAATGGATATATCCTTCACCCCAGGAATTTAAAGACAGAAAAGTCTCATGTACATGAAAACAATTAGAGCAGCACTTTTTGTGGTAGCAAAAATCTGAAAACAAATGGGGTATCCATCAATTGGAAAATAGATGAACAAATTGTGGTACAGGAATATAATGGAATGTAATTATGCTATGAGAAATCCAAAGAGACATCTGAAGACTTTGATGAAATGATGTAGAGTGAAAGAAACAAGGAGAAAAAATATACTCAATGACTTTAGTGATTAAGTTAAAACAACACCAAAAGGCATTTAATGAAGAAATTAAGACTCAGAGAGGTTATCTAATTTGCCCAGGGTTGCACAGCTAATAAATTCTTATTAAATGCAATGGTCACTCTTGGTCCTAAAGAATAGCTAATGAACCTACTTTCCTTCCATATATAGATGGGTAGGAGTACCTAGGTGGCACAGTGAATAGAGCACTGGCCCTGGAGTCAGGAGGACCTGAGTTCAAATCTGGCCTCAGACATTTGACACACACACACACACACACACACACACACACACACACACACACAAACTAGCCATGTGACCTTAGGCAAGTCACTTAACCCCAATTGCCCTCCAAAAAAAAAAAACCAAAAAAACAAAAACCCATATATAGATGGGTAGGAAACTGTTACATACAAAAAAAAATAGTAATTGTATTGATTGCTTTAACTTTTTTTCTGTTTCAGTGGGAATGGTGGTAGAGGGTTATAGCAGGAAAGAATTGTGGTATAACAAACAAAAGGAACCACTAAAATTATAAAAATTAAGCCCAGGAAAATAAGGGTACAAGACAAATGAAAATGACAAGCATGAATACTTTAGGTGGCATACTAGTATGCCATACTAGTATTGATGGGGTCCTTGTGATGCATATATGTCTGTAGTATCAATCTGTAACATCAGTTTGTAAGTGTGGTGCTTTGGGGTCTATGTCTGTAAAATCAATTTGTAAAAAAAAAAAAAAAATCAATTTGTAAAAGCAGTCTGTAAAATCACACTTCCCCCAACCCAGCCTCAGAGCATTGACTCTTCCCCTTCCCCCTTCCAGCACTCTGCCCAGCAAGAACTCATGACCTGTTTATCTCTGCTTGAAACAATAAGTTATGTAAATATTATCTCCCTTAGTTAGAGTGGCCAGCCCCACATAAATTCTTCAATACCTTATCTATAGGGTAACTCCTTAGTCAATTATATACCCACACTGTCTCTGATGACCTTGGTGGGTGGCAGACTGGGCACTCTTTAGTGACGTATCAGGCATAAAACCACACCTCCAGCTAGCCCCGCTTGAGCTATTTCCCAGTGAATCATGGGCAATATACCTGCGCAGTTGATATTAAAAGTGTATGGTCCTTTGAGCACTGACCACTCCTTAACTCCTCCCTGATCCCACCCTTACTCACCTAGTTAGCATAATTGATACCTTAAAACTATGCCTGCGGCCTCTGCGAGTTTGCAGATTCCATAAGAATCTAGCCCGCTGTTCTCTACAGTGTAACAATAAACTTTACAATTTTGGCTTCAAAGTTTGCTTGAGCCTGGTGAATTCCTTCCAGACTGGATGCCAGGGTGGCATCCCTGGCAGAACCACTTACCCTCCCCCCCTCCTTATCACCCTTCTCTCTTCAGTATTACATACTAGGATTACAAGTAAGAGTATAGGACCAGGAGTAAGGAAGACCTGGGTTTGAATTCTGCCTCAGACATTGTGTGACCCTGGACAAGTCACTTAATCTCTCTGTGTCTTACTTCTCAGAGTTGTTATGAAGATCAAATGATATAAAGCTCTTTACAAATGCTAGATATTATTGTTCTTGTTGTTGTTACCCAAAGAAAATGGAGGAAGTGCTTTGTTGAGTTCTACTGATTGTAACCATACTCCATGCAATCAATATTTTACATTATTTCATCTTTTTTTTTGAAGCTTCATCACTTAGCCTTTTTTGAGTCAGGGAAGGTATGAAAATTTCCACCTTTCAAAGTTTGTTTTGGAGTTTATGTATTTAGGGTCTGGCAAATACATGTGATCTTCTGGGACACATTTTCACTTGGGCTGCAACAATATGGATTTATTAACGGGAAATCCTAATGCTTTGGTTTTTGTTCCAAAGGAACGTATCATTGTAGAACTGTTGACCTTCAAGAACAGGAGATAAAAGCAATTATTTATGCAGCAATGTGTTTTTCTGTGCAGGTTACTTAAAAATACACCATAGGGGGCGGAGCCAAGATGGCTGCATAAAAGCAGGAAAATTCCATGAGCTCCCCCATAACCACCTCAAACACCTATAAAATATGACTCTAAACAAACTTTAGAGCTACAGAACCCACAAAGTGACAGAAAGAAACAAATCTCCCCTTGAAGGTAGCCCAGCAGGCTGACGGAAAGGGTCCATTGCAGTGTGCTGGGAACCAAGCCTATCCCCAAGTGAGCCCATGGTTTTAGACCCAGGATGGGCCCAACCAGCAGCTGCAACAGACCTTCAGGAGAGTGGATCACCAGCAAATGTGGTGGTTTTCAGAAATATCAACCCACAACTGCCAAAGAAAAAGTAAAAGGTCAGTGTAGAACTCTATTGGAACTAGGGGTTATGGAGGCATGGTCTGGCCTCTTCCCGCAGAGTGAGAAGTGGCAGAGGCACAGCAGATGTGCAGCTGCCTCCATGTGGCTGCTTCAGAGCTCCTGGCCTGCAGATCGTAGGGGGACCAAGTGACCATTCAGAGGGTAATCGCTTGTGCTTTAACCTGTGTGGATCTGGATTGTGGTCTTGGGTGGTGGTCCTGAGGTGTGTGACCACTGAGTCAGAGAGTATGGGGGCTGTAGAGATGGTGCCCTCCTAATAACTCTGGCAGCTGTGAAAACCCTAGCAATTTGGGACAAAGCTCTCCCCTCTGGAAAACAGAGTTCTACTATGGCAAAAAACTCAAAAAGTCAAGTAATTGAATGGCAACATGAGCAAGCAAAGGAAACAAAGTAAGCACAGAAATCCAACTTTAGATTCCTTTTTTGGGGACAAAAAGGATCAAAGCATGGAATGGGAGAAAGACAATGAAGTCATAATTTCTGCACCAAAAGCTTCCGAGAAAAATATAAACTGATTACAGGCCATGGAGGAGCTCAAGAAGCATTTTGAAAATCAAGTAAGAGAAGTGGAGGAAAAATTGGGAAGAGAAATGAGAATGATGCAAGAAAATCATGAAAAGAGAGTCAACAACCTGACTGAAGAAAATGATACCTTAAAAAATAGACTAATTCAAATGGCAAAAGAGGCCCAAAAAGCCAATGAGGAGAAGAATGCCTTTAAAAAGCCAAATTTGCCAGATGGAGAAAGAATTTCAAAAGCTCACTGAAGAGAATAATTCCTTCAGAATTAGATTAGGGCAAATGGAAGCTAATGACTTTATGAGAAATCAAGATACTATTAAATAGATCTAAACAAATTAAAAATAGAAGGCAATGTGAAATATCTCACTGGAAAAACCACTGACCTGGAAAACAGATCCAGGAGAGAAAATTTTAAAGTTATTGGACAACCTGAAAGCCATGATCAAAAAAAGAACCTAGAAATCATCCTTCAAGAAATTCTCAAGGAAAATTGCCCTATTTTAGAACCAGAGAGCAAAATAGAAATTGAAAGAATTCACCAATCACCTCTTGAAAAAGATCCCAAAAAGAAAACTCCTAGGAATATTATAGCCAGGTTCCAAGAGTTCCCAGATCAGAGAGAAAATATTACAAGCAGCCAGGAAGAAACAATTTCAATATTGTGGAAACACAATCAGGATAACACAGGATCTAGCAGCTTCTACATTAAGGGATAGAAGGGCTTGGAATATGATATTGTGGAAATCAAAGGAGCTAGGATTAAAACCAAGAATCACCTACTCAGCAAAGCTGAGTATAATGTTCCAGGGGAAAATATGATCATTCAATGAAATAGAGGACTTTCAAGCATTCTTGATGAAAAAACCATAGTTGAATATAAAATTTGACATTCAGATATAAGAAGGAAGAGAAGCATGAGAAGGTAAACAGGGAAAAGAAATCATAAGGAACTTATCAAAGTTGAACTATTTACATGCCTACATGGAAACATGATAATTGTAACTTATGAAACTTTTCTCAGTATGAGCAGAGTTGAAGGATATATAAATATATATATATATACATATATTCATACATATATATGTCTATATAGGAGGGTATACATATGTGTATATGAATACATATGTGGGTATGTATATATGTGTACAGGTATACATAGAGGGCACAGGATAAATTGAATAGGAAGGGATGATATTTAAAAGGTGAAATTGAGAGGTGAGAGAGGAATATAATGAGAGGAGATGGGGAGAGACAGAATGGGACAAATTATCTCATATAGAAAAGGCAAGGGGGGCGGCTAGGTGGCGCAGTGAATAGAGCGCTGGCCCTGGAGTCAGAAGGACCTGAGTTCGGATCTGGCCTCAGACACTTAACTCACACAAACAAAAACCTAGTCATGTGACCTTGGGCAAGTTACTTAACCCCAAAAGCAAAAAAAGAAAAGAAAAGAAAGGAAAAGGCAAGGGATAACAGTTACAATGGAGGGGAAGAACAGGAAAGCAAAGGGGAATGGGTCAACCTTACTCTCATTGAATTTGGCTTAGGAAAGGAATGACATACATACAAAATTGGGTATCTTGCCCTACAGGATAGTAGTGGGGAAGGGCATGAGAGGAGGGATGATGGAGGGGAGGGCAAGTTGGGGGGGAGAGTAGTTAGAAGCACACACTTTTGAAAAGGAACAGGGTCAAAGTACAGAATAGAACAAGTGGAGGGCAGGATAGGATGGAGGGAAATATAGTCAGTCTTTCACCATATATCCACTATGGAAATGTTTTGCATAACTACTCATGTACAACCTATATTGAATTGTTTATCTTCCCAGTAAGGGTGGGTGATGAGGGAGGAAAGGAAAGAATATGGAATTCAAAGTTTTAAAATCAAATATTTTAAAAATTATTTATTATTATTGTTATTACATGCAACTGGGAAATAAGATATACAGGCACTGGGGTATGGAGATCCATCTTGCCCTACCAGAAAGTCAGAGGGAGGATGAGGAAGGATATAGGAGAGAGCAGATTGGGGGAGGGGGTAGGTATACAGTGGGATTGCTGTTTTGGGGGGTGGGTAGAGGAAAGACAGAAAGAAAATTTGTAACTCAAAAATCTTGTGTAAATGAATGATGCAAACTAAAAATAAACATAAAATTTAATTAAAAGATAAATATACACCACAAAACCAGACAGTCTTTTTTTTTCCTAATCTTTAGTTTAATTCAAAACACAAAATATCAAATGTGATTTAAAAAACACAATAGTTTTTTTTCCTGTTTTCTATTTCTATAGGGGAAATTGTGAGTATTTCTTAAAGGGACAGGTGAATTTTTGTCCCCCAGAGGCTGAGTAGTAACCAGCTCAAGTGACCAGGACTTTGTTCTTGAGTAATAACATCTGGGGGAAAAGGAAGCAGCTTTCTACCTAAAAGGTCATTCCCCCACTGCCCATACCTTCTCTCACCTCTGTTTTCTGTTAGGCCAGGGTGGCATCTCCTCAATGCAAGGTACTATGCGGAAAGCAAAGATGGATAAGGCAAAATCTTTACCTACCTTCAAAGCTCAGGGAAATACAATAATGGACAAGTTCTGATCAGTTACTTAAAGTTATCGTCTCCTTACCTTATCTTCATAGGATTGTAGATTTGGTTCTGATTGGGGAGTTTAGAGTTAATCTAATCTAATCTTTTAATTTTATAGATGAGGAAACAGGACCAAAGAAGTTAACTGACTTGCTCAAGATCACATAGGTAGTAAGTGGCAGGATTGGGATTCAAATTTATATTCGGCATTTTACCCTCCACCTCCTTTTCCTTGCTTTTTTTGCTCAGGGAACAAAGACTAGAAGTTTGTTTCTATGATTTCTAAGCTGAAGTTTTTGCCTTTCAGCATCCCTGAGGTTCTTTGCTTCTTTATCCTTTGGTTCTTTTGCTTCCTGATAAGTGACTAGATTGTGATGCTTCCTCCCAACCTCTCTGTTTCTTACCTATTTGAGAGGCATGGTGGCATCATTAAATCAATCAGCTAGCATTTAGTAAGTGTTTACTATTTGCCAAGCACTGTGTTCCCCCTTCTCCCTCTGTTCCCCTTCTCTCTTTTCCTCCCTCATTTTCCCCCCTCCCTCTCTCCTCTGCCCCTCCTTTCTCTTTCCCTTTTTTTAGAAAGATAATATATCTGCATGTATACACACACATATAAAACACATACATATGTACAAGAAGTAAACATGGTGGATATAGTGTAGTCCTCTGTGTTAGGTTGGTCTGTGTTCAAATCCCCCTTCAGAGTCATACTGGCTATATGACCTTGGGCCTTTCAGTCCCTCAAGCAACTCTCCAAGACTATAAATTGCAGAATAGTTGTATATTTGTAGCTGGAGTGAGTTCTCAACACTGATGAAATTAGAAGTTCTGTTAAAAAAATTCAATTAATTAATATCAACAGGGACTCAAAGGGCATCTGAGCTTAAAATTACCCAGGGAAATACCATACACATTGACCCCTGAGGGGCATGACTGTAAGAAAGGAAATATGACCCTGAAGGCTTTACTGATTCCTTTGTGGGGGGTGAGATAATGGCTGAGCTGAGGTCTCTCACTTTCCCTTTCATGGTTCTAGTTTTCCAGGTCTTTTATATTTATTCCCCTCCTGGCCAGCGTCCCTCTTCCCAGAAAGCTATTCTGTTTGAGTACTTTCTTCCACAATCTTTTGTTTCCTTTTTATCATAATCCCCCTGACTTAATGATTCCTTCATGTAATGGGGATTCTGCGAGTGTGTGCAGATAACCTACAAGGAGCCAACTGCCTCCTCAGTAATCTGTCGGTATGTAGCTCACTTCTGAAGCAGCTTTCTCTTCCTTTTCTTTCTTACCACCCACATCCCTTTCCAGTCAGCAGCTTTTATTTACTATAAGGGCCTTTTCTCTTCGTTTTTATCTCACTCCTTCTCTTGTGAATCAACTCCTACAGTCCTTTCCCTCTGTCTTAATAGCCCTACATTCTTCTGGCTACTGATATCTATCTTTTCTCCTCCTTACCATCTCTTTTACCTCCACTTTTCATTCTAAAATGCTCTCCAAAGCATGTCTGTGACAGTCCTGAGAAATAAGGAGACTTTCTGATGTGGTCCCAGCTCTCTCCCCAAAACATCTCTTGTTTGAAAACATTCTAGCAGAATTCTTAATCAAGCAAGAGCTAGAGGAAATCGTAGAAGATAAAACAGATAATTTTGATTGTATGAAATTGAAAATATGTTGCACTAATAAAAACTGATGGAACTAGGACACATAAATACACTGTTAACTGGGGGAAAATCTTCATCAACTATCTCTGATAAGGATCTGCTATTCAATATATATAAGGAACCAACACAAATATATAAAACTGAAAGGCACTCTCCCAATGCATAAGTGATCAAAGGATATAAATAAATAGTTCTAAAGAGAGTAAGTGCAGCTTATTAACCATGTGAAAGAATTCTCCAAGTTATTAATAATATGAGAAGTATAAATCAAAGCAAATATGAGGTTTTCTTTCATACCTAGCAAATTGGCAAGGATGATAAAAACACGAGAATAGTCAATGTTAGAGAAGCTGGGGATGACAAACACTAATAATATATTGTTGGTGGAACCAGGAATGGGTCCAGACATTCTGGAAAGCAATTTGGAATTATGCTATGAAAGTGAATTAATTGTCCTCTTTTGACCCTTTGATCCTACTGCTAAGCATATACCCTAAAAGGCATCAAAGCAGAAAGTCTGATATATTCCAAAATATTTATAGCAGCATTTTTCTAGTAGCAAAGAAATGGAAACAAAGTAGACCCTCACTGGTAAGGAATAAATACAAAAAAAATGTGGTACATGAATATAATGTAGTATTACTTGATCATAAGAAATGAATAAAGAACTCAGAGAAGCATGGGAAGAACTTGCTTGAACTGTGAAGTTCAGTGTGAAATAAGTAAAACCAGGAAAAAATATATACACAGTATGTACAACAATGTAAATATAAAGAAAAAATGAAACTGAACAGTGCATAATTATAATGACCTCCCTTATCCCCAAAGAAGAGATGAAGGGGTAGGGAACAAGAAGAATTTATTAAGCATCTACTGTGTGCCAGGCATTGTGTTAAGTGCACATATTATCTTATGATAAGTGCAAATATTATCTTATTTGAATCTCACAGCAACTCTGGGAGGGAGTTGCTATTACCCTCCCCATTTTACAGATAGGGAAAATTGAGTTGGCAGAGATTAAGTGACTTGCCCAGGGTCACACAGCTAGTAATTGAGGAGGAATTTGAACTTAGGTTCACCTGGTTTCTGGACAGTTAGTTGGCGTAGTAGATAGAGCACTCTGCCTGGAGTCAGGAATATCTGAGTTCAAATCTAGCCTCAGACACTAGCTGTATGATTCTGGGAAAATGATTTAACCTTTTTTTGTCTCAGTTTCCTCATATGTTAAATGAGCTGGAGAAGGAAATGGCATCCAGTATCTTTGCCAAGAAAATCCCAAAAGGGGTGATGAAGAGTTAGAAATGATACAACGACAATTCGGCTGATTTCAGGCCCAGCACACTATCTACTATGTCACCTGCTTGCTTCAGAGGAAACATGCCTATTTCCTTTAGATGAGGATGGGGTGGAGGGGATGGGCATATTTCATATTCTGTAGACTTGGTTGATACATTGCCTAGTTTTGTGGAACTGCTTCCCCCCTACACTTTTCTTTTTTATTCTTTTTTTCTCCTTTTCTCTGAACAAAGGATGACTTGGGTACGTGAGGGAAGGGATATATATTATGAAAATGAAGCTAATTTGAAAGTAAAAGGTATCAATAATTTCTTAAAATTAAAGAAAAAATTCTCTAACATATAGCCCAAGTGCTCTGAGGTAATAAACTTCCATGATATCCAGGGGTATCTCTGTGATCTGAGAAACTTGGCTGCCTGGCATCCTTTGCATTGACTAATTTGTATGAGAGGGTGGTAGGTCTCCTACAGTTTTTATACCAGCTTCCAAGATGTTATTTGAGCCTTCAGAAAAGCAATCCACTGTGAAAAGGTCTCAGTTTAGCTTCTCAGCAGACTTGGAGCATTTTTTTAATGCGCTAATATATAGATTCTTGTCTGTCAGAATGCTCTGTGTTTTCACAGAACATCATTAGAGGTACTGACACAGGAATATAGAGAAGTAGTGTGGTAGAATGAATAGAGGGCTATGTGGACCACAAAAATCCAATCTTCAAAAAGAAACTAAGGCAGAGTTCCAATCACGGTCCATTTATTAGGGAGACCAGTGGACCCTAAGCAATTGGATCCAAGAACTTCTTCACAGTCAAGGATCCCTCTGCTCACTGATTAGGCCCTTTTTATGGACCTCAGGAGATCACTAATGAGGTGTTACAATTCATGGTTGGTCATCTACAGAATCAGAACTCCTATGATTGATTGGCTAAGGGAGATGCCCATCAACTACCAGTGCTTTATCAGCAATATTCTGAGGCTCTCCACAGTAAGAATATTTATGACAATGAACAAGGAAAGGAAACTGGTTTTTCAAGCATAATTCTCTTAGGAGTTGGGGTAGGGGAAGAAGGTAGTGCTAATACAGCAAATTCCTAACACAAGTTAACATAAAAGTCCTTATAACAAGCCTAACAAAATATAAATCTATCCTATAAATCACATATAAGTTATATTATCATCAATACATGGTGGTTTAATTAATTGTAACCTACATGACTCATATTATTATAGCATTAATTAAATCAAACATAATTCTATTCTACTTAACTCACTAATGCAATCACTGATACCCATTAGATTATAGTGAACTGAGTAAATATTGATTAAATTGAGTAGGGATGTTAAAGTTATTTTCATAGCTAGTCTTGGAATCAGAAGACCTGATTATTACATCTGATTCAGCTTAGCTGTGTGACCATGGGCAAGAAATCTCACTGCTCTGGGGTACTATTTCCTCCTCTGTAAAATGAGGTGGGATAGATGAGATAATATCTCATATCCCTTCCAGCATTAAATATAGGGACAAAAAGTCATTCTGGAAATAGTCTCTGCTTCTTTTCCTAGAGTCAAAGTTAATTCAATGCCACACTTACCAAGAGGACACTTACTATGTACTGAGTACTGGGGATATAAAGATAAAAATAAACGTTTTTCCCCTCAAAAAGCTTACAGTCTATTGGGGGATATAACATGTGTAAAAGTAATAAAACCACGTCATGTTCAGATCATGTAGGAACCTCTAGCCATTATGGGATTATAGGATTTTAAGTATGAAGGAAATTTAGAAACTATCTTTAATTCAATTTAATAAACATTTATTAAGCACCCGCTATTTGCCAAGCACTGTGCTAAATGTTGGGTATACAAGTAAGAAAAAAAGATAGTCCGTACCCTCAAGAAGCTTAAAATCTAATGAGGGGCAGGAGGGCATCGTGCTCCATGGTGTTCAACCCAAGCAGAGCTTCAGATGGAAAGTGAACAGTTATTTAGTCCACATCTCTCAGCCATAAAGCTAGATATTGGACCTAGGTCCTCTGAATCATCAATTGTAAAATCTTGTCATTTCTATCTCTCTCCATTCACACAGTCACCACACTAGTGCAGGCCCCCATCACTGCTTGCCTGGGCTATTATAATAGCCTTTTAGATTTGCTCCTGCTACAATTCTCTGCCCTACTCCAATCCATTTGGAGGAATCATGACATAGAGAGGATAGAATACTGGCTTTAGATATCAGCAAGACATAGGTTTGAATTCTCCCACTGACTCTTATCAACTGTGTGACCTGGAGCAAGTCACTTAACTTCTCTGAGCCTTAGTTTCCTCATTTGTAAACTGAAGAGGTTGGACTCAATGATCTCTACGGTCCCTTTGAGGTCTGAATGTATGGTCCATTCTCCTAAAGCACAAATCTGACTCAGTTATTCTTGTAGAAGCATACTAAGCCCCTAGGCCCCACATCTTCCTGTTTTCAGATGTCAATTATACAATGTCCTTGGTTAAAGTCCTTAGACCCCAAACCTTAACTATTTTTGACCAAAATTCCAGAGAGACAAATGTCATGTTTGAAATCCTTTGCTTCTTCATTCTTATCAAAGGTCTTTTCAAGTTCAAAGAGAGATTGGAATTTCCTGAAACTAAAGTTGAAAAAAGATAATGTTTATGGAAGTGTACCCCTTGATTTTGGTTGTACTCTAGACTAGATTTCGGGGTTCCAGGAAGAGGTCATCTTTAAGGTGAAATTATCAACAATAATATTTCTACTGTTCTCTTTGATAAATCAAAGGCTATTATATACTCTTTACCCTTATTTGTTTCTGAATACTATAAAATGTATGAAGACCTTGCCTAGGGAAGGAGGATTCTAGTCATGTAAGGAGTTACTATCATTTGAATCTACTTCCAAGGAACAATGCTAATAAACATTAGCACATGTATATATGCAATTTTATGTTTACTTATTTTTATGTATATATACCATACACACATATGTGTGTGATATACGTATATATAAATATATATGTATATATATATAATGCCTCTGATAGACTTCAAATGGAGCAACACAGATTATTAAAGTTTTTCTTCCAAACTCTACTATTCAATAAACTCCAGCGACTCTTTATTACCTGTAATATCAGATATAAATAGTGATGGTTGGTATTGCTGCTGTTTAGTACAGCATGGTACCTTCCTACATTCCCAGCATTATTACACATTACTCTTTTCTATATACTCTAAGGTTCATCCATTCTGATTCCATCTTCCATCTCCACGCCTTTGCAATGGTTGTTCCCCATGGTTGGAATGCTCTCCCTCTTTTCCAATGCTTTTTTGAATCCCTGATTTCCTTCAGGACTCAGCTCAAGAACTACACTCTGTAGGTGGCCTTTCCTGATCCCATATGCACCCTCCCAACTGCTACTACTTTCCCTTTTAAGATTACCTTCTATCTACTTTATATAAATCTATATATGCCTACATATATGTACATGTTATCTTCCCTATCCAAGTGTAAGTTCCTTGAAAGAAGGGACTTTGCTTTTGTCTTTATACCCTGGCACAAAATAGATGCTTATTGATAGTTGCCAGATTTCAAATGACATGAAGCAAGAAAGAATAATCAGTGTGGAGAACAGTCATATACAAAAAGGTATGACATAGACAGGCTAAAGTAGCAGGTTGAATGAAATCAAATGAAGTTTGATAGTGATAAATGTTAAATTCTATGCTTGGGTTAAAAAATCAACTTCACAACTAAAGGATTAGGGAAGGATGACTAGGCAACAATTCATATGAAAATAATCTTGGGATTTAGTGTACTAAAAGCTAAATATGTCTTATATGACAAGGGAGTCAAGAACAGTCAAGTTCTCCTAGGCTATAGTAAGAAAGTTATTGTGTCCAGAACATGGCACCAACGTATCCTCCACAAAGCTGCCAAATTGAGACTCTTAAAAGCATTGGTCTGACCATGTCACTCCCCTACTCAGTGGCTCTCTATTGCCTCTAGGATGAAATATAAACTCCTCTGTTTGGCATTTAAAATCCTTCACAACATGTTACCAATTCATCTTTTAAAACTTATTTCATATTACTCTCCCTCATACATCTTATCTCTATACAGCCCTCCATCTTTCTTTTTGAATTCCTGGCTCCCTCCAGGACTAAGGTCAAGTACAATCTTCTACACAAGGCCTTTCCCTATCCCTCTAGTTGTCAGTATCCCCCGAAGTGAAATTATTTTGTGTTTACTTTCTGTGTATTTTATATTTACTTCTCTATGAATATGCTATTTGCTCTTTAGAAGAATACAAGTTTCTTGAGGGCAGGCCTATTTGGTGGAAGAGTTAAAATCATTGTGAAATGTATTTATACTTTGTCACATTAGCAAATGTTTACTGGAGATAATTTTGCCTATCATTATTTAGTCATTTTATGAATGGAATGGAATGCAGTGATGTCCTAAGGAAATTCTGAGGGGATTAGGGCCATTTGCCTACACTAGATGGTCCCAGACTGCTGTGCTTTTGTACTTTTCTTGGTAGTACTTCTGTCTTCTCCTTCATAGCCTTGCTGTGGTTAATGAATCTGTGTCTAATTGGCTTTGGAGTTGAAAGTAGGGTAGAATTGAAAGCTTCTAGGGAAAATTAGTGGACCAAGCTTGTTAAATCTATGTCCTTAATTTTATTATAATAAGTCAATAGACTCTAGTTTGAGGGTGGCCCTACTTCTTTTATAGAGAGTCTATGGATTTTGTGACCACTATTTTTTCTTAATTTTCAGAGACCTTTTTCTGTCAGTAAGTCAATAAACATTTATTATACACCGGCTCTATGCCAGGCATTGTGTTAAGTTCTAGGGATATAAAGGAAAATAAAAGACAGTCTCTTCCTTCAAGGAGCTCAGAGTCTAAGGAGGAGACAACATGCAAACAACTCTCTACACACAAACTATATACAGGATGAATTGGGAATAATCAAGAGAACTAAAGCACTGGAATTAAGAGGGACCAGAAATGGCTTTCTGTAGAACAGTGGTATCAAATTCAAATAGCAATTGATCCCTGCAGGGAATATATTGACTTAGAAAACCACAAATTAACATTATCTTTGAGATGAGTGGGGGAGAACATTCCACTATGGGTACAGCCAGTGAAAATGCTCAGAGCTGGAGATGGAGTATCTTGTTTGAGGAACAACAAGGAGGCCAGTGTCACTGGATCCTACAGTACATGGGAGGTAATAAGGTATAAGATGGTTGTTTTGTTTTGCTTTTTTGGGAGTGTAATGGAAATGCAGATTTGAAGATCTTCCCTGCCCCTAGGCCCTTTGATTGGCTTAAGTGACTCTGAGAACCTTCTTTAATTTGAAAATATACTCTGCCCCCTAATAGGCTGAATGTGGTCACATGGAGCCTGTGGTAGGAGGCTTGGTTTTCAGGAATGACCACACCTTGATGCTGTGTGATTGGGCAGTGGGTCTAGAGGGTTACATTCTCTGACCCAGGAGAAGGCTATATAATTCTTGATGTGAGGCTTTGCTTTGGGGCTCACTTTGAGAAGTGTTGTGTGATTTGACCAGATGAGACTCTGGGCAGCTGTTGAGAGCCCCCCAGCTTTGAAAACCCAGATGTTGATGCTTCCCTCTCTGGTAACTGTAATTTTGATATTGATAATGGTTGGACAATTTGGAAGTCTGTCTGTCTGATCTGTCTGTATACTCTGAAGTTTGGGGTGCTGACCTTTTCCCCCTGAACTAGGTAAATGATATATGTTTGATTGATTAAAGTAAGCTTGTTAACCCATTTTGAGTTGCTTTCCTTTACAAAAGCAGATCTAAGAACCTGTGTTGGCAGCCACCCTCGGGATGTTGGGGTACTTGCAGCTACAGGGAGGTGGGGCAGAATATGAAAGTCTTTGAATGCCAAGCAGACAATTTTATATTTGATCTTGTGGGTGATAGACAACCTCTTGATAGTTTATTTGTTAGGGTGGGGGATGGTGACATTGTTCAGACCTGAGCTTGAGGAAGGTAACTTTGACAGCTGAGTGGAAGATGGACTGGAATGGAGAAAGGCTTGTGTCAGGGAGATCAACCAATGGGCTATTGCAGTGCCCAAGTGTGAGGTGATGAGGAACTTCACCAGGTTCATGGCAATGTCAGAGAAGATAAGGTGGGATATATGAGAGATGTTAAAAAGGTGGAAATGATATGACTTGATATGTGATTGGATATGAAGCCCTGATGAGAGAAAGGAATTGAGAATGACACCTAGGTTGTGAGCCTGGGTGATTTTGGGGATAGTGATGCTCTCAACATTTCTGCAGATGGTGATGCTTTCAATAGGGAAGTTTTGAAGGGGGGGAGGGGAAAAGATAATGAGTTCAATTCTGGACATGTAGAGTTTAAGATAGCTACTGGACACCCAATTCTGGATGTCTAATAGCAGTTGAAGATGAAGGTCTGGAGGTTAAGAGAGAGGTTAGGGCTGGATAAATACATCTGAGAGTCATCTGCATAGAAATAATTAAAACCATGAAAACTGATGAGATTGCCAAGCAAAATAGCACAGAGGAAGAAAGGAAAAGAAGAGAGCACAGACATCTAGAACATGATAGCCATCGAGAGGTAAATTTTCAGAAAGTCAATGTTTGCTTGTTCATATTTTACTACTTTTTGAACATAAAAAAATCTATAAAATGTAATTAAATCATTTAAAGTTGCTATTTCTTTTTCTGGCACAGATAAGTTTAACACATGCCAATTTCCATTGCCAGGATTATATATTATGCTGGCACAAAGGATTAGTGTTTGGTGCAAGAATGGAAGATGGCCAGGGACATTTTTTTTCTGTAAAAACAAACCATGGAGTCTAAAGTGTTATAACAAATGCCTCCAGTCTGATGAATTAGTTACAAAGTAAAAAGATCTTTACAGAACCATTCTGTAATAACCCTTGAATAATTATATCCTTAAATTGTCAATATAATATGGCTCTATTATCTTTCCACAATAGTCTTTAAACATTCCTTTTTCTTAGGAGAGAAAGACCTGTTGGAATTCTCCAATAACCTGAAAATAGCAGTCTGGCTAGAGAATTCATACTCCACCCCCAAGTCCTGGCACTTATTAGGTATTATTTGTTGTGTTAGTGTAATGATGTCAAGTGAAATGTATTGTTACTTCAGAGGAGGAAAACATCCTCTTAAAGTTCTTTCAAGGAGAACAGATTTTTGAAAGTTTGTTTTTTTTTATAAACCTCTACCAAACATAAACAGTTCATAGTAACACTTTCCCTGCTCTCAAAGAGCTTACACTCTATAAGGGGAGACAACATGTGCATATATTGGGATTTACAAATAAATACAAGGTATCTTTTTTGTTGAGGAGTTTCCAATACCTGGCAGGATCAGGAAGAAGGCTTCCCTTGTGTTGAATTTTGAAGGGAATCATAGATTCTAAGACTCAGAAGTGAGCACGGGGTGCTTTAAAGAATGTCATGAGACATAGAACAAGGCCAGTTTGCTTGGACATAGAATTTGGGAAGGGGAGAACTGGGTCAGAGAGAACAAGTCTAATCTCTTTTCTATATAGCAACCCTTCAGATACTTGGGGAACATTGTGTTCTTGCTGAAGATTCTCTTCTTCAAAGGTAAACATCCTATTTCTTTTGAGTTATTCTTAAATGACATGTGTTCAAGGCCTTTCATTAATCTAGCTGTCTTCCCCAGATGCTCTATAACTTATCACTGTCTTCCATAATGGTGTTGTTCAGAAATGAATGCAATACTATAGATGTGCTCTGACTAGGAGAGGTGCAGTTAGATAAAGCAATGGATAGCGCACCAGGCCTTGAGTCAAGAGGACCTAAGTTCAAATGTGACCTCAGATACTTACTATCTGTGAGACCCTGGGCAAGTCACTTAACCCTGTTTTCCTCAGTTTTTCATCTGTAAAAATGAGCTGGAGAAAGAAATGGCAAACTATGTAGTATCTTTGCCAAGAAAACCCCAAATAGGGTCACAAAGATCAGACATAACTAATTGACAAAAAACGAAAAACAACAGGATAGAGTGTAGTAAGACTGTCACCTCACCAGTCCCAGACACTATGCCTTTCTTAATGTAGCACAGAAATCTCACTGCTGTTTTTAGCTTTCACATCATACTTTTGACTCATGTTGAGCTTGTGGTCTACTGAAAACACCAGATCTTTTTTTTTGTGCAAATTGTTGTCCAACTATGACTTCCCCATTTTGCACTTGTGAAGCTGATTTTTTGAACCCAAGTCTAAGATTTTACATTTATCCTTCTTGAATGTGATCTTATTAGATTCAATTTTCTAGCCTATCAATAATTTTTTGATTCTGTCATCTAGTACTTAAGATATCCCTGAAAGCTTTATGCCATCTATAAATGTGATATGCATGCTATCTTTATGCAAGTCATTGAAATTAACGTTAAACAGAATACACTAGCAAATCAGATTGGAGCACTCTACTGGAGACCTCCTACCTAGTCAATATTGAACTATTAACAAACTACTCTGAGTCTGGTCACTGGAGCAAGACAACAAGTATTTATTAAACACTTATTATGTGCCTACTCTAAGTACTGGGAATATAAAGAAAGGCAAAAACAATTCTTGTCCCGCAGGAGCTTACATTCTGATTGAAGAGATGACATGTAAACAACTATGTACATACAAGATAATGAAAAGTAAATAGGAGGTAATCTCAAAGACAAGGTACTTTTATGGGGGAAGAGTTGTAAAGACAGGATTTGAGCTGAGTTTTGAAGGAAGCCAGGGAAATCAGGAGGAAGAACCCAAGAAGGAAGGCATTCAAGCATAAGGGATAGCCAGTGAACGGACATCCAGGCATGGAGAAAGCAGATGGAAAGTCACATGCAAGGAATAGCAAGAAGGCCAGTATTACTAGACTAGAGAGCATATTGAGGAGAATAAAGTGTAAAAGGATTAGAAAGGTAGGACAGGCCTACATGAAGGGCTTTAAAGCCAAACAGATTTCATTTGATCCTGGAGGTAACAGGGAGCCACTGGAGTTTATTGACTAGGGGAGTGACATTACCAGATCTGTGCTTTAGACAGATCACTTTGGCCAGTTCAGAATTTATTTAATTGTACTATTATCTAGTACAAAGAGAGCTGGATATTCTTTTTTTTTTTTTTAAGCAATTGGGGTTAAGTAACTTGCTCAAGGTTACATGGCCAGTCATTATTTATGTGTGGGTGCTCATTTTCTGAGGCTGGGACCGATCCCAGTTCATCCTGACGAGGGGCTGGCGCTTTTACTGCACCACCTAGCTGCCCCTAGAGCTGGATATTCTTAAAAGGTTTTGTTGTGGGCCATGGTGTCCTGATAAATTATTATTATCAACTGAAGGAATATGGCTGTCTAAGAAGCCTAGACTACTACTTTTAAAATCACAGCATAATTTCACTTTTTACTGTTTGCTGGAGGCATAGAAATGTTTTCTTAATATGTGAAATGGGGATAAAAGGACCTATAGTACTTAACTCACAGGTTTATTATGGAGATCAAGTGAGATATTATACATAAAATTTTAATTTATTGTGTAAGGGATAGAGATTGGAATTGCTTGGAAAGCTCCTTGCTAAGGGAATTCCTTCTACCAATGCAGGTCAGTGCCTTGTGGCTATCTTGCTATTTATTCTCTTATATTTAGTATTCTATTATATTGGTATATAAAATATCTATGTAAAAGTATTAGTATGTAAGATCCTCTTCAGTATAATTCTATTAGCAGACAGGATGAAAAGATGATGAATACTTTATCCTGTTCACACTTGATTTGGATTTCTTCTGCTAAGTCTTCTACATTTTAAGAACCTATTGTTATATATTGCTTGGGTACTATGAGTATTTAGTATGGCAATTTCCATTTAAAATATTCTCCTTGGGGAGGCTAGGTGGCACAGTGAGTAAGAGCACCGGCCCTGGAATTGGGATGATTCGGGATCAGTTCTGGCCTCAGTACTTACCACCGACACATAAATAACTACCTGTTTAACCTTGAGCAAGTTACTTAACCCCAGTTGCTTTAAAAAAAAATATTCTCCTTAATATTTTAAAAACCAATGTTTTGTCTTGGCCTGGAGGGCAATTGGGGTTAAATAACTTGCCCAAGGTCACATGGCTAGTTAAATGTTAAGTGTCTGAGGCCAAATTTGAAATCAGGTCCTCCTGACTCCAGGGCCAGTGCTCTATTCACTACATCACCTAGCCGCCCCTGAAATTTGGCATATTCTTAAAGGTCGTACTTTATGTTACAACATTTTGTTAGCTTTCTAAGATTACAGCTTATTTTCTATTACAACAGTGGATTTTGGAATCAGAACACCTAGGTTTAGATCATAGCCCTGCTTCTGTGACTTGGTAGATAAATCCTAGAGTGTTGTTGGGGATACACAGAAATTAAGTCATTTGATAAGGGGTAGCTATTTAGTGTGAGAGGCTGGATTTGAATCTAGGTTTTCCAGACTCCAAGTCTAGGTCTCTATTCACTGCATCTATTACTACATTAATAATATATATTGTAATGATATCCATTATAATAATACATATATGGTTCTCTAATTTCATTCATCTAAATCTTCACTACCCAACTAGACTTGAAAATTCCTTAAAATTGGATATCTTATTTTATATATATCAAAGTGCATAATAATTTTGATTATATTAAATAAAAAAGTTCTTGCACAAACAAAACCAATGTAGCCAAAATTAGAAGGAAAGCAGGAAACTGGGTGGGGAGGGGAATATTTTTAGCATTTCTTTGATAAAAGTCTCATTTCACGAATACATAGGGAACTAAACCAAATTTATAAAAATAAAACCCTTTCCCCAGTTGATAAATGGTCAAAGAATATGAGGGGGCAACTACATGGTGTAGCAGATAGAGTGCCATGTCTAGAGTCAGGAAGACTAATTTTCCTGAGTTTAAATCTGACCTCAGACACTTACTAGCTGTGTGACCCTGGGCAAGTCACTTTATCCTGTTTGCCTTAGTTTCTCCACTATAAAATGAATTGAAAAAGGAAATAGCAAACCACCCCATTATATGCCAAGAAAACCCCAAATGGGGTCATGAAGAATCAGATATGACTGAACAACAACAAAGGATATGAACAGGAAGTTTCCAGAAGAAGAAATCAATTTTCATATGAAAAATGTTCTAGATCACTAATAACTTGAGAAATACAAATTAAAACGACTCTGAGGCACTTCACACCCATCAGACTGACTAACATTACTAGAAAGGAAAATCAGAAATGCTGGAGGGGGATGTAGAAAAATATAGGCACGAATGTATTGTTTGTGAAACTTTAAAATGATCCAACCATTCTGGAAAACAATTTGGAACTATGCCCAAAGGGCTATAAAACTGTACATACCCTTTCATCTAGTGATACCATTACTAGGTCTATATTCCAAAGAGAGCAAAGGAAAAGGAAAAGGACCATGGGTATGAAAATATTTATGGCAGGTATTTATATGGTAGTAAAGAACAGGAAACTGAAGGGATGCTTGATTGGGGAATGGCTGAATACGTTATGGTATATGATTGTGATGGAATACTATACATAATAATGAAGGGGACAGTATCAGAAAAAAAACTGGGAAGACATATTGGTGCAAAGTGAAGCAGAATTAGAAGAATATTGTACACAGTTATAATAATAATCAATACTGAAAGACTTTGCTACTCTGATCAATACTATAATCCAAGACAGTTCCAAAGGACTAATGATAAAAAATGTTATCCACCTATAGAGGGAGAACTGATGAACTCTGAATGCAGAATGGAGCACAATTTTTCTCACTTTCTTTATTTTTCTTGCCCCACCCCCAACATGGCTAATATAGAAATATATTTTGCATGACCACATATAAAAGAGTTATCTTATTTCTTGCCTTCTCAATGGGTGGGGGAGGGGTTTCAGGGAGGGAAGAATTTAGAACCAAAAAAATTTTTTTGAAAGTGCCTAACATGGGGTTGGCCCAAAGGAGCTGTTCAATAAATATTGATTGATTGAGTAATTGAATGAACAAATGAAACATTAAGTGCTTTTTATGTGCCAATCATTATGCTTAGGATAGAAATATAAAACATGTAACTTACATTCTAATAGGATAAGGTAACATATAAAAGGGATTAGTGACCAGGAAGTTACATTGTGGTTTGGAAATGTATACAGAGGGTGAATGGATGTCCACCCACAGGCGTGTAGACTGACACATTTTTCCAATAGAGATGGCTGTATTATTTTGGTTATAGTCCCAAAAGTGGAAAGGGGGAATGAGGAGAGGAATTGGAGAAAATGTATATAAAGTTGAGGTGCATCCAACAGGGGAGCAGAGACAGTACTTTGTGGAGATGCAGAGAGGAACAGTATTTCAGACAGCAAAGCAGATTCTGTTACAGAGACATCTGGAAGCAGAAATCACCCACTAGAAGGCAAGGCTGGCAAAAATATAGATGTATTTGACTCTTTCCCTACTAATAAACTATATGTAATTTATATCCTTCACAGCTATGTCCAGGAGTCAATGAGGCACAGCCAGACCTCAGATTTAGTTATCCTCAAGCAGTCTGTAGCATCCATGCCTGGATGCTATATTTCTTATCATTCTGGATCAGAGAGAACAATGAAGAGAACAATGAAAGAATATGGTTCAAGGCCACTTGAGGAGGACATTGTAGCTTAACCTGCAACTCACCACTCTGAGACTAGAACCAACTAACACAGGTACTAGGTTGATTTACATTAGTAAGATGTGGTCAAAAATCACTGGACTGGGGAAGTTAGAAGATCTGGGTTAGAGTTTCACCTCTGCTGTTATGAGCTGTGTGATCTTGAGTAAGTTATTTACTTGTCTGAGCATCAGTTTCTTCATTTGTAAAATCAAGATGTTAGATAAGATGAACTCAGAGACCACTCCCAACTCTGTTAGTCTATGATATATACTGAAGATCAAGTCATGTCCTAAAATAGGATATATTTCTACTGGAACATCTTTATAGACTGCAGTTGGTCTGTAAGTCAAGTCTAATGAAGAATAATGATAAAACTTCTTTTCCTATCAGAGAAGGCTGTTACCCTATGAAAAGGAATAAACTAATCACCACTCTTGTACTTTACTAAAAAAAATACTAATAGTTAATTCTAAGTCTCTGAATTATAAATCAAGAGATTTTAACTCCAGAATTTAAGACATTAGTTGGTTTATTGTTGTTGTTTTTAAAGAAAGGAATAGTGTGCCATTGCTCCTTGGAGAAAAGAGATAGTTTGGAGAAATTCGAAGGGATCAGGCAGTTTGAATCTACAAGAGCCAACTAACCTTGCATGACTTGAAGAGATCTTGGCAGAGATCTTGGGAACAGTAAGTGCTGTTGATACATCTAGCCTAGATTCAATGCTTAGCTGTTTTATCAAGACTATAGTGGATGTAACATCTGGAGTGCTACTCACTTCACAACTATTAGGGATTTGGATATAACAAAATAGGAAAAGGCAGCCAGAACATTACTAATGTTCTGAAACAATAACAAAGTGCTTGTTTATTCATCAGACGGCAACAGTGTACCTCAAAAGAAAATTCAATGCTTGATAACTTAGAATCACAAAATATTAGAGCTGGAAGGGAATTTGGAGGTCATCTAGTCATGTTTTTACTTTACAAATGAGAAAGCTGAGGCCTAGAGAGATATAAAATAATTTGCAGAAGAAAACACTGATGGTAAGACAGAGAATAGAACCCAGCTATCCTGACTCCCAGTTTAGGGTTTTCTACAAGTGTCATTAAAGGACACTTTTTAGAGTGAAGAATATGGATTAAAATATATGGATTATAGTGTAGAAATTATTAATAAGAAAAAAGTGAGGAAAACCAGAGGTATGAAATACTGGTTTAAAGGAATAGGAATATATTTGCCTTTTTAATAGCAGGTTCTACTTTCTGATTGAATGTTTCTTGCTTTGAGGTACCTCATTATAGAAATATCCAGAATTATATCAAATATAAATTGAAGGGTGATTATCTTCTTTATCAAAATAGTCTTCAGAAAATGATTAATCATAATAAGAATATTCAATAATCACAGGGTTCCTAGGTGTGAGACAACAATGAAAGAAATTAACATTTCTTTCATATTGCTAAATGTGTGGTCTGTTAATCTATATGAGTACTCTTAGTATCATCAATACATAGTAGGCACCACCCCTATTTGCCACTCCCCCTCCCACACATCCTTCTGTTTCCTTTCAAGTCAAGGGAAGTGAGAGGGGCAGAATGGAAATCTTTGGTTGTGATTTGTAGGAAGTAGTCAGATACCAACTATCCAAGGCATTTTATATCAGGAGCAAGTAAATACTCAAGGGTGCCCCTATTTAAGGGAGCATAAAAACAGAGAAAACCTTGGAAAAATCTGTCTGAGAGTCTTGAGGGAAGAGAGATAATTGAAAAAACAAACACATCTTGCATTAGGGCTCTCAATTAACAAGCATTTTATTAAGTATTTTTTCTATTCTGAACATCTTACTAAATGCTGGGGATACAAAGAAAAAGATAGTCCCTGACCTCAGGTGGCTTATAATTTTATAGAGGAGACAACATATACACAAATCAGCACATATAAGATAAATACAGTGATTAAAGGTAGACTTTGAGGGAAAGGTCACATAGAGGAGATGGCTTGGACTGAGTTTTCAAGGAAGCTAGAGTCTAACAGATTAAATGAAGGAGCATTTTAGTCATGATGGTCAACTAGTGCAAAGCCTCGATTCTAGAGAAGAAACATGGAATAATGTGAAGAACCATGACAACATTTGTTTCAGTTAGGGGCTAAGAGAGAAAGGGAGGAGAAAAAGCACTTTAACCAGTAACTCAAAGGTGAGGAACACCATCACAGGACCAAAAGTTGAGTCACTGTTTATTGGAAGCATTTGGCCAGGCAAGATTTCAGGTAGGCACAATTACATATAGTCTTAGATCTATAGCCTTATTTTGGAGATAGATCATGGTCAATGGTTGCCATAATTTGAATATTAGGTGGGGAAAGGGGCCTAAGGTCTCTGCTTAGAAGAGAATATTTTCCGTGATGGAAAGCAAGCTAGAGGGGATGAGTTTTTAAGTAAAAGCAAAGAGAATTATAGACACAGAATTAAGGCATATGTTGTCAGACTTAGCCAATGTGTTGCTTCATTTTGCTTCTACTTTTTTGCTACAGAAGAGAGTGGGGGTAGAAACATTGTGGAGAAGTCATAGTGAGGTGACATTTATATTAAATTAAACAAAAGTGTTAAATTGGGTTATTTTAGGTTCCTAATCTAAAATGCTATGAAATTTTACAGTTTGGGTTTCAAAACCCAAAAAAGTATATGTATGTTTGTGTGATACACAATTTTTCACCCTAAATAAAAATTCTCTGTAACATTTCTACTTAAAAAAATCAAAGTTTAACTTGAAAAATTCAGAGTTTACCTGGATCATGGTTCTAAATTTAGGCTTTTTACTTCTTTTTCATATCAAATTTGTTGCCCCTTGTTTGGGGCTGGGCCTAAGTCAAACCTGCCTCTGGGAGTTTGTATTCATATGGAACAAAATGAGACATTTATAGGTTATTCAACAATAACATTTAACGAAAGGAGATTTACTTAGATTTACTTAGCTTTCACAGAAGAAGGATATTCAACAAGGATAGACATTAGGAACCTTTTGAGTTTATCTGGGTACCTTTTTTAAGGAAAAATTAGTCTAAAAAAACTGCAAGGGAGAAGTTAAGAGATTGCTCTTTTAACACTTCTGTTTGTTTCTTTTCCTTTTTGATTCCATATTGCTTTTTGGAAGTGTCAGAACTGGAATATCTTTTAGTTTAATGACTAAGTCAAAATTTAGTTAATCAACAGAAGGTATTCTTATTACAGCCAAGGCCTAGGTAAGTTATTGAATTTGGAAGGTGCCTAGACTCCAGAATCAAATGGAAGGAAACAATAATCGATTGCCTTCTGGAAAACTCTGCTTATGCCAAGGTATAATAGGAATTTTTCTAGTCTGCTATTTAGAACTGGCCCAATACCCATAAACACAAAAAAGGAGTGTTTTCTTTAGTTATTTTGGGGAAATGAAGAGGCTCGTAGAAGGAATGGGGGTAGATAAGAGAATAGTAAAAAGTATTCCCAGAATTCTCTTAATGTTAGTGCTTTTCCTCTGTTGAATATTTCGTTTATCCTGTGTGTATTTTGCTTGTACATAGTTGTTTGCATGTTGTCTCCACCATTAGACTGTGAGCTCCTTGAGAGAAATTTTTTTGCCTTTTTTCTATATTCTTACAACATAATCCAAATCTGTTTAAAGCACTGAAATTGTACTTATTTGGAGCAGTTTAAGTTAAGTTTGACCCTAGGTGGACTGATCTGGGACTCAGGGACTTTGGACAAGAGGAATATAAAACAAATTTTTAGGACTTTGACAAGAAAATCTGAGACCTCAGAGAACCTCTTTGCTTACTGCTTTTTAACTTTCTTGACACTGGCTTTTATTTGTTTTTAATCTCTGAACTTGTATTTAATTACTTGAGAACTACTTCTGCCAGAGGGAATTGGAATATACTTTTAGTAAAGGGAATGTTTGTTTTAAACCTTGTGCTCCTGAATGACCCATTGCCCAAGATAATGACTAGCTCCTGGGATTAATTTGCTAATATCTTAAAGAGCCCTTCTACAAGGGCCTCAGTCTCCTGCAGAAAAGCACTCATTTTGCACATATTTCAGAGAACTTAGAGACTGAACCATGAAAATTTTGGAGTTTAAGGGGGGAAAAAGAGGGGGCTACAGCTATTTTAGAAAGGTACAATTCTTTAGTGTAGGATGCAAATTTAACATGAATTCTTTAAAGATACCATTAAATCTTTCGGTATTTGTAAGATGGCCTCACAACCAACGTATAAATAATTAGAGGTGAGATGAAATTTATTTGATTTATGCCTGATCTTATCCTAGCTGAAAAGTTCTCAAAAACTGAGAGCTTTGGCTTGTTCAACCTATATATCATGTAATTATAATAAAGTTCGCCACTGGAGAAAATTCCAGATAATGCACCTTCCTCCTCTCTTTGCTAAAGTGGAGGACTATAGGTGTTGAATAGTATATGTGTTGTTAGACATGTTTGATTTTGTTGAACTGTTCTTACCCTTCCCTTTCCCCTCCCCTCCTTTTTCCCTTCCCTTTTCTCTTTTCTTCCTCTTCTCTTTCCTTTTTAACCTGTTGCAAGAGACAGATTACTGGGTGGGGAAGGGGAAGATATATATTTGGAAATGAAGGTAATATAAAAATAAGATAAAATAACAAAGCTATACATTAACTCAAAAATAATTTAAATTCCTAAGCACCTTTGTTTTACTTCTATCTACTTGTCTGCATTTCTTTGATCTTTGATGGAATTGATTCAAGTAGTTCTTCAGGTAAATTAAGCTGATGATGCTTTTTAGCTATGATGAAAGTAAAAATACTTGCACTACTTTACAGAGCTGTTATGGAGAAAGTATCTGTTAACTTTAAGTTGCTGTATAAACGTAGTTGCCATTCCATATGGTTTCATCTCTGTGGGTACTTCTATCCATGAAGAACAATCCTGGGCAAGTCATTTAATTTTTTTGAACCTCAGTTTTCTAATCTATATAATGAGGGGGTTGGATTTAGTGATCTTCAAAGTCCTTGCTAGCTCTAAATTTATGATGGACGAATGAAAAGCATCTACATAGTGACTTTGTGCCAGCATAGTAGTAAATTTTGGGACACAGACTGGGGACACAAATAGAAAAAGCCAAATAGTCTCTACTCCCAAGGAATCCTCCCTTTAAATGAGGGAGACAACACATAAAAAGTGGGGGAAAGCCCTGGAGTCTTGATAAAAATAGGCAGATGTAAGCCTCATGAGTTATATCACTAGATCAGGTGACAGTGCTGGGGAGGAGGGGTGTGGAGAGGGGGTGGGCAGGAATCCCCAGAGTAGATTGTAAAGTCTAGAGGACTTCAGGAGGCAGTGGCAGGGTAGATGGTAAGGCCTGGATGTCTTCTACCAGAAAGAATAGAGTTGGCAATTCCCATCTTAGCCAAGCCATGTAAGCAATCAGGCAGCCCAAATTGTTTGCAGGGTAGGGTGGGGAGAGGAAGGCAAAAGAAGAAGGTGCTGTTTTCATTAGTAATGATAACCAGATCAACACCTGGTGGTCAGCCTTTCTGAACTAGGCTAGGCCTCAGATGACATTCTGTCACTGGACTCATACTTGAAACTTTTCGAGTTTGGTATAACCTAGCAGAACTTACTGTCTACTGGCATACACAGTCTTAGAGAACCTAGGGTCACTTTACATCACAGTGAAGTAAGAGTAGAAATCTATCATTGTTGTGATTGCTAATAATAAGGTTTCAGGCCAAGAGTGGAGTCTCATTACTTATCCAGTAGGCTATGGAGGGGTTTCTTTTTCAGTTATGGGTGGGACTCTGAATTATATCTAACTTAAAGATTCTGTGATAATAAAACGGCAGTTTTAGTCTTCTCTTTTGCATCCTTCCTCCTAGGTTGAATGTGTTGCCATGAAGACAGATTTTTTTTAAACCTAATTTAGATCTCTAAAGCTTTAGATCCTGTCTCTTTACAGTCCCTATGACTTTAAATTTCAGTTTCCTCAGCTACAAAATGAAAGGCTGAATTAGATAGCTTTTGAGGGCCTTCTGGCTCTAAGATCTTATGTTCTGAGTTCAATGGCTTAGGTTTCTGGTGGGAGGAAAAAGGAATGAGGAGGTGTGTTGTGTAGTGCTGCGGGTGGGTGTGTGTGATCACTGTTATGTCAAATAACAAAACTGTGGAATATTAGAGCAAGGGCTCTTAGAGAACATAGTGTAGAAAAAAATCAAGAGGTAAAATGACTTGCTCACTGTCACACACTCAGTGACAAAGTCAGAATTAGTGCCCATCCAGGTTCCCTACTATTCTTATTAGTCTAGGTCAGGGTGAGGAACCTGGGGCCAAAGGTCTATGTACAAAATTGGTCATACCTATTGACTGCAAAAAAAGACCATTTGTTTGGGATATTTAAAAGCATGGGTAATCTTGAAATTTTTAGATTTTCCTGAAACAGAGCCCTTAACATGAGCTTTAAACACAGGAGGTGCTCAATAAATACATCTAAGGCTTTATGAGGCCTTTTTTCATCCTCTCATTAGTGTGCTCTTTCTTTAAATTATATTGCATATACTTAACTGTTTATGTATAGTCTCCATAATTTGATAACATGCAAGCTGAAAAATAGGGATAGTTGCATTTTTTTTTGTCTTTGTATTCCCAGCATCTAAGCCCACACCTTATACAGAGGAAGCAATTAAATGTTTTTTGAATTGATCTTTTAAAAACTCTTTAGTAAAGATTGAAAAGGAAAAAAATAAATATGGCTCAAGGAATTTTGCAAAATTTCTTTAACAGTTACTACTTTTATTCTCGCTCTAAAGCTTTGATTTTTTCCCTATCAAGCTAGCAGCACAGAAAAATAGGACAAAAATGCTTGTTTCATTTTTGAATATTATTAAAAAGTCAAGAATTAAGTTTTTTATTTTGTTTTTCCTTCAACTAAGGTCTTGCTCAGATGTTCCATCATGGCACTGAAGTGATCCTGTGGAGTATAAACCCTGATAAGTCCTACTAAGTTGAAAACCTCTAACAGGCTAGGTCTGAGTTTGGGCAATCACTAGAAAGTTGGCTATAGGATATTTTAACTAAGGTAACTAGTGCAGTTATTTGCAAGATATGGAGATATTCCAATTTGTATCATTAGAGGGAGCATATAGATAAAATCATAGAACTTAAAATATTGAATTAGCTATTGCCTGTTTTTACACTGCAAAAGAGGTTCCTTTGCATGTTAAGCAATTTTCTTTTTCAATATTTTTCAAATATTTATTATTTATTCACATCTGTCATTTTTTTTAAAATTTTGAGTTCCAGATTTATCCTTTTCCCCCATCCCTCCCCCACCCACTGAGAAGGAAAACATTATGCCATGTAAAACATTTCCATATTAGCTATATCATTTTTTTTTAAAGGAAGCTAGAAAATTATGCTTCAATTTGCATGCAGAGTTCATGAGTTCTCTCTCTGGAGGTGGATAGCATTTTTCCATCGCCAGTCTTTTGGAATTGTCTTGGTTCACTGTAGTAGATCAGAGTAGCCAAGTCTTGCAGTTAATCATCTTTTCAATATTGCTGTTATTGTTTACTATCATGTCCTGGGTTCTCACTTCTCACTTGCCATCAGTTCATATGGGTCTTGCCCTGTTTCTTTTGAAAGCACTCTCTTCAT
Source organism: Gymnobelideus leadbeateri (assembly GCA_011680675.1). Lineage (NCBI taxonomy): Eukaryota > Metazoa > Chordata > Mammalia > Diprotodontia > Petauridae > Gymnobelideus > Gymnobelideus leadbeateri. The sequence goes on along the minus strand of WOXC01005051.1, from coordinate 363,147 downwards.
CATTTCTTATAGCACAATGGTATTTTTTTTATGATTAGAACTACCCAAGTCAATGTTGAGAATTATATTGCATGCTTTGTGAGGGAATATATAAAAATTGTTTGAGGTCTCTGGTGGATAGAGGTCTGGCTTTAGGGAGACTGAGGTTCAAAGTCCTGCTTCTGACACATAGGCATTTCTCCAAACAACTCTCTAAGAGCTATATACATTATGGACCAGTTTTACATCTGTATTGGTATGGTGGATTTCCACACGGGGAGAACCTCATAATAATAAAATAATCCTAATTCTAGCCATCCTTTTTGAGCAGGAGATATGGTCAGACCTCAACTTCAGGAATATCACTTGACAACTATGAAAAATGGATTGGAGAAGAGAAAGAAACCAATAAAGAGTTGCTTGCAGTCCAAGTAACGGGTGAACACCTAAACTAAGGTGGGAGCTTTGTGTGGTGGGAAACTTAAAAGATTTTGTGCAGGTAGAATTGAGAGGAGTTGGTTTAACTGACTGGATATTGGATAAGGAGGAGCTGAGGAGGAGACTGAGGTTGTGGTCTTGTGTCAGGAAAAATGGTGGGTGGTGCCTCTGACAGATGTAGGAAAGCTAGAAAGAGGTATTTCAGAAGAAAGATACTAAGTTTTCTTTTGGGCATGCTGATTTTGATATAACTAGGTGACATCCAGTTGGAAATGTCCAGTAGGCAGTTGGGAATGCGGATAAGAGAACAGGAGGCCAATGAGGATTGGGTTTGGGCATGACACATAGAAATGATCATTGAATCTGTGGAAGCTCGCAGGGTGTAGAGACAGAAACAGACTGAAAGACATCTCTGGGGTACACTCATGCACAGGGATGAGACATGGACAATCCCAAATCAGGGAGGAGGGGGTTCAGCTGGTCACAAAAAGAGGTCCGCAAGGATGAGAACCCATTGGATTTAGCTTGTCCATTAGTGGTGATAAGGCGCTGGCCTTGGAGGCAAAGCCGGCTTCAGATACTTACTAGCTGTGTGACCTTGGGCAAGTCACTTAACCCTGTTTGCCTTAGTTTCCTCATCTGTAAAATGGTCTGGAGAAGGAAATAGCAGAGCACTGCGGTATCTTTGCCGAGAAAACTCCAAGTGCGGTCATGAAGAGCCGGACTGGACTGAAAAAGGAGCACTTGTGTGTATCCCTAGCACGTGGCACAGTGCTTGGAAGTTAAAGGCAGAACAGGCAGGAGTCAAGGGTGACAGCGGATCAGCTTCAGAACCGAGGTCCGCTCCCCGCCCGAGGCACAGCTAGAGGCTGGCCGCCCCAGCTGCACAGCTAGAGGTCAGCATTCCCAGAACCCATGTAATCCTGCAGAAGGCTGACGCGGGGCCAGGGCGGAGGGAAGCAACGGGGCATTCGAGCAGAGGGAGAGCAGGCAAAGCGCAGGAGCTTTCTGCAGTGACGAGAGCAGCGGGAGGCGCTCGCTCGCGGGCTCCCAGCCTCGGCGGAGGCGCCTGACGCGGCCCGGGCGCCCTGACGCGTAGGTCACGTGGGCTCCGGGCGGCGGCGGCCGAGGCGGCTCGCGCTGGGTTCCGGCTCCGGCTCTGGCTCGGTCTCGAGCAGCGGCTGCCGGGGGCGGGAAGGAGCTGGGCCACTGTGGGGAGCGAGGCGGCCCCGAGAGGAGCTCCGCTGCATGGGGCCCCCCCGCCGCCGCCTCTGTCTTCCGCGGCCGCCGAGGGGGCCTCAGAAGATGCCGCAGTCCGACTGTCGGAGCGCGGTGTTCCTGGGGTGCCGGCCGGTGGGTGAGTCATCGATCCCCGTCACCCTGGGCGCCTTCCCTCTCCCGAGAACTGGGTGGCGGCCGCGTGGCTATCCTCCCCGGCGTCTGAGCCGCGGGCGCGTAGGAAGTGCTGCCACTCAGCGGCCCGTGGCTCCGCCCCCTCCTGCCCCCGCCCCTCCCCCCTTTCCCCTCTCTCTCCCTTCTCTCTCCCTTCCTCTTTCTTTTTTCTCCTCTTCCTTCTCAGTCTCCTCACCTCCTCTCTCCCCACCTTCTCAATCTTCCCCCTTCCTGCCCTCTCCTTTTTCTTTCCTCTTCCCTCCCTCTCCCCTCCTTTCCCTTTCTCTCTCTCTCCTTCCCTTTCTCTGCCCTTCCTCTCTTTCCCCTTCCTTACCTCCCTCCTTCCCATTCTCCTTTCTTTTTTCTCGTCCTCCGCTCCTTTCTCCTCCCCTCCCTCCTCCCTCCCTTTCCGTCTCCCTTCCATCTCCCCCTTTGCCCCCCTGTTCCTCAAGTCTTTGAAGGGCAACCTAAAAGCAATCCAACTAAACCGGCCTGACCCACGGGCCTGATTGGGCACTCAGGATTCCCTGCAGCCTTCTGTGTCGTCATCTTTGGGGACTAGTGTTCTGGATGGTGACCCAGTCTCCCACCCCCCACTCCCTTTAACTGTTGTGCTTGTGGTTGGAGCTGAGAAATTGGGCTAAATATCATAATTGGGGTTTTTCCCCCAGTATAGAAAATGATAGTTGAAGTTGCTCCTGGGACATACTCATTTTCACAGCGTCCTTAATCCATAGAGCTGGAAGGGGCCTCAGAGAACACACATTCCAGACCCCTGCTCTTGCAGATTATGCAGCTGAGGCCCAGAGAATCAAGTGGCAGTTAGTAAGGGGACAAAGCTCGGATTTAAAACCAGGTCCACTGACCTCTGTCACATTGCTCTGGATGGAAACGATGAAGAAACGAGATCTAGGACTTTGGGGGTCTGACCATGGGTTACTTAAAAATCCTCAGGGGAAAAAGATGCTGCTGCGGGGATTTGGGGGAAAGAGTTTCCCAGAATTACAGAATTTAGAGTTGGATGGGCCTTTCAGTGGAGGAGACCCGATTTCCAGGTTTGGACAGCCCTAATTATTACAAAGTCTGGATTTAAATACTTGAACACTGCTATTATGCCCCTTCTCTCTTCTGTTCTCTAGAACATTACCAGTTGTTTCAGTGAGTCCTTCACCAGGTTCTTCATCATACTGGTTGTTCTCCTTGGTTTTCGAGCCCCTTAAGCTGTGGGGCCTCTACTTGAATACAACACTCCAGGGCAGAGTCCAGCTACTCAACACAACCTTATTCCTGGAAATGTTTTTCTTAATGCAGCCAAAGTCACATTAATTTTTAGGAGGAGAGGTAAAGCAGTAGTATGACATAGTGGAAAGAGCATTGGATTTCTGTTTGGATCTAGGCTCTGCTGCTCCTTGTGTGACTGTTAGGAAAGTGGCTTAACCTTATTAGGCCTCGGTTTCCTCCTCTGTAAAGCAAGGGAACTGGATTAGATGATTGCTGAAGGACCTTCTCGATTAAAAGATTGTTATCGGATAAATTGTAGATACCAGAGGGACTTGTTTTTGAAGGGCAAGGGACAAGGACTGGCAGTGTTGTTACTGAGGGAGATGTATTTTAAAAGCAATTTTAGTAGAACAGGAGAGGAAAGAAACTTAGTTACAAAGTCTAAGTGTGATTGAGATTTATTCAGTGCTACAAAATCTTTAGGAGAAAATTTTTGTGTTATTGAAAGTTAAACTTGTGATCCAGCATATAGTTCTGAGCAGTATTAGAATCTTTCATTTAAAAGTATTTTCTTTGACTTCCTCTTGTATTCTAAATTAATATAGTGTAAATAATAAATACTGAGGCATATTGTAACAATGATCAACTCTGAAAGACAGCTACTCTAATTTATACAATGATGCAAGACAAGTGCCAGATGATTCACAATGAAAAATACTCTCCACATTTAGAGAACTAATGAAGAGCAGCCTCACTGCAGATTGAAGCATACTTTTTAAAATTTACCTTATTTTTCCTGCTTTACATTTATTTGTTTGTTTGTTTTGCAGTATGGAAATATTTTGTGTGACTTCACATGTATAAATGATAGGTATGGAAATATTTTGTGTGACTTCACTTGTATAAATGATATCGTGTTGATTGCCTTCTCCATGGGTTTGGGAAAGACCTTGAGGAAGAGAGAATTTGGAACTCAAAATTTTAAGAAATTAATGTTAAAATAAATATATTAAAAAAATACTTAGTGTGAGGTGTCCTTAACACTGGTATCTACTGGCCACAAATGTCCCATAATTTGGTACAATTAAAGCGTCTTGTTGAAATTTCATTTCATGACTGGTAGCTTTACATATTACGTTTTGGGGGTATGGGGGATTTTTATCGTGTTAACCCATTAAATAAATGAAATATTTTGTGACTTGGGCTAAGGAATTCATGAAAGATAGTACATTGGAAAGAATCTATAGTTGAAGAAGACTTGGGCATCATTTAGAGGGTCATACAACTAAATTATTCACTCATGATCTAGAGAGCCAGTACAAAGAGAAAATAAATACTTGGAAGAGCTGACACTAAGGATAAGAGAGATTCTTTCAGTTTTTGGCAGGCCCAAAGTAACTTGTACTTTGAGGATATGGATGTATTCTTGAACACACACACATTATCTTCACTTGCATAGGTGCTTATCTACCTGTCTCCAAACATTTGTGATATTGGAAAGGGATACCAGACATCATAGTCCATAAGAGTCTTTATGACGGGATGCCGTTGGATCAGATACAGTCTATAGATAAATATTTTCTCTTCCCTCTTCCGTCCTCCAAAGGGATGGAGTGTTGGGCCTAGTCAAGAAGACTTAAGTTCAAGTCCAGACTCAGTTATTAACTGTGTGACCCTGGACAAATTATTTAACCTTTTGGCCTCAGTTTCCTTATCTGTAAAATGGGGATATCACCTACCTTACAAGGGTTGCTGGAAGGATTAAGTAGGATGGTATTTGTAAAGCACTTGGCATAGTCCTAGCACATTGTATGTACTTAATAAATGCTTATTCCCTCCTCCCTGTCCTTCCCCTCCTCTTTCAGATAGTAAAGTATATACTAGAGACAGAATATCAAAGCAGTGGTGGAAAATTAAGGAGTGAAATCATTCACATGCCCTTTACACAAATGGACACAATCTTTCACATATAGTTGTTTCCTCATATCTAGTTTTATGACCCATTTTAGTGTAATAGTGTTTTTTGTTTGCAGTCTAGAATTATTTTCCTTTCAGTGACAAAAGACTATATATTTACCAATGGGTAAACAGTATATTAGCAGCCAGAGGATTCTGAGAAATCTTAATGCCTGTGTGCTTTGTCCTGAAAAAAGGAAATATCTAGTTTTTGATGTGGAATTTACTGTACATGCAATATTTTAGTAGAGTGTGAAGGAGGAATGGAATGTCCCTGACTCTCTCTTACATTCCCAAAGATGCACTCACAACTCTGTAGATAAGATCTTTATTTCATTTTATTTACATTGGTTTGTAGGTTCTACATTTGTGTTTTATCAATGGTTGTTTCTGGTAATATGGCACCAAAAAGCTGTTTCCCGATGTGACTAACAGATGTGATTACAAAGAACAAACCACAACCAATGTGATTTTTTTTTCCATATCATTTTCTTTGAATCTTATGAGTGGGTGCTCATCAGAAACTAATGGTTCATTTACTATCATATTAGATAAGGGAATTCTAATAATTTGCCTGCATAGACCCTCAAATATTAATTTGTCACTTAGTATCATAGATTTAGAACTGGAAGAGACCTTAGATTTAATCTCATCTATGCTTTGCATTTTACTGTGGAGAAAACAGAAATAGAGAGGCTGTAATTTATCCAACATAGTAAACAGAAGAGCCAGTATTCCACTTCAAATCCTTTGATTCCAAATAATAAAGTATATACTATATATTTACTATACACACACACACACACACACACACACACACACACACACACATATAGTAAAGTATATACTTTACTATAAAGAGAGCAGGTAATAGTACTTTTTCCCACTGTACCAGGCAGGGGTATTTAAAAAACCAACATTAGTTGAAAACCTTATGTACTGTAAATGTCTGACAAATACTTGTTTTCAAGATGCTGATGCCACTCTGTATTGTAGTGAGTTAAATTCCTCATTTCACTTAAGAAAACAACATTCAATGTAAAGGAAAATAATCAGATTGATGCTTGAGAGAACAAAAATGATATGCTTTGTAATTAAAAATTTCAGTGATTTCTTGCAAAATTATCTTCAGTGCTTCTCTGTATTTCTTTCTCTTTTTTGGATTTAAGGTGACCTTTTAATGTCTACCAAAGATATCTAATAATTCACTACTAATTGATGTGATTCTTTATTGGTAGAATGAGTAAGGAATGAAACCACACATCCTTAAAATAAGTATTTAAGTATGAGTTTTAGACTTTGCAAAGAATTGTCAAATACCACTAGATTCTAATGTCCAGTATATTTTATGTAATGTTGTTCTATACTTGAGAAAGGTACCCAGAAGACTTTTGCAAAAACTACTCTCACAGAGAGGTATAGTTGCAAAATGGATTTGCAAAGACAATCCATGCAGAGACTACCAGAAATTTCATTAAAAACTGACAGGTAACCTGATGTTTTGGATTATGTCAACACAACTTCAGCCTTTGTTAGTAACATTCAAAATTCATAGTGAATGAGACTTGTAATCCCATTAATAAATAATTCCCAAGCATTTGCCTTCATTGTAACATTACTTTTTTTCAATACCTTATCCCACACTTGTTCTGTTTATTTTCCTCATCGGTTCATAACACTTTGATGGACCTTTTCTTCAGTCATTTTTTTTCATAGTTTTTTTGTGAGAACTTGAATATGTTAAGATTAATTTTATATAATAAGATATATCTGAATCTGTCTACATATATACATTTATGTATATTTACACATACATTAATAATCAGATGATATATATTGATAATCAGATTATATGCAAATACCAGAATATGTATATATTATCTATATTATCAGATTATATAAAAACTTCTATATGTAAATATAATGTACATTACATATTATACACACATTTATCAGATTCTGTATATATCTATATGCATACTTCTTGATAGAGTTAATCTTGGCATGGTTAATTTCTCTCATGGAAAACAGTGAAAAACCAAAAGTACTATTGAAGAAAAAGATCCTCATAGTGTTATCAATATATACATATATATTAATAAACATAAGCTTATGAAGAATGTATATTTGTATTTAAGTTCCTTTTTTCTTTAAAAGTTTTTATTTTGAATTTAGCATATTTCCATTTATAAAATAGAACAAAAAATGTATGTGAAACTACAAATTTCTATCATGTGAGGGGGTTGGGGTATTTTTTTAAAAAAGTTTATAATAAATTCAACTTTTAAAGCTTTCCTATTTTTCTGTTTCTTTTTAAACTTCTTTTCCCTGCTGTGCATTTAAAAATGCTTCAATGACAAAACATTATTACTAGCTGTCCTTTCTCCCCCAAATGCTGCCTAGCAATGAAAAAGAAAGAAAAACAGAAGTGTTCTAACAAATAAGCATAGTGGAACAAAAGAAATCCATAGATTTGCCATGTGTGTCTCATTTTGTACTTTAAGTACATCATCAACCCTGTGATGGGAGACAGGTAGCATGCATCACCACTGGTTTCTCTGGAGTGTTGATTGGTCAGAGTTCTTAAGTCTTTCAAAGTTATTTTTCTTTAAAATGTTGTTACTATATAAGTTATTCTCCTTGTTATGCTTCTTTGATTATGCATCTATTTGTACTTTATTTTTTAGTAGGGCAGTAATATTTAATTTTCCTTTTTAATACATCATATTTATATTATCTTTATTTTGTGATATGTAAAATACTTTTAATAGGTGGTTGAAATGTTTGTCTTCTCTGAGTTATAATTCATCATCTTCTGATTATTAATGTATTTTATACTTCTTCCTTTTTTTCTCCTTTTGCCAAGGTTGGTGGGCATTAGCATATGGAAAGATTGCATGTGACAGTGAAAAGATTGCTAGACTTAAGAGATGTGGAAAAACTGTAGCACCAGTGCAATATTTATAGTGCCTACGATCATGATAAAGACCATGACTATAAGTATCGCGTGACATTCCATCGCAAAATATGCCAAACTCTTTAGATAGAGCACAAAACTGAAGGATTTATTAGACACCAGAAAGCTGAATCCCAAAACCAGTAAGCTGATTCCATCATAGTACCAAAGATATTCAGAAGCCATAATAATGCTGAGAGCCACAGCATCCTTCAGCCTTCCCACAATCCAAGATCAATTTTTGCTCACAAAAGTCTCTATCTCCTTGCTTGAGCTTCTCTGTACCCAACTGTCTCCAACTATCTGGCTAGCTCTCTACCAGCTTCCTGGGGTCTCTGCTTCTCCTCAGTAAACTCCTCCCACCTCAGGCTCCATGTGATTACATTCAGCCTGTCAGGGAGCAGAGTTTATCTTCACCGCAGGGGAGGTCTTCAAACACCCTCCTAGGTCCATTAAGGGGCAGGGAAGATCTTCAAATTCCCATTCCCCTTACAGAGAGCTGGGTTCAGATCCTTTGTCTGACACTAGCTATGTGGTCACAGACTAGTCATTTGACTAGACAGTTAGGTTTTATATTGGTTTGAGTTCTGAGCCTAGATTAAAGAACATCTGAGTTCATATTTAGCCTCAGACACTAGCTGTAATCCTGGGCATGTAACCCAACCACTCTGCTTCAGTTTCCTCATCCTTAAAACAGGGATAACACCACATACTTTACATCTCAAAATGCCTCCTGTATTTTTAATTTGCTTAATAAAATTATTTATTTTAAGAAATTATTATTTAATTATATTATAAAGTTACTTATGTTATTTAAAATTATAAAATATAAATAAAATATAAAAAACCTGTTTATATTGTTTAAAATAATTATAAAATTATAATTATAAAAGGTATTATTTAAAATAATAATTCTTTTTTTTCCTTTTTTTGGTCTTTATTAATTTGTTTGTTTACTTTTAGTTTACAAGATTCAGTTCTTTTTTTTTTTTTTTTTTGCTTTTTTTTTTTGGAGGGCAGTTGGGGTTAAGCAACTTGCCCAAGGTCACACGGCTAGGTTTCTATTTGTGTGTGCATTAAGTGTCTGAGGCTGGATCCAAACTCAGGTCCTTCTGACTCCAGGGCCAACACTCTACTCACTGCGCCACCTAGCCGCCCCCAGACAACACAAGATTCAGTTCTACAATCCCTTTGAGTTTCAAATTTTCTCCCCCTTGCAATCAAGTATAGGATCTGCAAATACTTCCACATTAGACATTAGTCAGGTTATAAAGAATGATTGTAAAGGATGGAATGAACAGTGGAAAAGAGGAAATAAAACCAAGCAAGAAAAAGAAAGAGAGCAGGTAATTTGCTTCAATCTGCATTCCAACTCTGTTCTTTCTCTGAATGTAGACATCTCTCTCTATCATGAGTCTTTTGGAATTGTCTTATAACCCTGCATATCTGAGAAGAGTCCAGTCTGTCAGAGTTGGTCATCACACATATGTTGTGTCTGTGATTGCATACAAATTTCTCCTGGTTCTGCTCTTCTCACTCTGCATCAATTCGTATAAGCCTCTCCAGGTAAATATGAAGTCCATCTGCTCCTCATTTCTTATAGCAGAATAGTATTCCATTACATTCATATACCACAGCTTGTTTAGCATTTCCCCAATTGATGGGCACCCCCCTTAATTTCTAATTCTTTGCCACCACAGAAAGAGTTGCTATAAATATTTTTGTACATATGGGTCTTCCTCCCACTTCTGTGATCTTTTTGGGATACAACCCTAGAAGTGATGTTGCTGGGTCAAAGGGTATAAAATTATTTATAGCTCTTCGAGTATAGTTCCAGATTGCTCTCCAGAATGGTTGAATCAGTTCACAACTCCACCAACAATGCGTTAGTGTTCCAATTTTTCCACATCCTCTCCAGCATTTGTCATTTTTCTGTTTTGTCAGCCAATCTGACTAGTGAGATGTGGTACCTCAGAGTTGTTTTGATTTGCATTTCTCTAATCAATAGTGATTTAGAGCATTTTTTCATATGCTTATAGATATTTTTAATTTCCTCCTCTGAAAACTGCCTGTTGATATCCTTTGACCATTTATCAATTGGGGAATGACTTGTATTCTTATAGATTTGACTCAATTCTTCGTATATTTTAGCAATGAGGCCTTTATCAGAGACATTGGTTGTAAAAATAATAATTCTTAAAGATTGTTTTAAGGATAAAATGAGCTAATATTTGTAAAGCACTTTGCAGACCTTAAAATACTCTATAAATGCTGTATTATAATTATTGTTTTTGTTATATACTTTGAATATCATTTTCCTCACTGGTAAAATGGGCATGATAATAATAAAATTTCCTGCTGTTCCAGCCTCACAGTATTGTTGTGAGATACTGTCTGTAAAGGTCCTTTGTAAATTTTAAAGTGCTATTTAAATTGTTGGCAAGAGCAATAAGCTATCAACTATTGAAGTAGGAGTATACAAAAATAGCATTTTTTCTTCAGGAAACTTGACTATTTTTTTGGAGCAACTTGAAAAATTGACTTTAACGCATATTTGATAGTTGTTCTCATTGTCCAACTCCTCTGAAAGTTAGGTGACCTTAAAGATTAGAGCTACAAAGAATAGATCTGTGTGTCTCTTTGAATATTATCTTTGAAGTTGAATATTTTGTCTGGAAGATAGTTGTGAAGATTTGCTGTTTCACATTGATTATACTTTTAGGAACCGGCCAATTTCTCCACAGAGAAGATACCGTGGATGAAAACTACTCTGGTATCTCTGAATTGTTAAAAGATATGTGAAATGTGTCCATCTCTGTGACAGTTTGGTCTTCTTTTTCATAGAATCAAAATTTTGAAGCATTATTACCATTTAGTCTAGTTTTATCCCAACTGACAAATTTTTCTGATCAGCAAAAGAACAAGAAAATCCAAAAAAACTGACTGCCTTTTCTTCTTGTATCCTGGACCTCCAATTCTTGGTTCCCTCTTCCTTCTAGGTTTGTGGGCCCTACCCCCTGAGCCACTAAGGCAGTGATGATTGAGCAGGCCTTGTTAGAGAATTTATGTATTTTTCTAATCCATGGTAAAACTCAAGTGGGGAAACAATGATGGTAGTTTGCTTCTCAGTATGGTATCTTGTTTTATAATGTGATAAAATCAGGACTATGTACCCCTGCCTAATTAAGTAGGGGTTCAAATTTACTAAAATATTTTTAGTAAAAATATTTTAGTAAATATTTTTTACTGTAAAATATTTTACTAAATATTTTACTAAAATACTTTCAAATTTACTAAAATATTTTTAGTAAAAAAACGATAATCCCAAGATAATTTATTATACTTTTGGACTCTTTGTGTAGAAAATTATTCCTTATGTCGAGGCAGAATTCACCTTTTTAAGCTTCTAACTTTGAATTATAATTTTACTGTGATGTATAGGATAGAGTTAATTATTATTATTATGTCCTAGATGGAAAGCATCATCATTCTACTGTCTTCAGATTTGTTAATTTTCTTAATTTCCCTGTTTCTGTTAAAGGTACTATTAATCTTACATTGACCCATTTTAAAAATAATTTTTGACTCATCTTTTACCATCATTTGAGTACTTAACATCAGAGGTTCTTTCTTTACCTTTTGTATTATGGACCTGTTTGGCAGTTTAATGAAAACTAAGGATCCTTTCTCAGAAGAAAAATTTTAATTTAAAAATTTAAATTTAAATATAGTACACGGTTTACAAAAGAAACTAACCATATTGAAACACATTTTTCAAAAAAACAAAACAAGTTCATGGACAGATCCCAGGCTAAGAATTCCTGATCTCTATTCTGTTAGTTATGATGTTCTGGTGGAGCTTTCTTGAAATGTTTCTTGTATTCATCCTTTTCTAGTACACTTTCACATCTCATCATATCATGTGTGGCTTATTATATAACTATCATGGTTTCCCTTTCTTTTCTCCTTTTTATTCATTCTGTAGGTTGCAGTCTAGTTAGTTTTCTCAAAATATTGTTTTTAGGTGGTAATAGTGGAAAGAAAAATGGATTGGCTCAGGACCTGGGTTCTAGTCCCATCTCTGATCTTGGATAAGCCATGTCATGTTGCTGGCCTCAGTTTCCTGATTTCTTAAATGAGGGCATTAGATGACACCAGAAATTCCTTCTCAGGTCTTAAATCAGTGATCAAATGAATATTTCACTTGCTCAGAATTATCAGATTATTTCACTTGCTTTATTGTCTTCCTGTTGATCAGAGAATAAAAGACTGACTCCCTCTGTCAGGTAGTAAAGATCCTATAATCTAGATTTAGCCTGCCTGTCTGACCTTATTTCTTATTATTCCCTAATATGATCCATATTCAGCCAGGCAAGTCTCTTGTCTTCTGAGTGCTGTTTATTCTTTCCTTTTTTATATCTCTTCTGTTAACTTGTGCACTCCTTTCTTCCATCCATATTCTTCCCTAACCACTGTATGGCTCTCATATTTCTCTCTCCTCAGAATTTATGTGGGTGCTTAACATTTGTAACATACATGTTGCTATTTAATCACATACCAGCCTCTTTTACTTTTAAGAAACTTCCATATTTTTCTATTTCCTGTCTCACCAACAAGATTGTAAACTTTTTTGGGGGGTAAAGATTAGAGGGTAGTGCATTAAAAAATAACTGTAATGCACTTGTGAAATATAGGCTATCCCACTTAAATGGAGCTGTATGGAATACATTTTTCCTGTTTTATTGAATTAAGAATACAGGCAGCATTGTGAAGTATAAAGAAGGCTAGACTTGAAGACTTGGGTTCCAATTTCTCCTCTAACTCTTTCTAGTTCTCTTACTTGGGCATGGCCCTTAACTCACTGTTCCTCAGATAACTTCCTAGGATTTATCTAAGTCATAAATAGATATGTAATATGCATTTGTGGAGAGATTTTCCATGCTGGGAGTTCTGCTATATCTTTTGAGTATTGAAAATAAACATGTAAGGGACAGGGCTAGTGACTGGACCTGTGATTCCATTAATAAAAGGAACTCTGAGGTGAGGAAACACTCTACCAATGCAGATTGACACATTCTCTGTAACTTGTAACGTTAAAGAGTTTCTTAGGGAACCGAGAGGTTTGATGACTAAAGGTTCACAGATCAGTATGAGGCAGGACTTGAACCCAGGTCTTCCTGAGACCAATTCTTTAAACATTACACCATGATGTTTCAAATAGGCAATAATAGAAATATTTTAAAATATACTCTGTAATTGTTGAAATGGATTGATTTTGTTTCTAGGTGAAGCTATTTTATTAAATAATTGTAAATTTAAGAAATCCCTTTTTTTTTTGCTTTTTTTGGGGGGGAGGGGCAGTTGGGGTTAAATGACTTGCCCAAGGTCACACAGCTAGTAAGTGTTAAGTGTCTGAGATTGGATTTGAACTCAGGTCTTCCTGACTCTATTCACTATGCCACCTAACCACCCCAAGAAATCCTTCTTTAAAAATTACTTTTCTGGGGACAGCTAGGTGGTCCAGTAAATAGAGCATTTGTCCTGGAGTCAGGAGGACCGGCCTCAGACTTGTGACATACTTACTAGCTGTGTGACTTTGGGCAAGTCACTTAATCTTAATTGCCTTGCTTTTCCCCCTCCAAAAAATTATTTTTATTAGTATCTTTTATTTTTTTTACATTACCAAATATATCCCTTTCTTCTCATCAAGCCATCCCTTATAACATAGATGAAAAAAGAAAGAAAGAAAAAGTGGGGTACTAAAAACCAATAATATTTTAAACAATACTTTATACCCATAGCCTGCCACCTCTGTAAAGACAGAAGGGAGGTTTAAAATAATTACAAATTAAAGAAAGAATCATCTTACCACCACCCTCCAATCTGTGCTGCTATAACACATGACCTCTCAAATCTTGTTTGGTTTAAAGGCAGCTTAAATTTAGCATGTCTTTTTATTTTCAATGCTTTTTTTTTTAACCTTCCATTTTATGCTTTAGTAGTAAATTGTATTCTGTTTTTGGCTCTCATTCTGTTATGCTTTGAGAGAAAGCCATCTGCTCAACTGAAATGTTCAAAAGGGTATATTAGTAATGAAAATAAATGCAATTTTGAGTTTTTGTATGATGGCACAATTCAGATACCTAGTAAACATCCTAATTCAGTAACTTTTACTGAATAGGTACTCTGTTGAATAAGGTAATATGAAGAGCTATAAAGCCATTAGAAGACATGCAGTATGTACTTAAAGCAGAGCAGCAACTCAGCAAAGCCCAGTGTGATTTGATTAGAGACTGATTAAGCATGTGCTTTGTGCAGGACACAGCTGTGTGCTGGGGAGCTAAAGCTGAAAATGAAGCAGTGCTTGCTTTCAAGGCACTTGTGTTCTACTGGGGGATGCAGCATGTACAACTAAGTATGAGGTTATTTGAAGAGGGAGAGAATAGTGACAGTTGGGAGAAATCAGGAAGCTTTCCCAGGAGGTGATAACTGAGTTGAACCTTGAAGAAGACAGAGTCTGAGAGGTGGATGTGAGCAGAGTGCACATTCCAGACAAATAGAATAAATTCTTGGTTATCTAGAAAGGTAAGGGCTGGTATTTTGGTTAATGACTATCTAATACCATATATGAATTACTGATTTTCAGAGCATTTGAACCTAGTAAAGTATATTCAGCACAAAATCTTTTTGTGGGGAGGTGGTAGTAGTGTTGAAGACCTGTGATTTCATTGGTTTAGGGACTAGGGTTAAGTTCCTAGTGAAGAAAATCCTCTGTTAAAACAAATCTGTAAGTTGCTTGGGGACACTGAGAGGTTAGGTCGCACAACTAAAAATATATCGCAAAGGCAGAATTTGAACTCAAGTCCTACTCCCTAGCCACTGTGTCTTGCTATCTGTCTCCCTGATTGCTTGCCTCTCCCTGAATTTGGTATATTTCTCCAAGTGGTAGTAGAGAAGCTGTTCTGAAGGGGACTCTAATCAAATGAATTGAAAAAAATACCCCCCCCCCTTTTTTGCTTTTTGGAGAGCAGTTGGGGTTAAGTGACTTGCCCAAGGTCACACAGCTAGTTTTTGTGTTAAGTGTCTGAGGCTGGATTTGAACTCAGGTCCTCCTGACTCCAGGGCCAGTGCTCTATTCACTGTGCCACCTAGCCGCCCCTCCCTTTTTAAATAGTATTTTATTTTTTCCAATTTTTACATTCATCTAAAAAAATTTGAGTTCCAAATTTTTTCCCTCCCTCACCTCACATCCCTCTCTAAGGCAGTAAACAGTTTGATATAGGTTATATATGTGCA
This sequence comes from Gymnobelideus leadbeateri, assembly GCA_011680675.1. Lineage (NCBI taxonomy): Eukaryota > Metazoa > Chordata > Mammalia > Diprotodontia > Petauridae > Gymnobelideus > Gymnobelideus leadbeateri. The sequence continues at coordinate 347,909 of WOXC01005051.1, read as the reverse complement.
ATCATGTAAAACATTTCTATAGTAGAACTTATGAAGCAACTTACTGTATGGAAGGCATTGTGTTAGGTGCAAGGCATACAAAGACAAAAATGTAACATTGTTCTTAATAAGTTTACGTTTTGCTTTGAGGGATTTGTTCTGTGACATTTGGATTCAGAGGAAGGACTGCACTTGAAGACCTAGAGGGCCACAAGACCCCGGGTTCCTCACCCCTGCAGTAGTCCAAGCAAGTGACAAGGAGGATCTGAACTAGGAGGAGTTAGGGGAGTGACTTGTAGTGGCAATTTGAGAACAGGGAAATGACAGATGTGAGAATTGTGGAGGAAGAAATGACAAGATTTGGCAACTCATTTGTCATATGGGGTGAGTTAATAAAGAATTGAGGATGATGCTGTGGTTGTGAACCTGGGTGAGTGGGAAGAGGACTTGGGTTTGAGAGAAAGGACAATAGATAATGTAATGAGATCTGTACAGATCTCAATGCATGCATACTTAACTAGTTTTTGTTACTTATTCTGTTCCAATGAAAATCAAAGGTAGCCAGGGTCTTACTTGTCTGTTACAGCCACTAGGTAATCTGGGGATCAAGGTGTGAAGACATTGGGAGGGATAGAGGGGTATTTTACCTGTGTATGCACCCTGCTGTGGCTCCTGGATCAGTTAGGCTGATTAGATTATAATTGGCTATCTGGGCTATGCCCTGACATATAGACAGGAAACCAGCTGTTGAAAGGTATTGAGTGGGGGATTAATAGGTGAAGGGGGTAATGTAAATATATTGTAGACAAGCCTATGATTGACTTTCTTGAGGAGGTTGACATGTGATCTCTCTTCTTACTCTAATTTCTTTCTTTTTTTTTTTTTTGCCTTTTGGGAGGGCAATTGGGGTTAAGTAACTTGCCCAAGGTCACACAGCTAGGTTTTCGTTTGTGTGTGCGTTAAGTGTCTGAGGCCAGATCCGAACTCAGGTCCTTCTGACTCCAGGGCTGACGTTCTACTCACTGTGCCACCTAGCCACCTTTACTCTAATTTCTTGCCATGACTTCTTTAGGGTCATGCCACAGTCCTGTCTGGGTACAGACCCCTGCTTTGGAAACTGGCTTTGAAAGACCAGAGATGCTAATTGTATCAGGCAGACTACAGGGTTAATATTAATTTCTTTCTTCCATATCTCCAACAGTGATGATAGCAACACATACATGCCCATATTTTGCCATTCTTGTCTGTGTTCTCACAAAAGTTGCCACAAGAGATCCATGCAGTCTGTTGGAGGCCTTTCTTGATTTCTTCCATTTCCCTTAACATAGAGAAGTTACCAGTGGAGCACTCTGGTTGTCTATGTTGTCCCTTGCTCATAACTCACGAGCAAGCCATCTTTTCTTTCTGTCATACAGTCTTTTATGACATCCTTTACTCCTATTCTTTTTCAGAATTTCCCCTTAATTATGTATTACAGTTTATTCACACTTGCCATGTACCTTTCCATTGTGCTGTAATGTTCATCTTTAATTTTTCATAGGCAGTGGTATTGCATGTCTCCCATATAGCAAGACCGGTAAAATCTTAATATTGAAAAGATGGACCTTTCTTTTCTTTTTTTCTTTTAAACTTATTTATTTTTAGTTTACAACATTCAGTTACACAAGTTTTTGAGTTTCAAGTTTTCTTCCCCTTCCCCCTCCCAAGATGGCACATGAAACAATATGTTCACAATAGTCAAGTTGTAAAGAAGAATTATAACCAATGGAATGAACCACAAGAGAGAAAAAGAAACAAAACAAAAAGAAAAAGAGAGAACAAGTAGTTTGCTTCAGTCTGCATCCAGACTTGGTAATTCTTTTTCTGCATGTGGATAGCCTTTTCCCTCATGAGTCTTTTGGAGTTGTCACAGCCTTGTATTGCTGAGAAGAGCCAAGTCTATCGAAGTTAGTCATCACAGATACAATGTGTTTGTAATTGTGTACAATGTTTTGGTTCTGCTTCCCTTACTCAGCATTAGTCCATCTAAGTCTCTCCAAGTTATTATGAAGTCTGATGGCTCTAGAGGAGAAAGTAAGGCTGGTGACCTTGCACAGCCCTCCCTCACTCAAATCCAAGTCAGCTGCACGTCATGTCATCATTCCCCTGATGTGGTTCTTTTCCAAAACGAAGAACAGACACACAATGAAGTCTGTCTGCTCCTCATTTCTTATAACACAGTAGTATTTCATTACATTAATATACCACAACTTGTTTAGCCATTCCCCAATTGATGGGCATCCCCTTGATTTCTAATTCCTTGCCACCACAAAAAGCTGCTATAAATATTTTTGTACATTCTAGTCCTTTTCCCACTTCTGTGATCTCTTTGGGATAGGCCTTTGTTTTCTTTGGAAGCTTTGGGGTCAGTAAAAGGGCTTTGAAATGTTCTGAAGCAATCTAGCCTGCTCCTATAGGCTGGAGAGGTGGACATGAGAAGAGTTTTAGGCTGGAGAAAGTTTATTTCTTAATATGTCCAGAGAGACTAAAAAGGAGATTTATAATAAAATTCCGTAGAGGGAACTCCTAAATCTATGAGATCACAGATCCATTTGAGTATGAAATCATACTTTTAATATGTTATATATTAGCATAATATAAAGCTTGCTTAATCTAACATAGCAATTATATTTCGTATATCTGATTTTCTAAACTTAGCCTTGACTGTAGCCTGTAAATTTTCAGTGGGGCTTAAATCAGGTGAATTCCTGGCCATAGAAGTTTAGATTTTTCACCCTTTCATGATGTGTGTCATGGTGCAAGGCTGTGTTGCAATATTCTGTCTCCATTTGGGAATTTCTGTAATTCTAGAACAGTTCTGCTTCTTGGTGTATTTGTGTGTGTGTGTGTGTGTGTGTGTGTGTGTGTGTGTGTGTGTATTAACATTCATCATTCTTTTAATGGGGAACAAGATTTCTTGGCCTGCTGGAAATAAAAAAATCACACAAAACTTTTTCCCCCTCTCTGAATGTTTTATAGTCTGATGAAGATACCTGCATCTTATGGGATCATCTGGGCTTCTTTTAACAATGTTTTTGGTACAGTTTTGAATGAAAAAGTGAGTTTTATCAGTAAGAATTACCTTCTGACAATCTTTAGTATGCCATTCTTTTTTTTTTTTTTTAAAGCAATTGGGGTTAAGTAACTTGCCCAAGGTTACACGGCTAGTCATTATTTATGCGTGGGTGCTCATTTTCTGAGGCCGGATCTGAGCTCGGGTCATCCAAACTCCGAGGCCGATGCTCTTACTCACTGCGCCACCTAGCCGCCCCTTTAGGGCAATTGGGGTTAAGTAACTTGCCCAAGGTTACACGGCTAGGTTTTTGTTTGTGCGGATTAAGTGTCGGAGGCCGGCTCTGAACTCAGGTCCTTCTGATTCCAGGGCTGGCGCTCTATTCACTGCGCCACCTAGCCGCCCCTGCCATTCTTTATATTATCTTGCCCATGACAAACATTTTTCATCATAGCAAGTTATCAGCTTTTTTTTTAATCAGCTGATTTTTTTTAAACTGTCTTCTCATCTTTCTAATTTCAAGAAGTCTATACCATATGGTAGAGGAATCAGTAAGGGCCCTTCTAGCTGCCAGGTCTCTGAGGTCTCTGCATATTTTTTGAGGCTTAATTAGACTGTTTAGAGCAATGGTGTTTAGTTCTTCTCTGCCACCCTTCTTCACTTTTTGAGGGGAGGTGCATTGGTGAATGAATCTTTTTTCACCGTGAGTTTGTATTATCCTTGAGATGCTTGACTTCTTTACACCAACAGGTGTTAACAGGTTTTGAAGTATACTGTTTAAGATTGATAACTTTTGCATAGAACAATATTAAAATTAAAGTGAAGAGAGCAATGAGATGTTTATTTGTGTGGCAAGAAATCCAACTTTCAACTGACAGAGAAGTAAGGTGCTAAAATGACCTTAATCCATTTTCACATAGTCAGCCCAGTGTCAGTAGAAGCAAACATGCACAAGTATTGCTGTCACAAAATAAAGCTATATAAAAATTTTTGTTTGTCCCAAATAATTCATGCACCTCTATGTGTGGATACACACACACACACACACACACACACACACACGAATATATAATATACATGCACACACATTTGCATCAATTCCTACGACTCTTACTAGACTTTTCTGAATTGTTCCTGTTCACAGTGCTATTTTATTACATCCAGGAACCACCATACTTAGTTATGTATCCTCCACTCTTTCCTACTCCCATGCATTCTTTGTTTTGGGGGTAGGCTTTGAACCTTGCTCTTTTTTTTTTTTTTTTAAAGCAATTGGGGTTAAGTAACTTGCTCAAGGTTACACGGCTAGTCGTTATTTATGCATGGGTGCTCATTTTCTGAGGCCGGATCTGAGCTCGGGTCATCCAAACTCCGAGGCCGGCACTCTTACTCACTGCTCCACCTAGTCGCCCCTTTAGGGCAATTGGGGTTAAGTAACTTGACCAAGGTTACACGGCTAGGTTTTTGTTTGTGCGGATTAAGTGTCTGAGGCCGGCTCCGAACTCAGGTCCTTCTGAGTCCAGGGCCGGCGCTCTATTCACTGTGCCACCTAGCCGCTCCGAACCTTGCTCTTTCTGACTCTGAGGCCATCTCTATTGCACTCTCTAGCAACTACCTTGCCTCTCAACAAATATTTTCTTTCTTTTTTTTTTTTTTGGAAGGGGGAAAGCAAAGCAGTTGGAGTTAAGTGACTTGCCTAAGGTCACACAGTAGATTCAACAAATACTTTCTAACTGGATAGTTATATGATAAATGTTACCTCCATGTCATTAAAAGGTAAAAACAAAATACAACATACAACTCATTTATGTTCCAGTGAGTTTGTTGAAGAATATAGGTTACTGGAAGCCAGATTTTGTTTGTATCATGACTGCAGAGAGTATGAAACCTACTGGGACATCCAGATTTGACAAACATTCCTCTAGACCTCTTGAGTTGCCTGACCCACTGCTAGTCTTCCTCTTGCCTAGAACAACATTAGAATTTATTTCCAAACCTCCTGCTAAGTCTTTGGCAATGGTGTGATTTGATACTAGGTCATTCTGGTTTTTTGTTTTTGTTTTTTTTACAAATGCTTTATTAACTTCTGGTTTACATCATTCATTTCCACCAGAGTTTGAGTTACAATTTTTTCCCCATTTTTTCCCTACCCACCACCCCAGAATAGCAGTCCCATTAGATATCCCCTCATCCAATCTGCTCTCTTCCATATCTTCTCCCATACCCCCTTCGACTTTGCCATTAGGGAAAGGTGAATCTCTGAGTCCCAATGCCTGAACATCTTATGAAACATTTAATTTTAAAACTTCGATTTTCAGATCCATTCCCTTCCTCCCTTGTCACCCACTCCCCCTGAGAAGATAAGCAATTCAGTATGTGTTGTACATGTATAGCTATGCAAAACATTACCATAGTAGATATATTGTAAAAGACTGCTTATATTTCCCTCCCACTCATCTCACCTCCCACCTGGTCCATTCCCTACTTTGATACTGTCCCTCTTTGAAAGTGGGTACTTCTAACCTCCCTTCCTCCTAGAATGCCCTCCCCTCCATCATCCCGCCTCTCATCCCCCTTTCCCCTACTCTCTTGCAGGGTGTGATATTCCATTTAGTATGTATGTGATTCTCTCCTTGAGCCAACTTCAGTGAGAATATGCTTTTGCCTTTTTGCCTTCGTGTTCTTCCCCTCCCCTGCAACTACTTCCCCTTGCCTCTTCTACATGAGATAATTTGCCCTACCCTGTCTCTCCCCATGTCTTCTTGCCACTTTCCTCTCTTACCTCTTAACTTCACCCCTTCAGTATCATCCCTTCCCATCAAATTCAAGCCGTGCCCTCTATCCATGTATACCTGTAACCATATGCCCATATACCCTTCTTCAATTATTTTCATAATGAGAAAGGTTTCATCAGGCATAGATATTGTTTTTCCATGTAGGAATGTAAATAGTTCAACTTTGATAAGTTCCTTTTGATTTCTTTTCCTTGATTACCTTCTCAAGCATTTCTTGCTTCTTGTGTCTGAATGTCAAATTTTCTATTCAACTCTGGTTTTTTCCTCAAGAATGCTTGAAAGTCCTCTATTCCACTGAATGACCATATTTTCCCCTGAAACAAGATACTCAGTTTTACCAAGGGTAGGTGGCCCTTGGCTTTAGTCACAGCTCTTTTGCCCTCTGGAATATCATATTCCATGCCCTTTGATCCCTTATTGTAGAAGCTGCCAGGCCCTGTGCTATTCTGATTGTGTTTCCACAATATTGAAATTGTTTCTTCCTGGCTGCTTGTAGTATTTTCTCCTTGATCTGGGAGTTCTGGAACCTGGCTATAATATTCCTAGGAGTTTTCTTTTTGGGATCTTTTTCAGGAGGCGATCGGTGGATTCTTTCAACCTCTGTTTCCCCCTCTGGGTCTAAAACATTGGGGCAATTTTCCTTGAGAATTTCTTTAGGGATGATTTCTAGGTTCTTTCTTTGATCATGGCTTTCAGGTAGTTTAATAATTTTTAAATTATCTCTCCTGGATCTATTTTCCAGGTCAGTGGTTTTTCCCATGAGATATTTCACATTGCCTTCTATTCTTTAATTTGTTTGGATCTGCTTAACAGCATCTTGATTTCTCATAAAGTCACTAGCTTCCATTTGCTCCAGTCTAACTCTAAAGGAATGAATCTCCTCAGTGAGCTTTTGAGATTCTTTTTCCATCTGGCAAATTTGGCTTTTTAAGGCATTTTTCTCCTCATTGCCTTTCTGAGCCTCTTTTGCCATTTGAGTTAGTCTATTTTTTAAGGTGTTATTTTCTTCAGTTGACTGTCATTTCATACTTTTCTTGCATCTTTTTCATTTCTCTTCCCAATTTTTCCCCCACTTCTCTTATCTGCTTCTTACGGTCCTCTATGGCCCATAGCCAGCTTGTATTTTCATTTGGGGCTTTTGGTGCAGGAGTTCTGACCTCACAGTCCTCCTCCATGCTTTGATCCTCTTTTCCCCTAAAATAGGAGTCCAATGTTGAATTTTTCTGTTTCTTTTGCCTAGGCATGTTGCCACTTAATTACTTGATTTTGGGGCTTGTTGCCACAGTAGGACTCTGCCACCAGACAGGAGAGCTTCTGTCCCAAATGTGGGGTCTTCACAGCTTCTGCAGGTTGGGTGGCCTCTGTAAAGCCTCCACCCGCTCTGGCAAGCTGGATACCCACCCAAAATCTCCACCCCAGACCACAATCCAGATCCAGGCAGTTTAAAGCAAGAGCGATTAACCCCCAGGCTGATTGCTGGATCTCCCTACAGTTGGCTGACTAGGAGCTAGAGCTGCCAGTGACGCTGCAAAATGGCTTCTGTGCTGTGTTTCTTCAGCAGCTTTTCACCCCCAGGGGAAGAAGCCGATGTGTTCCCCAAATACTGGTCCCAAAGTCCATAGGGCATGAACCTCTCACTTTGTCCTAGGCATATCTGTGCTGATAATTCTGGAATCACCACAGCTGCTGGTGTTCTGGGGTACCTCCATACCGGTGCTGGCCCAGCCGCCCTAGGGCTAAAACCGAGGCTTACGTGGGGCGCCGAGCACGCTGTGCTGCCTGCTCTCAGAGTGCTGCTCTGGCTGCTCCCTGCAGGGCTGCTGGGCTGTCCTCAGCAGGAGGTTAGCTTCTCTGTGTCATTCTGTGGGTGCTGGGCGGTCATTCTGTTTATATAGAAACAAGGTCTTTGCTTCTGATATTACTCCTTATCAACAAAGCTGTACTTTTCTAGATTTCTTGAACATGTAAGAACACTAATTAGCCAGGGTATGTGTGCTAAATGCCAGTTGGCCAGGAAACTCATTCCTGAACTTCTAGACAGTTTTATTTTTACATGTGTGATTATTCCATGGAGTAACTCAGCCTTGATACATGTACAAGACCCTTAGGCAGTTTCAGAGATAAGCATCTGTTGACTTTGGGGTGTGGGATCGAATGAGGGGGGAAAGTAGTCTGTAGTAGAGTGTTTCTTGAATTATCTCAAGGATGATATAGTCACTGACATTGAGGAGTGAAGTTTATCTTCGAGTGGGGGCAGTGTAATCAGCTAGTGTACTACTAAGACTGGTCTTGAAAGAATCTACTTTTATCTTAATGTGTGGGCAAGGACATTTGCAGAAGTTCTAAGTACAAAAAAACCAAACAAAATGACCTTTGAGATTGTGGCATGCAAATTAAGGAGACTTCAAGGAATTGTGCTTTAAAGAAAGCTATTAACTCTTAACATACAACTGAAAAAAGATTACAATAAACCATCCTTAACATAAAAAGTAAAAGAAGTTTCCCAAAATGAGTAGTTGCAAATGCAACCAAAGTAGACAATGACTAAGTAATAATTCTAGTAATAATACTGATTCGATCCTTATCTTAGCCTTACTTCTAAAGGCAGAAATTTATTTGTCAGTAGTGGAACCAGGAATGTGGGTCACAGAAGTAAAAATGAGGCCCTGGCTTAAAAAGAAAAAAAAAGCTGTTTAGGCCATGCCTACCCTCAAAGAGTTCATATTTTACTATAAAGACTTAAAATGGGTCTTGGGGGGGTCTTAAGGAGAAGTCTAGGTAGCTCTTTGTTGGGGATGTTGTAGAGGTGACTCTTGCTTTGTGAATTGGGCTACATGTACACCTCATATATCCCTTGTGGCTTTGGAAATCCCTGGATTTCTATTTGACTATGGATTAAACAAGATGAGTTCTGAGACATTTTGAAATTCTTGAAGCTTCAGACTAAATAACTTACAGTTTATTCAACCATTTCTGATAGGACATATTTTCCAGATTTCATCATTCTGATTGTTTTACTTTAGAACTATACCCATCTGTCAATATCATGTTAAAATGTTGCACCCATGTGTACTGAGGTGAATAACAGGAAGGAGATTCCAATATATGCCAAAATATTTGTAGCAACACCTTAAAAATTTTAATTGATCCTTGTTGTTTGATATCAGCTGGTGGAACAGTTGAGAGAGTTATGCCTGGAGTCAAGAAGATTTGACATTAAGGGCATTTGTCCTTAAACACTTACTAGCTGTGTGGCTTTTGCCAAGTCACTTGATACCAGTAGCACCCATATCCCGGGATTGTGAAGATCAAATAATGTCTATAAAAGTGCTTAGCACAGTGCTGGTCACAGTATATATAAATTCTTATTCCCTTCCCCCTATTTAGCAAGTTATTTTTAATTTTAAGAGAGGCAGTTTCAGCAAAGCTAACCAAAAAACACATCAGTTGAGTCTAACAGTTTATTAAGTATGCCACAGCCGTAATGGGGACTGGTGCATGAAGGGATTAAGGTGCATTTGGGACAAACTTGATCATTATTGATTTACATAGAACTCAGTTTTAGGGTTTGTTTATTTTTTTGCACTATTTGCAGTAATATTATGTATGTTGTTTTCCTGGTTCTTCACTCCATAACAACCCATTTTGTCATATCAAAAAACTAAACCAAACAGAGTGTGTTAGTGTATGTGTGTTTGGGGGATGGATCTTTGATTGGGAAATCACTGAATCAAGTTGTGGTATATGAATATATGGAATCTTGCTGCATTGTAAGCAATAGAAAGTATGAAGAATTCAGAGAAACTTGGGAGTTGGTTCAGAGTTTAGGAAGCAGATCTGGATAAACAGTATGTATAATAACTCTGAGAATGAAAACAAAAACATTAATCTTCCTAAAACCATAACCTCCTTAACTTGTAAAATACTGGCTCTGGCTATATTTTCTTAGGTTTTCCAGAGCAGGTGAGGTATGAGACGAAACTAGTTTCTTTTGTCATCACCTGAGATTTCACAGGGAGGAGGAGCAGTGCACTGTTAGAAATCAACTCTTGGTCTGCTTCCACTCATGACTTCAAATGGGCTCAAGTCCTAATTAATAGTTTGCTCTTTGACTGCAAGAGCTGAAGAATGATTGAAGGAGAGTTTGATACACAGAGGATATTTAAGAAAAAGCAACTCTAAGCACAAAAGGTAAATAACTAAACTTAAAAATTAGATATTTTAAACTTAAATTTGAAAAGTTTTTTTTACTCAGAAGGAGAATGTAGATCCAGATGCAAATGTTTATACCAAGTGCATTTCCTAGTTTTGTAGTAAAAGATGTAAAATAGAAGCATATCAAAACTTTAGTTAAGCTCATGATTCATGAGGGAAATGTGTTGTTTTAGATTTAGAACAGCAGTTCTTAACCTGTGTTGCACAGCTCCCTTACTCTAATGGATGATTAGGGAAATTTCAGGGGATTCGTGAACTTGGATAAGAAAAAAAAGTCTTTAATTTCACTAATCTCTATCTGAAATTTAGCATTTGCTTCAATGATTTAAAAACATTATTCTGAGAAGGGATCTATAAGCTTTACCAGATTGGCATGGGGGGGGGGTTCTGTACACGACTTTAAAAAAGCTAAGAACCCCTGTTGTGTAGAGTGTGCTTTTAGAGTTATCTGTTGAATGTAAAAGTCTCATTTAGAAGATTTTCTTGTTAATTAAATGCCAAAGAAAAGTCTTTGGCAAATGAGTGGAACTACAAAACATTTTAATTATCAGGTTTTAAAACTCATTCTGTTACCCTTATGCTCTTTGGTATGGAAATATATTTTTTTCATTTCCTAGGAGAAAAAAACCCATCATCTCTTAAATCTTGAAATACATTTAAAAAATGCAATCCTGTATAAATTAGTGTTTGTATTTTCAGTTGAATAAATTATTGAGCGACTGCCAGTTGTAATGTAAATAAGTTAAGCAGATTTGAAGTTAAATAGAAAACACTATTGATTGTATGGAGAGAGTTTGAAAACAACTGGAGAGTAAAGGAGGAAAGAACTTAATGAAGTGTCATTTGTTTTTGTAACTTTTTTGGTTAAACAGTTTCTGGTTAAGAAAGATGTTGGAATTTCAGAACAGCTTGGAGAAATACAACATAGGAAATAATAAAGTAACTAACTGAAGGCCTGGAATGTATTATTTCTCAGAATGATTATACTCCATATCCAGAGTTCCCTGGGTAATAACATGATGTTATTGAATTACTCTAGGAAATTCACCAAAATCTCCAGTTTTTTTCTATTCTGATCTGAATCGATGTGGACATTTAAACTGAGTAGGAGCCTGTAGGATTTGTAACCTTGTCTTTGAAGTAGTTCAGATAAAAACCACTTTCTTTTAATAATAATACTTAATTCTAACAATGGCAATAGCAGTTATGCAATTTTTATATTCTCTTATTTTTATCAAAATGAAGAAAATTGTATTACTAATTTGATGTTCTTATACTTTCATACACTAAGATTTGATAATTTAAATAATAGTGTTGGTATCTTAAAACTGTAGTTGTGTATATTCTTGTACAAGGTATTTCCTGGTTTCATGAATTAGTATAGTAATGTGGTTCATTTCCCAAAGCTGACCCATTGTTAGTTGGGCATGTATCCCCAGTAGTAGGGATGAATTTAAGGTTTTCCATCTACTTTAGCCTTTGGAAGATTTACAAGATTGCTGACTGTAGAGGGCTATAGTCTTTGATTATGGGAGAGCGAAGTCAGTTGGCCCACATAGAAGCTGAACCTGTGACCTTGTCTTCATTAGCATGCTGCACTGCTCTAACTGAGCTAACTAGATACTTTTTGAAGTTAAGCACTGTTTCTTTTATACTTAAAGTTTATAGTTTTTCATTGCTTTTATGTTTATTTAAAATTATATTCTTGTTACCTTTGTTAGCATAGAAAAGGTGTTTCGGTGAGATACTTTATTGTCAGATTTATTTTTTGAATGAAGTAGAAACATGTAGCAATATACAAGCATTTAATAAATGCCTGTTAGGTGCCAGATACTGTGTAATATCAGGAATAGCAGTGTATTCCAGGAATTGATAAGGAATTATCTTATGAAAATATCATTCAACACTAAGTTAAATAATGTTAGATTTATCAAGAAACCCAACATATAAATCATAATGTAAATGTTAACATTTTAAGATTATACATTTAATAAGATAAAATAGCTTGTTAGCTTGCCATTCCCCATAGGCAGACCCACTAACCAGTGGTCTAGAAATTGCACAAGGCATCGTTTATAGAGGTAGATTTTTAGGTATTAAATATATACGTTCTTCACTTAATTCTATCCTTCCGTTAGGCTGGTACTTACTTCTCCTGTCATTTGAAGTTGAAAGTTGTATAAAATGTATTAATTCTTCTTGAATTTTTTAGGCTTGCCTGTTAACCTGTCCAGCTAGGCTCTGAGCCTTATAGCTTATGAGTTCTGCTTTTTAAAGTAAAATAGCAAGTAGCAACCTGTCTTCTGTGGTATGAATTATTTCACATAGTTTGTGAAGTTTTAAAATTTCTTCTGAAATACTATCAAGTTCATTATAAAGAAGCCTCATTTTCTAAAGGTTTCATTAATTGTGGCATCTTTGTAGACTTTGGTACATCAATTATTTGTACCAGCTAGTTGTGTCATCCTTGAACACAACAAACGACACACACACACACACACACACATAACACAAATATATATCTATATCTATAGATGCATACATATGTATTTATCTCATATAACTTATTTGCTCCCCCTGAAATTTTCACTCAAGAATGTGGTATACATTTTAGGAAGTACATGAGACTGAATTTCTGGTCAAACTAAGAAGAATTCTATAATTTATCATAATTATTAACAGTTTTCAGAAGTTACAACTTGTTAGCATTACTATTATTTGCTATATGTTATGTGGAATAGGAAGGAATTCTAAATATTAGATTACACATTCTTCATGAGGAATCAAGATTCTTGGTGTTTATATAATTGCTAGCATTACATAGAAATTGCTAGGTTTTTCTGATGCCATTGAAAATATGATGTGGTTAACAATTTTTCTCTGCCCAAAATGAGTATCATTTAACTTAATACCATAACCAATCTTTGTTGGATGTTGCCTGAAAAATAACAAAGTTTCTTTAGAATTTGTTAACTATCAAATAATTTACTTATGTGTTATTGACATGAGACTAGTATGATAAACATAGATTTTGATTGAAATATGCAATTATCAGTGAAATGCCCAAATGGTGAATTTAAGAGAAATTTGTTTAAAGATAGTGAATTTACTTAATGACGCTGTAAACAAAAAATTTAGTAATTTTGTGTTTTGGGGAAGGGAGAAAGGAAAGTTTACAGTTCCCACTGCCAGTTGCTACATTGATTATAGAATGTTTCTTTTATCTGCAAATGATAGGCTTTCATGGGAACTTAAATTAGAATTTTTTTGACTGATCTATGGGCTACTTCTTTAATTGGGAAGAGAAATATCTGTATGTAGATTTAAAGAAACTGGTATTATTAGTAATGTATCCAGATGAAGGAAAAAAATCTCCTTTTTTTAAAGTTATTGGGAGATCCAAAGGGTTTCAGTTGATTTCTTTGTCTGAAAACTGTTTCTTTATATCCTTTGTCATTCAAGGAATTACTTATGACTTGTATTCTTATAAACTCAGTTATCTACATATTTGAGAAATGAGCCCTTTATCAGAGAGACTTTCTGTAAAAATTTACCCCCAGTGTTTTGTTTTTCTTCTAATCTTGGTTGCATTGGTTTTGTTTTTGTACAACCTTTTTAATTGAATATAATCAAAATTTATTTTATATCTTGGAATGCTCTCCTTCTTCTCTTGGTCATAAGTTCTTCCTCTCTCCATAGATCTGACAGGTAAACTATTCCTTGCTCTCTTAATTTATTTATGGTATCACCCTTTATATTTAAGTCATGTACCTATTTTGACTTTATCTTGGTGAACATTGTGAGATGGTGATCTGTACCCAGTTTTTGTCATACTGTTTTCTGTTTTCCCAGCAGTTTTTGTCAAATAGTGAATTCTTGTCCCAAAAGTTTAGGTCTTTAGGTTTATCAAACATTAAGTTACTATGATTATTCAGTACTGTGTATTAGGTACCTAATCTATTCTACTGATACACCACTATATTTCTTAAACCAGTACCAGATTGTTTTGATGATTATAGTTTTTTTAATACAGTTTGAGATCTAGCATAGGTAGGCTACCTTCCGTCATATTTAAAAAAATTATTTCCCTTGATATTTTTGACCTTTTCTTCTTCCAGATGAATTTTGTTATGATTTTTTCCTAGCACTATAAAATTTTTGGTAGTTTGATTGTTATGGCACTGAATATGTAAATTAACTTAGGTAGTATTGTCATTTTTTTTTTTTATTTTGGCTTGTCCTACCTGTGAGCAATTGACATTTCTCCAGTTATTGAGATCTGTCTTTTATTTGTGTGAAAAGTGTTTTGTAATTATGTTCATATAATACCTGGATTTTTTTTTTTGCAGGTAGATTTGCAACTATTTATATTGACTACAGTTATTTTAAATGGAATTTCTCTACTTCTTGCTGCTAGACTTTGTTGGTAAAATATAAAATATTTATGTGGCTTTTTTTTTTTGGAAGGCAATTGGGGTTAAGTGACTTGCCCAAGGTCACACTGCTAGTATTTGTGTTGAGTGTCTGAGGTCAGATTTGAACTCAGGTCCTCCTGACTCCAGGGCTGGTGCTCTATTCACTGCACCACCTAACCGCCCCTACAGCACCACCTAGCCGCCCCTACTGCGCCACCTAGATGCCCCATGGCTTTTTTATTTTCTAAAACTTTGCTAACATTGTTAATTATTTCAGCTAGTTTTTAGTTGATTCTCGAGGATTGTTTAAATATATCATACTGTTGTGTGCAGAGAGTGATAGTTTCATTTTCTCATTGCTAATTCTTTCAGTTTCTTTTTCTTCTCTTATTGCCATAGTCAACATTCCTAGTACAATATTGAATATAGTGTTGATAATGGGCATCTGTGCTTTACCCCTGATTTTATTGGAAAGGCTTCTAACTAAATATCATTCTAGATAGTGCTTACTGATGGTTTAGATAGATACTACTTATCATTTTAAGGACAGATCCATTTATTCCTATACTTTCTAGTGTTTTAATAGGAATTAGTTTTGTATTTTGTCAAAAGCTCTTCCTAGCTTTTTTTTATTTGCTTTTGGAGGCAGTCAGGGTTAAGTGATTTGCCCAGGGTGACACAGATAGTTAGTGTCTAAGGCCAGATATGAATTCAGGCCTTCCTAAATTCAGGGCTGCTCTATCCATTGTGCCACCTAGCTGCCACTCACAAACAATATTTTAAAATAAAAAAATGAAAAGGAGAATTTAAAAAAGCAAACTCAATCAGCACATGAAAAAAAGTCTGACTATCCATGGGCAGTGTTATGTATCTGTGGACCTCCTTCTACCAAAGTGTGGTCTGGGGTTGTTTTCTACATCTCTTCTTTGGGACCATGCTTTTCTATGTAACATCTGCTGTTGATTAATTTGTGTTTTTTCTTTCTGTTTACATGGTTGTATTCTTTGTGTGTCTGGTTTTCTTGGCTCTGTTTACTTCACTTTGCATCAGTCTCTTTCTTTCCATGCTCTTCTGTATTTATCATATTTGTTACTTTATACAGTACAGTACCTCTGTGTAACACACATTTTACAGTTACAGAAACTTTTTACAGTTTCAGTACATCTGTGTAACACATTTTATTTAGCCATACTCCAAACAGTGAGCAGCTACTTTGCTAATATCTGTTAAGGTGTAAAATGATAGGTAGTATGGTGTAGCCTATAGAAAATGCCAAAAGCCATGACAATGTGGGTTCAGGTTCTGCTTCTGACACATACTGTCTATCCCTGGGTAACTTACTTAGCCTCTCAGTGCTCTAGGTAACTATAAGACAGAGGTTATTAACTTGAGGCTTATGAACTTGTTTTAAAGCTATTTTGATAACTATATTTCAATAGAATTGATTTCTTTTGTACCTTATGTATTTTACTTGATGCATTTAAAAATATTATTCTGAGAAGAGGTCCATAAACTTCACCAGGTTGCCAAAGGGGTCCTGACACAAAAAAAAGGTTAAAAATTCCAGCTCTGAGAATATAAATTGCAGAGAAGGGGCCAGCCTGTATTGGAAGAGTTAATTTCTTTATCTGCAAGTTCCCTGTACCAGTGAAATCATATATCCAGACTCTAGCTCCTAAAATATTTTGACTTTATATTTAACTTGTATTATGTATTTGAAATTTATTGTGATATGTGATTTAAGATGCTAGTTTAAAGTTTAAACTTTAAAAATCATTTTTCACCTGACTTCTGTTGAGTTTTCCTAGCAATTCTTGTTGAATAAAGAATTTTTTCCTTTATACTTTATGATGTTGTGTTTATGGAAGACTAGATCATTGTACATGTTGTTTTGGTGAGGCTTGCTAATTAAATAAATCCCACTAATAAAATTATTTTGTTTTTTTAAAAAATACAATGCCAGCTAATTTTGATAATTACTATTTGTAATGTAATTTGACCTCTACTGGGAAATAAGATATACAGGCACTGGGGTATAGAAATCCATCTTGCCCTATTAGAAAGTTAGGTGAGGGATGGTGGAGGATATAAGAGAGAGCAGATTGGGGAAAGGGGTATTCAGTAGGCTTGCTATTTTGGGGTGGGGGCTAGGGGAATGACCGGGAGAAAATTTTGTAACTCAAAATCTTGTGGAAATGAATGTTGAAAACTAAAAATAAATAGAAATCGACATTTTTCAAATATATATAATTTGACCTCTCGTAATGCCAAATCCCTCTATGTTAACTTTCCCCCATTATTTTTAGATACTCTTACATTCTTCCATGTGAATTTATTGTTTTGTCTAATCTTGTAAACTATTCCTTTGGTTATTTGGTGTAATGTTAAATTTGTATACTTAGTTATATTAGTGCAGCCTAGTCATGAACATTGAATACTTGTTTATTTTTTTATTTCTTCCTTTATTTCTACAAAATGGCTTTGTAATTATATCTGCATCTTGTGTATGTATCTTGGTTAGTTAACTTCCAGACAGTTAATAGATGCTGTTTTTAATGTCATTTATCTTTCTTTCTGGTTTCTGTTAGCAATATACAGAAATGCAAATGATGTTGGGGTTTTGTTTTGTATCCTATTTGACTGAAGCAATTGTCTTGCTTAATTTTCTCATAGATTCTCTAGGGTTTTCTAAGTAAGATCATATATGGAAATAGAGATAGTCTTCACTCGTTCTTAGTAATAAAATTATTCCCTTAATTTGTTTTTCTTGTTACTATAGTTAGGATTTAATACTATGTAAAGTGATATTTGTGACAATATACATCATTGCCTGATATTATTGGGAAAGCTTCCAGTGATTCTTCATTATGAATAATGCTAGCTTTTGGTTTTAGATAAAAGTTTTTGATGATGTTAAAGAAAAATTCTTTCAATTTCATGATTTTTAGTGATTTTAATTGAATTGAGTGCCATGTTTTAATGAAGGCTTTATATACCTCTAATCATTTAGTTTCTAGGTTTTTTGGGGGAGAGCACTTATGTTATTTTTTCATGTTCCTACTTTTCCCATTAGTGTTTGTCCTTTCATTCCTGCTATAAGTTTAACTTGATTATGATGAATAATTGCTAGTATCTTATAATAATATTATATCAATGTTCATTAGTGATAGTGGGATGAGTTTTATTGCTTCCTGATTTAGGAATCAGGTCCACATTTGTCTCATAGAAAGTATTTGTTAGAATGCCTTTTTTCTTTTTTAAAAATGGTATCAGTATTTTAAGTGGGTGATACAACTCTCTATAGATCCAAATCATAGAATCTCAGAACTGGAAGGAACTTCAGAGGCCATATGTTCTAGCCCATACGTGCAGATTGAGAATCCCATTTACCAAAGTCTGGTCATACAGACTTTGCTTGAAAATTATACTTGTTACCTTCTGCTAGATAGTATTCTCATCTCTTTCCCATTTTGACCTCTTGATGAACCAGTTCAGCTACACTATCTTTTTCTTTTGAATCCTTTGCCTCCTTATCATATCAAAGCTCTTTCTCTTCTAAACCCCAGCCTTAGATCACTCTCACCATCCTCTGCCTTTGCTCCTGCACATGTACTACTCAGTGAAGTTGGAGTAAATCAAGAAACCATATCACATACCTCACCCACCCCCCCATTCAGTAAACTCCATGGCTTCCCATCGCCTATAGGATCAAATATAAAACCCTCTGGCATTCAAAACCCTTCACAACCTTATCCCTTCTCACCTTTCTAGTCTTCTTATACCTTAGTCTCTCCCTCTCCCCCCCCCCGCCATGTATTTTGTGATCTAATGATCCTGGTTTTCTTGCTGTGACTCACAGAAGACATTCTGTCTCCAGACTGGGAATTTTTGCTGGCTGTCCTGATGCATGGAATATTCTCCCTCTTCACCTCTACCTCTTGACTTGATCCTTCAAGTCCCACCTTCTAGGAAACCTTTTCTAACCCCTCTAGTGCCTTCCCTCTGCTGATTATTTCCAATTTATCTTGTATATAGTTTGATTGGACTTAGTTGTTTTCATGTTCTTTCCCCATTGCCCTCACCCTGGTCTCATTGGACTGTGAGCTCCTTGAGAGCAGGGACTGTCCTTAGCCTTTTTTTTTTGTAACTTACTGCAGGTCTGGTACAGAATAGCTATTAAATGCTTATTGACTGACAGTTTATCAGTCTTTCTGAAAATGTGGTTATCAGAATTATGCACAGGACTTAAGAATTGCTATGACTGGGAAAATATCACCTTTTTAATGTCCTAATGTAATCTAAGATCACTGTAGCTTGTGTGTGTAGTAGCTTGTGTGTGTGTGTGTGTGTGTGTTGGGTTTTGGTTTTTTTTGCAGTCATATCATGTACTTAACTAATTTAGCCTTATGTTTATTAAATCCTCCAGATGATTTTGATATAAAATGTTGTCTAGTCATGTCTCCCATGTCTTATACTAGTGAGGTTGATTTTTTAACCTAAGCATACTTTATCCCTATTAATTTTTATCATAGATCTAGTACATTGTTTTAGCTTGGCAAAAGTATAGATTTGGCTAAATATTCTAGCTTGTTGAAATCTTGACTTTCATCCAACATGTTACTGTCCCTTCTAGCTTTGAGTCATCTGCAAATTTGATAAATATGTCTTGTATCCTTTAATTTATGTCCATGAAAAACATTAAAGAGTGCAGTGCCAAAATACCTATGTACTCCACTAAAAACCTCTTTTCAGGGTAGACTCTAACCGTGAATGACTACTTATTAGTCATTCATTAATGGTTAGCCATTAAGCTAGTTTTATTTTTTTTCTTTTTCAATTACTTTTTAGCATTCATTTTCTAAAATTTTGAATTCCAAATTCTCTCCTTCCCTTCAGCCCCTCTCCTACCCATTGAGCAGGCAAGCAATATTATCAGTTATTCTTGTGAAGTCATGCAAAGCATATTTCAATATTAGCCATGTTGCAAAAAAGCGGGAAAAATAAAGTTAAAAATATGTTTTAATCTGCACTTGAGCTAATAAATTAGTTTTCTGAAGGTAGATAGCATTTTTTCACCATGGATCCTTTTGAATTGTCTTGGATCATTGTCTTGATAAGAGCAGCTAAGTATTTCACAGTTGATTATTCTTATAGTATTGCCATTATTGTGTACAGTGTTGTCCTGATTCTGCTCATTTCCTTTTTTTTTTTTTTTTTGGAGGGAAGGCAAGGCAGTTGGGGTTAAGTGACTTGTCCAAGGTCACATAGCTAGTAAGTGTATCGAGTATATGAAGTCAGATTTGAATTCAGGTCCACCTAACTCCAGGGCCAGTGCTCTATTCATTGTGCCACCTAGATGCCCCTGATTCTGCTAATTTCACTTTGTATCAGGTCACATAAATCTTACCAGTTTTTCCCGAAAGCATCCTGCTTGTCATTTCTTATAGCACATAGAATTTCATCACATACCCATATACCAAAAGTTGTTTGGCCATTCCCTAATTGATAGGCATTCCCTTGGTTTCCAATTCTTTGCCACCATGGTTCATTTAGCTAGTTTTAAAATCATAATGACATTTTTAGTTGATATCTATCTGTGTGTAAAAAAATCATGAGAGATGTCAGATATCTTGCTGAAAACTAGATGTAAACTAGTCATACCATTCCGTTCAATTATCAGTCTGATAGCCCCATTAAAAGAGAAAGTGAAGTTTATCTGGTGGAACTTTTAAATGTTTTTATAAAACAATTACTTCTTAATACCACTGCCTTTCCATATTATCTTCCCCTGCAACAAAAAAGCATTTCAATAATACCTTCCAAAATAGTATCAGTATCTGGCAGTATTTTATTTTTTCCAATTACATGTAAATATAGTTTTCAGCATTCATTTTCATAAGATTTTCAGTTCCAAATTTTTCTCTTTCCTTTCCCCTCCCCAAGATAGCATGCAATCTGATACAGGTTATACATGTGCAGTCATGGAAATATATTTCCACAGTAGTCATGTTGTGAAAGAAGAAACAATAAAAGGGAAAAGCCACAAAAAACCAAAACCAAAAAAGAGTTAAAATAATATGCTTCTATCTGCATTCAGTCTCCATAGTTCTTTTTCTGGATGTAGATAAGCATTTTCCATCATGAATCTTTTGGAATTAGCTTGGATCATTGTATTGCTGAGAAGAGCTAAGTCATAGTTGATCATCACACAGTGTTGCTGTTTCTGTGTATGGTGTTCTCCTGATTCTGCTGACTTCACTTAGCATCAGTTCATGGAAATCTTTCTAGATTTTTCTGAAATCCACTCATCATTTCTTATAGCACAATAGTATTCCATTACATTAATATACCACTACTTGTTCAGCCATTCTCCAAATGATGGGCATGCCATCAATTTCCAATTCTAATTGTTGTCTTTTCTTATCTTAAGTACTTTACAAAGGGTTTATCAGACATAGAAAGGGTCTTCTAGTCTTTTTATGTTTTTTACCTACAAGTGACACTCAGATGGTCCATCTTGTTCTTTGTACTCATTACATGATAGATTCACTTCCTTTTCCAGTCATACATCTAGTCATATCTTCTATATAACTTCTTGTGTACAATTGATCGTTGGTAATGTGTGGCTGCCTGCTTTTCTTTGCACTTTTGAGTAGCCTGCATTTGTGGTATCTCAGAGATTGTGGTGTTCTAAGATTTTCAGTTATATAGTGCTGGGAAAATGTTGCTTATCAAAAGATGAACTTGTGCAGCAGTAGGCTTTTTAGCATCATTGGAAGTATTTTGCAGTTTCTCTAACATGATTCAGCTTGGTTTCCTCCTAATATTTGATTCCATACTTATCTCATTAGCCAACTTCAGTGCCTGTTCAAGATAGGTGTACTACTGACTTACTTGGTGAATTGAGCATCAATCTGTACTTCATAATTTTGTGTAATATATGTTCTTCATCCATCTTGATTTATCTAGTGTCAATGGCTACCCTAGTAATCCTTTAAATGAGTGTACTTCACTGAGGAGAGAGGTCCTGTAGTGTTTTGTGACTCAACATATTTAGCATAATAACATTTACAAGGAGGTACAAAGGGAATCCTTTTATTTGGACTTTGTGTAGGGCACAATCCTATATTAGCAAATAACTTTGATGAGCATTTTTTACCATAAATGAGAGAAATATGCAACTAAAGAATTTTGCTAAAAGTTTAATGCAAAATAGACAGAAAGGAGAGTAAAATTGCTATGAAATGCTATGTGAATTTAGAGAAGGAAAAGATCTTTTTTTTTTATTTGCCTTTTGGAGGGCAATTGGGGTTAAGTAACTTGCCCAAGGTCACATGGCTAGGTTTTTGTTTGTGTGGGTCAAGTGTCTGAGGCCGGATCCGAACTCAGGTCCTTCTGACTCCAGGGCTGGTGCTCTACTCACTGCGCCACCTAGCCGCCCCAGGAAAAGATCTTTAGGGGAGCTGGAGAGAAGAATTAAGAAAGGTGTCCTCCCAGGGCTAGCATTTGAATTAGTTCTAGTATTATAAAGAGAGTAAGGGCACTATGAGATATGGAAGTCAAAGGACTGTGAGATTTTGCAACAGGTGGGACAGTTTTTAGAAAGGATGCATCATGCTGTGGGGCTCTAGGAAGAAATAGTGTCAATTTAGGGGTAAGTGTTTGCACATTTACAGGATCATTAGAATCCAGAACTAGAATGGACCTTAGAATCATTTAAGTCTAACAACCTCTTCACCTCTCAGATGAGGAAAGTGAATTCTAGAGAGGCCAAGTAACTTTTTTCAAGGTTACCAGGACCTGGAACTTGAGTCCTCTAATTCCAAATTGGATGCTTTCCACAGTCCTAACTCTTCTAGGAGATGCCTGTAGTAGGGATAGTGAAGTTGGAAAGAATGGATTTGAGATACTTGCATGGTTATTAACAGAATGTGTGATAACAACATACAGGATCAATGGTGCCCATGATGTTTGAACAATTGGTTTTTTTTTTCCCTTCTTCTTAGTCCATGGTAGTGGGTATGGAATGTTTGTTCACAAATGTCTGTGTTGGTATGCTGGAGCAACTTCAATACTCAGGCACAGTAGATTTCAACATGTGGTAAGCTTAGTGATAAAGACACTGCTTCTAATTCAGATATGAGAGTAACAAAGGAATCTGTTTTACCTTTTCTAGAAGCTTAACATAAAGGAGAAGTAGGAATCTTAATATATAGAGAGAACAGCTTTCGGTTTAGGTTTAGGGTGCCTTTGAGCTTAGTGATTGATTTATCAACTATAATTATTGTGGAATAACAGTACTAATAGTAGTTGTAATTATGTATTAATGGATCAACTATTAATTGAAAGAGCAAATTAAAATTGGATTTTACTTTATTGAATCAAAGAGAAATCTTAGTGAAAAGTCTTTTGAATGCAAGTTCATGCCAGTTTGAAAATTTTTGTATGAAGTTTTCCAAGTTACCAAGAAACAGTGTTGTAGGACTGAGAGTTAAAAAGGGGCTTTACAAGTCAGTTCAAGCCTGTCATTTTTCAGATGAAGAAACTGAGTCCCAGAGATGCTTAATGAAGTCCCAAGATCATATAAGTAGTAAACAGCAGGACCAAGACTTAAACCCATGTCATTGTTCCTTGTGGCCACACAATGCCAAGCTTCCTTGACTTACTTTTGAACAAAGACACTAACTAGCCAGCTGAGAAGACTGTTGGAGCAAGCCAGAAGTTACTGAACTTTAGAACTGGTAAGAGGCTGCAGAATCACTGGGTTTGAAGTAGAGGTAATGAAAATAAGTGGATTTATGCCAAGGTCAAAAGTACTAGGCACTGTGGCACCAAGAAGATACAGCAAAAAGAACTTCCTCCTGCAGAAACTCTCCTAGTCTTTTTGTACTCTCTAAAGATTTAGAGAAATAAGCCTTCTCATAGCCATTTCATTAACACTAGTTCTAGGCTTGAACATTTACTTTTCTGCTTTGCTGTAATCAATCAATAAGCATTTATAATTTTTGTGTTTCAGGCACTGTTGGAAATGACCTGTATTATATTACTATACTTCCTTACCTCTCATTGAAAAAGCTGCCTCAGGCCCTGTTGTTATTCCATAAATATTTAAGGTTCATTATAATGAATTTATATTTCATGGGGCCATACTGTCATAGAGCTGTAAGGAACCTGAGAGATCATTCATTTTACCCTCCTTCATTTTACAGAAGAAGCCAAAGTAAAGTATGAAAGTGATTTGTCCATGACTTTGCAAAGTTAGGATTTGAATTCATAGCCTCTGACCCTATACCTAATACTTTGTCAACTATACCACACTATAGTCCCATTTTAATGAAATATAGCATGAGAGTATGAATTTATCAAATAAATGAGGATAAATATTTGCATTATGTAAACTTTTTTTACTTTTGAAAGTATATATCTTTAATTGTTCATAGAAAATTAGACCCAGATTATACTGGGAAACAAAGAAAAGACATCTTTGAAATTCTCACACAAATCATTGGGAAAGTGATTTGATTTACATATAACATTTTAGGAACATAATTCCAGCATGTCTCTATTCTTGTTTCCAGATAATTGAATTTTCAGTGTCAGGGTGAAGAATATTACTTTTTAACACTTTACAGATATTGAAATTGAATCATGGGTTTTCTCTTACTCAAGGTCAGTGACAAATTGAGATAATTCACTTTACTTGATGTCTGTTCTATCACTCTCTTTTTTTGTGTGTTTGCTCTCTAATTTCACAATGGTATATTAAGATTAATATGATACCATTTACAAAAACTGCATCAAATTAATAGTTTATATGGGAGCAGAGTACTTTCTTCCCCAAGGAGAGTAGTTACTGCCCGCTGATGGTGATATTTTCTGTGTAAGCCAATATACGAACAAATATCTAAAAGGTACATATATAGAGGCTTAAGATGCATGTATCAGGGGTTGCTTTGTGTTTCACAGTGGCAAACATCTGCCATGTAATATTGATAATTTCACCAAAGAAAAAATACCAAACCCCAACTCCCAAAACCTCTTCTATTCAAAAAGTCTTATAGGAGTTATAAATTGCTGTTTAAAATTATATGTTAGATTTTTGCCTCGTTTCTCTTTTTAGTAGAATTTATCTTAAGTTATTGTAGCATTTTGAAAAATCTCTGGTGTCTTGAACTCTTTCCTAGTCATACTTTCAGCAAAGTAAAATGTCAGTTTTAGTTAAATAGTTTGAGTTTAGTGAGGTAAGTGTCAGTACCTCAGTTCCTTTCAAATCTTGTAGCTCTGGTTCTTTTTATTTAGCCTCAATAGCTCCATTTTTCTGCCTTGAAAATATTTAATTTTATACTGTTGATATTTTTCCTGGCATGATCACATTTTAATTTAAAAGTGCTGATATTGACATGCCATTTTCTTCATTGACGCTTGATTTTATGACTTCATTGTAGTAATTTCAAGTGGTGCCTCCAGTTTCACCTTTAAAGCTCCTTTCAATTGGCAAGGCAAGTGATACTTGATCACTTTATACTGGCAAACAAGAGTCAGAGGTTGGCATTTAATTTTTGCTTTTCCATGGACTTGTATTGTAAAACTAATACAGAAGAGTTACATATTTTTCAAACTGAGGCTTAATAATGCTGACTTATTGAATCCTGATGTTTCTATAAAGATCTTATCGTTGGTTTAAAATAAATTTCTTAGAAACTGTGAACTTAAAAGGTAAAGGAATTACTTTTGGGGGTAGGGTGTATTTTCATGTGCCACTGATTTATCAGAGTCTCTGACCCTACATTTATTCAGCTGATGTATATTTTAAATACAATTTTAAGATTGAACTAAAGAGAATTTACAGGAATTTTTATAGCCATCTTAGAGAAGACTAGATACAGTGATGTTGGTTATAGGGGGAAAAAGAGTCCTATCTAATAAGTTATTCAACACTGACTGCCTGCATCTTGGCTTCTTTTATTGGGCAACCTATATAGAAAAGGCAGGAAATGCTTCTTATGTTACCATTTTTCTAGTGATATACAAATAGGCTCAGTTAAAAATTTAAGGTAGGGGGTGGCTAGGTGGTGCAGTGAATAGAGCACCAACCCTGAAGTCGGAAGGACCTGAGTTCAAATCCGACCTGAGACACTTAATACTTACTATCTGTGTGACCTTGGGCAAGTCACTTAACCCCAACTGCCCTCCAAAAAGCAAAAAAAAAAAAAGTTTAAGATAGTACAGAAGGTTTTAATAAGATTATAAGACCAGGAGCAAAGTTATTTTACAAATTGATTAGAAACTAGGACTTTTCATTCCTGTTTACTGAATATTAGGTTGATTGAGCTGAAAGAAAACTTACTGTGATTCAACCCCCTCATTTTCAGATGATAAAGTTGAGGCTTAAGGATTGACTTGTACAAGGACACACAGATAATTAATAACATAGCCAGAACTATAAACTAGTTCTCTTGATTCTCAGTGCAGGGATTGCAAATACACCAAGCCACTACTTCTGTTTTTAGTGGCAGACATGGAATATTTTAGTATGGACCGTTTACTGCCAAACTAGAATATTTTGAGGGAATGTGCTCAATTGAGATATTCCTTATAAAATGTCTTGTAAACCTCGAATCTGTATAAATTTTAGCTGTTGTTATCATCAAGATCCACAAGTTAAAAAAAAAAACAAAACTAGAATCACAGGATTTTAGAGCTTGAAGACATGTTGGATCACTAGATGTACTGGTGCCATAAATTATTATTATATTGTATTTATTTCCTATTTGTAAAAGGTGGGATACAGAAAAAAAATTCAAACTATAAAGCCAGTGTAAATGAGGAGCTGTATTTCCTTATATGGGCCAAATGAATAGCTTAGTAATTTCATTGACCTTGATTAAGCACCAGCACATTTATCTGTAATTTTTTTTAACTATTTTTTTTCATTTGAAGCTATCTAGAGATCACCTTATAGTTTTTACTTTATTGGGTGTGCATTGTTGGTGTGCTGACTAAACAGTCTTAAGAATGCATGCTACTTGGTGAATTGAA
The DNA here is from genome assembly GCA_011680675.1 of Gymnobelideus leadbeateri. NCBI lineage: Eukaryota > Metazoa > Chordata > Mammalia > Diprotodontia > Petauridae > Gymnobelideus > Gymnobelideus leadbeateri. The sequence continues at coordinate 321,414 of WOXC01005051.1, read as the reverse complement.
GATTTTGGTTGTATAAGATATATTATTATATATCTGAAAGCTAAAGTCTTATTTCCAAAGGGCTCTGTTTTTTTTTTTTTTAAAGCACTAAATGTGAATTTAGTAAATGATTTACAAGTGCAGTGAAGTGTCTAACATGAGCTTACTTCTTTCCTTCTTTTCTCAGAATGTTGAACATGGACCTTCAGCAATGCTAGATCTACAATGGGAAGTGTCACACTCCGCTACTTCTGCTATGGGTGCCTTTTCACATCTGTGACCTGGACAGTTTTGCTCTTTGTTTATTTCAACTTCAGTGAAGTGACTCAACCTTTTAAGAATGTGCCCATCAAGGGGTCTAAGCCCCACGGGCCATTCCCCAAGAAATTTTATCCTCGTTTTACTCGTGGCCCGAGTCGACTGTTAGAGCCACAGTCAAAAGTCAACAAGATTGGGTCCATTTTAGAAAATCATGTTGAAGATGCAGGCAAAGACAACATGGATCTCTCTCCTGAAATGGGTAAATTGGATTCATTTTCAACATGATGTTGCTTAGGGGTGTTTTTTCTCAGGATAAATATGAATTTCATTGCTTACATTCTGAGACTACAGGATCTTAGGTTTTGAAATAGAAGGGACCTTAGAGGTCACCTGATCCACCCTTTCTTTTCACAGGGGGCCCAGAGAAGTGAGATGACTTGTTCAAGGTTACAGTAAGTAACAGAATATGGATTAAACCGAGGACTTCCCTCTTACCCCAAATTCAGTACTTTATGATTGCATTGTGAAATTTCTGATGGATTTTTTGAGTCAGTGACAAAATCTTCATGGCGAGATTAGGATCCTGCTGGTCACCAATTTGGAGCCTTGCTTGGTAGAATATGAAACTGTTTTGTCCATTTTAACACTACAAGTCTTGAAGGAAGTACTAATTAAATGCCAGTTTCAGCTGATGTGTGTTTTGAGACTAGAATGAAAAGATTTCACTGGTCATACCAATCAAAAATAGGAACTTATCTTAAAGAATACTTTTTTGTCAGTGGTGTGACTGTGACTCCGTAATTTACATAGAGATTAATAAATTTAAGAAACATTTATTAAGTGTGTTAAGTCCTGTTCTTGCAGAAGATTTTATAAGAGGTGTGGAAGAAGTCATCACAGTCTGGAGAAGAAGACTAAACATTAAAAAAGAAACTTTGAAGTAAAATGAAAGGAACTGAAATATTTAATCAGGAGGGAAAAAACTGGGCTTGAGAAGTAAATTAATAACTTTCTCTAACATTAGAAGAAGGAAAGTGGGCTAAGAGCAGAAAATAAAAAAGTATTGGTCATATGTTTATGTCTGTATGAAATGTTTTCCTTTAATTAAACTGAGAGGCAGCGTGGCATGTTGGATAAAAGCCAGCCTGGACATTGTAAAGGTCTCTATTTAAGATCTGCCTTTAACACATACAGGCTGAATATTGTGAGTTGTTATAAAGGAGTTTGTGGAATTGCATTAAAAAGCACTTGACTCACAACAGCCCTGTCAAGGAGGCCGTATAAATTTTATTATTCCCATTTTATGGATGAAGAAATTCAGACTTAGAGAAATGAAGTCATTTGTGTATAGACACACACATGTGTGCTTGTGTGTTTTTATATATGTATGTATACTTTTCATTTTTTATTTTATCTATTTGTGTATGAGAGAAAAAAGAGAAGGAAGACAGACCGACAGACCAACCTACAGAGACAGATAGAGAGAGTAGAGTCAGTGCACTGTACTTGCAAGTCAGTTTTTTGTTCCTTATTTTAGACAAGATTTATCTAGTAACTCAACAGAGAGTTGAAGTATGGATTGAGTGCTGGTCTTTTGGTAATACTTGTATTCAAAGCCCTTTTTTGACACTTAATGAATGTGTGCCTCAGGCAACTCAGTAGGAGGGAATTCCCCATTCTGGTTAAATCACAGATTCTAGTCTTAATCATTTCCCCAAACTATCCAGGAACATGTCTGGGGAGTGATAGTGGAAACCTTTCTTATATTTTAAAACCAATGAGAAAAGAATCATCAAAGTCAGAAATAAAAAGTAAACAGATGGTAGCACCTTAATTGGAATTGGATTTAATATTTTAGGATAAATTTTGTATTTGGCCTTGAAAGAATTCAAGGAAGAATAATGATAAAAATATTAAAGTACAGAATTGGTGGGAGGGAGATAATGGTGTAATTGAAAACAAGTGCCATCTGTTAAGGGAAAAGGATTATTTCTTTAAAATCATTAAAAGGCACAGATGAAGGATGGTGGTAGAGATTTGTTGATGTTTCCAGATTTGTCATTTCAGCTGGAGTCTGTGACATGACAGATGTTAGTAATTTCTTAGAAACTTTATTGGTGTGACTTTTTGTTATGACATAGAAGAATAAAACTTTCTCTGGCTAGATTGAATATTCCTGTGATTAGGGCAGTTGGGGACAAGTTACTGAATAGTACCACAATCATTAAAGAGTTAGAATATAAGAGTTGTGAGAAAGATTAGGAAAAGGACCCGAAATTACAATAAGACTTGAACTGGAATTCAGCTGGTCAGAATCTTTAATTATCATGTTCTTCTTGCATTCCAGTTTTATCAGAGTATCATGTTAAGAAAACAAGCTGATATCAGAGGTTTATTTTTAAAAATAACATGTCCTTAGATTTATACAGAAATTCAGTACAGTCTCATATTTTCTGCATCTTGCTTCTCCAGTATTGTAGAATAAGAATTAGACTTAGGAACAATGAAACATTTTGGAAAATCTTAAATTTTCAAAGAAAGATTAAATTAAGTTTAGTAAATTGGCTAGGAAGTGTGTTAATACATTTTAGAAAGATTTTTCAGCAATAAGAGTTGATATAATGTTAGGTTGGGCCAGCTAGGTGGTGCAGTGAATAGAGCACTGGCCCTGGAGTCAGGAGGACTTGAGTTCAAATCCAGATTTGGACACTTAACACTTACTAGCCGTGTGACCTTGGGCAAGTCACTTAACCCCAACTGCCTTGTTTCCCCCCTCCAAAAAGCAGGAAAAAAAATATTCAGGTTTTCTGGTTAATCTGTAGTTAATTAGAAAATGAAGTTACCCACAACTACTGGGTCATGCTGGTTGAAATTTTACTGTATTTTGTTTTGAGAAAAGAATATAAGAAGTCACTTATGATGGTTTTACTCTATTAATATGTTGAACATCCAAACTCAGGGATATAATTCTTTAATTACTAAGCATTAGTCAGTTCCTTATTAGAGTATTATGTCCAGTTTTGTTTCATTGTATTTTAAAAGGGAGTAGAGAGTATCTGGAAAATATTATAAGGAAACATGAGGAAAGGTTAAAGAGGTTGGAATGTTTTGGTTTAGAGGGGTGTATAAGACTGATTTTTAAAGTTTTGAAATAAGTATGGCCAGTTTTTTTACTCTTTCATTACAAAAAGTTTTATTGATCCTGTTTTCTTTCTTTTTTTATTTTAACATCACTGTTACTTCCCAGTGAGGCAGCTAGTGACAAAATAGAGCCCTGTGTTCAAATCCAGCTTCAGACACTTACTAGCTATGTGACTTTGGGCAAGTCACTTACCTTTTGTTTGCCTGTTTCCTCAACTGTAAAGTGGGGACAAAAATAGCATCTACATCATAGAGTTGTAGTTAGGATTAAATGAGATGATATTTGTAAAGTATTTAGCACAGTGCCTGGCACATAATAATTGCTGTATAAATGTTTATTCCCTTCCCTTCCCCCTTCTCCAGTGATACCCATTCCTTCTTCCCTTTGCCCTTCTTTGTAACAAATAGGTGGGGGCAAGCAAAACAAATCAGTATGTTGGCCATATCTTAAAATGTATGCCTTATTCTGTACCTCTAGTCCCCTGCTTTCCTTCTTAAAAGATGTAGCAGCAAGCACCCTAGCAAACCCAGGATGACTGCTAGCACAGGTTCTTTGATCTGCTTTTCTAAAGGAAAGCAACTCAAAGGGGGTTACCATTCTTACTTTAATCAAATATGTATCATTTACCTAGTTCAGAGGAAAACCTGAACTCCAGAGAAAATACAAACAAATTACAAGGAGACAAAAAAATACAGACAGAGAAAATAACACAATTCAGCAAACCAACAGACAGGGCTTCTAGCTATCTATTACATACATACATAATTACTAGAGAGAGAAACACCAACATCAGGGTTTTCAAAGGCAGGGTGGTGGGGTGGGGCTCAAAAGCTGTACCCAGCCTCATCTGGTCAAATCACACAGCTCTTCCCATAAATGAGCCCCAAAACAAAACCTCATGTCAGGGTATAGCTAGCTAGCTAGCTAGATAGCCTTCTCCAGGATCAGAAGATATCACAGTCTTTGTGACCCACTGCCTAATTACAAAGTAACAAAAGGTGTGCCTTCCTGAAAAACAAGCCTCCCCTAAGCAAGCTTCTCCTGTTAGACTACATGTGAGGCCCATTAAGGGATAGGAAGATCTTCAAATTCCCTAGGCCTATTAAAGGGCAGGGAATATCTTCAAATTCCCTTACCATGACAAAAGGCTAGAAGTCATACTTCACTATCAGCTTTCTGAAGTAAGGATTTGTCACTACATTGATTAGCATTCTAATTTTTCATGTTGCTTTCCTTGTTATAGTGGTCATATTACAAACTGTTAGCTTATTTCTGCTTATTTTTCTCTGTCTCAGTTTATACTTGTCGTTAACTCTGGCCACCTATCCAAAAAGAGTATGCACCTCTTTAAATTATAGAACATTTTATTAGGTATATGGAAAAGCTTCTTAATTGTATAAGGTTGAAATGTAGGGAGTCTTCTTTTCTAAGGAGATTGAAAGTCACACCTTCAACAGGTTCTTGATAGTGGCTTTGAACATTAGGTAGAAGTTTTAACTGATGAACTCTTTATGTCCCTTGCAGCTCTATGATCTTATAACTAAATAATTGTAGTCAATATTTTATATGTCGTTTTATATGCAAGGTTGTGCTGTTGTGGATAGTTGTCCTTGGAGGCAGGGAGACCTGTATTCAAGTCCTCCCTTTTAACATATGCTTGCTATGTGGCTGTGGACAGCTCTCATTGCTGTAGGTACTCTCTAAGCCTGTACAATGCAGAGAAGTTACTAAACTGTGTTAGTAAAGGAAATTTCCTCTCCTGGGCTCTCTCCACATATTAATGAAAACAGGCACAATCCCTATTACTTTCCTTGTCTCTGATTTTGTATATTAGGAAAAATGGTTTACCTTGGTAATCAGAAGGTATGTCTTCCAGGTATGATCAGATGTTTTTAGAATATGTCTGGTGAACAAGAATTTGGTTGTATTTATATGTTGTTGAATAACTTTGTGAACAGGATTTCACTTCTAACTTTAATCCATCTTTTTGTAACTGGAATAACTTAGATCTAAAGAACATGACAGATACCTAGTTAAAATGAAATGAATTAATTTTCCTGTTATCCATTTTGGTTTGTCACAATAGAAAAAGTAATCCTTTCTAGACATGATATACTGACCTTAACTTCTTTCTGTTACAGGTATGATTTTTAATGAAAGAGATCAGGAATTGAGAGACTTGGGCTATCAGAAGCATGCCTTTAATTTACTTATCAGTAATCGCTTGGGCTACCATAGAGATGTGCCAGATACAAGGAATGCAGAGTATGTTTGTCATACTGATTTCTGTTATTACAATTTAATATTGTTCTTTAAGGGTCCTTTTTAAGAGGTCATGAAAATAATATTAAAATGTGGCAGTTTATTCAATTATTAAAGTATATTAGATGCTGCCTAAGACAGATTTCTACACCTATAATAATTGAAGCCAGATGATCTGAATTTGTAATATCATGATTCAGAGCTTATTGGATTTATTTTGAAATATCAAATCAAGGTGGCTAGGTGGTGCAGTGAATAGATCACCGGCCTTGGAGTTAGGAGGACCTGAATTCAAATCCAGCCTCAAACACTTGACACACTTACTAGCTGTGTGACTTTGGGCAAGTCACTTAACCCTAATTGCCCTCCAAAAAGCGGGGAAAAAAATGACAGTTGTATGGGGGTGGCTAAGTGGTGCAGTGAAGAAAGCATGAGCCCTGTAGTCAGAAGGACCTAGGTTTGGATCCGGCCTCAGACACTTAACACACACACATACACACACAAAAAAACTAGCCATGTGATCTTGGGCAAGTCACTTAACTCCAATTGCCCTCCCAAAAGCAAAAAAAAAAAAAAAAAAGAAATATCAGACCAGGTGGCAAATAGATGAAAGGTAAAAAATATATGTGAATGAACAGTTTTTCCAGGTCATAAGTAAAGCTAATGAACTCTCAGGACACAGTATGACTTTAAGGGAGGATTCATTTCTCAAGTTGGATGTTTAGCTACTAAATAAATTATGAAATAAAAGGGCTTTTTTTTTTTTTTTGTGCCATCCAAGAAATGTAGGGAGGAATGGCAAAAAAACAGTTAAATTAAACTTAGAGTAAATGTTGATGAACCAGAAGCAAATAATTAAAATGAAAGTTATTTGTATAACAGGCAATAATTTTTTCAATTTATTCATCATAATATTCTGATGTATGTTATAAAACACACAAAACATGTCTTTATTTAAAGTTCTTTGCTCACTATGAGATATGGGATGGCTTGTAGAGTAGAGAGAAGGAAGGACTTAGGGGTCAGAACACCTAGAGTTGAGTCCTGGCCCTTTGAATACCTTTGAAATCATAAGCAAGTTCCTTAACCTCTCTGGGACTCATTTTCACGATTTTAATAAGGGACTAATACTTCTTGTGCTCCTTGAATCTCAGTCTTTTCATGTGGAAGGTATTGTGTAAACATGAGGTACTCTAGAAACGTGAACTATTATTATCTTTATCTCCACTCAGACATGAGCCCAAGCACAGTCTAATAAGGTTCACTTACTAAAGTAACTTGGTCTTCAATTATTTTGAGAGTTCATGAGGAGTGAATATTTTCAGAGCTTATTCAGAGCTTATATTATTCTTGCCCTCTAACAGCTTGTGTTCTAAGGTAGTAATATACACAAATCATAAATGTGTGATACAGAAAAATTCATTTTTACTAATTGAGAGACAGATGTGCCTTAAGCATAGGATCTTTTTTTATAGAACATATTTTTCAATTTTGCATCTCATATGCCGGCTATGTGCTAGGTGCTAGAGATATAAAAAGGAAAATGGAAAAGTTACTGTCCTAAAGGAATTTGCATTTTCCTGGGAATGAGTTGAGATCAATCTATTTAAACAAACCAAGCCAGAAATGTAGAAAACTATTCGCTCCACCCCACCCCACAAAGATAGACAACTTATGTAGGTGTTTAACTTAGCATGACCCAAAAAGTCATAAGAACAGAATTTAAACTTCTCTAGTAATAGATATTTTATGACTTCATGTAAGTTATTTTAAAATTCCTTTTTCTTTATTTGAAAGTTTGTTTTTTGTTGTTAATCAAGTTCATAATTTAGAAAGTTAAACCAAATATAAAAAGCAGAATCAATAATGTCATAGGGATAAAAAGGTATAAGGCAAATGAGGAAATTCCTGTCTGCTTATAAGATGAGGAAAGGTAAAATTTTGGTATGAAAGAGAGATATTCACAATGATAAACCTAAGCAAATTATTAGCTGCCTGTTTAGACTAAGGAGTGACAGAGTGAATATTCCTTTGAAAACTTTTTTTTTTTTTTGCTTTTTGGAGGGGGTAAGGTAGGGCAATTGGGGTTAAGTGACTTGCCCAAGGTCACATGGCTAGTTTTGTGTTAAGTGTCTGAGGCTGGATTTGAACTCAGGTCCGCCTGACTCCAGGGCCGGTGCTCTATTCACTGCACCACCTAGCTGCCCCCCCTTTGAAAACTTTGACAATCCGAAAACCTAACTAATAAATAATGGCAACTTGATGTTAAAACTTATCTTGACTTATAAAAGTTATTGAAACACCTAGAATTTCTACATTGCTGGGACAAAGGCAGATTTGAAGTTACAAGTGATTACATTCACTTTTATCTCCCTGAGCCTCAGTTTCCTAAACAATAATATTACCCATAGTACCTGTTCTACAGGCTTGTTTGAGACTAAAACATATGTAAATGTATGTAAAAATTTCCAAATTTTAAAGCACCATTTCAGTGTTGTTTTTATTGTTACTATTAATATTCATAGGAACAGGGCCTTCTTGACAATCTCATAGAGCACCCTTATTTCATCAGTGAAATTTGGCATTGGAATAAGCTCTAAATTTGTTTCCTCTGTTCATTCCTTTAGATTCTGATTTCCATTGAAATGGTAGTGCATAAGAATGGGCTTTTCTCTACCTAAAACAACATAAAACAACTTAGATAATGCTAATGAAATGTTGTTGCCTGCTGTAGGCCTAAAATGACCTACTTAAATAATTAACTAAGAATTGTTTGTGATTATTATGAGTTATAATATATTTATTATATTTAATATATTTATATAATCCTTTTAGGTTTGTAAAACGTATTCTCTCAGTTGCCTCCTTTTAAAGGAAAAATGTGTGTTTCCTTGTGTTTTTCCAATTTCCTATAAAATCCTGATTCCACAATTAATTTATGTTATCTTTGATGAAAGATTAATATATCAGGCCAATTTTAAACCTAATGTAGGTCTAGGTTATCACAAATTACATATTGGTGTCTTTAGAAGATGTGGAATTTTTTTTTTTTAAGCAATTGGGGTTAAGTAACTTGCTCAGGGTTACACGGCTAGTCATTATTTATGCGTGGGTGCTCATTTTCTGAGGCCGGATTTGATCTCGGGTCATCCCAACTCCGAGGCCGGTGCTCTTACTCACTGCGCCACCTAGCCGCCCCTTTTAGGGCAATTGGGGTTAAGTAACTTGCCCAAGGTCACATGGCTAGGTTTTTGTTTGTGTGGGTTAAGTGTCTGAGGCCGGATCCGAACTCAGGTCCTTCTGACTCCAGGGCCGGCGCTCTACTCACTGCGCCACCTAGCCGCCCCTAGAAGATGTGGAATTTTAATGTGCCTTCAAATGCCACATAAACATATTGGTCTTCTTTTAAGAAGATCATATAATTCTACTTGAAAACCTTCAGAGGACATTACTTATTGCTTACTGAATACATTTTATAATACTGATTCAGGGTTTCAAGACCCTTGCACCATTTGACTTTGACCTAGCTTTCCAGCCCTATCATATACTTCCCTACATGGGCTCCATATTCTACCCACCTTGAATTTCTGTGTTTCCTATTCTTACCCTGCTATCTCTCATCTTTGTGCCATTACTTAGTCTCTGTCTCCATGACACCAGGAAAGGGCTCTTCTCTGTCCCTTCTCCACCATCTGCTTTTGAATTCTCTCTTCTTTTAAGACCCAGCTTAGGTGCCATTTCTTCCTTGTAGTCTTCCCTGCCTCCTCTCATACCAAAATTTATCATTTGTTCCTCAGATCCCTCATAACTCTTTTCTTTTTTTCTTTGAATTTATCACATTTTCCTTTGTTCATGCATGTTTGTAAATATTTACCACCTCCCCCATCATGTGGAAAGCTCCTTGAGAGCAAGATCCATTCATATTGAGCTTTGTTGTTCTTCCCTTCCCTTTCCCATTACTGCGATATTGATCATAATGATCTACTCAGTTGCCACTTTTAACATTTTGAGTTAAATTGGCTTTAATGATTCATTTTAGAATTTTTATTGGTTCCATTTTTATTTCATTTTTTAGAACTGTTGGACATGAAGTTGACCATCTGCTAAAAGTGAATTTTTAAAATTAGATTTTTCTCATTTATATTCCTTTTGAAACTTCCATCATTTCACCAGAAGAAGTATGCTGGCTATTTGTTCCATAACAATGCCACTGTAGTTTTGCTCATGTCAATTTTCTGCCTTCTTCTTTTTTAGTGTAATTTTTAATGTACTCTCAATACATTTCGACTAAAGTTTTCAGAACAAGACAGAGAACAGGTCAAGGAGGAAAAAAATATATAGGAATGCCAGAAGAAACCACCTAGACTTGTAGGTTGTTTACCTCTGTTTCCCTGTGTGCTTCTAAGAATGAGTAGAAACAAGTGAGGAAGAGGAGAATGTTAGGAGGAGATCATGAAGTGGTTGATAAAAAATATCTTGAAACATATCAGGCTTTTTAAATTCACAGTTTTTTATAATTATGTCCACAGATGTAAAGAAAAGTCATATCCAACTGACCTTCCAGCTGCCAGTATTGTGATTTGTTTCTACAACGAAGCCTTTTCTGCCTTACTTCGGACAGTACATAGTGTCATAGATCGAACACCAGCCCATCTCCTTCATGAAATTATCTTGGTAGATGATAATAGTGAATTTGGTGAGTGTAACTAACTCTAGGACTAGATGTTGTTAATCTAGGATGGCAGTGCTGATAATACCTGGAATTTTCTGTTTTCTTTCAACAACAGAGACAGTCATGCACATAACTGAACATTCAAAGTGGAAAGTAAAAACTATTTCTATGCACAAAATTCCAGGAGGGTTAGCTATAGTTAAATATTCTAAACATTGAATATATCAGTTTTAATAAGAAATTGGAGTAGTTTAGCCTATGGACAAATTTTGTTATCCAAGTTCAGTGTTTTAAATTTGTTGCTGCAGTTGTATATCGCTATAGGCAGTTTTCAGCTTACAAATGGTTTTTGTTTCAAAAAGTCACTTATGAGTTACTTGTTTGCAATTTTTAACTCATTTTACCATGATACAGTGTTGTAAATTTTGGTTAGTTTATGACTAGCCCATAGAAGCTTATTTTAACCCATAATATTGCTGAATACCATACAGTTGCCATGAAAACAATAGAAATAAATAAAACATATCAATACCATCAAGTGAGACATACTTTCTCTTTAATAGCAGTCATGTTGCTTGAGAAAAATAGCTTTAAGAATAGTATGAGGAGGGTAGTAGTCTATGATTTCTAAGGGCTTAAATGTCTTCTAATTTTAAAATATAGGTAGATAGAAATTTTTGTGGATATTCTAAAGGGAATGCAGTTTCAAGGGTATGATGATGGTACTATTAATCATGTCTAACTTATTTGAAAACTTATGACTTTCATTTTCCTTCATTTGTTGTTTCACTTTTTAAAAAACAAAACAAAAACATTATTAAGATTGATTTTGGGTTCAGAAATGGAAGAATGGGGGAGAAATTTCCTCAGGCAACTGGACAAGAAAGAAGGGAAGAAGGATAGGGGTTTTCACACACACACACACACACACACACACACACACACACACACACACACATTTGTAAGAAAAAGTTGCTTTAAAGTGGAACTAATTGCGCTATGAGCTGTGAAAGTGGGGAAAGGTTCTTAAGTGGACATTGTGCCCAGTTTCTAAAAGGGTGAAGAAAGGAGAAAAAAATTTAAAGTCAGGTATTCCCCAGAGTTTCTACCAGTTGACATCATTAGCCCAGGACAACTTGGCTACTCTTCCAAGCAACTAGGTTAGCACTGTCTTAGGGCAGGTGGTGTTAGGATTATGGAACATGCAGCCTGCCCTTTGTAATATGGTTCACTCATAAATCAAGTGTTTGCAATTTGAGAAATGCCTTGTTTATAAAACTGTGACTGGATATGGAAAAGATAAAATGGAAGATACCTACAAGAAAGCAACCCTAAATAGTCAGAAACCACAGAAACGTATAGAGTGAAGAGAAATAGAAAAAGCTGGGCTTTTTCTTAGCTCTTATTACTTCTGCTTAGCAAACTCATCTCTGCACTTTAAAAAGACCCTGAAAATCAGACGGATTATCCATGCTTGTATACATAGCTTGGAACAAAATTGAAAAGAAAAACTGTCAGGTAATTGAAGTCTCTCTTCTGTAGGGTTGGAGATAAGAGAAATGTGTGGGGCTTCTTACTGCTTTTGCTAACAACTAGTGGGCTGCCTAGATGAAGAGCATGACTGAGATCTGGAGGAGGGGGTGGTTGCTCTGGGTGCCAATTAGGTAAGTGGGAAGCCAAAGCTCAAGGAAAATAAATGCACATTATATGTGGTAGTGGAGGCCGAATGGAGAAATTGGAACCTTTTTCTTATAGATTGTCAGCTTCTGGAGGAGAGGAACTTAGCTAATATATCCCCACATTGCCTTGGATGGTTACTCATCTTTGTTGAAGGAATGATGAGAATATGACCTAATTCCCTCTGCATGTGAAATGTGAAATGACTTGGAATAAACTCCAGAGACCCTCTGTTACCTCATGGATCAAATATAAACTCTTCTGTTTTCCATATAAAATTCTTTACAACCTGGCCTCCCTCTACCTTTCCATTCATATTACACATTGCTCCGCTCTAGGAACTCCTCAGTCACGATGTGCCTATCTCCTGTCTCCCTGCCTTTGTACTGTTGTCCCCTATCCCAGAGATTCTCTCTCTCCCCACAGACATGTGTATGCACACATATGCACCCTGATATATACACATGGTGTCTCCTCCATTAGGATGTAAGTTTCCTGAGTGCAGGGACTGTATCCCCAGTGTGTGGCACTTAGTAGCTTAATAAATGATTTTATTGATTTTGAATATTAATGATTTGTTGAACGTTGATTAATTGCCTGACTTTCCAGTTAAATGTTGGTAAGTAGGTACTTAATAAATGCTTGTTGGTTGTTTTATTTTTCATTTTAATGCTAGTAACTTGAGCTCCAGTTGCCTACTAGACATTTTGAACGTGATGTACCGTAGACATTTCAAATACATTATGTATAAAGCGGAACTCATTTTTCCTTTCCCCAAACCTCACCCTTTTCTGAACTTCCATATTTCTGTGGAGGGCATTGTCATCCTTTTAGTTACCCAGGTTCATGACTTCAGTGTCATTCTTAATTCCTTACTTTCATATTAACTTCACATATCCACTTAGCAAATTTTTTTTTAATTTTTAGCTCCACAAAGTTTCTTTCATCATCCAATTTCTCTTAGACTTTCCTAGTTTGGCCTCTCATCACCTTTCACCTGAATTATTGTCACTCCCCCCATTTTTTGCCTTCAACCTGTAGCAGCAAGCACCCCAATATTCCCAGGGTGACTGCCAACACAGGTTCTTAGATCTGCTTTTCAAAAGGAAAGCAACTCAAAATGGGTTAACAAGCTTACTTTAATCAAACAAACACACCTTACCTAGTTCAGGGGAAAAAGGTCAGCACCCCAAACTTCAGAGTTACAGAACTTACAGATCAAACAGACAGGCTTCCAAACTGTCCAACCATTATATCAATACCAAATCACAGTTACCAGAGAGGGAAGCATCAACATCTGGGTTTTCAAAGCCGGGGGGCTCTCAACAACGGCTTCCCAGAGTCTCATCTGGTCAAATCACACAACACTTCTCAAAGTGAGCCCCAAAGCAAAGCCTCTCCACAGGGCTTATATAGCCTTCTCTGGGCTCAGAGAATGTAACCACCCTTTGACCCACTGCCCAATCACAAAGTATCAAGGTATGGGCTTTCCTGAAAAACAAGCCTCCCACCACAGGCTCCAGGTGCACTTAAGCTAGGGGCAGGGAAGATCTTTAAATTTGCATTTCCATTACACAACCTTACCTGCTTCAGTAGACCCTTCCCAATCAGTTAAACAGTACATTTCCCAAAGTGTTCAGTGTAATCATGCCAGTTTTCTGTTCAGTAAACTACAGTACTTTACTATCTACTGTGTTACATCTAGAATAAAATGTAAAGTCCTCTGTCGTTTTAATCCCTTTACAACCTGGTCCCAGTCTTCCTTTGAAGCCTCATTAAGTCAAGCAAGTGAACAAGCATTTATTAAAACACCTTCTATGGACCAGGTAACATGATAAGCATTGGGAATACAAAGAAAGGCAAAGACATAGTCTCTCCTCTCTAGGAGCTCATATTTGAATGGAAGAGACAGTATGCAAATAATTAAGTACCTATAAGATATATGCAGGGTTGTATGTGTGTGTGTGTGTGTGTGTGTGTGTGTGTGTGTGTGTAATTTTTACACATACATACATACATATAGACACACAAATATATGTAATGAAAGGTTATCTCTGAGAGGAGAGGCTTATGGTAGAGAGGGAAAGGGAATGTGGAACCTGAACAGGCCTCCTGCCCAAGGTTTTGGCTGAGTCTGGCTGAAAGCCATGGAAGAGACAGGGGTTGGGGTGAGGAGAGATTTTCCCAGGCGTGGCAGACAACTAGCCAAAAGGCATATGGTTGGGAGATAGAATTTTGTATGTGAGGAACAAGTGGGCCAGAGTAGCTGGAGGTTATTACACATTAATTTCCTTCAGGCCCACATGATCCAGCCAAGTAGTCTCCTTACTGTGTCTCACACATGGCACACTACCTCCATGCCTTTGCCCCAAGTGGCCCCCATACCTGTAATGCCCTTCCTCCTCCCCTCCATCTCTCAGAATCCCTAGTTTCCTTCAAGGCTCAGCATGTGTCACTGTATATGAAGCCTTTCTGATTCCACTAGCCTCCCCCCTCCCCCATCACCTTGTGTTAGGTTTGTGCTTTTATATATATATCTATCTCTTTGTGTGTATGTGTATATGTATATGTGTGTATATCTATATCTTCTCTGTGTGTATGTACACACACACACACACACACACACACACACACACACACACGTGTTCAAGACTTTAATGTTTTCAAGGCCAAAAGGTATATGTTAAATTTTAGGTTAGTCTGTATGTTTCTCCAAGATGTTGACTATTTTACTTTTCATCTTTGTATATCCCAGAGACTACCATGGTGTATAGTAGGTATTTAATAATTAAGAATTATTTTTGATAGTTCATAAATCAGTCTCATAAAGATACCTTAAGGCTTAGGATTTCTTATCTTAATGACATAAATCTCTAGATAGCTTATGTGATTATTTTCAAATAGAACTTCTTTTTTTTGGCTGTAGTAAAATTTACTAAAAAACCTCATCCCAGGCCAGTGCCTACTTAATTACAGGAGAAACAGTGAATTACAGAGTTGTTGGAGTTTTGAGTATTTTTTCCATAATTATGTTAGATATTAGTCTACTCAGTGAACTAGTGCAAATAATATTCAATTCAATTAAATAATTAAAATTTCATTAAATTTGATATATTTCAGTGAATGATAAATAATTCCAAAATGAAAAAAAAGCATTCTACTTAACTTTTCAGCAAAGGATGTTCTAATAACTTATGTGAAAGTATTAACAAATATCAATAAATATCTTGGTATATTAAGATTTATCCATATTTTTTACTTTTGTAAATAATACACAGAATAAAAGACTAAATTGTCTTAAAATGAGGCCTCTACATTAAAAAAAATAAATTTAGAAATGTAATAAAGAAAAAGTAATTATGTGGCTATTTCAGATGATTTGAAAGGAGAGCTAGATGAGTATGTCCAAAAATATCTTCCTGGAAAAATTCAAGTGGTAAGAAATGAAAAACGCGAGGGATTGATTCGAGGAAGAATGATTGGAGCAGCTCATGCTACAGGTATAACATACTACGCGCTTTTCTTGTTGGAAAATGACCGCTAACACGTCAGAGAGGTACTGTAGGGGTATATGACAGATCGGAATTTAGAGTCCCAAAATACCTCCCCTGTTTCTGGTAGAAGAACTAAGATTTAGCTGAGTAGTAAAAGATGTTGCTCGACCTAAGCATGATTCAGAAACTTTTCTAGCCTACATAAGCTGGGGAGTTGAAGTCAGAAATTTTTACAGAGAGCTATTCTCTTTGGGTAATCTCACATCAATATTAAATGAACAAAAGTTCAAAGCTGAAATATTACTGAATTCCATTACCTACATTTTGTTAATATGTTTTGCTTCAGCATTGTCCTTAGCTGGTGATGGTTAAAAAACTAAGTCCCTCCAGCACAGTTGCAAAACATAGAGAATTAAAATGAACCCGAGGGAGAAAATGTTAAAAGTGACTCAAATGATGTCAGTGAAAATAGCACTAATGGCAACAGAATTTCATATTAATTGCACTGACCGATTTTGTTCTTGGAAAGTAGACAACACATATTTCCTTTTTCTTGTTAGAGGAGATGGGGCATCCCAGAAGCATAACATTGCATATACCTTCAAGTGTGGTTGCTTTGTTGGTTATTTTTCTTTGTTACAAAGATGAGTAAGTATTGGGATGGAGGCAGGAGTTGTGATAGAAAAAGGTCAGCAATAAAACATTTTTATAAAAAAGTCAATTGAAAGAGGTTAGAGGAAGAATGTGTGATTATAGATTGTTGCATTGGGGGGCAATACTAGTCATGGGGAAGGAGAGAAAAGAAATCCTAAAAACAATCACAATAGTGTTGGTTGAAGAGGCATGTATGATCTTCAAAGTTTTTAGGGGAATTATTAAAAGTAGATAGTTTGTGATAGATTCTGTTATCCTGTAGGATAGGGTTCATAATGATTGCTCAACATCATTAAGAAAAAGTTTAAAATGCGTTCAAGACTTTAATGTTTTCAAGACTAAAAGGTATATGTTAAATTTTTGAAAGATTTTTGGTTAAACTGGTTATTTTAAAGTTTTGGTACAAACAGGTTTAACTTCCAGTTATCTATATTTGAGATAAGTTCATTCTTGGACATCTCAGATAACTGAGATGATAAGGCATCTTTTGAATTCTTGTCTTGTCACATAAGTTTGAGTGGTGAGGGGGGCGGCTAGGTGGCACAGTGAATACAGCACCAGCCCTGAAATCTGGAGGACCTGAGTTCAAATCCAGCCTCATACACTTAACACTTACTAGCTATGTGACCTTGGGCAAGTCACTTAACCCCAAATGCCCTGCCTTCCCTGCTTCAAAAAGCCAAAAAAAAAAAAATTGAGTGGTTATTAAATTCTTCCAACAGCACCATTAAAAATGTATTTTTGACTGATGTTCCCAAGTTATATAGTGCTTCCTAATTTACAGTAGGTAGTAAATTAATGATTCCAAATTATATTTTGAACAGTAAATAAGAGTGGCATTTATATTTTAGAATATGAAATTTTAACATTTCATTCATTTTGACTTTGGTTGGGACCAGAATTGATTATTAGATTATCGTAATAATAATAATTTATTATTATATTAACAATAATGACAGCTATTAGATTATTATAATTTTACCTTCCCAGGAGAAGTTCTTGTGTTCCTAGACAGTCACTGTGAGGTAAACAAGATGTGGCTACAACCTTTGCTGGTTCCAATTCAAGAAGACCAAAGGACGGTGGTGTGCCCTGTGATTGATATTATCAGTGCTGATACACTTATGTATAGCTCATCTCCTATCGTACGTGGAGGATTCAACTGGGGTCTACATTTTAAATGGGATCTTGTTCCCTTTTCTGAGTTAGGAGGACCAGAAGGCGCTATTGCACCAATCAAGTAAGATTTGATCTTATGATTGGAACACTTGGAATATATAGTTGTAAGGCAAAGAATAAAGTGTTTTATAATTATTTCCTTAAGTATTAGCAGAAATTGTGGGCAGGTGGTCATTTTGTGTTTCTAAAATCTCTTATGTTTATTTTTAGAGAGATTTAGTAACATCAGACACCTTGCAGGTTTTTAAGTGTTTGTATATATATTCAGAAGCACATTTGATTATACTCTAAAACACTTTAGATGATATTGTACTTACTTAGCTTCACAGATGTCTGACTTGCAGAATTTGGACTTCTAACTTTGGTCCATATGGGTATGTTAATCAGTGACTAATATTCCTGAATTGTTTTAATTCCACAAAAAATTTATGCCTTTGCTAAGCCCTAATTGTTCCTGACTTGTAGTTTAGTGGATCAGAGTTATTATAATTTAACTTTACTTGCCTGTTAAGTCATTTTAGTTATGTAATAGTACAGCACACATCCAAAGGTAGTTTACCCTGCAGCTTTAACTCTCTACACAGTTGAAAAAGCATGAAGTAAAGCAAAAAAGTCCTCAGAGCAGCCAGAAGATGAATCAAAGTCCGTACACTAAAGCCCTAGAAACTGCTTCAGGCCTTGATGCACATTCTCTCTCTCTCAATTTCCCCCCCCCCCCCCTCTCTCTCTCTCTCTCTGTTTTAAAGTTCATTCTATCTTAGTTCCTTTCTCAACCCATAGCAGATGAGATACTAAATTAAAAGGGAAAACAAGTTCCTAGAAGCAGGCACAGTATAGAGGCAGTAAGAAATGATACTTGTTAGCTTGACAGGGAGTGGGGAAGAAACAGAAAAGCTATAAAAATCAGAAGAACCTAAAAGCATTGCAGTCTGGGGCAATTTACTATAGAGGGAACCAGCCCTTTCATGCCTTAATAGACCTGAGTGTGTGAGAGTGTTTGAGGATAGTACCCAGTAAGGAAATCTGAGTTATCAAGGAAAGGTTATTGTATTCTTTTAAAAAAGGAAAATAAACACATTCCATTTTAGAAAACTTTCTTTTAGAATGTTTATAATAAAAAAATTGGAACATTCAGTTGTGTCTGATTACTGGATGATATAACCATATAGCTGTATAATAAGTGCCAATTCTACCTGGTATTTCTGCAGTAGTTTTCTAGTTTTATTATAGACACTGGCTGCAAAATTACGCTGACTTGAAGAGGAAGGTTTTCCAAAATAACCATTTGTATGGAATCAAAGTGATGATTATTTTCTTCTTCTAGGTCACCTACAATGGCGGGAGGCTTATTTGCTATGAATAGACACTATTTCAATGAACTTGGACAATATGACAGCGGCATGGATATCTGGGGAGGTGAAAATTTAGAAATATCATTTAGGGTAATTCAAATTTTATATGTGTTAAATTGTCAACCTCATGCATAAAGAAGATAATCTAATTTTCAACGATTTCTAATTTCAGCACTTTGCCTACTTTCTCATAGCAGGTCACTAGGTAGTTCAGCAGATAGCTGAGTCTGAAGTTAGGAAGACCTAAATTCAAACACTAACTGTGTGACCCTGGGCAAGTCCCCTAACCTTTGTTTGCCTCAATTTCTTATCTGTAAAATGGGGATAGTGGTAGCCCCCATGTCCTGGGCCATCAAATGAGACCCTATTTGTGAAGTGCTTGGCACAGCGCCTGGATTGTTGTTAAGTATTTCATGCCGTTATTCCTTTCTTCCTTACCTTCTCCATCCCTCCTCTTTTTCTTCCCACCTTCCTTTATATTTAATTTATATTAATTGTTCTGTGTTTTGATAATCATGCCTCAATCATCTTTAGGCATTTAGTATGTCAGTTGAATTTACTAAAGATTTGTTTTTTAAAAATTGGAAAAGTAAACCAAACATAATTTCAGAAAGCTTTAATGTGAACATTGATTTGGCTTTTTTTCTCTTCCTCATCTTTTATTAGTTTTACTTGGCATCATTTATAGAAGTTTGTAATTCATTTGTTCACTTATCTTACAAGTATTTATTGGCTATCTCCTAAACATGAATGATGTAAAGATGAATCAGACACAGTACCTGCCTGTGAAGAGTTTAGAGTTACTAAGAGATAAGACATGTTCACAAAGATAGACACACACACACACACACACACACACACACACACACACACACACACACACACACACACACAAGAAAACTACAAATAACCTCTTGTAAGAGTTCCAATGAGGGGGAAATAACTTGTAGCTAGAGAGGCTCCGAGGAGAAGCAACTCTAGCACTAGGTCTTCACGAGCGGTAGGGTTTCAGAAGGTGTAGACAGTAGACTGGAGAATTCCAGATGGGAAGATGTGGAGGCAGAAAAGTGTAGAATTATAGTATGTTCTGGAAGCTACTCTCCAGGCCACAGGGTAGGGAGAGGCCTGACTTGGAATCTTCCTAGTAGCTCTGGGTTGAAAGGTGAGTCATTGTAATCACCCTGAGCCTTGGTTTTCTCATAAAGTGGTGATGATAATACTTGTCGTCCTCACAGAGGAGAAAACTAGTACAAATATCAGACTCCAAATTTAATGTAGTTAATTGGTTCCTCAGATATATAGTTTAAGGTAAAACTGAGCAGCCTTAAATAGTGCAGCTATTTAAACCATATGAAGGGACCAGTAATTGGGGTTTAGTGATGTTATGGTAGGGTTCATTATTCAATTCCATCCAACAAACATTTATTATTATTGTTAGTAATAACCATAACAAAGCATTTACTATATCCAATTCTGTGCTAGGTGCTGAGTTTAAAAAGACAGAAAAATGAAGTAGGCCCTGCCTTTAAGGAGTTTGCATTCTCTTTGGGGGATACGTCATGTACAGAAGCAAATAAATACATACACATTAATATAAAGAGGGAGACAGTGCTAAGTAGGAGTTGGGAACATTAGGAAAAAATCTCTTTTAGGAAGTGGCCCCTGAACTGGACTTTGAAGGATGCTTATAGGGATCCATAATTAACGTTATTGTCTCAAAACAGGTTGGCTGAGGCAGCATTATGCATTATCATCCCCATTTGCAGATGTGGAAAGAATGAAAGAACATTTATTAACTTCTTACAATGTGTCTCTTCTTTGGGAAAAGCCTCATATATGGATCTGTCCTCTTTTATTTAAAAAAAATTATTTTTGTAGATTTTGTTTGTACATTGCCTAAATGTCTACCTGTATCTCTCCATCTCTAAGAGAGCTATAACATATATGTAGTTGTGTAGTGGGAGGAATCTTCTCATTTCTTCTATGGCACCATGCTTTTTTGTAATTTTGGAACATTCATTTTTTTCCTATTTTATGGTTCTTTTCAGTTTACATTATTGTAGTCTTTGTGAATGTTGTTTTCTTTGTTCTGTCTACTTCATTTTTTGTCAGTTCATTTAAGTTTTTTGTGCTTCTTTGGTGTTCATCATATTCATCATTTTTAAAGCACAGTAATATTCCATCACATTCATGTACCATGGTTTGTTTAGCTGTTCCCTGAACAATGGGTACCACAAAAAAGTGTTGCTATAAATATTTTGGTGTATACAAAGGCTTTCTTCTTGTCAGTGAGTCACTTGGGATATATGCTCGTTAGTGGAATCTGGCTCAGAGGGTATGGATAATTTAGTTTCCTTATTTTCATAATTACAGCTTGCTTTCCATAATAGTTGTGCTACTTTACAGTTCCACAAACATTGCATTAGTGAGCCTGTTTTTCCACACCCTGCAACATTAACTGTTGTTGTCTTTTATCATCTTTTACAGTTTTCTGGGTCTGAACTAAAACTACAGGGTTATTTTTTCATTTTTCTTAATGCGTTTTGTAACATCCTTTCATATGGTTAGTAGTTTGCAGTTCTTTTGAGAACTGTTTGGTCGTATCTTTTGACCTCTAATGGCTTTAGTCCTTTTTCCTCTGTCACATTTTTCCATGTTCCAATTTCTTTTTTTTTTTTTAAAGCAATTGGGATTAAGTAACTTGCTCAAGGTTACAAGGCCAGTCATTATTTATGCGTGGCTGCTCATTTTCTGAGGCTGGATTCGATCTCGGGTCATCCCAACTCCGAGGCCAGCGCTCTTACTCACTGCGCCACCTAGCCACCCCGATGTTCCAATTTCTTGACATAGACTAGGATTTCCTTCTGCATTTCCAGATTCTTTTTCTTCTCTGCTTGCATATCCATTCTCCATTTTTTCAAGGATTACTTTGTTTGCCCTGATAACCTGGACAGTATAAAAGTATCCCTTGGTTCACTTTATCTTGTTATGGACTGTTAATGGGGTCCCTTGAACTTGTCTTTTTGAGTTGCCATGTTTTCAGAAACACTGGACTTAAGAGTATGCGGAAAGCACAAAACCATAGGACTAGAATGTGAAGTGTACTGTCAGTCATGTTATTTGGCGTTTCTGCTGACTTTGTCAGGGAATGCGCTTTGTAGAAGGTTTGTTTGAGCATCTGTTGGAAAGTGTCTGTTGATTTAATACAAAATGAGTCAAAAATAAGGAAATTGCTATATTAAGTTAGCATGTTTTTACTAGACATATGCAATTATCTTTTTGTTTTTATTTAGATTTGGATGTGTGGGGGCAAGCTCTTCATCATCCCTTGCTCTAGAGTAGGACACATTTTCCGGAAAAGACGGCCATATGGATCTCCTGAAGGACAGGACACCATGACACATAACTCGTTACGATTGGCACATGTTTGGTTGGATGAGTATAAAGTGAGAATTACATTTCTTTTTTTGAAAGAATAAGAGATCATAGGATCTCACATGACCCTTTCCTTCCTCCCTCCAAAAAAACAACAACAAAAAAAACAAAAACAAAACAGGAGATCATAGGATCAAAGATACATAGTTGAAAGACAAGAGAGATGAAGAGATTGAGGCACAGAGAGGGTATGTGATTTGTCAAAGGCTGCACAGTAGCAGAGCCAGGGCTTAGCAGTGTGTCATTTGGATTCAGACCTAGCACTCTTCCCACAGTACCACACTGTCTTAGTGTAGCGATTGTTCTGATGCCTTTTTGCTTCTCTCATTTGTCCAGAGCTACATAAGTTAGTATTTAGTTACCTTGCCCTTTTAAAATTTTAATTAACTTTATTAATTTATGTTTTGCAGGTCTTAAAAATTAAAAATTTTGTTTTGTGTCATGGAAAGGATTTTTCTCCCCTCTATGAAAAATAATTATGGCATCTTATGTTATACCTTGAGAAAGCTTTGGAATGACATTGAGGTAGTAATAACAAAGCCAAGGATTTGGGTTATTAAGGATTATTAAGGATTATTTAGGATTATTAAGGATTCTATTAGTTCTCAATCCTCATGTTTCTTGACTTTAGCATTTGATGCTATTATGCCTTAGTCTTTATAGAACACCCCCATCCCCTTAACTGTGAATGTACCTCAAAATGTTTTTTTCTGGAACCTTTTATTTTCCCTTAACACTCTTACTAGTGATTTCATCTATTCCTGTGGCTTCAATTATTCTTTCTATGCAGATAACTCCCAGTTAGTCAGCCAATCAAGAAGTATTTCTTAAATACTTACTATATGCCAGACATTGAGCTAAGTGCTGGGGCAAGTAAAAAAGACTGAAACAACCCCTTACTTGGAGTGAGTTTACCTATAATGGGGAGTTGATGAGTCTATAAATATATGTGGCTGAATAAATATAAATATACACAATGCAGTTAAATAGGAAGGGTTTTTTTTTAGGGGGGTGGCACTAATGGTTGGGGAATTGAAAAAGGCTTTATGTAGAAGGGAGCACTTGAACTGCATATGGAAGAAAGAGCTTGAGGTAAGAAGGAAGTGCATTCCAGGCAGGGTAAGTGGCCAAGGCCAAATAGGACTTTGGAGGTAGAAATGATAAGACTGGATGATTGATTTGATCTGGGGGCTATTTGGAGATGAGACTTAAGGTGAGTTTTGGTTCTTTGGAAGGTAGCTAGAAAGCCTTAAGGTATACAGTAGGGAAAGTCACAAAAGAAGCCAAACTATTGAAAGAGGTTGAAAGTAGAGAAGAAAGGGGCGGCTAGGTGGCACGGTGAGTAGAGCGCCGGCCCTGGAGTCAGAAGGACCTGAGTTCAGATCCGGCCTCAGACACTTAATCCACACAAACAAAAACCTAGCCGTGTGACCCTGGGCAAGTTACTTAACCCCAATTGCCCTCCAAAAAGAAAAAAAAAAAAGAGAGAAAAAAAAAGAAAGTAGAAAAGAAGCCCTGTTACTCTTGTCCCCTCTCTGCCTTCTACTCTTTGGACATCCCAGAGATGCACCAAAATCAGTACATCCAAAGCTGAATTCATTTTTTTTGTTTCCCATCTCCAACCAAACCTCATCTTCTAAATTTCTCTTGAAAGTACAATCCTTCCAGCTTCTGAGGTTTGTAAGCTCAGCATTATCCCGGACTCCTTACTCTTCACTGACCCCACAAATCTAAGCAGTTCCCAAACCTTTTCTTTCCTCCTCCACAGCATGCCTTCCATCTGATCCTTTCCTTCTTTCTCCTCACATAACCACCACCTTAGTTTAAGCCATCCTCATTTGTACACCCAGGTTATTGCAGCAGCCTCCTAAGTGTTGCACTATTGCCATGACAGCCAAATTCTCTTACATGTATTATCAACTTGTTTCTGGTTTCATTTATAGTAAGAACGCCAATAAGTGTGTGGTTTAATTCCTCCATTAATCTACAAGTCTATTGGTCATTGGATATATGTGTACCAGTAGTTAAAATAATATTTGTTGACTAACACCTTTATGATTCTTAGCATCCTCTCTCCCCTTTCTAGCATATTACCATCACTGCTGAAGTACAAATTGCCTGACATAGAACTGAGAATTACCTTGTATTTCTATTTGTTTTTTGGATTGGCTTGATCCCCCAAATTTTTTACCTTCTGATATAGAGTAGCTCTGTAATTACCTGAAATAGTCTTTGGAAAGTAGAAAAATTTCTGAATTTGAGTTCTGTTTACATAGCCTTTGAGAACCTAAGATTACTTTTATGCCATCATGAGGCATTAGAAAAGGATTTTGGTAGAGGTTCAAAATGTATTAACATATGGAGCTGTGATTTGCTACTTGCCTATTCTCTCAACTTACAATTTAAAGGTGTTATTTTAAATTGCTATTTAAAACTGAAATATAGTTGCTGAATTTATATTAAGGAGGAATTTTATCTTTTTTTCCCAACTTAGGAGCAGTATTTTTCCTTGAGACCTGAGCTGAAGCTCAAAAGCTATGGAAACATCAGTGAACGTGTTGAATTGAGGAAAAAACTGGGCTGCAAATCATTTAAATGGTATTTGGATAATATCTACCCAGAGATGCAGCTGTCTGGGCCCAATGCCAAACCACAACAACCTGTTTTTATTAATAGAGGACCCAAACGACCTAAAATTCTGCAACGTGGACGGGTAAGGGCATAACTCCATTTTCATAGTTTTAGATGAAACTACATTAAATGAGATCCCCGCCGGATGTCATAAATGGTATTCTAGATAGCTCCAAAATATTTTGATCTTTCATTAATTCTTTGCATGGGAATTTCATCTGCCTAGATAAAGACCTTTGAAATTTAAGTACAGTAAGGACTGAGTCTTACATGGTTAACATTAGGGATGCTGCATTTGACTGGATTAAAAAATGATCTCTTCCAGTGTTTCATATTTTGGTTGAGCATTGGATTGTTCAAAGTTCTTAAGTCTTTCAAAATTGTTTATTTTCACAGTGTTGTTCTTATTGAATAAATTGTTCTCCTGGTTCTGATCACTTCACTCTGTCAGTTTATACGGGTTTCTCCATGTTTTTCTCAAACCATTGATTTCATTGTTTCTTACGGTAAAATAGTATTCTATTACACATATATACCATAATTTGTTCAGTAGGTCCCCAGTGGATGGGCATCCCCTTAGTTTCTAGTTATTTGTCACTGATAGTTCCCAATATGTCTCCTTTTTTTCTATCCTGGCATAGTATGTGGAAGAAGGATTTAAACATGTGGCTAAAGGGAAGAGAGTAGATGAGATCTATTTAGAAGTTTAAAAAGCATTAACAAGATTCTACACCTAAGGCTAGTTGCCCCTTAGAAACACTGTTTTGTTTTCTTGTTAACCTCTGCCTTTCCATGTTCTTATGCTTAATGGAAATCTCACTCAGTCCTTTCCAGTAATGTTTTTCTTTCTCTGCAAGCTGTGGTCTAGAAGAAGACAGAGGAATGTTTCTTGTTCCTTATCCTCATATCCACACTACCTTTGCCATCATCACTCAAGGCACTCTCTTCCCCTGAAGTTTATTTGTTGTCCTATCCAAATCCCCTCCTTACAGTCACTACTGGTCTCTCAGTTACTCTTTCTCTTTTTCCTAGGAATTACATACCTGCCTCTCTTACTCTCTACCCTAGAGTAACTTTTTGGGTCTTCAGGACCCTCATTCTTTACTCCATCTCACCCATACCCAGAGGCAGTCATACTTTTGATCTGACCATATGTAGCAGCAAGCACCCTAGCAACCCCAGAGTGGCTGCCAACACAGGGTCTTAGATCTGCTTTTGTAAAGGAAAGCAACTCAAAATCAGTTAACAAGCTTACTTTAATCAAACAAACATATACTACCTAGTTCAGGGGAAAAAGGTCAGCACCCCGAACTTCAGAGTATACAGACAGATCAAACAGACAGGCTCCCAAACTGTCCAACCATTATCAATACCAAAATCACAGTTACCAGAGAGGGAAGCATCAACATCTGAGTTTTCAAAGCTGGGGGGCTCTCAACAGCTGCCCAGAGTCTCATCTGGTCAAATCACACAACGCTTCTCAAAGTGAGCCCCAAAGCAAGGCTTCACATAGGAATTATATAGCCTTCTCCTGGGTCAGAGAATGTAACCACCCTCTTGACCCACTGCCCAATCACACAGCATCTAGGTGTAGGCATTCCTGAAAACCAAGCCTCCTGCCACAGGCTCCATGTGACCACATTCAGCCTATTAGGGGGCAGAGTATATCTTCAAATTAAAGAAGGTTCTCAGAGTCACTTGAGCCAATCAAAGGGCCTAAGGGCAGGGAAGATCTTCAAATCTGCATTTCCATTACACCATAATGAATAAGTATTCTAGTTCTATAATACAGA
The DNA here is from genome assembly GCA_011680675.1 of Gymnobelideus leadbeateri. Taxonomy (NCBI): domain Eukaryota; kingdom Metazoa; phylum Chordata; class Mammalia; order Diprotodontia; family Petauridae; genus Gymnobelideus; species Gymnobelideus leadbeateri. Next base: position 294,883 of record WOXC01005051.1, on the reverse strand, counting down.
ACTCTGAAATTTTTCTTTCTGATCACAACTTTAGATCCTGTTATAGTTCTGGCTCTTGTTTGTAGATAGTTATCACTTGCTGTATTAAGGAAAGTCTCATTTATTCCTGTGTTTTCCTGGGGGGGGGGCTGGTGGTGGTGGTAGTAGGAGTAGTAGTAGTAATAGCTTGTGTGTGTGTTTTAAACAGAAATGAGTGCTATATTTTATCAAAAACTTTTCCTGCATTTCTTGATATAATCTTATGATTTTTGTTGTTCTTATTATGGTAAGTTATGTTGATCATTTTTAAAATATAGAACCCTGCTTTCCTGTATAATTCCAACCTAATCGCTAATATGGTGTTTTTGACATGTTGCTTTAACCTTGTTGACAATATAATTTTTGTGTTCGTATTCATTAAGGCTGTTCCTCTGATGTTTTCTTTCTTTATATTGACTTTTCTGGATTTCACTACCAAGAACACTTTGGCAAAAACAAGGTTCTACCTCATTCTTGGGGCATGTAAAATGTCTAACTTTCCTTTTAGTAATTGTTAAGATTGTCCCTTTAGTTTCTTTAAAAATAATTTTTTCTTCTTTTTGAGTACATGTTTATATTGAAAAATTGACTACTTTGGAAGGGGCTTCCATAGCTATACTAATTATTACTGATTTTTCCCTATTCTTAACTCCTATAGCCATCTACAATCTGTATGACAAAACTGACTATACTGTAATAGTGACAGTCTCCAGGCTTCCAGAAAGGACTGGGGACAAAGAATTCTTGGATTTTTGTACCCATTAGATATGATGTCACCTAGTCATACACCTTCTTCGATTTCTAGGGATGTGTTCTCTCTGTTGTGTGCATACCTTTATGTGATGAATGGCTAAGAACTTTGTGTTTTCTTTTATAGCTCTATCACCTTCAAACCAATAAATGTTTGGCTGCTCAGGGTCACCCAAGTCAGAAAGGAGGACTAGTAGTTCTTAAGGTGTGTGATTACAGTGATCCAAATCAGGTGAGTCATCTTCTAACCTATGTAGCAATGAATGCAGCATTCCTGCCTCTCTGCTGACAGGTGTGAGGTGTATTTTGTTATCTCTTTCTGGATCATTATTAGCTTGTTGTTGTTGCTCAGTTGGTTTAGTATCCAATTCTTCATAACTCCATTTGGGATTTTCTTGGCAAAGATACTGGAATAGTTTGATATTCCCTTCTCCAGCTCATTTTACAGATGAGGAAACAGATAAATAGGGCTAAGTGACTTGCTCAGGGTCACACAGCTAGTAAGTGTCTGAGACTATATTTGAAATTCAGGAAGATGCGTCCTGCTGACTGCAGGCCCAGCGTTCTATCCACTGTACCACCTAGCTGCCATATTTTTTTTAGGTAAACATTAAATTAGTGAATAAGTTTAGAGTTATTAAGCAGCTACCATGTTCTGGGCAGCAAACAGAACCAGGAGAAGCCCTATACAAAAAGTGACATTTGAGCTGGGTCTTCATACCCAGGGATTTCAAGGCATAGAATGAGGAGACAGCATGTTCTAGGTGCTGGAGACAGTCAGTGCAAAGGCAGAGAGAAGACAGTGTGTGAGGAACAGCAAGAAGGCTTGTTGGGTTGGACCATAGAGTTTATGGAGAGGAAAAATGGGAAGAAAGACTGGCAAAGAACAAAGATGCTGGGCTGTGAAGTTTTAAATGCAAAACAGAAGAGGTCATGTGGAGCTGCTGGAGTCTATTGAGTTACTCAGAATTTGGGTGCTTTTTATATTTTCATTTACATTGTTATAGTCATAGTGTGATTATTCAGGTTATGTGTATTTCTGCTCTAGTTCATACAAATCTTCCCTTATTTCTTTGAATTACAATTTATTGTCACACAGTAGTATTTCATGACATTCCTATCCTTCAGTTTATTTAGCCATACCCATTTAGTTTCCAGTTTGGTGACCAAAAAAGTTGCTGCTGTGAATTAATTTTGGTAAATGTTGAAACTTTGAGCTCTTGCTATATGTGGCTAATAGTGGGGTCACTGGATCAAAGGCACTTGTTTTATATAATTTTAGGTTATCACCCAGAGCACCTGGACCACTTCATAGCTTTACCAACACTGTTTTAGTATTATCTGTCTTCCCATAACACTCGCTATCATTTTTTGTTGTTATTTTTGCTGATTTTCAAGGTGTGTAGTAAAACTTCAGGGTGGTTTTAATATGTGGATGTCCTTCAGGATGTGAAGCATGTTTTCATGGTTTTTTGTAATTTGCTACTCTTTTAGAAAATTGTTTATCTCCTTTGACCATTTACCTATTGGGAAATAGCTCTTGTTCTTCTGTATTTGTGTTGGTTCTTTATATAGAATATTAGACTTTTATCAGTGATATCGGTGACATTTTGTGCAAAGGAATATTTTCCACTTGAATTTCTCTTATTCCCTTTTGTCTAGTGCAATCTTTTACATTTTGTTCAATCAAAAATACCTTTTGTTTTTTATAACCATCTCTCTCCCTTGTTTGGTTAAGAATTTACTAACTCTACTGCCTCCCTACCATAGTAATGAAAAATTATCTCCTTCCAGTCTCTGATTTTTTTTTTATGAGGTGACTTTTTATATTTAAAGTATAGACCCATTTTGAACTTATTGTGAGATATGTTTAAGGCCTAATTTCTGCCAAATTAGTTTACTTTCCACAAGTTAGGGTTAAACCTATTTCATACCTTGATCGTTTCTCAACTGGACTATGGCATTATCCTTCTGGTTGGTCTCTCCTCACTCCAGTCCTTCCTCCACTCAGATGCCAGGGTGGTTGTAGGTCTTCCTCATGTTACCCCTGTGTTCACTGAACTTCATTGGCTCCTTCTGGGCTGCTGTTTGATGGTTAAAAGTCTTCTATAGTCTAGCCTGTTCCTGCCTTTCTTTTTACACTTTACTCCCTTTCAATGATCCACTTCTTGGCCTCGTTGCAGTTTCTTGAACATGGTGCTTCATGTCCTCATGTTTCTGTGCCTTTTCAGTACTTGCTCCCTGTGCCTAGAATGCTCTCTTAATTCCTCTGCTTCCTCCAAAATTTAGCTCAAATCCCCTTTCTGCAGGGTTTTCCCAAATCCCTCCCGTAGCTAATACCTTCTCCCTTTAGATTGCCTCTCATCTACTTGTATACATATTATATATACCTATTTTTTACAGGTTGTTTTCCCCATGAGAATTTAGGCTTACCAACTGCAGGGGCTGTTTTTCCTTTCTGTGTATCCTAACACTTAGCACAAGGCCTAGCATACAGTAAATACTTAATTAATGCTTACTGATGGATCAACTGACTGACTCAGAATAATTTATAATCTTGGGTTTAACCAGCACTAGGCTATTTGCTACTGGTTCTTCCTAGTTTCATTTATCTAATTTCCTTTTTATTCACAGTTTTGATGATTATAGTGTGAACTTGTTTCTACTTTTTTTCTTATTGTTGCTATTCAGTTGTTCCAGTCCTGTCTGAATCTTCATGACTCTGGGGTTCTCTTGGCAAAGATACTGGAGTGGTCTGCCATTTCCTTCTCCAGCTCATTTTACACATGGGGAAACTGAGGCACACAAGGCTAAAGTAACTTGCCCAGGGTTACACAAGTAATCACAAAACTGTCTCAGGCCAGATTTGAACTGAGGAAGATGCATCTTCCTTCCTCTAGACCTGGTGCTCTTTCTAGTGCACCACCTTGGATGCCACTATGATAGTTACACTAGTATAGTTTTATGGTCTTATGTCTTCCTATAACACATTAGCTTTTCCTTTAAGAATTTAGATGCTATTGGGACGGCTAGGTGGCACAGTGAATAGAGCACTGATCTTGGAGTCAGGAGGACCTGAGTTCAAATCCGGCCTCAGACACTTAACACCTATTAGCCGTGTGACTTTGGGCAAGTCACTTAACTCCAACTGCCCTGCCTTCTCCCCTCCAAAAAGCCAAAAAAAACCCCACATTTTTAGATACTGTTTCATTTGGTGCATGTTTAGTACTGGTACCTTTTAGCAAAATGTAGTTTCCATACTAATCTCTTTGAATTAGGTTTATTTTTGCTACTGTTTTATCTAAGATCATGATAACAACCCCGCCTTTTTTTTTCTAACTTCAGCTGAAACCTAATGGATTCTACTCTAGGTCCTTATTTTATCATTGTGTATCTGTTTCAGATGTGTTTCTTGTTAACAGCATATATTCAGGTTTCTAATCCATTAAGGTTTCTTTTTCCATTTTGTTGGTGAATTCATCTCTTTCACATAACAGTTATGATTGGGGTATATTTTCCCTGAAAGCTGTCCTTTTATACTTTCCTTTTTCTTCCCACTCCCTCTTTTGGAAATTGTTTTGCTTCTCTCTCTTATTTCAGTAGATAAAACTCTTGACTTGGAATCAGGAAGACCTGACCCAAGGTCAGTTGTGGCCTCAGATGCTTAGCAGTCACTTACCCTGGACAAATCACTTAACCTGTTTGCCTCAGTTTTCTCAGTTGTAAAATGGGTATGATAACAATAATCTTTACCTCATAGGGTTGCTGAGGATCAAATGAAGTAATATTCAGAAAGTGCGTATTAACCCAGTGCCTAGAATACATTAAGTGATACATAAATGCTTTTTTCCTTCTCTTTTATACTTTTTTTGCTTATGTTTTCCTTTTTTCCCCCCTTTTCTCTTTTTTTTATTTTTTAGTTTACATCATTCATTTCCACAAGATTTTGAGTTTAAAATTTTGTCTCCATTTTTCCCCTACCCACCATCCCAAAACAGCGATCCCACTTAATATCCCCTCTTCCAGTCTGCTCTCTCCTATATCTTCCCCCTCTGATTTTCCACTGGGTCTCTATGTCCCAGTGCCTGTATATCTTATTTCCCAGTTGCATGTAAAATAATAATAATAATGATGACAGGTATATACATGCATATATATTTTTTAAACATTTGATTTTAAAACTTTGAATTCCAGATTCTTTCCCTTCCTCCCTCATCACCCACCTTTACTGGGAAGATAAGCAATTCAGTATAGGTTGTACATGTGTAGCTATGCAAAACATTTCCATAGTGGATATATTGTGAAAGATTGACTATATTTCCCTCCCTCCTATCCCACCCCCCACTTGTTCTATTCTCTACTTTTATCCTGACCCTTTTCAAAAGTGGGTGCTTCCAGCTTCCCTCCCCCCAGCCTGCTCTCTCTTCCATCATCCTCCCTCTCATCCCCTTCCCCCCTACTCTCCTGTAGGGTGAGATACCCTATTTAGCGTGTATGTCATTCCCTCCGTAAGCCAAATTCAATGAGAATAAGGTTTTGCATTTTTGCCTTCCTGTTCTTCCCCTCCATTGCAACCATTTTCCCTTGCCTCTTCTATATGAGATAGTTTACCTCATTCTGTCTCTCCCCATCTCCTCTCATTATCTTCCTCTCTTACCTCTTAATTTCACCTTTCAAGTATCATCCCTTCCTATTAAATTGGTCCTGTGTCCTCTTGTCTATGTATACCTGTACACATATATGCACATACTCATATATGTATTAATACGCCCATATACCCTCCTATATAGACACATATATGTATGTATACATATTTACATTTCTATTCCCTTCAGCTGTTTCTGAGAAAAGTTTCATAAGTTACAATTATTGTTTTTCCATGTAGGAATGTAAATAGTTCAACTTAAAGTTCCTTATGATTTCTTTTCCCTATTTACCTTCTCATGCTTCTTGAATGTGAATGTCAAATTTTCTATTCAACTCTGTTTTTTTCATCAAGAATGCTTGAAAGTCATCTATTTCGTTGAATGACCATAATTTCCCCTGAAACATGATACTCAGTTTTGCTGGGTAGGTGATTCTTGGTTTTAATCCCAGCTCCTTTGACCTCTGGAATATCATATTCCAAGCCCTTTGATCTCTGAGTGTAGAAGCAGCCAAATCCTATGCTATCCTGATTGTGTTTCCACAACATTAAAATTGTTTGTTCCTGGCTGCTTGTAATATTTTCTCCTTGGTCTGCGAACTCTGGAGCCTGGCTATAATATTCCTAGGAGTTTTCTTTTTGGGATCTTTTTCAGGAGGTGATTGGTGGATTCTTTCTACCTGTACTTTGTCCTCTGGTTTTAAAACATTGGGGCAATTTTTCTTGAGAATTTCTTGAAGGAAGATTTCTAGGTTTTTTTTTTGATCATGGCTTTCAGGTAGTCCGATAATTATAAAATTCTCTCTCCTGGATCTATTTTCCAGGTCAGTGGTTTTTCCAATGAGATATTTCACATTGGCTTCTATTTTTTCATTTGTTTGGATCTGTTTAATAGTATCTTGATTTCTCATAAAGTCACTAGCTTCCATTTGCTCCAATCTAATTCTGAAGGAATGCTTCTCTTCAGTGAGCTTTTGAGATCCTTTTTCCATCTGGCAGATTTGGCTTTTGAAGGCATTCATTTCTTCATTGCCTTTTTGAGCCTCTTTTGCCATTTTAGTTAGTCTATTTTTTTAAGGTGTTATTTTCTTCAGTCAGGTTGTTGACTCTCCTTTCATAATTTTCTTGAATTATTCTCATTTCTCTTCCCAGTTTTTCCTCTACTTCTTTTATTTGGTTTCCAAAATCCTTCTTAAGCTCCTCTTTGGCCTGTTACCAGCTCATATTTTTCTTGGAACTTTTGATACAGGACTTCTGACTTCACTGTCTTCCTCCTGTTCCATGCTTTGAGCCTTTTTGTTCCAAAATAGGAGTGTAACGTTGGATTGCTCTGCTTGCTTTGCCTCATTTTCTTGCTCATGTTGCCACTCAATTACTTGACTTTTGAGCTTTTTGCCACAGTAGAACTCTGCTACCAGAGAGGGGAGTTTTGTTTTGCTAGGTTTTCTCAAATTGCTAGGGTTTTCTCAGCTGCTGGAGCTATTAGTTGGGTTCCCTCTCTGAAGCCTCCACACACTCCGACAAACTGTTCATAAACCCCAGGACCTCTACCCTAGACAGTAATCCAGATCCAAGCAGGTTAAAGCAAGAGTGATTACCAGTCTGAATGGTCACTTGGTCCCCCTACAATCTGCAGGCCAAGAGCTCTGAAGCAGCCAGGGGCAGTGGCTGCACAGCCCTGGTGTCTCAGCCGCTTCTCCATCCAGGGGGTAAAGGCTGGACCACATTCCTAAACTCCTGGTTCACGAAGTCCATACTGCACTGACCTCTCACTTTGTCCTTAGCATCTATGGGTTGATAATTCTGGAAACCACCCCTGCTGCTGGTGATCTGAAGTCCCTCCAGCCAACAGCTGGTTGTGGCCTCCCTGAGGCTAAAACCTTGGACTCACACAGGGCTGGGCTCGGCTCCCAGAGCGCTGTACTGTCCCATTCCTGCTGGCCTGCCGGACTGTCTTCAGCAGGAAGTTAGTTTTTGTCTGTCATTTTGTGGGTTCTGTAGCTCCAAAGTTTGTTTAGGGTCCTTTTTTTGCATGAATTGGAGACACGCAGAAGTCCTGTTTTTACTCTGCCATCTTGACTATGCTCCCCGCTTATGTTTTTCTTTTGGATAAAATGTTATTTCTGTGTTCCTATCTGAACATGTGTGTGTATTCTTGCTTCTTTTGAATAATTCAGATGAGAACAAGGTTCAAATATTTCATGACCCCTTCCCTCCACTTGTTCCTTTTTGTATAGACTTATGTAAGAGCATCAAAACATAACAATCCCTCCCAGGCCCTCTGTATAATTAGAATTACTTTATGACCCCTAATCATGATAGAATTATGAGGGGCTACATGTATCATCTTCCCCATATGAACATGTAGAGTTTAACTTTTTTTTTTTTTTAAAGCAATTGGGGTTAAGTAACTTGCTCAAGGTTACATGGCTAGTCATTATTTATGCGTGGGTGCTCATTTTCTGAGGCCGGATACGATCTCAGGTCATCCCAACTCCGAGGCCAGCGCTCTTACTCACTGCGCCACCTAGACACCCCTTGAGTTTAACTTTATTTAGACCATCAGATGATCTCACTAAAATGTCAGATACTTACTGAACTAAGCTACTCAGGGCTAGAAAAAATGACAATCAGAATTTGGTTTGGTGCCTTTTCTAGGTTTTTGTATTTTATACAAGCATTGTTATACATTAATAGTTAAATGGTGACCAAGTAGTATATATGCAATAGCAATGATGATGTGTGTCCTCCTCAGAACATGATTCAGTCTCGGTTTTTGATTAGACATATGATATAATTGGTGTAGGTAAAATTCCCTCTATATACATACAACTTTTTGCAACTTAGCAGCCTGGGCCACTGAATGTTTTAGTGACTTTAGTGTTTTAGTCACTTTAGTGACATTGGTTTGTGTTAGAAGTTTGAGACCAGGTATTCACTCCAAGTTTAATTTTAAGTTCATGGTACCAAGTTGCTTCTCCCTTACTCCTGTAAGGAAAAGACAAAGAATATTAAAATCCTATCACTAATCCTATCATGTGATTTATAGTGATAGTGACTCCCTAAAGGAAACTACAAAAGCGTGGTTCATTCAGTTCAAATGGTCTGACAAAGTAAAAACTAACCACTCTGAATCTGGTAACTCCATCTGGTGTGTCATATTGGACTCCATGTTTTATGTTCTGCTCCTCTATCAGAGCAGAGAGAGGTGTTCATTTCTTGGTGTTATATTGACAAATTTTATCTGAATCTTGAGTATTTTAATGTTATTTTCACTTACATTATTGAAATCATCATCTACATTGTTTTTCTGGCCTTGCTGTCTTTGCTTTGTATTCATATAATCACGTTTCTCTAACTTCCTCATACTAATCCTTTCTAATGACTCAATAGCCTATTACATTCATGTAGCCATGACTGGTTCACCTATTCTTCAGTGGATACCTACTATTGCTTTTGCTACAAGAAAAAGTACTTCTATGACAACTTGGTTATTTTGGGTACCTTTTTCATAACTTCCAATGTTGACTATTTCCAAATGTTTACTTTGTCAGCAAATTTGTTAGGTGGGAGAATAAGCCTGAGTTCTTTTCCTTTATCATTTGATTTAGAGTATTTTATCACATGGTTGTTGATTTTGAAAATTATTTTACTTTGTTAACTCTATATATTTTGGATATACATGTTGTTTTATATTGTATGGCACATCAGAGGGTCTTAAATGCTTGTTCATTTGGATTGTTTTATCAGATATTGAATGCAAACTTTTCTCATGCAGTTTCTCTTATTCCAAATGCAATGATTTTTGTGTAAAAGTTTTAAAATTTTATATTAGAATTTTCTATTTTGTCTTTTGTGTATTTCCTTGTTTAGTTATGAACTTATACCCTAGTCATAGCTAGGAAAAGTAATTCTCTCCTTTAATTTTTTAAAAGAAAAGTGTGAACATTTATATTTAGGTTGCTTATATCTATTTGGAGCTTATTTTCTACCCAATTGATTTCCAAGTTTTCTTTTTCAAATAAACTTATGCAATTAAACATATCCCTTCCACCTCCCAAAAAGAATACATTTTTTTGTGAGAACTGTACAGTGTAAAATAAATTCCCATGTTAACCCTCCCCCTTTCTGTATATTTAGTTCATAACCTTTCTGTGAAGAGGTAAGTAACACTTAACACTCTTCATTATTGGCTTTCATTATATTATATTGGCTATTCATTCATTATATTGGCTCTTTGGAATCATGATTGGTCATTGCATTGATCAGAGTTGAAGTCTTTTCAAATTATTTATATTTAGTGTTACAGTATATGTTCTCCTGGTTCTGGTTACTTTGCATCAGTTTCTACAAGTATTTTAGAATTCTGCTACACTCACAAACTCTAGTTTGTGTGCCCATTCTCCAGTAGATGGACATCACATTGGTTTCCAGTTCTTTGCCACTACAAAAACATCTGTCTGCTGTAAATATTTTGTACTATTGGTCCTTTTTCCTTTGTCAGGGATGGGCCTATAATTGATATTGCTGGGTCAGATGGTATACATGATTTTGTAACTTTTGAGTGTAATTCCAGATTGCTTTCCATTAGCAATTTGCCTGGACCAATTCACAGCTCTAAGAGTATATTAATGTACCTGTTTAGTACTCTTAGCCCCTCCAAAATTTGTCATTTTTTTTTTTTTAATGAGCACTTTCCAACCTGATGGGTGTGAAGTGGATCCTGAGAATTGCTTTATTTTCATTTCTCTAATTATTATGATTTGAAGCATTTTAAAAATAAGATATTGAGAATTTGGATATCTTTTCTTGAGCTGCTTGTTCATAACACTGGCCATCTATCATTTGAGGGTCCTTTTCAGTTTTTCTAGCATTTTTTTATCCAATAGGTGTTCCCCTAGTGGGGTGTGTGTGTGTGTGTGTGTGTGTGTGTGTGTGTGTGTGTGTGTGTATAAATCAGTACCAAATAGTTTGGGTGATTATATAATGTTTTGTGTCTTATAAGATCTAGTAAAGCACAGTTCCATTCATTGCCATTTGAAATTATTTCTTTAAAAATTCTTGACATTTTGTTCTTTGATAAATACTGATTCTAAGTAACCCCAGGGTGACAATATCTATAAATTTATTTAGGTAATATCATTATTTATTACAGTGATCCCACCATGACCAATGGATATTTAAATCTTCCTAAGTTTGTAGTGTTTAGTATTTGTATTTATATAAGCCCATATTCAGTTCATTCTTGCTTTTTGAATGGAATTTGTCATTTCCTCCTAGTTTTGACTAGTTTTATGGATTTTGTTCATACCCTGCTACTTTACTGATGCTATAATTGTTTCTCTGATTTCTAAGATTTTTGATAATTTGATTTTCTAAGTTAATTATAAGGAAATTATAAGCATAGCATAATTTTGCTTTTTTCAGCAATGTTTGGAAGATGCTTTTACTTTCCTACCATTTCCACCTCTCCCTCCAGCAACTTGATCAGTCAGCTGACACATAATAAAAATTATGTACCTAATTAAGTACCTACTATCTGCCACGTTAAGAAATCTGGAAGTGGAAGGGAGTCATTTAGAGTTTTTGAGTGAATGGCAGTCGGAACATAATTCTGAACTTACTGAAAATTGGCAGTTCTTGCCCCAAAATAATTCTAATGGGGGGTAAATAAAAATGTGAGAGGTGAAGAAGAACATTCCACCCTTGAGGGACAGCCAGGCATGGAAATGGGAGATCAGAGTCACTGGTCCTGAAGTAGGCCTGAGTCAGACTGTGTGTGAAGAGGAGTAGAACAAAGACGACTGGAAAGGTAGGTAGAAAGGATCCTAGAAGACCTTAGTGCTAAATAGAGGACTTTCTATTTGATTGGAAGTAATAGGGAGTTACCAGAGCTATGTTTTTAAAAAATTATTTTGGCAGATAAGTGGAAATAAATTGGGAATGGAAAGAGACATCAGGCAAGGAAGATCAGAAGACTGTTAATCTAGATCAGGAGTCTGAAATGGGTTGAGTTTGAGATGTATAGAAGGCAGTTGGTGATGTGGTACTATATATTAGGAGAAACTAGGCCTAGAACTGAAGATCTTATTACCATTTTCATAGAGGACATTTGAACTGACAGCCTCAGTCATCCTTATCTTTTATTAATAAAAGAGAAACATTCTCAAATAGTGAATTCTTGAATGAGAAGTAGGGGCTAGCTAAATTTTTAATTCTGTTTCTAGGTCTGGATTTATAATGAAGAACATGAATTGATTTTAAATAATCTTCTTTGCTTGGATATGTCAGAAACTCGCTCATCTGACCCACCAAGGCTCATGAAGTGCCATGGGTCAGGAGGATCCCAACAATGGATACTTGGGGTAAGGATCTGGCCTTATTGGTGTCCTGGGGTATGATTATAAGGCAGTGAGGTATTGTTTGATAGTAGGGTAACAATAGCTTAAAACTTATTTAGAATATACAAATTTCATCACAGCAATCTCTTGAAATAGATGTTATCTTTCTGCCAAAAGGTAACTGAGGCTAGGGGCCTTTGACTCTGTATATGTATAGTATTTACAGTACTTCTTGAAGTTGGGCTTGATTTGGGGATTATGTTTAGCATAGTGCCTGGAACCTACATAATGGGTACTTTAACGACCAGGATCTGAAATGTCATCCCTTTTGAGATAGGCTGTTTTGCTTTTCTTCATATGTAGAAGCAAATAATTGGTGCTGTTCCTTCCTACCATTTTCTTTCAGAAAAACAGTCGGCTGTACCAGGTATCAGTTGGGCAGTGTCTGAAGGTGGTTGATCCATTGAGTCGGAAAGGCTATGTTGCTATGGCAATCTGTGATGGCTCCTCCCCACAGCAGTGGTATTTGGAGAGCTAAGATGAAGACATTGAAAGAGGAAGTCGTGATGCATTGGGTTCCTCCATCCCTGACTGGAGTGGGGCTGCTATTCCTGACTAGCACTGTCTTCTTACCTCATTTTACTCTGGAGATTTCTGGGGAGGTAGACAGAGATGAGGGACTGTATCAGAGGCTCCCTATAGCATGTAAAGAAGTGCAATCCAGTAAGAGACAACACATTCTTTTTGAGATATTAATAGAAATTTCCCATTCAGAAGAGAAATTAGGTTTTGATTTTTAAACTCAGATTAAAAAAAAAGTCAAGAAAACCATGTTTTTTGCTTTTTTTAAGATTGATGCCTCATTTTAGTTGATTTTAAAAACAATGGTTTTAACTGATCTAGACATAAGAGTTGATTTTCTAGAGCTATTTAAAATTTTCTTTTGTCATGTATATCTTAGGTAGATAAACTGCTGTAGGTGGTTTGAACAACATGTTCCTTTTAACTTCAGTGATGTTATTTGTAGAGCTATATTTAAAGAGAAAGGTACTGTTGCAGATTTATTTTGCTTAATTATGACATCTACATTTATAATAAATTTTGTTTATCCATTAGGCTTTTTGCTTGCTCTTATCTTTCTTCTCAGTTCAGAGTTTCTGCATAGTCTGTGTTGCTCAAGCAAGACAGTAAAAAGCTCTTTTTCATAGTCAGTAGCTTAAATGATTTGCTGGTTAGTTTACTTTATTAGAGATTAATATGCGACTGAGGCCAAGGTACTGAGTCCCATGGAAGAAATTAGGTGGAAATTCAGAAATGGTCAGGTTTCATAAAATCATTTGGGAGCAAATTTGCGTCGAGTGTTCCCTGGGCCTAGAGGAGCAATGACTACGGGTTATTTAGGGAAGCTGTAACCACAGTGTTGGTCAGGGTATCTAGTTATAAAAAGTTCTGTCTTCCTAGCAGAATTCTGCCTGAGCAGCAGTAAAGCATCCAGAACAGTGAGATGGTGAACTTGACCTATACTTGATAGAATCTGACATCCCACCTTAGAAAACCAAGCCTGTCTGGGTTGTATTTGACTTAGTGTGATGGTTTCCATTCAACAGAAGAGAGCCTTCAAATAAATTTTGTCACTTTTAATGATCTCTTCCCCAGAAACACTGGAATTAATTTGTGATTACATGTTGACTAAAGATGTATTATTCAATTCCTTAATCATCTTTCATATTGTAGGGCAGGTAACCTAGTAATAGAAATGAATAGCTATGGCAGGGAAACTAGGGAATAGATTCTTCAGGGACTGGATGAAGCACAAGGCAGTGCCTTATGCGAGTTTCCAGTGCTAGGTCAAACCAGTGGTCAGTTTGAACAGTAATCCATTCATATGGAGGAGTGACATCAGTTTCAAAATATCTTTCTCTATAGCTAGCCACCTACTTGTCCTTTGAAGCACAAGAATGTGTGTTGATGAGTCAGCTAGGACATTCCCTCTCCTAGTTAGCCAAGGGCTAGAGCTTATCTAGTTGGGTAATCATATGAAATCACGTTTATCTAGACTTAGTAGAGCTTTCTGGATCATTAATTATGATAGGACGTTTTCATATAATCTGAGAGAGGCAGAATTAATTGGAAATTACTTTAGGTGTAATTTAGTCCAACCTTCCAGGTAAAGCAGGCATCCTTTCCACAACAAATTTTATTAGAGGTCGATACTAGACGTAGCAGGAGAGCATTAGTAGCTGACTCTTCCGTGCTCCAATGAAGCATTACAAAATATTTGGTAAGTGTTTAGAAAATGGTTTCTTTCTGCACAGGCCTAGATAAGGTTTGCTTGTCTCTGATATATCTTATGTGAGGGCAGCAGAAAAAGTGAAGAATACTGAAGCCAGCAGGTCTGGTCTCCTTTTCAACCTGATTTAAGAAATTTTATGACAAAGAAAAAACTACAAACTATTACTTTTCAGTAACTTGCCCTACCATGAAATGGTAAAAATCGGAAAATACTCCATGGGAGGAGAAATGAAATCCACATATAATCCAGAGCTTTTACCTATCATTTTTTTCCCACCAAACCAGATGTTCTTGAGGAGCAGAACGAACAGATGCATTTTAAATTTACTTTCTCATGCTCAGTGGGGCCTAAAAAGCCCCCCTTTTGATAATGAATGAAACTATACAATGAGTACAGGAACAGCAGTATGCTGGTGATGCAGTGGGAAGAAGCTTACCAGACTAAACAGACTGGCAGCTGGCCACTGTGAACAGGTGTCAAACAGGTGACAGCCTCTTCTCCAGGGGTGCCTGTATTCTGCAAAGTGACATTCTAATGGGGCAGTTATCTAAAGGGGCACATGCCTCTGTTTCTAAAAGCAGAGATAGATTTATGAAGGAAATGAAAATATTTGTAAAACATTTTGAAAACCTTAAAGAACTATATAAAATGTCAGTCTTTGGGTAGATTTTGATAGGAAATTTTCCCTGTGAAGATTCCTCTCTACCAGTGGAGACTGGCAATTTGTGAGTATCTTGAACTTTTAGCCCACCGAAAAGTGAGATGACTTTCCCGAGGTTATAAAAACTCAATGAACATTTGTTAAGTATCTGTTTTGGGCAGCCAGATGGTACAGACAGTAGAGTGCTGGGCCTGAGTCAGGAAGACCTCTTCCTGAGTTCGAATCTAGTCTGAGACATTTAACTAGCTGTGTGACTCTGGGCAAGTCACTTAACCCTGTTTACCTCAGCTTCCTCATCTGTAAAATGAGCTGGAGAAGGAAATGGCAGATGACTTCTTTGCCAAGAAAATCCAAAATGGGGTCACAAAGAGTCAGACAGGACTGAATAACTGCTTCTTTTATGCCAGGTGCTGGAGATACAAAGATAAACTTATAGACCCTGTTCTCAAGGAGCTTACAGTACAATAGGTAAGACAATATGCAAACTACTATATACAATACAGTTGTTTGCTGGGTAAATTGGAAAGAATTAAGAGAGGTAGGGCACTCGAAGGAACTTTGAAGGATTTTTAATCCAGATCTATGTAGTATATCATAATTAAAAATTTAAGCTGTAGTGTGATGTTACAATGTTATTTAGGTGGAGGTAATTTACTCAGTATCCCATACAAACAAAGGTCCAAACCAAAAAAATGATCATTGTATGGGTCAGGGGATCTAAATAAAGTTGGAATTTGACTGGCTGAACATAGAGCCAAAACATGATGTTAATGTTGCTGGTTTTGGCCTAGCTAGCTGCCTAGTTCATTGGCAAAAAAGGGGAAATATGTTGAAAATCTAGTTCTCCTGGATGACTGTCTTGGAAGCTCTTGGGCCTGTTAAATAGGCTAAAGGAACCCTACCACAGTCTGTTCTGATAGCTTTCAGAGTTCATCCCAGCCTGACTGTCTGTCACTCTAAGGTGGGATCTGTGACTTAAGTGCTGCTTCTATCATTCAAGTCTGGTTTATTCCTGTTAGCTATATGCCACAAACGCCATTCACCCATTCCCCCCAGAGGAGCATTTGTTCCTTACTGTTGACTGGCAATCTCCTGCCTGGCTTAAGGTTCTAAACTGGGGCTTTTGCTGAGCAACACTGAGTCAAAAATTAGGTGGAATGGTTCTTAGAAAGCTGCCCTAGTCTCAGGCTGTGGTGGTCTCAGGCTCCACTCCTGCTTGGCCATTTTAACTGCTACTGGTGACTGCCACTGTACTAATAGGCTGGAATTGAGCACAAAGCATCCTAAGGTTTATGGAGTGGAATAAAGTAGAGTGCAGAAGACTTAGTGGTACCAAGTTACATCAGTTAGTTAACTGGCTTCAGAGTCAGGAAAACCCTAGAATCCCCTCCACTTCCCAACAAAAAAAGTTTTCCCCCCAACCCTCATTTCTCCCAAAAATAAAGAATTGAGTTTGAGTTCAAATTTAGTAGAGCCTAGTCCACATGATAGTCAAGAAACTAAAAAACTTATCAGTTAAATAGACATTTGTAGACTTAAGGAATGGAAGTTACTGTTTTTAAATTCTCCTATGAGCAAAATGCCTA
Source organism: Gymnobelideus leadbeateri (assembly GCA_011680675.1). Taxonomy (NCBI): domain Eukaryota; kingdom Metazoa; phylum Chordata; class Mammalia; order Diprotodontia; family Petauridae; genus Gymnobelideus; species Gymnobelideus leadbeateri. Next base: position 278,589 of record WOXC01005051.1, on the reverse strand, counting down.
AAAAGCAGCAGGGATGAAAAATACAAGCTTGGATCTTGCTTTACTCTTTTGAAGGAGAGTATGAGGCTTAGTCTTAGTATCTATGAGTCTGAATCAGTTATTTTTGAAGAGAAAAACGGGGCTGTTTGCACCACCCAGATTACTCTGAAGCTCAACCAGCAAATCAGGAACACTGATAAAGACAGATATGGGGGACGTCCTCAAAGGGAAATGTGAAGCAGCCATTAGACGTAAAATATTTTATTTGTAAATGCTGATCCTCTAAATCTGTTTCCACAAATTCCAAAACCCATAACACTCTGTATACTTCAAAAAATTCAAAAAATTTTTTGCCAACATTAGGTACTATTATACAGAACAGAAAAAAAAAATCCTGTAAGACAAATACTGGTAGGATGTTGGAATATTGTACAAGAGAAGAAAAATATTCAAGAAACAATTTCATACAGCTATTTATCAAGAGAAAAATATATACAATTGATTTATTCTGTAAGATAAAAATACATCATGCCATATACATTACAAGTTTAGAACTGTATCACTGATATACTAACAGTTTTACAGCCCATTTTAATTGTGCACACAAAAAAAACTTCATTTTATACTTAGCCTGTGAAGTGTCAGTACCAGAATTTTAAGTATAAAATAAAAAGCTAACCTGGTTCAAAATGCTGATTAAGTTTCTACAAGCAAACACAAACAGTGTTTATTTAAAAAAAAAAGAAATGTAAACAAAAACAGTCCATACAAACACATCTTTAAATTACATTTTCCAAACCCCTGTTGCCAGAGTCCTGCAGCTGCAAACATAATTTGTTTTGTTTTGTTTTTTCCTTTTAAATGCTTTTTTCCTTAAATAAAAAGCTTTGGGCTAAGATTTTAAGCTCCCTTTCTACATGATCCTATTATGTTTACATGATTCACTGTGGTCTGAACCAATGACCTAATTACAACTACTTTTGCTGGGGGTGAAAAAGTTCAGCTTCAGTTGGGTGTTTTTTTTTTTTTTAAACAGTTATTCACAGTTATCACAAATTGTAAGCACACACACAAAAAAACCTGACTGAAGTAGGGATGCAACAATATAACATGAAAAAAATTAATCTCAATTACTAAAATATCTAGAAAAGTTGTAGTCATAGTGTGTGAGTGAGCTTGTCTTTCTAACAGCCTTAAAGTGTACAAGACAACAAAATACTAATAGGTCACACAGTTAGGCCTCTAGAAAAACAAACAAACAAAAAAAGCTTTTAAGTTGAAATTTTGGTTATTACATAATTGTTATAATGGCATGTTTAGTAACACAAGATCATATTGTAACATCCCTATCAACATTTATAAGCACCCGAGCTGCTGCAGAGCCTGGTAGCATTTGGTCAATAACTATTTTTTATACTGTAATTTTCTTCTCAAAATATTTACACATTTGTACAAAGTAACAGGGTTTGTTAGTTCTGCAGGTAACAGCAGCAGCTTGGCTTTTTTCTAACTTTGTTTTTTTTAAAAATAGCTTCATTCACTTATTCAATAATAAATACAAAAAGTTTCTCTTATTTTACAGAAATCAAAAACTACAATAAACTGACTCATGGAATCAAGTATTTTAAATGTATTTTAGTGCAAGTTATTATCCCTTAGCTCTATCCCTAAGGAAGTCATTTCAGTACATTCCTTGTTCAGTGGTGTCTACTTTATTTAAAATTTTCTTTTAATTAGAGGGCCTGCCCCTTTATCAAATAAGGCTGTGGCCAGCACTTTGGACATCTCCCTTTCGCTGGTGATTTCAGTCTTACATTCATAGGAGGCCCCCCCTCCTATCCCTCCTCCACCATGGAGCAGGGCAGCCATCGGCTCTTTACCCCCAGTCTAAGTTTCTCTTCAAGAAGCTCAAAAGCAAAGGTGCTGGACCATCTGTAATTTAGCTTTGGGAAGTCTGCTTGAGCCAGCTTCCTTTCTGGTGCTTCTTAACCCAAGGACTGTAGAAAGCACAACTCCCAGTAGCCACTTTAAATCATACAACAAACAAACATAAAAAAACCTTTTCTGTTCGAAAAATTCAATTGTGTGTTGAATCATGTCTTCCTAGGGTCAAGCAGCCCTCTTGAGATATCAAGGAATGCATTCTAGTTCATCCATTTTCGGCAGTTTACAGCTCCACAGTGACATGGAATCTTGTGCTGGTCATCTTCAAAATCAAACTTATAGTCATAACAAAGCTGCCCAGAAGAAAGAGAGTGTAAGAAATTGTAAGAAGGGGGCACCCCTTACTCCAAAATCAAACAAAACACAGAGGAAAGCATTGTTTAAGATTCTTGCTCCTTTGAGTTTCTTGACAGGTTTGTATGGAAGCCTTGAAAAGGAACACAGAAAACTGACTTGCCCAAGATCTGACTCTTAAGGAAGTGCATCTGGGAATGAACATACCTCTCCCTAAGGAATTTACTCACCGTCTCTCAAACCAGGAGTTCTTAATATCACTTGTTTTTAAGACTAAGAGAAGGGTTTCCTTCTGTTAACACAGATTTTGCTCTAATATTCAGGTGTTCAGATACTGACCCTGACTCTGAAATAGAATGTTCTAAGTGTGACAATTAAGTTTTGTGTGAATTTTGTGTAAATGATAATGATGTAGAGCAGTGGGGTCAGAGTCAAATACAAAAAGGGCCACTCTTTGTAAGGATTCCTACCAGCTCCAAATTGACTTAGAAAAACCATATATTAATTTTGTGTTCTACTGTATTTCTATTTTTTATTAGATATTTGAATATTCCCAGCTAGAGTTGCTAGAAGTCTTCTTGGGCTTGACACCTCTGATGTGGAGGAAACAGAAAAGCAGGTTTAATTCTGGCCTCAAGAAAGAACTGGTTGGTGATAGAAGGATGGTGGGGGAAAGTGATCAGATAATCTTGGACTTAGAAAAATCAGATTTTTATGAAAGCAAAATTTTAGAATATTCAGAGAAAAGAGGGTAGAGAATGGTCCTGTTGCCACAGCCCCAAAAAGAACATGGTTCCAGAGGGATGGGAGGCTATTTAAAAAAATCTTATAGAGAACTAAGAGATAGGGCAGTCCAAGGTTGAAGTCCTATCTCTACCAAATACTGTCTGAGGGAGTGACCTGAGGGAAGCAACAAGACCTCTTTGCCCCCAAGCAACTCTCTATGTGGCCCTAATCTTCTTTACTAAAGGAACTTCCACCCTAACAGTTCCTAACACCCAAGAAATTAATTCATTGCACGAGGCACCCAAAGAAAAAAAAGATATTCTTTGCCCTAAAAGAGCTTATAACCAGTTAAATTACAGGATAAAACAAACAGCAACAACAAAAAAAATTAAAGATTTTTTAAAAAAGCTATGTTTAGAATAAGAACAAAGAAGAACCCAATCAGCTTTCTGGATGCAGAAAGCTCAGGGTTCTAAGAGAAGAGTGAGCAGTACAGGAACACGATTGAAGGCACCTTGCAGGAAAGCTGCAATGAAGGAACAAATTGGCATTTAGGCTGAAAGGTTCATGTGAACCAACTCTAGAAAGATGACTGGTTCTGTCTGGTCCTTCCTATCAAAATGACATCACCATGCTGGAATCAAGATACAAGGTGTTTGATGGCTGATAAGATCAATAGAGCTCACAATGCTATATAAAGGTAGGGAGGAGCCAGATGATGAAACTCTTTAAATTAAAGGCTAAGGAGCTTGTGTTTTATCCTTGAAACAAAAGGGAGCCATTGGTGATTCTTGAGCAGGGTAGTAATATATGGTCAGACAGGCAGCTTTGTGGAAGATGTATTAGTGAGGGGAGAGTCTGGAAGCAGGGGCATCAATTAGAGGCTGCTGCAATAGTCCAGACAAAGATCAAACTTGGATCATCCCTACTATATGCCATCTCTGTTCATGCTTCCGAGTTCCCCAACACTGCTAGAAGAAGTAATATTACTCTATCTGATTTCTCTCAGGGGCTGTTGGGATGCCTTCCCTGCTTTCCTGAAACCCCCACAGTATCCCTCCATTGATATCTCCCTTCAGAGGCTCTTTCCTCCTGTTTTACCAAGTCAAGAGCTCTCTTACCCCTACTCTATCCCTCCAAACCATTCAACTTTTTCATGATACTCTTCATCTTTATTCTTCCCTCTGAGGAAGAGACCTTTCTCCTGTGCCCTCAATCCTGTAAATAACAGTAAACAGATTTTTCATAATATTCTGCAAAATTTAAATCGCTGTAATCTCCTGAACTCCAGCAGAACATTGTCAAACGTCTGCTTGGATAAATTCTGGATATCTGGAGCTCCACATGTCTAAAAAAGAATTAATTATTTCTCCTACCCTGCACTTCCTTTAGTATTTCCTCTCTCTTGCTCCTTTCTGTCTTATTGAAGAAATCATGATCCTTACAGTCATCCTTAACCCTGCCTACATAACCTCATTCACATGTATCCCTTTCTCTCCACTTCATAAGAGAACCATCCTAGTTTATTCCTGGTCAAGAATCCTATCTTCCTTTAAACCTCTGTAAGCTTCCCTGTTAAAATACCTCAACTATTCTTATACTATTCTTTTTTAAGTGCAAGTAAATTTGGAGAAAGGTGGAAAGGTTGGATGGGGAAAAGGTAAAGCTTCATTTTTGGATATGTTGAGTTGAAGATGCCTGTATATATGTGAGTAGAGATGCCTAAAATTCAAGAAAGACATTGGGGCTGATTATCTAGTTTAGGCGTCACTGGTATAGAGATGACAACTGAACCTGTGACTGATAAGATTACACACATACATGTAAAGCAAAGGTCCCAGGACTTGGGGGACACCATACTCTTAAGAATGATAAATCACTATCTACTTATAAAGGGACACCTCCACTCTGGTTCTGGTCCTGGCCTCTTCAACATTTTTATTAAATGAATGGAGATAGTGGAGCATGTCTGTCAAATCTATGGATGACATTTAACTAGGAAGAAAAATTACTAAGGAATATTGCTGACTCAGACTTCAAATACCATCAGATTAGATGAAACAACGGTCCAGAATCCACAAAATCCAAGTTAAATAGGATAATGTAAGATAAATGTAAAATCTGGCAAGGAAATTTAAAAAAAAATTACCCAAGTATATGATAGGGGAAACCTGTTTGGATAGCACTTTGTATGGAAAAACAACTGAATTTTGAGCACAAACTTAGTCGTAGGTATGATGTATGTATGTATGATACATATGTATGATGGCTGCATACAAGAAAAGAGGGGAAAAAACGGCAACTGAAATTCTGACATGGAAACAAGATGTGATAGATGAGTGGATTAATTAAGTTCTGGTCTATGCTTAAAGCTAGATATAAATTGTAGTCTTAAGACTTGAAGGCAAGTCATATAATATAAATATAAACCTCAGTTTTCTCATTTTAAGATTAGGGATCACAACAGTTGCAGTACTAACACCTTACAAAATTATTGTGAGTAAGGCAATTCTCAAACTATAAAGTAATATGCAAATGTAAATATCATTATTTGTATTAACTGAAATATAGTGCTGTCCAGATCATAAAAGGTAGTAGTCTACTGTATTCACCAGACAGACTACATCTTTAATATTATGTTCACTTAACACTTACTAGCTGTGTGACCTTGGGAAAGTCACTTAACTAACCCCAATTGCCCTACCTTCCCCCCTCCAGGAAAAAAAAAAACAAAACACAAATCCTCCCCCCACCCCCCACATAAATAAATGGTAAAAGGGATCTGACAGACTTGGAAGAGGAACATAGTCAGAAAGATGAGACATCTACAATCCAAACAATATGAAGAATTAATGGAAAACATGGGGATGTTTAGCTAGAAGCTGAAAAAAAACTTGAGAGGTAGACACAGCAGTTTCCAAGGGCTATTTAATGGGCTAAAATATAAAGAGGGATCAGAGTTGTTTTGTTGTTGTAGAAACTAGAATTGGGACCAAACAGCATAAGTTATAGGGAAGCAGGTTTTTCAGTATAAGAAAACAGTTTTCCCAGAATTAAAGCTTTCTAACAGTTTAACAGGTTGTAAGATCCCTATAGATGATCATCAGTTTGTTGTGGTATGAAGGTGGAGGCAGGGGTGGTGGTAAAGTGGACTACAAAATTCCAAAATAGATTCCAATTTCATTATTATTATATTGTATTCAGTGATAGTTTCTGATATCTAAGCATAGAAAAAATTACAAAAGTCTTTCTCTTTTTATAAAAAAACAAGGTACCAGTTTTGTGCATGTGACTAAATGATGTAGTCTGTTCAAAAACAAATAACTTGAAAAATTTTATGTTCCCACAGAAGACCCTTGATACTTTTACTCCTACAGTCCTTCCCAGAGACTATTTTATAAAGAACCATTGCCACAATGACATAGGAAGCTCTGCTCTCCTTGGAATTATAGCCAAGTTTAAAGGAGAATATAAAAAAGGCAGAGGACAACTGATCCGATTTTCAGATCCCATTGTCTGCTTCTCAGAGCTCTCTCTACTATCCATAATTCCATCAAAAACTCCTTGTTATCATCTTGAGATGATCTGACCCATTATCTGACAAATATCTTAATCTCAACGTCACTTCAGAGCATAAATATTTTTTGAATTATTCAATTTCATTGGGCAAAATTTGTCAAGGCCTTTTGCACAATGATTAATTTTCTTCAAGAAAAATTCCAACATCCCCTCATTTACTTACTTCTTCCCCCTTCTGGATTCTCCGATTAGAACTAATGATGATTTTATGTCCTCTTTCAAAAGTCACCACCTCAGCCACACAATTAGGTGCACATGAATGGTTGATATACCTGCAAAGTCATCATTTTGGAAAGCATTTTTTATTCCAAATCAGTCAGGAAAGAGCTAAACAAAAGTCAATTTCTACTAAGAGGAAAATCATTAATTACTCTTTTATCAACCCTTACCTTGAAAAATTGCAAATGCAACTTTTTGGATGGCTTATCTGTCCTGAAATTAACTGAAGAAGTATTACTTGACAGCATCTTACTACTAAAATCTTTCTTCAATTTTTCCTTGGCTATTACGTGAACAACTCAGGGAAAGAACCTAACTTATTCTAGGGTCACCTACCTTGCAGGCCCTCCTGTCAATGTGGCATCAATGACGTGATCATTATCAATGCGGAACATGTACACACCCCGATTCTAAAAAAGGGTAAAGAAATTAACATTTTGTGTAATTTTCTCCAATAAGAAGCCATCTGCAATCACCAACCTACAACAGGACACTTTGTACTTAGTTAACACTTCAACTTGCTAATTATTCTGTCAGGAAACAAGTTGGGGAAGAGGTATATTTCACTGGCTGAACACATCCATATTTATAAATGCGAACTCTGGTAAAACATACATGTAACATAATGTGACAAAATATATCTACAAAAAGTGGAGGATGGGAAGAGAGAAGGTATCAGCATTTTATTCAATACTGATTGAACAAGAAGACCAGCTCTGGTCCCATTGGGAGCTTGATAGCAGTTTGAGCTTGACTACAATAAGATCTGCAAATTTGTACAGAGAATACCCACCTGAGACTCATAAAGTTTTTCTTTTCTGTTTGCTACTTCATTTCGGATGATGGTTCCAATGTATTCAATGACCATGGTGTGCTTTTCAATGTCTCTAGCAGCATATAAGCCTAGTCCCTGGAAAAGGAGACCATGAAATTCAGAACTGCATCAAGAAGACCAATTATATGTGACTAAAAAACAGAACACCATGCCTAAGATATCAACTAGACTCATAGTTTTTTCACTATATCTACTCTGTATATTACTCTGCCTAGACTTTTGCCATATAGTTCTAAAACCTTCATAATCTGAACGTAATCTTTCTACATTCTACCATCATTATCTTGATTTTTTTCTTTCATATCATAATTAATTCACTTTCATTATACTGTATACAGCATTCTAAGTCATCAACAAGGTTGCTTAAAGGTATACCTACATACATTGCAGATTTCTGGAGAAGCTTTTGATCTTCATTGCTATTAATGTTAGATTTAAAATATTCTAAGCAACAAAATAAATCCTGACCCAATAGGTGCTGTTTTTAATCAATCAAGTATTTAGCACCTACTCAAGTACCATGATTACAAAATCCTCACTTGCAAGTGGTTTACATTCTAATGGGGGACCAGAAGAATATAGATACATAGAGAATAAATACAAATTCATTTGAAAGAAAAGGCCCTAAAAGTTGAGGGGATCAAGAAATGTTTCACAGAGAAGATAAGCTTTAGCTGTATCTTAAAGGAATTTCATGGTCTCCTTTTCCAGGGACTTAAAATGGGGATTCTATGAGGTCAAGATACAGTAGTAGTGCATTCTAAGCATAGGAAATTATCAAAGGCATGAAAATTGGGCATGTGGAATGCTGTATATGGAAAAAAAAGGACAGTTTAACTGGATCGTAAGAGCATTAAAGTGGGAATAAGATCCAAAGAGGGCTGGAAAAATAGGTAGGGCTAGGTGGTAAAGTATTTGAAAAGCCAAAACAGGAGTTTGTTCTAGAGTCTAGAGGAATCTACAGGGTAGAGGAGGGCCATGATCAAACCTGACCTTAAGGAAAATGTATATTCAATTATTTTAGCCTTTCATGATTAGCTACCATGTTATCTTGCTGCCATGTAACACTATACAAAGATGACCTTGTATATACATCAGGAGGAAGTAGAATGAGCTAATGGGCTAATTATAATACCAGCTAAGACCTTAAAGCAAAGATTTCAGGGCAGTTTCAACAAAAGGAGAGCGACTTATTCCTGTCCTTGTTAGAAAATCTGCAGCTTCAAATAGTGCTACCAGTTTGGTTTGATTACATGTTAAGAGAAAGATTAAATTCTACTTAGTGAAAAGGATTCATTCTTGGAAGGATCTTTAATGAAACAAGGCTGTTAACCTATAATGGTGATGGCTAAGAAAATAGGTTTTTCATATGGACTAAATTCTCTTGTGAAAGATGGTCAAGGTGGTGATAACACCCTTTTATTTTATTTTTATTTTTTGCGTTTTTGGAGGGGGGAAGGCTGGGCAATTGGGGTTAAATGATTGGCCCAAGGTTACACGGCTAGTAAGTGTTAAGTCTGAGGTCGGATGTGAACTCAGGTCCTCCTGACTCCAGGGCTGGTGCTCTATTCACTGTGCCACCTAGCCACCCCTGATAACACACTTTTAAACAGACATTTGTCTCTTTAAAAGATGTACCTTGGGGCGGCTAGGTGGCGCAGTGAATAGAGCGCCGGCCCTGGAATCAGAAGGCCCTGAGTTCGGAGCCGGCCTCTGACACTTAATCCACACAAACAAAAACCTAGCCGTGTAACCTTGGGCAAGTTACTTAACCCCAATTGCTTAAAAAAAAAAAAAAAAGATGTACCTTATCCTAGTTCAATTACTATTGCACCTGAGTGGTAAATAATATCACCAAAAATTCCTGTGCAACTTATCTACTAATCTGCATTTTCACAGTCCTTGGAGGAGATCTGTCTGGGTTTTTCCAGTGTCCTTAGAAAAAATCATTGCTGTATCTTTTCTTCTTGCAAAGATTATTTTTCAACATTACTTTCTACAAGTTTATCCGGAAGCTAACCATATGGCCGGATGAATAATTCAGGGTGGAAATAGAAGTTTCTAATTATGGCACAACTTTTAAGATTCCATGGGCTCTGATTCTTTGGATGAGTAGGTAGTGAATGTTCTCTGTTTTTAATCCACTTAATTTAACATACTGAGTGTACTTGGTACGTTATTTAAAATAAATAACATCTTTCAAGGCTGTAAAATTAAAACATGATTTCTATCAAGCAAGACAGTAAGAAAATTAGGTCCACATTCTCCTGTTTTCAGAGAGGCTTTCTTATTCTTTGGAAATAATGAACAAACTTATCTTTGTTCAGCCTCCTAACTCACTGAAATTTATATGGCATCCTGTCTCCCACCCTTCTCTAAGTGCACTTTTGTTTAGTGCATTTGCTTCAGGTGTTTGAAACTGTCATCCTATTTTAAACATTAACTTGTAACCTGGAATAAAATAACTCATAATCTACAGTTAATCATCACATTATTATTTATGGTCAATTATTCTGGTATAGAAAAACAAATGGAATCAAGACAACAGATATTAAAAAACTATCCTAATAGCCATGTGAAATTCTTACCACACATGTTATATAAATTTCATCAAACTTCTATGCAGAGCACAAAACATCCATAGAGAAGAATTCCAGCTCACCTGAATCCTAGACCGAGCTAAATACACATTGGATTTCCATTCAGTCTTCATTTTTCGGTATTGAGAGGATTTAGAATGGACAAACTGTTTACTATAAGGGGCATTTAACTCTCCAGTGACTGTGCTCTGAAAGGATTTCGAGGTGCTGGTGCTATTCAAGGTGTGAGGCCTGTAGGCATTGGCATATAAACAGAAAAATACAAAGAAAACTGAAGACATCTCTGAATAAGGAACAAAGTCACATTGTTTTTCCAATTCTTTCTGATAAGACACACATACATTGAAAGCTGATTAGCAAATGCAACATAGCAGAGCTCTTTTCATTTGGGCATGCACATACACAGCCAGAGACAACAGGGTTTGTGAGCAGCAGACAAATAAAAGCACAAGAAAACCACTACAGAGCCTAGAAACCCTGGGCTGTACTATGTGAAGTTAAAACAAAATACCTTAACACAAACCTCTTGACATGGGTACTCATTTTAGGTTCAGAACGGGCACAGCCCGTGGGGTTAATGGCAAGAGGAAGTTCCATGAGAGGATTTCGGCCATATCTGAAGGTATAGTTTTCACATGCCTCAACCCCAGGAAGCTGAAAGGAAGAGTAAAACAGACAAAAGTTAACCCACCTGAGAAATATCCTACATAATATGTATTCACCAGAACCATCAAGGATAATCTCTTTTGCTGTTGAATGTGGCAAGAAAGGGAGCAAGCATGGCAAAAAAGAGATCTGGAATCTCCTAAAAAAATGTCATTCCACATCTATTTGAATATTTTCAACAATAAAGGTGCACTTTTTTGTTTCTAAGATACTTCTTAAAGCTTCATGCATACATCATACATCACAGAAGGGAACTAAGAAAGCATCTAGCCCAGCCCACTTATTTTAAAAATAAAGTGACCTACCCAAGTTTACACAGTAGAGTAAGTGACTGAGCAGGGCCCAAATTTTTGCATGGCACCAAACATTATGTATGAATATGTAAACTGATCTTTAAAGAGATTATTTAGTGAACCCTCCCAACATTCCTCTAAAAAAGGAAAAGACAGGGCTATTTTCATGAGATTGCAAGCAGTGCATATATAACCAAATGGGATTTTAGAACCTGCACCTCTTTAGAAAACATTCTATCACTTAGGGGCTTTGGAAAAAACTTCAATATGAATAGCTCTATGTTATCGATAACTCCTTGGAATTTTAGGTCTTATATGCCCACTTTTTACACTGTTCGCTTTCTTAGCTGTTTTTGTATATCAGTTTTATTTCCATTTTAAATATCACAGCATACAAGGTCAGAGATGTGAGGTTACTATTCAGACTATTTTAGAGAAGTTTAACTTATTTCTAAGAGAATTTCTATTTTAATTTACTTCCCAGAATCTGTCTCTCTAATGTACAAACTCGTTTAAGCTTGATTTCTAACAGATTCATCCATGGAGTGTCAAACCATCCAAGAGGAAAATTATACAGTTCTAAGTAAATAGCCTGTAGGGACTTTCTTGTGCTTTCCACAAGTGAGTTTGTAACATCAACGATTATTGCCCTCGAAAAGTCTGTCTTTTAACCTCAGTTATCAGGATTCCATAACTGTGTGGGAAACAATTCAATTCTGATGAACAAGTCATGTCCAAAAATAATACCATCTTTAGAGTAAATCAGTTGGCAGCAAAGATTATGAGTCATGAGGACAAGAATCAAGCCTTTACTATTTCTGATTTTCCATACGACAAGACTTGCTTCATGACAGACATTTAATAAATGGTTGTTGAATGACAAAGTACTTTATGTGAATAAAGTAAAAAGGAATTTTCCAGGATGAAAAAAAAATCTCTGTTTTACAACTTAATCAAGCACTCACTGATTCAGCTATTCTTGCCACAGCAGAGACTGTTAAACCAAATAGATCTTCTCCTTTTAAATACCCAGGAAAGAGCTGAAGCATTTCAGATTCTTTTCGAACGCATGCAACAGGCTCCAGAATTTTATCCCAAACACCTAAATGACAAAGAAAAAATTACATTGCCAGACATTTATGGTGACATAAAAATGATTGAACACACAAAGAATTAAAAAAATATTAAAGAACAGTTGAGACTTATTAACAACTACTTCCCAAAAAGAATTTACTGATACTGAATAGATCCACCAACAATAATCACATTAATAAGTACATGAAAATGAGAAGAATCCATGTTAGTCAACCAGCAATTTATTCACTATAATAACAAATCAAAATTAAATCCCAGTGAGTTAATGCAGTTTTCATAATGCCCTCTATATAACTTATGGTGACCAACTTCATCTCAATATTTTGCTTGGGCATTTTACTGAAATCTTAAAAAAAAAAAAAATCAGCTCATTTTCTCTTGACTAACATAAAATAATCTAAGAAGGCACCCTGATGACAAAGCAGTTAAAATGATCTTAACAACTTTGAACTTGAACATTGTTCAATAATGAATGATTCGCAATGATAGGCAATGTAAAACAATATAATTTTAACATGTTCCCTGCCCTCTAGCCATTTGCCTTAAATTTGGCTAGGAGAAGTATTCAAAGTAGGCAGAGGGAATACCAAGCTAAATTTACTGAATTGTTATTAAATTTCTTCTGCAGTTCTGGGACCATGGGCCAAGTTGGGTACAACTGTCTGCTTGAGGGTGCTATGGTCCATGTAAAGGTGGAGTAAGAAAGTCAATTATGGCTACAGAATGTGTGTTTTTAAGGATAGAGATGAAAACTTTTATCTAAATTTTCTCTAGTCAACTCTGTCCATGGTCCCAGAGCCATAAAAAATTTAATAAAAGCTAATTTATTTTAGTTTGGCATTGTCTCTCTCTGCATAACTTCTAGTCAAATTATAAGGGAAACAGCTAGAGGGTAGGGAACACGTCAAAGTTATATTGTTTTGACTATCATTGTAACTAGTTCATTACTGAATAGCTTTGAATTTCAAAGGCTTTAATTGGAGTCTGTAATGAAATCCAAATGGAAGCTAGAGGATCCCTTTATTTCTAAGTATCCATCAATATATTTCTGATTTGATTCTCTTCCTGTTCCCCATAATGTACAGTAGATGTTGAACTAGAAGCTCACTCCATACCACCTTTTTATCAAATACAGTAAAAACCCTTATTGTTAGAACGCTTTGTTTCTACTATTTCATATCTCAGACCAGGGTCCAGGTGGGGCGGGAGGGGATAAGGGAGGGCAGAGTCAAGGGGAAGAAAGAGGTGTTATCAGTTATGTCCTAAAAAAGCCCTCTAAGCACATTCAATGGTTTGCGAGTCCACAGAGTTGGGTTCTAGTCCTGGCTTTGCTGCTCTGTAACTATGGGCAGACAACCTCTGTGAATCTCAGTATTCTCATTTGTAGAAGGAGGAGGGTGAATGAGGACTCTTGAGGTACCGCCTTCCTTTGCTCTTCAAGAGCAAATCCCGCTTTTCTACTACAGTTGACCACAGTGCATAAGAGTGACCAAACCTTCCTTGTGAACAACATGCCCTGATTTCTAGTCAATCATTTTAGGTAGCCTCAAATCACCAAATGTGGGATGCTGATTCCACCTATGCTTATTTTCAGCTAAATTCTGGCAAAGTAAGGTGCTGGAAGCATCTCTCAGATCTGATCCCCAGATAATGCCCAATTCCAGACAGAGTCCTTAGGTAGGTATGGTATAGGAATACCAGCAACAGGATTTCCATGGAATGGGATATAGGTTTCAAGGTGAATAATGGGGCAAGCCTGATTTAATCACTACCAGAATCATTTTTGAAGGTTTTCATTTAAAATACACATTGACCTGGATCTTTTAAAGCTACTAGGATCACTGTTTGTCTTCCAAAAATTCTATCATAATACAAGCAAGATGGTACAGAGAATTTCATCTTGTATTTCAAAACATAATTCTTAATTTATCAAAGATTACTTTAGAATAAAAAACAAAAAAGTGAAGAAGGGGATAATTAGGAAGAAGGAAGAATACATGGAAAAATCACAGTAGTTTTGTGTAACAAAAATACAGTTAACATAGCTGCATGTTACCTTTGGGAGAGGTATCAGTAAGAACGAGATCTTCATGGCCTTGCTCCACAATCTTGATCACAAACATGGGAAGCCCATCCTTCTCCTCAATAGAACATAAATAGCGACAACGTCTATTTGCATACCGCATACTCCAGTATAATCGGCTGGCTTCATATCCAACAGGAAAAAGAGCTTTAGAAGAATGGAATGCTTGCATCTGCTGTGGTAACAGCTGACCAATTGTGTGGAAGATGAGGCTTCCTACTCGGAAAGTGTGGTCACGTTCTCCACGCTGCACAATGCTAGCTATCTGACGAACTTCATCTCTTTGGACATAGACCCTTCTAAAGACTGCAAAATAACTTAATTCTTGCTCATGAGTTCCCTTTGGCTTGTGCATGGGGCAAAGCATTGTTTTATCCTTAAAAAACATGCATTGTGCTTTAATGGCACAGGTAAAGTGGTAAATATTGGTGCACCTAAACCTGTGACAGCCACCAGTGGCACCCATTTTGTGACAGAACACACATTTCATTTGTAGGCCCCTCCGAAGTGCCAGTTCCACATTTATTAAGGCACCAGCTTGTGTCTCATAGACCTCTGTGGACCAAAGAGCACAGTTCAAATGGACCCAAAGATCTAAATCAAGGTTAAGTAGCCTTGCAGGCCCATCGGTTAATCCATCACCTTCTTCATGACAGAAGCAACACTTCCTATAGTCTTTAGGCACAGGGTCAGGTTTCAGGGAAGTGCCCCGTTTTTTCAGAAACTCATCTATTTCATCTTCACAAGGTGGTTTGAAAGTCCCCTTGGGAATTACAATATGAATGCTCCATTTCTTCCATTTCATCCCTTTCCATTTCTTACTTAGTGGTCTACAATCCTCAAAAGCACTATGGATGGCTCTCAGGCGAGGTTTCAATTTTACTGTTACTTTCAGTTCATCTGGCTTTGTCTCTACTTTGGCTGCTTCCAAGGCGGGAGGGAAAGTAATGGGAGGTGATGCTGGAGGAGAGACTTTTGCCTGAAGCTGTGGGAGACAATGGACATCTAAGGTAGAGATGTTGGTACTGTATTGATGGAATGCTTTAGGGGGCATTTCTTTTGTTGGTGAGTGTGGCAAGGAAGGGAGCAAATCCTGCAAAATAAAAAGAAATCATATTAGAAAGAATAGTGATAACCTTAAGAATTATTCGAATTTGAACATGTTTAAAAGCAAGAAACATGATACCAATGATTTTGTTTTAACTTAGCTGAAAATAAAGCTTTAGAAACATAATTATAGGGAGAGAGAAGAAGCAAATAGAAGGTAAAAAGCAGCAGTGTCAATCTAAGATGTTAAAGATCTGACCACAACAGATGATATTAGGGTAGGTCTTCTGACTATCTTTCAGTTCAATGTTCCTTTATCTCTTCTCAATTTAATGGTACTTGTCTCTCTTCCCACTAACCTCTCTGTGTTATATATTAACTCTATAACTAAGTCTAATCAATAATACTATGAGTGGAGATAACCCCTTTATAGGTGCTTTAAATAATTCTTTGGACTTACATAGTGCCTTTTCTGCTAAATATTTTCTGTAGAAATATATAACAGAAAGTAAAGGGAAGTTAAGAAGCAAGATCCCTCCTTTTCCTCCTTCCTCCCCCCCAAAAAGGGAATCTTCATGAAAGTGATGTCCCCTCAGTACCTAACAGTGTTCTGTGCATAGCAGATACTTAATAAAGCCTTACTGAAATCAACTTTTTTGAGAACACACTTTGTAGGGATGTTTGTTTGGGTATTAGCTAGGAATTGTGTTTTATCAATACATAATATAAAAAAGAATTTAAAATGTTTGCTGAATAGTAAGAACGACAAGGTTGTAAAAGCTCACAGAGTACATAATCTCAGAAATGTACTTTTAACAGGCTTCTACATTATATGAAACCAAATAAAACAGTTTTTTTCCCCTCTACTGAGATTGAAAGGAATATTTTACATACAAAAATATTCCCTTTCCCAAAATAATATCGTTTCCAAAGTTTTAAGAGATCAAAATAGAGCAATAAAAGAAATTATTTCAGGTGTTTCTGAATAGAAGGTAGGAAAGATAGATTCAAGTCACAGCCACGACAATGTTAGGAATGATATCTGATCTTGAAAATTTTTATTTCCCTCTTTTTTTGGATTCTGGCCATCAGATTTTCAAACAACTACAATGCAGAGGAATTTGCCTTCAATTTTCCATTATGTAATACAAATGGTTATGGAATAAAATTATATATCAATGATGACAAACTTAAATAAAGGTGAAATCACAGTTTCCCTTAAATAATTAGTTATTCAAGATTTTACACAATTAGCTCATCAGCTTTATGACAAAAGCAAACAGCACTAAGCTGCTACATCTTAATGTTTAAATTGTTACCTTGTGTTCTGAGTTTTTTCCTTGCACAGTTGTTGAATAAAGAACAAAACAGTTATTACTACAAAATACAACATCCTTTTCCCCTCTATCAGTGCTTTCTTGGGAATCCTGAGAATCAAAGAGAAAAAAAGGTATGTGAGCATTTCAACATAAATCACTCAAGAAACATCCACTGAACTAAAGTTAAACACTTTTGGTGAATGTAGCTCAGAAATCTCCCTCCTGTTCCCTGATATATTATGTCCCCCCTCCAAAGCAGCAGTGAAAACTGAGTTCAAGTGTAACAAACAGAGATTTGTGCTTTGTATCCGATGTTATAGGAAATGTGACTCACTTTTGACTTAAAAGTAAAAGGTAACTACTGTCCAAATATCTAGTACAGACACATAGTAGATGGAAAGAAATGAACTTTGAAACATGAGTGGTAGAAAAAAATTTTTTTTCATATTTTACTCCAATCTTGAATCTAAGATGACCATAAAAAGGTACTAGTTCACTTTTTCACATAAGCAAATATAAAATGTTGATTTTGCCTGCCAAGATTGTGTGTGTGTGTGTGTGTGTGTGTGTGTGTGTGTGTGTATGCATATACTTGTACTTGTGGTACCACTACCACCATTTCCTGTTCCTTCCTTTCCTCTGCAAATAAATAAACCTGGAGTGTACAAAATTGAAACTGTCATATGTCCAGTTCATTATTTACAATGTAAAAAAAGATTTCTGTACCATTCAAACTCTGGAATAATAAGTAGTTATGAATCCTGAAATGGTTCCTGGTTTACTGGTTTTCAAAAAAAAAGATTCTGTTGAAATTCTTTAAGCAAGTGAAAATGCTAGTCTATTAAGGATTTAATCAGTATGTCTCAAGCAAATATTAGAGTCTATAATGAATACATACACATAGAGTCTTTAATAACTTTAAACTGCCCTATGACTCTCTCTCTCTCCATATATCTATCTCCTGTGTGTGTGTGTGCATGTGTTTTTTTTTTTTATGGAGGTGGGGGAAAATCACAAATCTGCTTTAATTGAGAAAAAGCAATATGACTTTTAAATACCTGTTTCAGAAAGCCTGGACCTTTAAAAGATTTCCGAACACCACTACCAAGAATGACTACTTTACAATGACAACACCACTGTGGTCTGACTGCAGAGTTATCAGTAATATTTTGATTATGATCCTTATAACCAGCTAGACCTGAAAAAAAAATTTGTTAAGAGATTGTAAACACCTGGTGACACAAATGTAGTTCAAGTGAAATGATATACTATGGAATTACATATAAATATTAAAGGAAATATATATACTTGAATTCACACTGACAAGCCTTATTTGAGGAAATACAATTTAAGAGAATAATAGAGGGCTGAGACTTAATTCAGGAAAATATAAAGAATGAGGTGAAAGTTGAGTAATTTTATTAATAAAAAGAAAATTCAGAGAGAGTAAGCAACGCTTTTAATTATAGACATGAACTAATTACAACTATTATTCAACTAAAGTTATTTTTAATTCATATAACATACAATAATAGATTTTATGCAAGCAAAAATGAAAGAAAATGATGGAGATTTACAAAAAATGCTTATGCATTAAGACAATAAAAAAGATCCATTGTAGTTGTGAAATAACACTTTCAGCAGAAACTCTCATATGAAAAGGCTGATTTAAAAAAAAATTGTTAATTAGGTCCTTTGACAGATGAGGAAACTAAGGTAAACAGGGTTAAAATGATTTGCTCAGGGTCATACAGCTAGTAAGTGCCTGAAGGCTAAGACATGAACTCAGGAAAATGAATTTTCTTGACTGCAAGCTTGGTACTCTATCCACTGTACCACCTAGCTATACCAACTAGACTTACAACTGTATTTTATTTTATATTGCTATGTCACATACTTCTAGAAAATAGAAAAGGACATTTAACCAAGTACTAGGGATTCAGGAAATGCCTGAATGATAAATATAAGACACATTCCCACCCACCTTGGTCTGGTACAATATACAAATATTCATCATAAACTGAGCAATCTTAACTT
This sequence comes from Gymnobelideus leadbeateri, assembly GCA_011680675.1. Lineage (NCBI taxonomy): Eukaryota > Metazoa > Chordata > Mammalia > Diprotodontia > Petauridae > Gymnobelideus > Gymnobelideus leadbeateri. The sequence continues at coordinate 259,873 of WOXC01005051.1, read as the reverse complement.
AAGGAATAAAAATTACAAATGAGAATGTCATAAGCTAACTTACCATTGGTTGTTGGAGGAAATGGCATATTTGGTTGTTTGAGTTTGTAAGAGGCTACTAGTCTTCCATGATTCATAGTTACTGGTGGAGGAGCGTGTGGGAGTAACTGCTGCCGATATTCTAAGCCAGGATTTACACGAGAGCCATTTATCAAGCCCACATGGGAAGGAATATCTGGAGCATTACTGACCTCGTAACTGTTAGGAATTCGTACATGAAGAAGATCGGAAAATGCAGCCACAACACTACCAATATTCTAAAAACAAGTAAATATCTGGATGTTATCCAAAGGTAACAACGAACAAGAGGATATCATAAAATAGCATTGTTTTAAGAAATCATCCTATTACATTATTTGGAAGTTATCTCAAATTTTTTAAAAAAATATCTGATAAATAGCTATATTAACTGCACTCTAATAGACCTATGAACAAACAGTTATGGGTAGTCCCTGTACCAGGGTAAAACACAAATTTGTTAATATTTTACTGTGCAATTCTTCTGTATATCATTTTAAAATATTCCATAAGGCAGCAGAGTAGGTGGCACAGTGAACAGAGCACTGGCCCTGGAGTGAGGAGGATCTGCGTTCAAAGCCAGCCTCAGACAGTCAACACAAAAACTAGCTGTGTGACCCTGGACAAGTCACTTAACCCCAATTGCACTACCTTCCCCCCTCCAAAAAGACAAAAAAAAAAAATTTATTTCGGAACTCTACCCAACACTTTACCTGGTTGTCTTCTGGAGCAGCTTTTGAGCCATCTGTCTATTATTATTCTTCGTTCTATATCAGGGTTTCTTAAACTTTTTCCATTTGTGACCCCTTCTGCAGTCCCACAGTTTAAGAAGTACTGCTGAGGTCCTTTACTTGTTTCCTCACCTAGTCATACTATATCCTTAATGTCACTGACACTACTTTTGCTTTTCCCTCTTTACAACAAACAATCTACTTGCTTCCATCAACTGTTTTCCCATCTTGTACCTGCAACTGTAATTGTACAAAAATCACAGCCAAACTGATACCACTAATTGCTATTAAAACAAAAGGCAGTGGGAGGCGCAAACAGTTTTGCAAAACTGAAATTCTGCACAATTCAAAAATGGTTCAGTCCAATTTCCTCCTCCTCTATATTGACCCCATCTCATTACATGTCTAAAGTTTCCTTCTAAGATGTATATCATCAAACAAAAGATAAAGAGGAATCTTTACTTTCTACAACTTCAAGAGAGTCTGCTAGTCACCTGCAAAAGTCTAAATGTCCCTGCAGATACACTCCATGCCTCAAAGACCTTTCCATTTTAGGATTATAGGAGAAAGGAAACCTATGAATTGATAATTTACGATATATTCTTTTTCTTTGCAGGGGGAAGGCAGGGCAATTGGGGTTAAGTGATTTACTCAAAGTCACACTGCTAGTAAATATTAAGTGTCTGAGGCTGAATTTGAACTCAGGTCCTCCTGACTCCAGAGTCAGTACACTGTGCCACCTAGCCGCCTCTTGATGATATATTCTTGTTTGTATTTTTTGGGTCCTGTCCTTGATCTTTTTTTTTCTCCAAGTTTTTGAAATTTTCTCCCTTCAAAATCAATTCTCTTGTGATTGTGTCACCTCCCACTAAAGGTTACTTGGTCAGGTTCTATAGTTATTCTTGAATTCATATGACTATTTCCTCAGGTAGTCTGGTCAGTGCTGAGAGAAGGGAAAATTTAAAAGCAGTATTTCCACTACTGTCATTGAGAAGATTAGAAGACCATAAAAGAGCAGAATAATTTATACTGTTGAATATCCATTTTATTACTTCTGGTTTCATCTTCAATAGTTCTCAGAAGGATTTAGGTTAGGGTTCTCAAGCTCATTTCTGACTCAACTGATTTTTTATACTATTGTGAGCATAATTTGGCTTATAATTATCTCAGAATCTAACAGTCAGGAGTCAATTAAACTTTTATAAAACTTCCAACCAATGATCTTTTTCTGTTATCTTCCTGTATAGTTTATTGTAAATAAATTTATTCTATAAACTTATGTTGCCTCTAGTTGTCAAATACATCTTTGTCTTGTATCAATTATTTTTTGTAAATTATTTCACCTCCTTATCTTGGTGACTATTTTATAACGATTAATCCCCCGCCCCAAAACACTGATAGCTGGAGTCTTTATTTATACTGATAGTCCTTATTTTGTCCATTACTAATTTTTTTTTTTAAAGTGGACACCATGGTAAGGACAGGGACTACTATAACAGCACACAAGGTATTTTCCTATCTATCCTTTTTAAATTTCTTACTGATTTTAACCTTTGACCCATAACTCTTAACTTGGCCCTGGAAAGCCTGTTTGCTAAAAAATATTTTGCTTACTTCATTTCAATATAATTGCTTTCTTTCTTAATTCTATGTGATTTATTTACACATGTAAACACACTTCTGAGAAGGGTTCTATAGGCTCATCAGACTGCCCAGAAATAATAAAAATTCCTGTTCTAACAATCAACACTCTGAAGGAATAAACAGCTGATGTGAAATGCTTACTACAATCAGAACCATACAGAATTTCCCAGCTACCACAATAATGGATCAGAATACTTGGAATATATTTCAGAAGGCAAAGAAACTAGGATTACAACCAATAACCTATTCAGCAAAACTGAGTATAATCTTTCCGGGAGAAAAATGAATGGGTATTTAACAAAATAGAGCATTTCAAGCATTCCTAAGACTAGAGCTGAATAGAAAATTTGACTCTCAAATATAAAACTCAAGTGAAGCATAAAAAAGTAAACATGAAAAAGAAATCATAAGGGATTCAATAAGGTTAAACTATTTGCCTTTTTATATGGACAATGATACATGTAATTTCTAAGAATTTTATCATTATTAGGGCAGTTAGAAAGATTCTACATAGAAAGAGCACAGGAGTTGATTTTGCTGGGATGATGTAAAAAAAAATGGATAGGTGAGAAAGAGGGATACCTTGGGAGGAAGGGGAAAGTAGAGGAAGAATGGGGGAAAATACTGCACATAAAAGAGGTCAAGAAGATCTACAAAGAAGGGGAAAATATAGGGGTGGAGGTACAGGGTAATGCTTGAAACTACCTTATTGTTACTGTCATCGGAACTGGCTAAAATATGGGGAAATACATGTGCATATTTGTATATGTATGTATACACACACACACACACACACACACGAAATCTATCTTACTCAACAGAAAAGTGGGCAAGGAAGGGGAGAAGAGAAATGGGGTGGTGGTGGTGGGTTAAAAAAAAAAAAACGGGATAAAACAAGGCAGTGGTCAGAAGCAAAAGACTGGAAAAACGGCAGGATAAAAAGAGAGCGATAAACAGAAGAAAGTAGGATGGAGGGAAACGGACAGTTAATGATCATAACTTTGAACATGAATGGGACAAACTCCCATAAAGTGGAAGAAGCGGGAAAACATAGTAGAAATCAGAATCTGATGATGCATCGATTAAAGGAAACACACTTGAAACAGAAATACACAAAGTTCAAATGAGGGGCCAGAGCAAATTATATTATGCTTTAGATAAAAGGAAGGGGTAGTAATTATGACAAAGCAAAGGTAAAAACAGACCTGATTAAAATGGATAAGCAAGGAAATGACACTTTGCCAAAAGGTATCACAGACAATGGAGGAGTATCAATACTAAACATATATGCTCCAAATTTCATAGCATCCAAATTCTTAAAAGAAAAGATAAATGAAGGAGGATAAATACAGGAGGGAATAGACAATAAAACTAAATTACTGGGGGACCTCAATGTTTCCCCTCTCAGAATGGGATAAAGCTAACCATAAATAAATAAGAAAGAAGTTAAGAGGTTGAATAGACTGAATGGGAACACAAAGTAATATAACTTTTTCTGAGCTATATATGGCACCCCCCACAAAAACTGACCACAAGAACCTTACAACCAAATGCAGAAAATCACAAATATTAAATGCATGCTTTTAGATTAGAATAAAAATTATATTCAATAAAGGGCTATGGAAAGATAAAAAATTAGAGACTAAGAATGAGTGAGTCAAAGAACAACTCATAGAAACAATCACTAGTTTCACTGAAGACAATGACAACAATGAGACAACATTCCAAAATTTGTGGGGATGTAACCAAAGCAGCACTTAGGGGAAAATGTATATCTCCAAACATATATATCAATAAAAGAAAAGACCAATGAATTGGGTGTGCAATTAAAAATACAAGAAAAAGAACAAATGAAAAATCCCTAAATTAAACAATGAAATGGAAATCCTGAAAATCAAGGGAGATTAATAAAATGTAAAATTTTAAAAAAATAATAGCTGGGGGGCAGCTAGGTGGTGCAGTGAGTGGAGTGTTGGCCCTGGAGTAAGAAGGACCTGAGTTCGGATCTGGCCTCAGACACTTAACACACACACAAAAATCTAGCCATGTGACCTTGGGCAAGTTACTTAACTCCAACTGCCCTCCAAAAAGAAAAGAAAAGGAAAAAAAAGCTGGGTTTTATGAAAAAATAAAAATAGATAAACCACTGGCTAATTTTATTATAAAAAGAAAAAGAAAACCAAATTACTAGTATCAAAAATGAAAATGGGGAAATTCACCACCAATGAAGATAAAATTAAAGCTATTATCAGGAGTTATTCTGCCTAATTATAATAACCAGTAAAAATGGCAATCTAAGTGAAATCGATGAATACTTACAAAAATATAAACTGCTCAGACTAACAGAAGAGGAAATAGAATACTTAAAAATAACTGTTTTAGAAAAAGAAATTGTATGAGCCCTCAATGATATCCCTAAGAAAACATCCCCAGGACCAGATGTATTCACAAGTGAATTCTACCAAATCTTTAATTAACTAACAATCTCAATACTACAAAAACTATCTGGGAAAAAAAAAGGTAAAGAAGGAGTTCTAACAAATTCTTTCTATAATATAAATATTGTGGTGATACCTAAATCAGAGAGAGCAAAAGCAGAGAAAGAAAACTAGAGACCAACTATTTTAATGAATATTGATGAAAAAAATTTAAATTAAAATATTAGCAAGGAGATAATAACAATATATCACAAAGATCATACATTATAACCAGGCTGAATTTTTACCAGGCATGATTTAATATCAGGAAAACTATCAGCATAATTGACTACATAAACAACAAAAGCAACAAGCAAAACAACAACAAACCACCCTAACCCTCTACCATAGGATTATATATATCAATAGATACAGAAAAAGTCTTTGACAAAATACAACACCTATTTCTATTAAAAACAATAGAAAACATAGAAATAAACGGAACCTTTCTCAAATGAGAAGAAGTATATATTGAAAACCAGAATGGTGGATCAGTGGACTAGGTTAGGTATACAATATATAGCAGTAAATGATCATAACATGCTAGAGTTTGATAAAGATCCAAGATTTGTGGATGAGAATTTATTAACTGATAAAAATTGCTTGGCAAACTGTAAAGTAGTTTGCCAGAACCTACACAGTGACCAAAATCTCACACTACACACACACACACACACACACACACACACACACACACACACACACACACACACACACAAAGATAGGGTCAAGATGGATAAATGATTTAGGTAGAAAGTGATATCATAAGATAGAGAGAAATTTACCTGTCAGATCTATGGATTAGGGAAGAGTTTCTGATCAAACACTAGAGAGGATAATGGGAAGTAAATATGTCATTTTGATTACATGAAATTTGAAAGCTTTTGCACAAAGAAAACTAATGCAGCCCCAATTAGGAAGAAGAAAGTAAAATGGGAAAAAGTTTTAAAGCAAATTTCTCTAATAAAGGCCTCATTTCGCAAATCTATAGGGAACTGAACCAAATTTATAAAAATAAGAACCATTCCTCAACTGATAAAATGGTCAAATGTTATTATGAACAGGCAGTTTTTAGAACAAGAAATCATAACTATCAATAGTTACATGAAAAAATGTTCTAAATCACTATTGATTTAAAATATTGACTTATAATGCAGAATAATCATGAATCATTGCAATCACATGCAAATTAAAACAACACTAAGGTATACCTCACACAACTTAAGCTACTAAGCCTGTATCTTACAGAGATCAAAGAAAGAGGTTAAAAAAAAAATCAAAACTGGAAATAAATTGGGGCCTACCTATTGGCTAAGTAAATTATATATGTATTTAGTGAAGTATTATGGCATAAGAAATGGTGAAACAGTTCAGCAGAAAGTGAGATCTCTATGACTTAATGAGGAGTGAAGTAAACAAAACTACAGAACATTTTATAAAATGATAGCATTATTATAAAGCAAAAGAACTTTGAATTTTTTTTTGAAATATGATGAATGCAACGAGAAACCACAAATATGGAAGACTGAAGATGATATGTTACACACATCCTAACAGAGAAGTGAAGAACTTAAAATGCAGAATGATCATGAAAATCATTAACATTGTAAAGAATCAAGAATTCATGACAATGATCCTTTTCAAAAGCCAGAGAAAAAGTCTAAAAATGTATCCAAAAGAAAAATGAAGTATTAATATTCATTTGGAAGAAGCATGACAGTTAAATGAAAGAATAAATAAATCTTAAATAAGCTAAACTAAAACGCATTTCCAGTAAAATCACAGAGACTCTGGAATAAATTCTCAAGTTAGCATAATAGTGATTATATCACACCAATGAAATTGACTGTCTGCTAATGTGCTTTGATGACTGTCCATTAATTTAACTTCAATTCAAAAGCCTTTATTAAATAAATACTTCTTATATGCTAGGAACTAAAGGATATATACAAAACTGAACAAGACAACTAACATAAAAATTAGCAGATATAATAATCATCTAACATTCATAAAGCATCTATAATGAGTACACTTATGGAATACAAAGCTTATGAGATATTGTCCAAATGCATAATGAAATGTGCATTCTTGAATGTATACATATCGATGTTTATATTTATATGATTATATATACATATACATATTATTGAGGTTTTTATTTATTTTTTAAATGTTCATTTTGACAGGGCCATGGAAGGGAGAGGTAATAAATGTTTTTAAATATATTTTTATACATTAAAAAGGATGTAAATTTTTAAAAAATATTTTTATTTTTTCATTAAACATTTGACAATTATATGTAAATCAATTTTTAACAATCATTTTTTAAAACTAAGTTTCAATTCTTGCTCCTCTCCTTGAGAAAGTAAACCAATATGAGAGATTATACATGTAAAACATGTCCATATTAGAGGCAGCTAGGTGGCACAGTGAATAGAGCACTGGCCTAGGAGTCAGGAGGACCTGAATTCAAATCCAGCCTCAGACACTTAACACTTACTAGCTGTGTGACCTTGGGCAAGTCACTAAACCCCAACTGCCCTTCCTTCACCCCTCCAAAACAAACAAACAAAACATGTCCATATTAGCCATGTGCAAAAGAAAAACCAAAAAAGCACAAGAAAAATACAGTAAAAATAAGGTATGTTTCAATTTGTGTTCAGAGTAGGTCCACTATACATTAAATGTTAATATCTAAAATTTTAAAAACCACAAAATATAACATCAAATTTTAAGTTTTATCAAAAAAAATATTTATCCTGATATTTGAAAGTCAGGAGATGAAATCAATACATATAAATATATGTGTAGATGGTTATGACATTTAATCCCTTACCTCGGCAGCCGTGGGATGTAGAGTGATTGCTACAGATATAAGGCCAGATTTAGGGCCGTTTTGAGATGGGCCAAATGGAGATGTGAAAAATAGAGTGCCTGAACCAGGCTCAGCTTTTATATCATTCTGTCTGGCTTCAGAACCTTGAAAAAGGGAAAAAACAAACAAACAAACAAAAAAACCAGTGAAAGTTGATTGTCAAAATCTATAGGTTAATTAAGTACATTAATACTACAATGTTTAAGAGAAAAAAAGTAACAGATATTAATTTTACCTTTTCCACTACTACTTGGCAAAATTGGAATGACAGGGGATGGGACAGGTTCTGGAGGTTCTTCTTTGACCAATGATAGGTCTGGATACCTGCTTATTTCCATTCCTACCACACTTTCAGGAGAAGAAGAAGGAACAAAACTCTCAGGAGTGTCCCTATCACTACAGGGATCCTGGACCCTGGAAAAAAAAGGGTAATCCGAATTTGTAATTTCACTTCTTATATTTCTCAAAGCTCCCACTATTTCTTTTTTACTATGAAATATTGTACTATTTTGATAGAAATATGAAAATTTTATAGATTTTTCTTGAATTTGACTAATAAATGAATCAATTTCTATTCAAACTGGTAAATTTCTCTGAAAAGAGTATAATTAACAACCTTCAACTTAACAAGTAATCACAAGGATATTTTGGTACTTTATTAGACATTCAGACCAAAAGCTGGACCTGAAAGCTTATGGAATTAAAAAATACTGGTCATATCATCAACCACAGTACACTGAATCAGGATTTCTGAAAACTCAAAACTAAGAAATGTAGAATAATCCTTTAAGGTGATAGCTAATAACAGGAAGAGACAGGGTTTAGGTCTAAATACTATACTACAGTATACTATACTATCAATAAAGAAATGATAGTCATTAGCCTAATACAGGATAGTTTAAAAATGTATAAAATTTAAGAAGAATTTAGGAAGATTCACAGATGACAGTAATATGAGGGATAATTAAGGGAAATTATAGATGGCTTCCTCTTCTCCCCTATTTCTTACCTTCCATCATTTTGATGCCTTTTACCACTATTGCATTCTTCACCATCTTACATGAAAATGTGGCCTTACTCCTTACAAGGCTAACCCCTCTACCTATTTAAGAGATGACATTCTATTTCATCTCTTTGAAAACATTGACCCCTCTGTTGTCCCCACTCTTTTGCTCATTTTCACTCTCTTTCTGGTACTGAATTATTCCCTACAAACATACCCCTGTCCAAACACTCATCCCATGCTGAAAAAACCCTTATTGATTTCTCTATTGTCCTGTATCTCTTCTGCCCTTTATAGCTAACCTCCTTTAAAGGGCGGTCTACAATAGGTGTTTCCAATTTCTTTCCTTTCACTCTCTTTCTAACTCCTTAAAAACCAAAGCCTGATCTTAGCATCCAATCTCCATTGTTCTATCCAGTTACTAATGGATCCAACAGGCTTTTCTAAAATTCTCGTCCTCAACGTCTCTACAGCCTCACTGCGGGTCACTCTCTCTTCCTTGATGCTTTCTACACTCTAGGTTTTTAGGGCATTACTCTGTCCTGGCTCCCCTATCTAACCATTCCTTTTCTGCTTCTCTTGCTGGATCCTCTTGTAGATCATGTTCCTCTTACCATAGGTGTCCCTCAGGGTTCTGCCCTGGGTTCTCTTCTCCTTCTATACTACTTCACTTGATCTCATTAGTTCTCATAGATTTAATTACCATTTTTCTGCCTATGATTCTCAGATCTGCATTTCTTGCCCTATTCTCTCCTGACCTCTAATCTAGTATCACCACCTGCCTTTCAAACATGTAGAACTAGAAGTCCAGAAGACACCTTAAACTTAATCTGTCCAAAACATCCCCCCAAGCCCTCCCCCTACCTTGATATTACTGTAGAAGGCAACACTACCCTTCTAGTTCCTCATGATAAGAACCTGGGAATCATCCTGGACTCTTTCTCTCTCACCCCCCCAAATCTAAGCTGTTGATTTCACCCATACAATATCTCTCAAATACAACCTCTTTTCTCCTCTCAGGTATGGGGAACCTGCAGCCCCAAGACAACATTGGGGCCCTGTAGGTCCTCAAGCGTGGCCCTTTGCCTGAATCCAAACTTCACAGAATAAGTCTCCTTAATAAAAGCATGGGTTCTGTAAAACCTGGGACTCAGTCAAAAGGTGTGGGGTGGCTGGGTGGCACAGTGAGTAGAGCACCAGCCCTGGAGTCAGGAGGACCTGCGTTCAAATCCAGCCTCAGACACTTGACACACTTACTAGTTGTGTGACCTTGGGTGGGTCACTTAACCCTGAATGCCCTCCAAAAAGAAAAAAAAAGAGAGAAAGAAAGAGAAAAAAAAGGCTTCACCCAAGAACCTATAGGACCACATGTAGCCTCGAGTCCAGAGGTTCCCCACCCCTGGATAGGCCCTCATCACCTCTATAATTAGATTCAGAGTAAATAGGAACAAATAAACACATAAGGCAGTCAGTCAAGGCAAGTAGTAGCAGTGAGGGGAATAAGGAAAAGTCTTCATGTTGAAGGCAGTGCTAGAGTTATTTCTTGAAGGAAGAGAGGGATTGCATGGCTTCAGGAAGACCAAGGAGTTAGGACTGTAGTCTTTACCAGGCCAAAGGTACTCAAATGGAAGAGGTAATGTTGTATAGGAGGAATATACAGATGGTCAGTTTAGCTGGACCTCAGAAGGTGGGAGAAGTATCATGTAAACTTGGTCCTAAAGGCTAGGGAGAGTCACAGGAGTTTACTGAGGAAATGATATAAATAGAACTGTGTCTAAGGAAAATCACTTTCAATATGATACATAAAAATGGTTTTTTTTTTTTACAGCATATTAGACAGTGCTGAGGGCAGTAAACATATATAGTCAGTGAGCATTTATTAGGTACTTACTATGTACCATAAACTATGCCAATAAACACTATGTATACAAAGAAAGGGAAAAAACCACAATAAAATAACAAAATTAACTGACATTAAAGTTATTTATTTTGGAAACCATAAGAAACATGATGAATTATTAAGCTTTTAGCTTGTGTTTGTCCTTAATTTTCGAAGAGGACCATGCCACCAGGGAAACAATGACATGACTTGCAGTTGGCTTTAATTTTGAGCGATGGAGGGCTGTGCAAGGTTACTAGCCTCATTTTCTCCTCCAGAGCTATCTGGATCCAGTGAACAGATATTCATAAGAATGACTGGAAATGGCCCAGGATACAATGGGAGACCCAAGCTTTAACAGTGCTGGTCATATCCATCATTTTAGCTATGTATATATCAGGAGGAATCACAAAAAAAAAAATCATGATTTTTGTTTTTTTTTTTAAACATAAAGGATGATTTTCATGTGTGCATTTTTACACTCTTTCAGAGAAAGTGCCTCACCAGGAGCTCCCTATCCCAGTGAAATCACAGGCCTTGTCCCTGCCTTGGTTCCTGGACTAACTTTCTATAAAAGCTCTCCACAGGACAAGCAAGCAGTTTAATGGATGATTCTGTAAAAATTTTATGTGAAGACAATATTAAGAATGTTTCTGGGAAAAAGAAACTTTTACCTTAACTCTTCTTGGTTGTTGTGAGGAGGTGTTGGAAGTGAAGCAGGAACATCCACAGTCTTGGGGCCTTGGGCCATAGCTCTGACCAGGAGGTCATCCTGTGGTTTGAAGGGCAGTGGAAACTGTTTAGGCCCAAGAGCTTTAGTAACTGAAAACACAAAAGCATAACAAACATTAAAACTGACATTTCATATGTATGTGAAACTTGACAAAGTCAGAGGCAGCTAAAAAAATAATTTCATGTATATATGCATATTCATGAGCTCAAGTTAATATTATTATATTTTTTACTTTGGAAAATAGCAATTTTACATTATAAAAGAATTAGGTTCATCATACCATCATGGCCCACTAATATTCCAGCTCTGCCAGCAAGTTCCTCAGTGGTAGCAAAGCCATTTGCCATCTTTTGACAGGTCACAGGTGGAGGAGTAGGAGGGAGAGAAGCCGGAGGTGTGGGTGGATTACTCAAGTTATTCTGCTGGAGACCAAAAGATATAAAATAAATAGACTGAAAATGTATTTTTCTAATAATGACCACAAAACGTAGTTCCATGAACATGGAGGCAATGACTTAGTGATTTTAGTAACTAGGATCTTCACTTCTAAATGGACAGATAATTAAATAAAAGTAAAAAATAGGTCCATTCTATGGAATACATTTAGCTTTTTCTATATGACGGATCCTAAGACAAAAAGCCCTCTAATGACTGATTTTTTCTAAAAACAAACAAACAGACAAAAAAAACCTTTTAAAAGTTCTCCAAAATTCTTTCATAGAGTTAAAACTAAAAAAACCAAAACAAACAAACAAACAAAAACCCAACAACAACAACAAACTGGAATCCTAAACCAAGAAATTTCCTCATCAAATTTTCATTAAGAAATGCTTTGCTGATCCAAACGCCTTGATAAAGCATTGGGAATTAGCGTTTCATGAAACCCTTAACATACTTTAGAGGAGTTGTGTTGTTTATTTTTTTAAATCTACATCTTAGGTAAGGTTCAGAATATAAACCCAAGGAAAAATAATTTAATACGTAGATAAATCCATCTCAGTTTGGACAAAGCAAAAACAGATGGAAAAAAATACATACCTTGTAGATCAACTGAGAATAATAATCTGAGACCCCTTCAAGGGTGGCACTGCCAAATGTTCCTAGAAGGCGATTTCCACTATTACATTGGCCACTGCCATAAGGAAGAAAGTGGGCAAAGTTCACTCCAATGATTGGTTCCATTAGAGGAAGCAGAGAGAGCTGCTATTGAAAAAATATGTAAAGTGATATAGATGATAAAACAGAAGCAAACAATATTACAGTATCAATTATCTTCTTTAGCAAGACAGCAAGTAAAGACCTCAAAAATTCAAAATGTAAAATGCTTAAGGCCCTTTCCCCTTAAACCCAAATTATCAAGTCACTGGATTACATTAAAGAGAGAAATAAAGCTTATTAATTTGGATATATTTTTAAAATAACAAAGAAAGTCATCTTTTTAGGATGGCCAAACCAGGTAAATAATAAGAAACACAAATAGTGCCTTCTGCAAATCTCTAGGCCTTTTTTTCTTCCACATCAAGAATAAGGACAGATTGAGGGGTAGCACAATTGACATTCCATTAATTTCAATCAACATATTTAATAAGGCAAGTAAGTGAAGCAGTAGATACAACAATCAATGAATCAAGAATCAGGCCTAAGTTTGAAGCTAACTTACTTAATAGTTGTGTGACTCAGGATAAATCTTTTATTCTCTGTCTACCTCTGGTTCCCTCATCTATAAAATTGGGGGTGATATTAGCAACTATTTCCTAGGGTTGTTGTAAGAAATCAAATGACATAGTATTAGTAAAGTGATTTGTAAAACTGAAAGCTTTATATGAATTCTAGATACTATTATTTTGACTTTTTAAAAAACACATCAAGAATGTACTGCATGTTAAATACTATTCTAGGAAAATACTGGGGGAGACATAATGTTTAAGACATCAATAATGGCTGGGTGTTAATGACTGAACAAGTATGGACAAGACCTATAGCTCTCCCTATTGTGGAGAAAAGTTACTCAGCTCCTTTTTGTTTGTTTGTTTCTAAGGTCAAAAGAAATGAGAAATGATTTTCTTGTAAGACTGAGGGTATTTACCTTGGTTATGAAGAATACCCAATAACCACTGATTTTATCCATCTGTGTACGGAAAATTTGTAGGGAAATAGGAAAAGAGAGTGTCAGGGAAGTCTTCCTAATAGGACTTTATTTCTATTAGTAGGCTCTATCAGAGGTCGTAGCATAATAGGATCACCACCACAACAGGTAGGGAAATGATCAATTACAGGGCTGGTTTATGTGTAGTTTGGGGAAAATTCTCATGCTAAGAGTGAAGCCAAAAAAGCTTTTTAAAAAAAATTTATATTTTCTCCCAAACCTCAAGAAACTGCCCCTAATAATTCACCTGTTTCAAGTGGGCAAATGTGTCTGTGTTAGAATAAATAGATTGTTTTTCCTCTTCATCCTTTTTTCTTTTCTTAGAACGTGGTGCTGTCTTTTCTCCAGTCCTCTGAGTTCGTTTGCTCCGTTGCTTCTTGGTTTCACTTAGTATATCTGGTTTGGTCTGCAGGCTATTTCCACATTCAAGGCCACCCTGTATCTGATTTCCTGGAGTTGGCTAGCAGAAATATGGAAGTCAAGAAATAAGAATGGACCATCCATGCATTCAATATTGATTTCATGCTAGTCCTACTCAAACCAACAATTTAATTCATTTGGTGCTATACAGTGACAAGGAAGATGGCCAATGGCCACAAATGGAATTTTATTTTTATTTTTTTTTGCTTTTTGGACGGCAATTGAGGTTAAGTGACTTGCAAGGTCACACGGCTAGTTTTTATGTTAAGTGTTTGAGGCTGGATTTGAACTCAGGTCCTCCTGACTCCTGACTATTGACTGCACCACCTAGCCACCCCAATGGGATTTTTTTTTTAAAGATGTTATTTACATTTGGGGACTTTGTCTTCAGCTCAGTACACCAAAGGACAAAAGAAAATAGAAAACAAGTACTTTTCAAATGAGATCTAAACAGGTATCAGCCTCTGAGTTGACTATGTATTTTGCTGTTACCAACAAGGAAGAAAAACATTAATTCATGCTCTTTAGACTATCAATTGTAGAAGTAGTCAGTGCTCTAGGGTTTGGGGATTATGACAGCAAGACACCGTGACCAACGCATTTAAATCTTTTATTCCTCCTGGTAGTTTTGATCTATAGGGCCAAAATCTGAGAATAAGGGCACCTGGGAAAAGCCTTCACCAGTCTCAAGAAGCACTGAGAGACAACTAGTATTCCCTAGTGAAAAAGATTAACACATACAACACAAATGTATAATGTTGGCAATCCAAATTATAATACTTATAAACCCTGACTAAACATGTATTAGATTATGCTTATATTAAATCAGAAGAGATAATTCACATAAACATTGCTTCTCCTTTTCATTACTTTGTGGTTAACTATTCATAAGTATTTCCTTGTAAGAAAAAATCTATTTTCTTTTTTGAATGTAGATGCTACTTTTTTCTCAAGCTAGGGACTTGAGAAATTATCTAAAGAAACATGCAAGATTTGAACTTGCATATGTTATGTGTGGAGAAGTGCATACTACTTGATTAACAACTATAGATGAATTCAAAAGACACATCATGATTAACTACCTGTAAAAGTACTATGTTTGGTACTTGGGAGACACAAATTAAGTAATGCCTTTCAAGGTACTTTGTAACTATAAACTTACTTAAGTGCTTACTGTTATTATTACAGAAAGATAAAAAAACCAAGGACCAACTCTAAAGAAATTTTATGTAGAAGCTAATAATGTATGCTTAGAACAGGGTCATCTTTTTTTTATTTAGGCCAAATATTTTTGAATAAAATGTACTATACATGCAAATCTAGTGAATAGTAAAGGTAAAACATCTTTTGTTTATTCTGAAGGCTTGAAATACCAGGTTTTATAACAAGAATTTTTTTAGGTCAGTAAGAGAAATGAGAATACCTAACTTTAGCTAATTGCAGCCAAAATCATTGTGTCAAGTTATCAAAGCTGGCTCCCTGATTGTGTGATGAGAAAAAAAATAGTAGTAATATGGATTTATGAATGGGCGACAGCATAAAACACTAGAGCAGGGGTGGGGAACCTGTGCCCTCAAGATCACATGTGGCCTTGTCAGGTGAAGCCTTTTGACTGAGTCTAAGTTTTACAGAACAAATTCTTTTATTAAATGGATTTGTTCTGTGAAGTTTGAATTCAGTCAAAGGCCACACCTGAAGACCTAGAGGGCCACATGCGGCCTCAAGGCTGGAGGAACTCCCCACCCCTACAACAGAGCCTTTTTATATACATACCATTTTTAACTTCCTCTACTACATGGGTTCTCCAGCCAGCTTCTCTATTCTATGGAGCAGCAATAAAACTTAGTATGGGTTTCCGTTTATTTAACAGAAATATTAACTTGAATAAACTATAAATTAATATCGTTTGGGTATTTTAAAGATTTGTGATTTTACTGACATGACTATTCTTTTCACCAAAGCAGATAATCACCCCTTTGTGTTTTGCATAATGACCTTCTTGAATGGTTGGGGTCAAGGAGACATAATCTAGTAATCAACTTACTGTGAACTGCATTTGGCTAAGTTGTTGGGACAGTGCCTCGAATAACCCAGAAACAGCTCAATTTTAAAAGCCATGAAATGAACTGGAAAACGTGCAAAAAACAAAACATGCCCCCAAAAAACCCTGACCAAAGAAAGTCATTACGGAGGCAGGAAGATCAAAACACAAACTCAGAGGAGGACAATAATGTCAAAACACCTACATGTGAAGCCCCAAACAGAAATATGAATTGGTCTTAGACCTAAAATGTGCTCCAGAAAGAGCTCAAAAAGGACTTTTAAAAGCAAATAAAGTAGGTAATGATAGTTATGCAACAGAGTCATGGAAAAAAAAAAGAGTCAACAGGTTGGTAAAGGAAGCACAAAAAACAGAAAAAGATGTACAAAAATCCACTGAAAAAAACAAATTCTTAAAAAGTAGAACTGATCAAAAAGAAAAAGATACAAAAATCCACTTAAGGAAAGGAGTAGCAATGGGTCAAAAGGAAAAGGAGGTACAAAAGCTAACTGAAAAAAAATTCCTTAAAAATCAGAACTGGGCAAGCAGAAGCTAATGATTCTGTAAGATATCTTTTTGTTTCTGCACTTTTGGAGGGCAACTGGGGTTGACTTGCCCAAGGTCACATGGCTAATTAAATGTTAAGTGTCTGAGGCTGGATTTTGAACTCAAGTCATCCCGATTCCAGGGCCAGAGCTCTATTCACTGTGCCACATAGCCACTCTGTTTCTGTAAGATATCAAGAATCAGTAAAACAGGGGGCTGAGTAAAGATGGTAGAGTAGAAACAGGATTTCTACCCAGCTTCCCCAATTTATGTAAAAGGGGAATCTGAAACACTTTGGAGCTACAGAACCCACAAAATGACACAAAGAAGCTAACCTCCTGCTGAGGACAGCCCAGCAGCCTGCAGGAATTGGCCAGCGCAGCACTCTGGGAACCGACCCCAGTCCCACACAAGCCAGAGGTTTTAGCCCCAGGACAAGCCTGACCAGCAGCCGGCTAGAGGGATTTCAGAACAGCAGAAGCTGTGGCCATTTCCAGAATAATCAACACATAGATACTAAAGACAAAGTGAGAGGTCAGTGCAGTATAGACTTGGGGGGAAAACTAGTAGGGAGTGCATCGGCCTCCTTTCCCCGGAGCGAGAACCTGCTGAGATGCTTAGACACAGCCTGTGATACATTGCAGCTTCAGCTCCTGGCCTGCAGACTGTAGGGGGACCAAGTGACCAGTCTGGGGGATAATCATTCTTGCTTTAACTTTCTTGGATCTGGATTGCAGACTAGGGTGGAGGTCTTGGGGTGTGTGACCAGCTTGCCAAAGCAGGTGGAGGCTTCGGAGAGGGCACCCAACTAATACCTCTGGCAGCTGAGAAAACCCCAGTGTTTGGGATGGAAGCTCCCCTATCTGGTGGTAGAGTCCTACTGTGGCAAAAAGCCCAAAAGTCAAATAATTGAGTGGCAACATGCCCAGGCAAAGGAAGAAAAACAAACAGAAGAATTCAATATTAGACTCCTATTTTGGGAACAAAAAGGATCAAAGCATGGAACAGGAGGAAGACAGTGAAGTCAGAACTCCTGCCCCAAAAGCTTCAAAAGAAAATACGAGCTGGTTACAGGACTCAGAGGACCTTAAGAAGCAGATAAGAGAAGTGGAGGAAAAATTGTGAAGAGAAATGGGAATGATGCACGAAAAGTATGAAATGAGAGTCAATAGCCTGACAGAGGAAAATAACACCTTAAAAAATAGACTAACCGGCTAGGTGGCGCAGTGAATAGAGCGCCGACCCTGGAGTCAGAAGGACCTGAGTTCGGAGCTGGCCTCCTACACTTAATCCACACAAACAAAAACCTAGCCATGTAACCTTGGGCAAGTTACTTAACCCCAATTGCCCTAAAGGGGCGGCTAGGTGGCGCAGTGAGAAAGAGTGCCGGCCTAGGAGTTGGGATGACCCGAGATCAGATCCGGCCTCAGAAAATGAGCACCCATGCATAAATAACGACTGGCCTCAGAAAATGAGCACCCATGCATAAATAACGACTAGCCGTGTAACCTTGAGCAAGTTACTTAACCCCAATTGCTTTAAAAAAAAAAAATAGACTAACTCAAATGGCAAAAGATGTTCAAAAAGGCAATGAGGAGAAGAATGCCTTAAAAAGCCAAATTTGACAGATGGAAAAAGACTCTCAAAAGATTTTTCTCAAAATTCCTTCAGAATTAGACTAGAGCAAATGGAAGCTAGTGACTTTATGAGAAATCAAGATGCTGTTAAACAGATCCAAACAAATGAAAGAATAGAAGGCAATATGAAATATCTCATTGAGAAAACCACTGACCTGGAAAATAGATCCAGGAGAAATAATTTAAAAATTGGACTACCTGAAAGCCATGATCAAAGAAAGAACCTAGAAATCATCCTTCAAAAATTTCTCAAGGAAAACTGCCCTGATGGTTTAGAACCAGAGGGCAAAATAGTGGTTGAAAGAATCCACTAATCACCTCCTGAAAAAGACCCCAAAAAGAAAACTCCTAGGAATATTACAGCCAGGTTCTGGAATTTCCAGATCAAGGAGAGAATATTACAAGTAGCCAGGAAGAAACAATTTGAATATTGTGGAAACATGATCAGGGTAACACAGGATCTACCAGCTTCAACACTGAGGGATCAAAGGGTCTTGAATATGATATTCCAGAGGGCAAAGGAGTTGGGATTAAACCCACCAAAGCTGAGTATAATGTTTCAGGGGAAAATATGGTCATTCAGTGGAACAGAGGACTTTCAAGTATTCTTGAAGAAAAAACCAGAGTTGAATAGAAAATCTGACATTGAGATATAAGAAGCAAGAGAAACATGAGAAGGTAAACAGGGAAAAGAAATCATAAGGAACTTATCAAAGTTGAACTATTTACATTCCTACATGGAAAAATGATAACTGTAACTGATGAAACTTTTCTCAGTATGAAAGTAGTTGAAAGGAATAGAAGGCTTGTATAAATACATATGTGAATGTGTGTGTATATATGTTGACAGGTATACATAGATAGATGGCACAGGACCAGTTTAATAGGAAGGGATGGTACTTAGAAGGTGAAATTAAGAGGTGAGAGAGGAATATACTGAGAGGAGATGGGAAGAGACAAAATGGGGTAAACTATCTCATATAAAAGAGGCGAGGGAAGGTGGTTGCAATGGAGGGGAAGAATAGGAGGGCAGAAGGGAATGGCTCAACCTTATTCGCATTGAATTTGGCTTGAGGCAGGAATGAAATACACACTAAATAGGGTATCTCACCCTACAGGAGAAGCATTTGAAAAAAAAAAATTAAATTAAAATAAATAAATAAAAGCTTAAAAAAAAAAATCAGTAAAACAAAAATCAAACTGACCTGGAAAGTAGATCCAGGAGAGAAAATTTAAGAATTACTGGACTAACTGAAAGCCATGATTTAAAAAAAAAAAAAGGAGGGGGGGGCCCTGCCCTGTATAGCATCTTTCAAGAAGTTACCAAGGAAAACTGCCCTGATATCCTAGAAGCAGAAGGTAAAACAGTCATTGAAAGAATCTACTCATCATCTGAAAGACATCCCAAAATGAAAACTCCGAGGAATATTAGAGCCAAGTTCCAGAAGTCTCAGGTCAAGGAAAAAATACCACAAGCAGACACAAAATTCAGATATGGAGGAATCACAGTCAAGATTACAGAGGATTTATTTATTGTATTCTACATTAAAGGAAAAGAGGGCTTGGGATGTGATATTCCAGAAGGCAAAGGAGCTTGGATCATAATCAAGAAACAATTACCTGGTAAAACAAAACACAATCTCTCAGGGGAAAATATGGACATTCAATGAAATAGGAGACTTTCAAACATTCCTGATGAAAAGACCAGAGCTAAATAGAAAATTCAATTTTCAAATACAAGACTCAACAGGAATATAAAAAGATATACAAGGAAAAAAACTCCAAAAAGTTACTCAAAAAGGTTAAACTGTTTACATCCTCACATGGGAAGATAATACTTAGAACTCTTAAGAACTGTATCTCGATGAGGCAGTTAGAAGAAGTATACATAGAGGGTATATGTATAAGTTGACTTTAATTGGATGATATAAAAAAAAATTAAGGGGTAAGAAAGAGGATTGCACTGGGAGAAAAGAGAAGGGAGAGGCAGAAGAGTGTAAATAAAACCACATGAAAATGCATGAAAGACCTATTACAGTGTAGGGAAAGAAACTGGGGAGGAGTGTGAGTTTTGTTTGAACCTTACTTTCACTGGATTTGGCTCAAAGAGGGAAAAACATACACACTCAGTTTGAGTATAAAAACCTATCTTACACTGGACCACAGGAAAGTAGGAAGAGAGGGGAACAAATAAAGGCAGCTGGGGGGGGGGGGGGAAGAAAGAGAGAGAGAGAAATTAATAGAGGAAAAATAGAATAGAGGGAATTAAAAAGTAATCATAACTGTGAATGGGATGATATCTCTCATAAATCAAAAGCAGATAGAGTGAATTTAAAACAAGAATCCTACAATATGTTGTTTATAAGAAACATATCTGAAGCATACACAAAGAGTAAAAGTAAGGGGATGGAGAAGAATCTGTTATGCTTTGTCTGAAGTAAAAAAAAAAAGCAGGGGGTAGCAATCATGACCTCAGGCAAAGCAAAAGCAAAAATAGATTTAATTCAAAGAGATAAGCAGAGAAACTACATCTTGCAAAAAGGTACCACAGAACAGTGCTTCTCAAGCCGTGGGTCACAAGTGGAAAAGTATTATCTATTGAAAACCATCAGAAAGCATTATTTGTAATGGGGATAAGCTAGAAGCTTTCCCAGTACGATCAGGGTAAGCAAGGATACCCATCATCACAACTATTATTCATTATCATACTAGAAATGTTAACTTTAACAATAAAAAGAAATTGAATTAGAATAGGCAATGAGGAAACAAATCTATCACTCTTTGTAGAGGACATGATGGTACACTTAAGAGAATCCTAGAGAATCAATTTAAAATTACTTGAAATAATTAACTTTAGCAAAATTGAAGGACATAAAATAAACCCACAAAAATCACCAATATTTCTATAATAAACAACAAAGCCCAGCAGCAAGAGATAGAAAAATAAATTCCATTTAAAAGGCTTGTAGACAGAATAAAATACTTGGGAGTCTACCAACTTAAGACAAATATAGAAACTCTATAAAGACAATTACAAAACTTGTCATACAAAACAATCAGACCTAAACAACTGGAAAATATCAATTATTCAGGGTAGAACAAGCTAATATAATACTACTTAATAAAGATTATTAATCTACTTAAGTTAATGTACTTATATCCAGTGCCATGTCAATCAAACTACCAAAAAATAGTAACAAAATTCATCTGGAGGAACAAAAGGTCAAGAATATCAATGGAATTAATGAAAAAAAAAATGCAAAGGAAAGTGACCTAACCATATCAAATCTCAAACTATATTATAAAGTGGCAATCATCAAAACTATCTGGAGCTGGTTAAGAAATAAATTGGTGGATCAGGAGAATAGATTAGGCACACAAGACAGTAGTAAATGACCACAGTGATCCAGCATTTGATAAGCCCAAAGATAAGATACTGGGATAAGAACTCACTATTTGACAAAACTTGCTAGGAAAACTGGAAAATGGTATGGTGTAAATTAAGTATGAATCAACATCTTACACTGTATACCAAGATAAGGTCAAAATAGGTACATAATTTAAATAACATAAGCAAATTAAGAAAGCAGGGATAAGTTTACCTATTAGATCTATGGAGAAGGGGAAGAACTTATGACCAAACAGGAGAAAGAGAACATTACAAGATGTAAAATGGACAATTATGATTACATTAAATTAATAAGGTTTTGTAGAAACAAAACCAATGCTACCAAGACCAAAAAGAAAGCAGAAAGCTGAGAAACAATTTTTAAAGCCAAGTGTCTTTGATAAAGGCCTCATTTCTCAAATATATAAAGAACTGATTGAAATTTATAAGAAAACAAGTCATTCCTGAATTGATAAATGGTCAAAGGATATGAACATGCAGTTTTCAGAAAGAGAAATCAAAGCTATTTGAATAAATATGAAAAAAATGTTCTAAATCACTATTGATTAGAGAAAGGCAAATTAAAACAACTCTGGGATACTACCTTACATCTATCAGAAATGACAAATGCAAGAAGGAATGAAGAGAAAAAAGGTACATTAAGGAACTGCTGATGGAGTAAGGGACTAGTCTGGAGAACAATATGATACTAGATTGAAAGGGCTATATAATTGTGTATACCCTTTGACCCAGCAATACCACTACAAAGTCTGTACCCCAAAGGGACAAAAGGAAAACAATCTATATGTAAAAAGTATTCATAGCAGCTGTTTTTGCTGTGGCAAAAAATCAGAAATTGAAGGGATGTTCATCAATTGAGGAACGAATAAACAAGTTATGGCATATAACTGTGATGGAGTACTACTGTACTATGGGTAAGGATGAGATACATTTAAAATGACTAAAATCCCTGGTACACAGAGATCCTTATTGTTAGGCATATATTCTCAAAAAAGATCAAAGCAAAAAAGCTTCCATATATTCCAAAAGCAATATAGTTTATAATAGCAAAGAACTGAAAGTACCACTGCTTTCCATATATAAGGAATATATTAGAATATTACTATGCTGTAAGAAACCATAAATATCATAAATATAGAGAAGCATTTGGAGACTTATATGAACTAATGTAAAAATGAAATAAGCAGAACCAGGAAAAAATTATATACACAATTGACAAACAACTGAAACTGAATGCTGACAAATTATAATACTAAGTGTGGTCCCAAATAAGAAGTATTAGAAGACATTTCTTTCCCTTTTTTGAAGGGGTGGGGAAATACGGACATGAATGACAATGGACAATGTCAGACTTTCAGTATGTTTCAGCTCAGTTTTACTGAGTTTTTTTTTATCCCCTTTGTTATAAGAATGGGATCTTGAGGGGCGGCTAGGTGGCTCGGTGAATAGTGCGCTATCCCTGGAGTCAGGAGGACCTGAGCTCAAATCCAGCCTCAGACACTTAACACAAAAACTAGCCATGTAACCCTGGGAAAGTCACTAAACCCCAATTGCCCTCCAAAAATGCAAAAAGAAGAAGAAAGAAGAAGAAAGAAGGAAGAAGGAAGAAGGAAGAAGGAAGAAGGAAGAAGGAAGAAGAAGAAGAAGAAGAAGAAGAAGAAGAAGAAGAAGAAGAAGAAGAAGAAGAAGAAGAAGAAGAATTGGATCTCGGGGATGGGAAGGAGGAGATATACTTTAGGAAACGTAGGTGATATAAAAACAAAAGACAGCAATAAATTTTACTTTAAAAAAAGAATAACTGGCATCAAATCAACAATTTAGCAATGTTTTTTCATAAGTTATTTTAATGTAGCATACCCTTGAATTACTTCCACAAATTAGACAAATCATATCTATAGAATTCAAATTGAGATCTCTGAACTCTAAATTCTGGGTCCTATATAGTCTACTGCTTCCTTCCTCGTAATGATAGAATACCAGATGTTTTAAGATATGGATATATATTCTTATCAATAAAGCAGTTGCCTGATATCAAGGAGGGAAAAAATATTAAATTCAGTATATATAAAATCATTAACAACATTGTAAAGAATTAAAAACTTCTGCCTCAATGCCTATTTCAGAACCCGGGGGAAAGTTTAAAAATGTATCTAAAGAAGAAAAATAAAGTATTCATTTTGGAAGGAGTTTGATATTTAAATGAAGCAATAAATAAACCTTAAATAAGCTAAACAAAACCCCCTTTTTTAGTACCACTGATCATAACAGTGATTTCTGGAATAAACCCTAAGGTCAACATAACCATGATCACACCACACCAATGAAGGTGACTTTTTCCATTAACATGACTGGATGAATATCCATTAATTAACTTCAATTCCAAAACTATTTATTAAATATATTTTATATGCAAGGAACCAAAGGACGGATACTTGAACAAGACAATTAACATCAAAATCAGCAGATATAGCAATCAGCTAATAGAACAACTATTAAGTATAACACTGTAGGAGATACAAAATAGAATAAAATGCTTTTGCTCCAATCAAGAAAATAAAAGACATGTATGTAGAGTAATATAAGCCAAAATGCTGTCTGTTCCACAACTGAGGCACAAAGGGTTATGGGGCTAAGGGGAGGAAGGAAAAGCTTAGAGGTGGAGATTTGAATTGTGGATTAGCATTAAGCTATTGCTGTTACCTGTAGGAAAGACTTATAAATATACACTAAGAAGATAATCAATAAAACTTTTAACTAATGAAGACAGACAATTCTTCATTAAATAAAGCCATAAGGTAGTGAACAGAAAGATTAACATAAGACTAAGTTAATTTAATTTATAGATTTCTACTTGACCACATAGGAAAGCAGGAGAGAAGAATGGAATAGTGCAGTGCCATTTAAAAAATAAAAATCGTGAAAACAAAAAGGATATTGGGAAGGAAAAATCCTGGTGATTTTTAAGAATTGTTGAAACTTACCAGACCTTCAGGTGATTTGTGCTTCTCTATTAATTTGTTATTCACAGAACCTTCTTCTTCTAATCTCAAGCTGTCTTCAGATTTTTTATTTAAAAGGGAAGAAGTCTTTTTATTTTTCAATAAATGTTTCAAAAGTTCATTCCCTGAATCTCCTTTTGAGGGAGGGACACTCACTAACGGGGTCGGACTCTGGGCTGATGTGACAGCTTTTTCTTCTGTTTTAATACCAGTTTGACCCTCCAGTTTGGGCTCAGTTTGGCTAGGGCACTGTTCTGCCTCAGCCTTTTCCAGTTTAATTTCTTGAATATTTTTAGGGACTTCTGAGGTGAACTTTACAGGTTCTGAGTCAGCACTGGACTGATGATGTAGATTCCTTTGTGAAAAACCACTACTGGAGAGATTATCTTCCAGTTCTGAAGAAGGCTGATTTATCTCCTCATTAGCAGTTGAAGAGCCCAAGGGTTCTGCTGACTCTTGCTCTACCAGATGAGGAGTAAGCTCACTGGGTGTGACCACTGTTGGGGTTGAGGTAGGTTCTGAAATACTTGGAGTTGGTGGGGCAGTTATATCTGAATGTGGAGTAGATGGTGCCTTTGTTGACTCTGCATCATCGTCTTTCTTTTTTTTCCTTATTCTTTTCTTTTTCCCTTTTTCTTCTGGAATTATATCAGAATACAACTGAATAAGAGACTGGCTTGATCCTGGATAGTTTTGTACATGAGGCACAGTAGTCTCTTGAACACATGAAGGACCACTATTAGGTGTCTGTGGTGTTGTTGGCATCCCAGGAGTAAAGGAAGGCCTTATTTGGCCTTGTGTAAAACTGTTCCCAGAAAGATTTCCATGTGGTTGTTTGACAGAATGGAAACTTGGACCACCACTAAGAACCGGAGGATCAGGTCCAAAAGAGGTAGGACCCATATGCCGTCGTTCATTGGTCTGCAAAAAAGTTTGATTGGGGGGTGAATTCACAGATCCCTGTTGCATACTTTGTTGTTGCAGTCCTACTTGCTGTTGGTGCTGTGGAGACTGCTGAAGAGGTCTAGGGTGTGGTATGAAATCACAGGGTAACTCAGAATTGAAAAACATCTGGGACAAAGGCCTATTATTCAGTTCTGATCCAATCATACCATGCTGTTCCATTTCTATTCTCTGCTGCAAAACTCTCTGCCGGTCCACTTCTTGCATGAGTTGAATTCGTTGCCTTTCCTGCTGCTCTCGTAAACGTTCCTTCCGTTCTCGCTCTTGAAAACTTTCACTGAAGGGGTTATTGTCATCAAATTCTACTCTGGGAGGTGGTCCACTCTGTGGATTTGAATTTGAAGTAGACCCTGGGGCTGAAACATTAGTCTTTATTGGTACTGGAGGCATCGGAGGCTGCATCCTTGCAGCACTTAGAGGGAGGCGAGGGGGGGTATTTGTAGGCTGCCAAGCTGGTAAATTTGGCATTCTTGCAGGATTAGCCTGACCAGGAATAACAGGTGTATGCTGTTGGTGTTGAAGTTGCTGTGACGCTATGGGAAAGTTTGGCTGACTTATTGCTGCTGGTGACCCTCCAGGAACCATTGTGGGCTGAGGCTGGACTCCTGGCATCAAAACAGGTGGAGCCATTGCACACTGCTGCTGCTGCTTGATTCGGTAATCCTCAATGAGTTCAGCATGTTCTTTTTGTTGTTTCCGAATCTGAAACACAGAAAGATCAATTATTTGTATGCAATATTCATAGTCAATTCATTCAGCACATATTAAATGAACATTATTACATGAAAGGCTTGGCAATAAACTAGATCAGTCAATATATCTTGGTTGGTCATGTAGGTAACAGCAAAGCAGGAAATAAGACCTTAAGGGTCTAAATTAGATGGAAGGGATTTAGAAGGTGAGACTAGAAAAAATTTTTCTTGGACAACAGCAGGGATGGAAAACAAATATTTAACAATAACAGTTTTAGATAAATATTATTCTTATCACGAATATTTACTAAACCCTCCTTTATCTATTCTACAATCCACCTAATCTGACCTGCCTGAGGTATCTCATACCTAACAATCCATCTTGCTTTTTGTGTGAGGACCAGAGCATAGACCAGATCAGTGACCACACTTCTCCCAGGACTACACCATCTTAGAATAACTGAAAACTTATAGATCCTCAGAACTAGCTCTAAAAACAGTAGGGTGAAAAAGTTGGAAAAGTGAGCAATGATACCCCACTTTCCCCAGTGGGCATAGACCAACTTTAACAAAGTTCAAGTTTAAAGTCAAAAGAAACAGGTTGGAAAAATTAGCAAACAGGAAAAAAAAAAAACCCACAAACCTGGGGCGGCTATGTGGCGCAGTAAATAGAGCACTGGCCCTGGAGTCAGGAGGACCTGAGTTTAAATCTGACCTCAGACACTTAACACAAAACTAGCCCTGTGACCCTGGGCAAGTCACTGGGTACCCCAACTGCCCTACCTTCCCCCTCCAAAAAGAAAAAGAGGAAGGAAAAAAAAAAACCTGACTGTAAAAAACTATGGTGATAAGTTCAATACAAAACCCAGAAGACAATAACATGAAAACATGCACAAGCAAAGCCTCAGAGAAAAACACAAACTGGAGAAAAGCCCAATAAGAATTCCTAGAAGAGCTAAAGAAAGAGATTTTTAAAAGAGCAAAGAGAGAGAGAGAGACTTTCAAAATCAGAGTTGTAGAGGAAAAAGTGGGAAAAGAAATGTGAGCCATACAAGAAAATTATGAAAAGAGAATTTACTTAAAGAAGTACAAATAAAATCACTGAAAAACTTCTTAAAAGCAGCATTAACCAAATTCAAAAAGAGGCATCAAAAATGGACATTTAATGAAGTAAAGGACTTTCAAGTATTCCTAATGAAAAGATCACAGTTGGAGTTTGGTAGGAAGATGGAAAACATTTTGGGGTTTGTGGTGGGGGGGTGTGAGGTGTGGGATGCAGGAAAGATGTCAATTGATAACAGTTACCAAAATCTGGTTTGGGTGATAAATTTAGCTACAGTACATTTCAAAAGAGAGATTATTGAGGGACAGAGGTAGAGTGTTAGTCAGAAACTGGCAGTGATGAACTAAGAGTATCCTGACTGCTCTACCATAAATCAGCAAGTCTCCATGGGGCTGACACTACTAATAATGAATATTTTCATCATCATAACCAGAAGAACAATTTTAAATGGAGTACTAACAATGGTTTACCGAGTCACTATTTCCTTTCCATAAACCTGTTACCTGTTCTAGCCGTTTCTGAACCATACTCTGCTGTTCTGTAACATGCTTCAGTTGTTCTGCATCTTCTTCTGGGAATTCTCGCCCAGCTTTTTTGGCTGTGCGTTGCTTAGCAGAAAGAGCCTTCTTAGATTTTCTGTGCAGACCAATTTGTTCTTCAAGATATTTCTGTTGCATCTGGAGAAGCTGTTGGGTTTCTTGAAGCCATTCCTCATACTGCTTTCTTTGTGAATCATCTGGGAAAAACATCAAAATTGCACATTTATTAATATTATTAACATATAATTTATATAAACTCGATGAATCCATTCATTTTTTTCAAATGCTGGTGTATAATTAAAAAAACACTTAACCAAAAAAATTTTACTGTATAATATGAAAAGTTTGAGCCACAATTAACAAATTTTAGGACAATATTTTATTTTAAATGGCAAAGCATGTCTACTTGGAAACATATTAGAAAATATCAATGAAAATTTACTGACAAAGATGGAATTTATATTCATAAAGCAGATAAAACTTTCTTAAACTGACAATTTCATAAAAGTAATCATAGCATGATACCTAGACTACTTTTCATAGATGTTCAAGGACTTTCTAAAACAAGTTATAAGAGATCCTACTAAAGTCCACTGCATGAATAATCCCCTCACATTTGCTTCAGTTTACAACGTTACTCTACTTTTAAATGTAAAGAGACACTGTTTTAAAGAGGTAGATATTCTATAAGGTCTTAGAAAAGGCTATTTTAATTTAGAATTCGGTGTTCTATGCAGAGATAATCAATAGTAGGTATCAAATAAATTTAACAATAATATCTGTTAACTTCATAATTACAAATCTATAAATAAGTGGGAATAGTGAAGCACTAAACTCTCAAACGAGTTCTCAGCTAATGACATTCTTGATGTTTCTGCCTGCCCCTCTCCCCATACAAATACAGCTTTTCTTCATCTTGTAATGTCTTTATTCTGAAAGGGCATTTCACTTCTATGCACTGATAACAATTAATAATAGCAACTTTATCAAAGTATAAATTCTTCACATGCCATCTTCTTATCTTACAGTAATACACAGAAATGAATGAATATAACTCTAGAAGGATCCTAGCTAAAAAAAAAATCAATGTTACAGAATATCATTATACATTAAGAATTCAACTAAAGTAAATGGGCACAGTAACGTCAGAAAAAGCCAGTTAGAGAAGTTTGGTATGTTTTTAAAAAAATATAAAAATGTATTCAAAATATAATTATGGCATACCAGGAATTCAAAACGTCAGATTTGGGGGTTTATTATTAAATACAGAGAATCTAGTGCATGTGACTGTTGTGTCCAGTTGACCAAATTTGGAAGGGATTTTCAAGAACAGGCTTTTTCACAGGGTTTCAGAAGTTCTCCTTCTGGTGGAATAAGACCTACCGCAAGGAAAGCCTTTCTGGTTTCTGGAACCAGGAGAGCAGAGGTGCGCAAAATGAAAAATAATGGTGAAAAAAAGTTAGCTAAACAGTCTGGAAATTTCAGAAAAGTTCAACTGAGATTGAACTTTAAAAACCTATCCTGAGTCTCTAATGAGTTCCCTGATGGTAATTCTGTAACATACTACAGGGTATTTATTGCTGCATTTCTGAGTAAATCAAGTTGTAACCCAGTTTTGTTTCCTAAGCATATTCCCATTATTTTTCCCATAGTATATCTTTTATTGAATATGTGCATTTTAGACAGAAAACCTCCAGAGTAAAACAGGCCTCGTTTAATTTGATAATCTATAAATTCTTAGCCTATATTCATACATGTACTGTGTTAAATAAATGTACAAGTAGGAAAATAAATTGGGAAATATGATTTTTCTAATGCAAATGCTCAAATCTAACCAATTCTTCACACACATTAATGATTCAGAAATAACTAAAAAAGCAAGCTCAGTTGTACGGTGACAATTGAGAAAGACCAGGGGAGAATGCATATATAGTAAAGATGAAAAATCCCCAGAATACATGTAACTTATTAAAAGACTTATACTTACTGACAAATCCTGGACCAAAATTTGGAGGATTAGGCCTAGAAATCTGAGGCGTTAAACTGCCATCCTAAAATAAGTAAAATGTATAAGAATTTTTTTATAATCAAACATAAGACAAAAAGAAAACCAAATAGAACTGGTAAAATATTTTTAAACACACTATAAAGGAATTAGAGTCTTTCCCTTTTACAAGGTAAAATGAATTTAGTGGTCATATTTGAGCATTTGTAATCATGTATCATTTACTTCACTCTTTTCAACATTTAATAGTGTACATACATGTACACTTAGGCTGGAAACTAAAGCACCCTTGAGGAAAGACCAGCAAACTTAACTCATAAGGAGTATTCCACTGTGTACACACACAAAGAATTAATGGATCATTACAGTGAAACTGCCCAATACCCTCACTATAGTACTGTAGTCAAGGACTACAAAACATATTAACCTTGAAATTTCTTTGGCTGTTTAGCAACTAAACTTTCTTGGATTGGATATAAGTTGCGCCAGCCTACGTTGAATTTTACTTTATACAAAATTATTTAGAGATACTACAATGTATTAGTTTTTCCAAAATTAAAAACAACACAAAAAATTGTCTGGAGTTTAATATTAATTCCACTTAAAGGATTCATTTTTCTTAAGAAAAGTTATAAACAAAGCAGCAAATACAGAAAGTTGACATTATTTTCTATATTATTTTATTTTTATTATGTTTACAAATTACATAATCTAATAAGAGAAAAAAGGAATAAGCAAATTTATTAATAATACAAGGTTGTATTTCCCATCAAAGCTGACTTAAATACGTCTATAGAAGTTAAAGTTACTCAAAAACTCTTTAGAAATAGCAAAAATAGGGGGCAGCTAGGTGGCGCAGTGAATAGAGCGCCGGCCCTGGAATCAGAAGGACCTGAGTTCGGAGCCGGCCTCTTAATCCGCACAAACAAAAACCTAGCCGTGTAACCTTGAGCAAGTTACTTAACCCCAATTGCTTTAAAAAAAAAAAAAAGAAATAGCAAAAATACAAATAAAAGCAAATTTAAAATATCAGATTGATTCAGAAAAAAAGTACTTTTGAAAAAAACTGAAAAAGAAACTAACACTTTCCCTAATCATTGCCTGATTATTTCTAAAAACACAGTATAAATCTGTATGTAGAAAAATAATGTAGAAAGGAGTGGTTTACAAGTAAGTAGTTCTTTAGGCATATATAATAAATGTGTGAGGGAGAATATTTTAATTTTTATTCTGCTGCCAACTGAATTCTGTGTCAAGTTAACAAAATCACAGCATATCAGAGTAACAAAATGAAAATATCTATTTTTTTTAACTTCTGTTATGCTTAAATAAATGTATGTTTGAATTATAAGAGCTTAAATAAATTATTCAAAATAAACTCTCATGGATAAGTAGTTCTAGTACCCTAGTTATGATACTTATATACCAGGTTCAAATGACTGATAATTAATTATTTACTATTTCCTCACTATATATCACTGGCTTTACTTCAAAACAAAACAAAACAATAACAAAGAACCCAACAGGAAAATTGGCCGAGGAAACAAAATTACAATTACAAATGGCATACCTGAGCAATTGCTTGCTGGGGAAGATTCTGACCTTCACTATTCTGTGTTCCAGACATAAAGGGGAACCTGTAAAAAAGGATGCACCTTTCTAAAAAAGTAAGCATTTAGCAACAGAAACTGATGTAAGAATTTAAAGTAGGATAAAAACTTTTAAATGCTTAGTCATTTTCTATACCAATGAGGTAAAATTAGCAACAAAGCTTGAAATCAAAGCAAAACCTATAAAGCATAAAATACCAACTATAACTAATAAAATTCATCTTAAAAAGGTTCTAAAACATTCATTCAACTTGATTAAAGAAGACGGGAGTAATTCTGTTGCATTTTTCTAAAAAAAATCATGTCTATTATTTTAATTGCTAATAAAAATTCCAAGTGAAAAGTAGTTCAGTGAACTAATTCAAATTAAATATGTAATGATAAACTAAAATGTCCACAACATTCTGAAGGTCAAAAGAACAACTCAAATAAACATGAAATTTCTGAAAGATATTTAAATCTATTTGTTTTTAATGTATCATTTAATATGTCAGAGTAACGTTTACATTAGCTGTGTTTGCCAGACTTAAGGCACAGCAACAACACACAACATCAACACCACTTAATATATGCTGAATTGACTACAACAACAAGAAGTTAATGAACAGAGCACTAAACCTGGAGTCACAAAGACTTCTTTCTGACTCAATTTCCTCAGCTGTACAAAGGAACTACACCTACTTAGTAGGGTCATAACGATTACATGAGATAATATTGGTAAGGTGCAAAGCACGGAGTCTAACACAAATTAGGCCACTTAATAAATGTTCCCTCCTGCCCCATCTACTTTAAATTCTGCCTCAGGCATTTTCGAAGCTGTGTGACCCTGGACAAGTCACCTCCCCTTTCTCAGACTTAGTTTTTTATCTTTAAGAATAGGTTCATAATAGTACCAATAATAGTACCATAATAGTACCACTTACCAGGTGGTCGTGGGCAACAAATAACATAATATTTGTACAATGCTTTGCAAACAAAGTACAATATTATTTAAGTTATTTTTAAGTGACTGATTCCCATCTTACTTATACAAGGTCTTCATTAATCAATCAAATGTCTATGGTGGTATCTCCTATAATAACACTATGTGACTCTTTGGGGGCACTTGCAGAATAACTAACAAAATACAGAAAACACACACACACACACACACACACACACACACACACACACACACACACACACACACACATCTTGCTTCCCCAGTTCAATTACAAACTATCTAAGTACAAGGACTATGTCATGTATAAAACACCTAAAAGAGTATCCTGAATATGGTCAATATATTAGTATGGTCAAAATATATTTATTAAGTTGAAATACTGGGTTAGATGAGCTGTTCAGAATTTAAAACAGAGGCTGACATACAGTAAGCATTTAAAGAATGCCTGTTAGTGTGGTGTTAATAAAAGATTTGGTGCTAGCAAAAATGAAAGGGAACTGTTACCTAATGCCTCATATGTAACCCTAAAGACTGAAATAATTGGTTCATTTTTATTTCTGTGCTAACACTAAAATGGTTCCCAAATAAAATCATATCTGTTTCCTTATAATTCTACCTTTCCCATCTGAACTGTTACCTGGTCTTCTGTCTCCTTTTAAATAATTAATATCTAGTTTCCAGGACCCAAAGAAGTATATTTTGACTTTCTTATTTATAACTTTCTTCCCTTCCTAATTTTTAAAAATTTCAATAAAGAAAAATCCTTCAATTTTCCCTAATTACCAGTAAAAATTCTACTCTCAGCTCTTGACCTCCTTTCTCCTCTCTATATCCTTTTAGAGAGAGATATTTAATTTGTTGGTGGAATAAATAAGAATCCTTCCCTCAATTCCACTCTATTTTTCCTTCTGCCTTTCACATTTAAAAAGGCCTAATTCTAGTCATCCATGACATAACTAGCATTGAAAGAATCATTTATTTAAGGCTAAAACTTGTATATTTCTACCATTATGTCAGTCAAGTCAGTATTTTCCAAACCTTTTTCTTAAGTATGAAAAGAAACTTGCTCTCAATCTCAGAACCTATTTTATCTAAACTTGGTATTTATTCTTTCCTAAAATGTAATCCCTAAATTTCAGATATGTTTCCTCCAAATCCTAGGCACATTCATGTTAAACCAATGACTTCATTAACTTCTAGTCTCAAAAGATTAGGGGCCATCTTTACCTTACCTGTTCATAACCATTGGTGGCATCCCCATATTGTTTTGAGCCATTACTTTATTAATCCCTTTAAGAGCTACCATTTTTGCTTTCATTATAGGATCTGTGATTGCATCAAAATCTAAAGAAAGAAATTATCATAGTTATTCGTACAGTCTCATAGCAGAATATACAGTGTAAGTAAATAATTTCCTATGACATTAAACATTGCTTTATTCTTTATATTTGTACAAGTTATTCTTATGATGTTGGCTAAAGAATTCTTGTTATGAGACTCTAAATTAGATTTATTCCTATTTAATGAAGCTATGTTTAGAAATGTTCTTTAATACCACAGCCTATAAAAATTAAGGTAAGATGTTAATGCAGATTTTAACTTCAATCAAATTTAACACTTTATCCAAAATTTCAATTCATCCAACCACTTCCTCATCTTAGTGATTTCTAGGACAGTTGTCAATGAATTAAAATAAATAACAGGGGAAAAATGTAAATTAGAAGGTGCCATTAGAAGGTGTCATATAGGAAGGATTCAAGAATCACTGAAAAAAAATTGGATCTGGAAATTTTTTGAATAAGAAACTCTTGGTTAAGCAAACTTCCTTCATCAATGCAGGGTGGCCATGTTTTAGCAATCTGTAGTCTCAGAGAGTTTCCTAGAGCGCTGAGAGGTTAAGTAACTTCTCCAGTGTCACACAGCCAGTTTACATCAAAAGTAGGAGCTGAATTTAGGTCTTCTTCCCTTTGAGAAGGGCCCTCTATCCAATAATCCATGCTGCTTCTCTAAGAAAAAAATATGTAGCTAACCTGAAAAGAATTATTCCTCAGTGAGAAAGCTCTGGTTTCTAACTCCAAACTTCCCCAACAAATTGAGTGCCTTTTAAAATTTACACAGAATGTTATATTTCTCTCTCTCTGAGTGTGTGCAAGCACAAATCTTGCCCTCTCAGGTAAATCATTAAAGAATAAGTTAAAATATTTTATTGTTTGCTGAACTATGGGAAAAAGTTTATGAAGTATTTTCATATTCATTATTTAAAGTTATAGGAAAAACATTTTTTGTTAATTTGCTTAAATTCAACAGTTACTATTGTACTACAGAGGAAAAAAAATTATTGAGGGGAGAACAGGCAAAGGAATAGCATTCTGGATTTTGATTATTCTTTTTTCTATGTCATAACTGTTGATAGTAATAGGATAATAATATATAATAATATACAATAATAGTAAAAAAGGGATAATGTTCAAGAAGCTGAAAGCTCTGAAGCATATGGCATCTGAGTCAACTTCATAAGGATATAATACTATTCTCCCTCATTTTTTATAATGCATATGAACATAGTGGAACATTACTACCATATGAAATAACAGATATGAAGAATGCAGAGAAACATGGGTAGAAGTATATAACTTGATATACCAAATGAACACTATATATGTATATATATATAAATGACAACTTAAATAGAAAGAACAAAAAAAAAAACTGACACTAAACCCTACATAATTCCAACCACGAGAAAGAGTTGAGAAAATGCAGTGTCCCTTTTTTTGCATTTGTGGGGGAGTACAGGAATGGACTACCATATATTTTATCAGACTCAGCTGACATGTGGGAGAGAGTTTTTGGTTTTTTCCCCATGCATTGTTCTAATTGATGGCTCTCTACATAGAGGAAGGGCTAGGGATATCTATTAGTAAAGGACACAGAAAATCAAATGATTTCAATAATATTTTTAAAAGAATGAAATATGCAACATAAAAAACTAGTTTTGAATTGATTTTGAAACTTCTCATTGTGAACAGTTGCCCTTTTGAACCAAATATGATACATAAGATGCTATGGAATTCATACCAATATTGGGGAAGAAAGGTTCAGATCGCTGGCGAATCATCGCTTGCATCTGTCTCTGCTGTTGCTGTTCCTGCCTTTCTTGATCCAAAAGGTCCTGGAGAAGAAGTGGTTGTTCTTCTAGAAGAAGAGGTCTCTCTCTATTCTGCTGGGCTAACGCCTGAGGAAGGAGTAATTGCTGGGGACCAGATATTCCACTAGGACCAGATGGATTTGCTACAGGGACAGCCTGATTGTTAGGTGGTCCTGTCCCAAAACTGTTATTTGCTGACTGACTGTGGATAAATCCTGGATTTATAGTCATACCTTGAGAAAAAGTATGGTTCATTCTGGAGACCACAGCCATATTAGAATTAGTTGTATGGTCTAAAACTGGGGCAGAAGGTGGAATTAAAGTTGTAGGTAAACTTGACACATGATTAGACTGAGAAGCTGGCAAAGAAGGTGGAGGAGAGGCCAGTGACTGTATGTCAGAATTATCAGACTTCTCATTAGCAAGTAAACTTGAGAGAACTGGAGTTGATTCAGTTATGTTACAGGCACTTATTACATCTTGAGTAGGCATCTGAGTGGATCCTTGTACATTTGTGTTTGACCCAACAGTTTCATGATTAGTCCTATTATCAATTAGATCTTGATTGCAAGATGCTGAAGTAGTCTTTTCTCCTCCACTTAACTCAGTTTCTGTAGAAAGCTGAGTACAGGCAGTATTTGCACAGTTCTCACCTTTCTCTTTTTCAGATTTTGCTTCCTCTTGTGAATTTGGAGAGAGTACTTCTGTTTTTATCTCACTGATAATAGTAGATTTTTTCTTTGGAGAATGTTTATCAGAAGAGACCACATTCTTGCCAATTTTTTCATTCTTTTTTGGTTCATCAGTTTTGCACTGCATATCCAATTTATCATCAATTGGGACATTCAGATCCAATTCCTCATTAAACATACTTTTCTTATCACCAAGGTCAAGTTCAGGATCTGTGTATGCAATAATATCAAATTCTCCTGACCTCAAGAGATCATCAAGATTGGGATCATTTGTTTCCAGATTACCTAAGGTATCTAGTTCATCTCCTTTGCCATCCTCTGGATCCAGATTTAAATTTTCAAGATCTTCATCATCCAAGTCTTTGACTTCAACCCCATCAAGATCTTTGACATCTAGATCTTTTACAGAGGGATCATCAGGATCAAGCTTTTCTTCTAAACTATCAGGAGGCTGGCTGGCCATTTGTAAATTACTAGATTCATCAGCTGATACTGGAGTTGGCAGAGAACTCCCTACAAAATCATTTCCTGGGGGATGACTCAGAGAACGTATGGCCAGAGAAGATGGGTGGACAGTTTGCCCTGACTCTTGCTGAGATGGTGGTATGTGGTCCAAATTTGTAGGCATTGGTAACTGATTAGTTACACACTGTGGTGTCCGCCTGACTGGATCTGTATGTCTTGGACCTTGAAAGTCTGACCGTGGTATAAGGTTCCCATGCCTATGGTGTTGGGAAGTTGGCTCCATGACACTGCTAGCAGAAATGTTGAAGGGAAGGCGTGGTCTTCCATCAGGGACTCGGTGCCGCAATTCAATAAATGCTTGACCCAATATATTATGCTGTTGAACTTGCATACCCTGTGGTGGAAAATGCTGAGCAATTCCAACCGGATTATTAATCTGTGAGTTGCTCAAAGGCCTGGGCATGTCTACAGACATTGATCTTCGAAGCTGAGGAGGAACTCCAGGGCCCTGCATTTGCTGAGGAGGCACAAGGAAACGTTCCTGACTTGATGGTGGACCATGGCCCCCACCTGGGAATCCAAATCTAAAAAGACAGATAATTCAGGAAGTTAACATTTTTGATTCAAGGAATATTGCTAAAATGTGTATTTAGAAGAAAAATAAGTTTAAATGCAAATCTTAAATACAAAATTAATAGCTCCATTAGGCCCTAAAACAAAATGACCTAACAATAAAAATAAAATCATCACTAGAAAAGATTTATTAGGCACCTGTATGGAAGTCATTAATTAGGTATCATATAAGAGAATTAGTATTTATAACTAAACTCTAGAAGCTTATAGTTTAAGATGGACGATACAAATGTAGACCAAAGACAAAGTAAATAAATGTTTAATGAATAAAACAAATGACTGACCAAAACCCCTTATCCATATTGTGGGATAGTGCACCAAAACAATTTCAGGGGATAGATATGTTTATTTAAAAGATTTAAAAGATTTGTCTTTTAAAGGTCAGGTAGATTTTATAAAGAAGAGATGGATTTGTAAAATTGCTTGAACAAAAGGCATGAGGTTAAAGCAAGTGAGGGCATGGAAATATTTCCAAGACCACAGTACTTGAGTAATTGATTAAGACACAGGAGCAGAAAAAAAAGATAGGATGATGGTTAAAAAGTAAAGAGATAAAACACAATATTTCTGCCTTTTATCTCTCTTATTCTGTGAAAATTTCCTTAAAATATTCTGCCTCCAACACATCTCTTTAGAACTTGATTTTAAAAGGTGGAACAACTGAATTGCCATCACATTATAGGTGCATGGCGGCATAGATTGCATTAACTGAACTTTTTTGTTTGACTGCTAATCATTATCAGACCCATTTGACAATTGGGTTCTATAAAATTTCAATAAGAGAACCATGTCTCGGGGTGGCTAGGTGGCGCAGTGAGTAGTGTGTTGGCCCTGGAGTCAGAAGGACCTGAGTTCTGATCCGGCCTCTGACACTTAACACACACACAAACAAAAACCCAGCCGTGTGACCGTGGGCACGTTACCTAACCCCAATTGCCCTCCAAAAAGCAAAAAAAAACAAAAAAAACCCAAGAGAACCATGTCTCCATTATGGGGGAAAATTTTTCTTGTTTCTTTGCAACTCTCTTCAGTAGCATCAAAAAAAGTTACTGTAGGGGCGGCTAGGTGGCGCAGTGAATAGAGCGCCGGCCCTGGAATCAGAAGGACCTGAGTTCGGAGCCGGCCTCTGACACTTAATCCATACAAACAAAAACCTAGCCATGTAACCTTGGGCAAGCTACCCCAATTGCCCTAAAGGGGCGGCTAGGTGGCGCAGTGAGTAAGAGCGCCGGCCTCGGAGTTTGGATGACCCGAGATGAGATCCGGCCTCAGAAAATGAGCACCCACGCATAAATAATGACTAGCCGTGTAACCTTGAGCAAGTTACTTAACCCCAATTGCTTTAAAAAAAAAAAAGTTACTGTCTGCATTTTTGGTGAAGCAGTATTAGAGGAGACGATGGAGCAAGTAGAAGCCCTAGTGACTTAAATTTTTGCATTAGTTGAGATTTTTACTTATGTATTTCTTGGCTGAGTAACACTCTGGAGCTGGCTACAAAATAAAGCATTACCTTAGCCC
Organism: Gymnobelideus leadbeateri; assembly: GCA_011680675.1. Lineage (NCBI taxonomy): Eukaryota > Metazoa > Chordata > Mammalia > Diprotodontia > Petauridae > Gymnobelideus > Gymnobelideus leadbeateri. Next base: position 221,005 of record WOXC01005051.1, on the reverse strand, counting down.
ATGATGTCTCATTCCCATGCCAGTAACATCAGAAGGAAATTGTCCTCGTTGCTCTTTTGGGAAAAGAGGAAATCGAGGTCCACTGGGGGGAACAACAGGAGCTCGGATATTCCCAGGATAAGGAGGCGGTGGCCTATTAAAAATTGGGTTGAGATTTTCTGGTTGCCAGTGTTGCAGAGACCCAGGGTCTTGTAATCCTTTTTCTTGCCGGATAGCATTTTTTTTCTGTTGTTGCTGCTGAAGAATGATCTCACGCAACTTCTGCCTCTGATTGGGAAAAAAGGACCAGAAAGACCAACAGAGTTGATGGATTCATAATGGACAAAAAGTTTCAAAAGATAGCACTTCATGATAAGGTTAGCAATATAAATTCTTTGAATACCCAGATTTTTTAAAAAGACTTAAAATTTCAAATAGTGATGACTCACAGTTATGCAATGAATTATAGGAAATGATAGTTAAATCCTACTCTTAGATAAATCATCTAAGAAATAATTTATCCCAATCCTCTTGTTTTACAGACAAAGAAACTGAGGTCTAATGAGGTAAACCCAAAGCCAAATACTAAATAACTGAGTAGAAATTTGAATATGGATCTTTAGACTCAAAATTTCATTTTTTCCACAAGATTGTGGCTTCTTTCAAAGACTCTGAAAGCTTTAAATACCTTTGTATTAAAATAGAATTTAGGTAAAAAGCATTAGACATGTTTTTCTGGACAACATACTTGAGCAGCAGAACTGTATAATTAGTTTACCTGTCTCAGCTTTTCTGTATCTGCTGGAGACATGTTTATGGTATTCTGTGTATCTGTTCCAGCTAAAGTTGGGGCAGGGCAAGGAATTTGGGGGATAGCAGAAAACTGCTGCCCTTGGGAATTCATTGGAGAATTTGAAGATGCATTAAAATTTCCTTCTGAACCTGGTCTTGGTTGATCAACAACATCGTGGTTAATTTGACTAGCTCCAAAAGAATCAGGCTGAGGTCTTGGAGTCATTGGAGGCTGATCATAAGGGTCATGAGCTGGGGATGGTGGAACATGGCTAAAGGTTTCTGACAAAGCAGGACCTGGTGGCCTTGGTGTTTGAGAACATGTATCTGATGGTCTTACAAAAGTTCCTGGTAAACTTGACCCTCTGTTTTGTGCTGCCTGCAGGAAAGCATCTTGATTTGGCACAAGACCTGGTCTTGTCAAGGGGGATCTAGTAAAACTTTCTGGAATGCCTGGTCTTGGAGATGCTGATACCTGTGAATAAGGACCAGTGATGGTAGGTCTTGGCGTTCCAGGAGGATGAGCATATGGATCAGTATGCCTTTGATTACCTGGTGATGGAACAAATAAATCTGCCTGTGCAGAGGATAGGGGTGTAGAAGACTGCTGAATGTATGGATCAATAGTGGTGGGTCGAGCAGTTGCAGAAGGTTGGGAATAGGGGTCTTTAATGGGTCGAGGTGTTCCTGAGGACTGGGAAAAAGCATCTGCAAGAGGGTGAGGAGTTCCTGGAGGTTGGGAATAAGGGTCCTGAGAAGTTTGCCTGGACATAGCCCCAGACTGAGAAAAAGACCTTGAAGGGTGGGCAAAAGAGTCATTCATTACAGAATGTGGAGTATGGGGTGGCTGGTTATATGGATCACCAGACTGATTATGGGGAAAACTGTCTACTGGTCTTGGTGTCAGAACAGGCCTTTCATAGGGGTCAACAGACATTCGTCTTGGTGTTTGGGGCACTGATCCAAAAGGATCTTGTGGGGATTGAGGTGGGTGCATTGGAGGTTTAAAAGGTCCAGTATTACTATCAACAGGGGCAGGTGTCAGCGGAGGTCGTGTATATGGATCAGGTATCCGTTGTCTCTGAAACCTGTCAGCCCTAGGAGATGGTTTAGTGAAAGGATCATTAGTTCCAGCTGTTAAAGGACTTTTTCCAGTTTGTTCCATGACAATTGGAGACCTTGGTATGCCCAAAGGTTTAGAAAATTGATCAGTCACTACAGGCCTGGGTGTGTCTGGGGGTTTTACATAGGGATCACTACCAGCTGAAGAAGAACACACATCCCTGGCAGAAGAAAGCCTGTTTGCAGTTGTCTCGGTTACTTGAATGGATCGAGATAAGGTAGTGGGACAGGTTTCCACTGATATGCCAGAATTTCTTCGGGGAAAGTTCTGAGCCCCTGGAAGTGGTCTAGGGGTTCCCACCATTTTAGCATAAGGATCCACTGGAGATGGGGGCCGTGTGCTTGAAGAACCTGATGAAAATATGTGTGGTGATGGTGACTGAGGAGTCTGAGGAAGAGCTTCCTGAACTGGGATGCGAACAGGAGCGGGCGGAGGAGGTGGTGCTTGGGGTTTTAGAAATACATCATCAGAAGCTGCTGTAGTTGAGGGTCCAGGAAGCTGTGGTTTTGTAAACAGGTCTTTGTGGAATGACTGTGCAGGAGACATACTCCCATTACCAGGCTGAGGAGTCAAAGGGCTCTGGATCCCACTGCTGGGTGTATCTGACCCAGACTGGTTTACAAGTGGTTGGGAACCAAACTGCTGTTGCTGCTGCTGTTGCTGTTGTTGCTGTTCATTTTTCACTTGTTCAAGTTTCTGTGTGGCTTCAATTTTCGCTTGCTGTTTACTTTTCTGACGCATTTGCTATTAAAGGAAGAGAAAGAAGTGAAAAACTTAATCTACATTGTTAAAGGAAAAACTGGTCTGTCTGGCTCTTGTATAAGAACAACTATTAGACTAAGAACCCACTTTATTGAATTTTAAACTCCTTGAGGGAAGGAATCATATATTACTTATCCCCAACCACACCTAGCACACAAAATTTTAGAGCAGGAGTAGAGGAAACATCTTTTGAATGAAGAGAAATTTAAATATCTATTAAACACCAAATGGAAGAAAACAGTTTTGGAAACATGAAAATTCTTGGTTGTTCTGTACTCAGTGCTATAATTCTACATGTAAACACATAATTTGGCTTTTATATATGGTCAAAATTAAATTTAGAATAACAGCTACTTATATTTACACAGTGCTTTACAGTTTAATGAGTACCTTCTTTGTAGCATTTTTGTGAGGTGGACATTCTACAAATTATTGTACCTATATAACACTATGCCTGGAAAATTCATTTTTCCAATGTCATAAAGTATACAATTATATGATCCAGGCATCCCAAATCCATGTCCATGCCTCTTTCTCATATACTATGCTTTTGGTAATCAATATCTCTACCTGAAAAGCATTAAAAACAAACAAACAAACAAAATGTAAATAAAACATACCTGTCTGAATTTCCATTCCTGCTCATGTTCAGATTCTCTTTGCTTTAATGGATCTTTAAATAGATCTGAGTCAATACGGGAGCTAGGATCAATATTATCCTGCTGTTGTTGCCTCTTCATGGAATCATTTGACATCTGCACTTTATTAATACGTTGAGCGGCTCTATTATCTCTGGCTTTTTGCTTTGAGGAAAAAATTATGATATTAAGCTGTAAATATAGTCATTTCTTTTTCACATATGAAAATAAAATGCTAATTTAGGGTAAATTTAAATAAAAGAGAAAAAGAATTAAGATTAATTCCTTGAAAAGGAAAAATACTATTTCTTAGGACCTATTGCTTTTTCTATGAAAGACACTCTATTCTAAACTACTGACACTCCATTTCATTTTCCAAAACATCTGAAGATGCTTTTTGAAAGGTTTTTACAATTATCCACTAGTGAGTATGGGTACAAAGTCCAAAGAAAAAACATAACACTGAATTCATATTTATATGTCATCTATTTAAGGAACATAAGATTTAGGCAATATAAAGGAGAATAGTTTTAGTTTGGATAGAAAGAAGGAAGACATTGATTCTTTAATGATCAATTTGAAAATCTAGAGCTAAACAACAAATTGACTGACAAACATTAAACTAGCTATTTACTACTCTGGTAAAGTTCAGGTGCAGGAGAGAAAAATAAAAGTACTTTTTACTTTCATGAAAACAAGCTTGGTAGAGATTTGTTTAAGCACGCTATATTATTTTTAGAGCAGTCTAATGAATACCAAGATGGAAAAAAACCAGAACTATAGATAGCTATCAATTAGTTTGTAAAATCTACAAATAAGGGTTTTCATCTGAGTTAGAAAGGCTTCCTCTACCAAAGCAAAAATGCTCTTTGAACTTCACTATGAATCCAAAACAGGTATTTCATAGTAAAGAGTATGTTTCAAATGTTTGGGTTTTTTTTTTTAAGTCTTAAGGAGAAGATCAAAATTAAAATTTGCAAATGCCTTGTATGGAAGCCTAGAAACCCTTTCCAACTCTCTGTTGTTGATAATAATAACGACCAAATAATACATGGCTGTCCTAACTCCTGGATGAGGGACATGGGAGGAGACGAGGAGGGAAAAGAGAATATACTCCTCCTCAAAACAGAATGGTTCTTCTGCAATAATCTGAACAATTTCATTAAAAAGAAAAAAGACAGAAATCACATTATGTTCATCTTAAATATCAGAGAAAATGTGAAAGGGATCTGACATTTGACCCCCAAGTATGCTGCCCTTTTGAATATGGAATATTTAATTTTAAAATAAAGTGAACTTGTAAAAAATGGTTTATTTTCAAACGTCAATAGCTTTTAAAAAACTAGCTTATCAAAAACATCAGTGTACATTAAGACCTAATGATCTAGAAAATAACTTTTAAAGGAAAGCCATGGTAAGCTACAGAAGTATTAAAATGTAAAGTTGTTTTTTTTTTTAAAGCAATTGGGGTTAAGTAACTTGCTCAAGGTTACACGGCTAGTCATTATTTATGTGTGGGTGCTCATTTTCTGAGGCTGGATCTGATCTCGGGTCATCCCAACTCTGAGGCCGGCACTCTTACTCACTGTGCCACCTAGCCGCCCCCTTAGGGCAATTGGGTTAAGTAACTTGCCCAAGGTTACACGGCTAGGTTTTTGTTTGTGTGGATTAAGTTTAGGAGGCGGGCTCCGAACTCAGGTCCTTCTGACTCCAGGGCTGGCGCTCTATTCACTGTGCCACCTAGCCGCCCCATAAAGTGTTTTTATAATCCTAAGACTTTGAAATGATATAATGACATTATGACATAAAACACATAAACAGGATGATTATTTTTAAAATACCACATATGGAGCTCTTTCCTGAGAACTTGCTTTTCTCCACAGCTTAGCAATCTGCTTCACTCTTGTAGCCCAGTCTAAAACAAAACAGGAACAGGTTCAGAGAAGGGGCCCCTTTTGTACTGGCAGCCCATGTAGAAGCATGAGTTGTTCAGGATAGACATGGCTCAGACAGACAAGATTTTGAGGACTATACCTCACTTTCAGATGTTACAGCATGAGACAGAGTTCATAAAATAAGAGAAGATACAAAGCACATTTAGTAAGGTCTGCATAAAAGTCAGGAATGTACCCTTTCACAGCTAGAAAGTGTGCTCTAAAACTAAAATGTTAAATGTTTTGGATGATACTACTTCTAATTGGACTCACATCAAACAATAATGCTTATGTGAACAAACATCAAGAGTATTCATCACAATAGGAATACATATTCGAAGGAAATAATTTTAAGCGCTTAACAAAATAAAACATAAATACATAAGAGTCTCACAATTCCATTGGTTGGGGTAGGAGCTGTTCTAGTAATTTCATCAATGCACTATTTAAAAAATGAAATTTGATGAAAAAAATACAAGAATATATTGCAAAAAATTATTCCAAATATTAAAGACTTCAAAAAAAATCAAAGTTTATGGAAGCAATAATGGAAAAACAGTAAAAAAAAAAAAAGTTTGTAGTGCGATGTTGAATCATATTATACATTCAAAAAAGGTAGTCAACTGAACCAAATAAAAATAAGGGGGCAGAAACAAGGACAGATTTATGACTTGTCTTTCATAGTGACTACACTATTAGAATAGGGTTGACCTAAGAATAAATTGTAAATATAACAAATTGTATAAATAATAAACTGATTTAGCTACATCCATCCATCTATCTACTTATCTATCTATCCACCCATACCAGATATACTAGCTCCATTTATCTATTTAGCTTATAATTATCTTACAAAAGAGTCATTATTATATTCTTTATTATTATAAATAATACATTTAGGAAATGTAAAGGGGAATAGTTTTAGTTTAGACAGAAGGAAAAGAAAAAAATTGGAATTCAGACTGATTCCTTAACATGAATAATGTAAATGATATTATGACAAAATAATATAAATAAAATAATTAAATCCTACTTCATGCTGCGCTATTGAGCAATTAGGTGAGTGTCCCATCACAAAAGGGGAGAGGTTGTGTGGTACCTAGCATAAATGTTGCACTTGGAACCACGAAACATCACTGCTCTTAGACCACACACTTAAGAGCGGTGCAACTGTAAACAAGTCACTTTAAGCTCAGTTTCTTCGTCTATGACTGTGGAATGACAATTCTAGCACTGCATGACTCATGATCTCTCTGTAGTTTTATATACACATACATGTAAAATACTTTCCTCACAACACATTCTCCACTCAGGTACCAGTTTTCTAACTTCACAACATCTCTCGCAACAAAGTCCATTCTTTTCACTGATAAAGCCAGTCACCCTATAGTGCTCAGGGACTTACCACTTCTTACTTAAATTAATATTATAGATTCTTAATTAGTCTTCCAGTCTGAAGTCTATGGCCATTCTAATACACTTTCCAAATAGCTAACAGTGATTTTCCCAAAGTATAGTAATAATAGCAATTAATAACAACAAAACCACCAACAATTATTATTAAAAATGATGCTGACGATAATAATAATAGATCTTATTAGCATAATATATGACCACAGGAAGTAACTGCTGTTCAGGTAGTTATTTACCTAATCTAAAAGGCCTTTCGATTTTCAAGCTACATACTTACGAAGGTATTATCACTGATCAAAAGACTATAATATAGAAGTAGATATGTAATGGGGGAGAAAATGTCAAAAAGTCTATGACTTCACAACCTTAGAAGCTGAAAGCTTTAAGAGACTCTCTCCATCATCTAGTCTATCTTCACCATAAAGAGAAGAAGAAATTGAAGCCTAGGGTTAAAGGGGCAGAGTAAGGACTCTGGCATAGGGCTTCTAATGGTTAAGGCCAGAGTCCTTTCCACCTCAACAGAGTACATAAACCTGACCTAATAAACTGGGGAGAAAAGAAAGGTATACGAATTTAAATAATATACCAACTGACCTGGGAATTCTTCCTTGAGATTGGGAAAGTTGATGTTGGTATACAGAACAGGTGCCACTGTTGCTATTTCGCCCAATGCCTCTTCTTTCTCCCATTTGAGAGTGCTCCTCTGGGTGTTAGACAAAGTATCGCCTTCTCCTTCCATAGTTGGGGCTGATGATGGCCAGGAACTATGAGGATCATTCCCCATTGGGTTCAAGGTGGGATTTTTATCCCTGTAAAAATACATGTCTCAGATTCATGACAAATTATTCCTAAATGGTCTACTAAAATATAAGATTGGAATCACAGGAAACATCTCTAGGATATAGTTTTGTTTTTAGCAACAGGTAAAAATTTCTTACCCACATGTATACAATTCAGTGCAGACCAATCTACACACATCTATAATCACCATGATTTAAGCTGTGGAATTATTTACCTGGCATCAGTATATGGCGACTGTGTTATAGAAGAGAAAGTTCCTAATCCATTTCCAGGAGTCAAAGAATTATGAGGGAGATGAGGATTGGGTCCAATAAGGCCATTCATAAGTGGCATGCGAGAAAAAACACCATCTCCTTGGGATGAGAAAAAAATAATAATTTAAATGGTTACATGTATATTATAGCTATGACAAATAAAACAACTAAGTACCTTAAAATCTTAGTTGTCTAATCTTTGTATAAATTTAACTGCTAGAATGACATATGCCAGAGGGAAAAATGGCTTAGGACTGGGAGTGGAAGATGGCAACTATAAATGAATTTAAGTATGCACTTGGTGTTTTTAGGGCAGGTATTTGTTACTCAATGAATGTCAGTAAATAAGAATTAAGAGGACCCACATTTAAAAGAAAACAAGCAAAGAAAGAAAAGTGTTTTTTTACCCCAAATAGGGAAAAAAAAAGGTATTTCAACATTATACAAGTTAAAACAACTGGAAATATTTTCACTAATGCTCAAGGTAGTAAAGGTTTTGTACTTTATATCTACTTAATTTATTTATTTATAGGTCCGGCATGCTGAAGAAGGAAAAAAAAAACAACAGATTTAGAATAAGAAGGATTCAGTTTAAATTTCTTCTCTATTATTACCTCTATGAATTTAGGGAAACAAACACAACATTTTAGTCTTCATTTGTTCTCATCTAAAAATATCAAGCTGGGTAGAATGGATGGTCTTAAATACAATCCTTAATACTAGTTAAATACCCAATCCTGAATCTAAATCTTAGATCCCATGAATACCAATAATGACCATCAATAAATATACTGATTAGGCAGTTTCTAAGTGTAAAAAAAAAAAAATACATATAAGAATTCACTAGACTTCAAAACAACCGTATGTTAGGTGTTTTGCTCCCCCACCCCCCAACTTGCTTTCAGTGATAAGGCAGGGTTCTATGGGGAGGGGGGAGAAGGAGACTGAAGACTTGCTTTCAGTGATAAGGCAGGGTTCTATGGGGAGGGGGGAGAAGGAGACTGAAGACATATACATAGATGAAACTAAAGGCCTAAATAAAAACTTAAAACCAAAAAAAAAAAAAAGTATTAATCACTTTTGCTCATTTTTTTCCCTTTTAAAAAATATTCTTAAGCAGGATGGCTATTGAGGAGGTAAGTGGAGGAGTATAATTGAGAAAAATTTTGATGATGTAAAAAAGACATCAATAAAAAATTAAACACAGACACATACATACAGACACACACACAGACACACACACACACACACACACACACACACACACACACACACACACACACACACACACAATATCGCAAGTCCACAAGATTAAGAGCTCTCAAATACACTAAGCTACCTGAATCAGAACTCATGCCCTTTCTGTTATGGAAAAAGCTACCTTCCAATGTGGTTAAGAGTCTCAAAATCTCCAAACTTAAAATAAAAACTTATTCACTTGAATGCATATTATATACATAACACTGTGATATCAGAAAGTCTACACAACATGTGTAAAAATCTGTCTTTAAGGAGCTGATCATATACAGGTTTTGTCTAAAAAATGGTAGTATTTTCAAAGATGGTAAATTCAAGACTAAATAGGTGTTTACATATATTTATGCCTGGAGAAAAAAAGTATTTGAACATGTCTATTTACTATTTTTCTTTTGTTACCTCCCGTTCCCTAATGCATCCAGGGTCAAATATAAAAGCATTTGTTTGGCATTCAAAGCCCTTTATAACCTGGACACATTCTGCCTTTCCAGTCATTTATACATTGCTGTTCTTTGTATACAAGTTGATCTAATAATGTAGGATCTTCCAAAAACACAAAATATATCCTTGACTCTGACCATTCTCACTATATATTCATGATCACTGAACTCTTTCCCTCCTTGCTTCAAGTCTCAGCTAAACCTCCACCTTCTGCAAGATTTCCTAATCCTCCTAATCCTAATCCTACTAGTTTCTTCCTTCAAAATTATAAGCAATTTAAAATGGATTATAACTGGTTTGTATAAAGTAGTTTACATGGTGTCTCCCCACTAAATAGGGAAATAAAGGACAGGGACTATTTCTGTCTTTCTCTGTACATCTCAGTCCTTAACATACCGTCTGATACAAAGGAGACCCTTAATTAATGCTTGCTAGTTTGGGGAAAAAAATTTAAGAAAATAACATACAAGGGAATGAAAAAAACAATTTGCTGGTTTTAAAGGGAGGGCCTAAGAGTGTCTGGGCAGAGACAAAGATCCTATCTGTTCTCTGCTTTAGAAATATATACCAGGGGCGGCTAGGTGGAGCAGTGAGTAGAGCACCAGCCCTGGAGTCAGAAGGACCTGAGTTTGGATTCGGCCTCAGCCACTAACACACACAAACAAAAACTTAGCCATGTGACCTTGGGCAAGTTACTTAACCCCAATTGCCCTCCAAAAGGCCAAAAAAAAAAAAATACATATATATATATATATATATATATATGGTGTGTGTGTATACACACACACACACACACACACACACACACACACACACACACCTTATGGTAAACAAATATAAAAATACTGAGAAATATAAACACTAAGTAATTTTAAAACACTGATCTTAATTTTGTTAAAAGTGATAGACCAAAATCTTTCTAAGAGACATTCAGAACACCTTGAATGCTGAAAATTTGAGGTTTAGTATAGATAATTCAGTTATTGATTAGAGGAAGGAAAAGAAAAAGTAAAAATATACTTATGTCCTGGAATAAGAAGTTAAAGGCAAGCTTGGAAGGTTATAAGTATAAATCAAGAAAACAAATTTCCATAAATTCTTAATACTCAAATAAAATGGAGTTTGGATAGATACAGGTATTCCCTTCAAAGAGAGAGATCAAAATTCATTTATCCTGTGGAATTCTTGTTGACTTCTTTTCATAAATTCATTACAGGATAAATTCACTGAAGGATGAATACACACAGTATGCTAAGGGGCTTTCATCAGTTTCTCTGGAAACTATTCAAATACTACCAGTTATTCAAGCACTCTCCATGTAACTAGGACATCTTATTTGTTTGATGACCTCCCTTACTGTCCTTCTCCTTAGTAATCGCATCTTTGTTACATGAAAAACCTTTATACACACATATTTTTTTAAAAAGCACAAAAATCTCACATCTTTCTGACTATAACTCTCCAATGTTTTCCTACTTTCTACACTACAGACCTAGAGGTGTAGTTTTCTTCAATAGTCATATACTTTCAATTAGAAAAAAATTTTACTATATATTACACTTCTTTGTGTGCTTTTCAAACACCTTTGTTTTTACCAAAATAAGAGAAAGAATCTAAAAAGGGACTGGAGAGTTTGAAAAGAAGAAGGAACCTCAATGGGTACCTGTATGAAAAGGTCTGAAGCCTGAATAACAACAGATAGATGAGTGGCCTGGGGGACCTAATTGAAAAGGAGGGTCTAGGACAAATCAGCCAATCAGGAGAAGCTTTAGGGGCAGAGTACGTCCAATGTGGAAGGTCCAGGGGTAAAGTGAGTTTCCCGGATGAGGGGGTTTCTATGGCACAGTAGACAACATCTAAAGTCTAGACAGTCATCAACACATCTGGGAGAGCAATGAGGACCACCCTTCATGACATGCATAAGGACAAGATGGAAAATTATAGAAGGAATAATAATAAGGTGCTTCAACCACATTTTTGTTTTTTGTGTTTTGGAGGGCACTTGGGGTTAAGTAACTTGCCCAAGGTCACATGGCTAGGGTTGTGTGTGTGTGTGTGTGTGTGTGTGTGTGTGTGTGTGTGTGTGCACGCGCGCGGGTGCGTGCGTTAAGTGTCTGAGGCCGGATCCAAAATCAGGTCCTTCTGATTCCAGGGCCGGCGCTCTACTCACTGTGCCACCTAGCCGCCCCCACATATTTTTTTAAATGTATGGAAGAAAACAAAGGAAAATGAAGAAACACAAATGTGCAGAACAGCTTTGACATTCGACAATTTCCTCTACCTTATAAATCACTAATGCAGCTAAGGCAGTTAGGTGGTGCAGAAGACAGAGTATTAGGTTTGAAGTCAGGAAGACATTTTCCTGAGTTCAAATGTGGCCTAAGAAACTTACTAGCTGTGTGATCTTGGACAAATCACTTCACCCTATTTGCCTCATGAGAAGGAAGTGGCAAACAAATCCATTATCCTTGCCAAGAACACCCCAAATAAGGTCATGAAGAGTTGGATGTGACTGAAAAATGACTGAACAACAATAGATTAATAACATAAATACTAACAAAGGACTCTAAGAAAGTGGCTGAGAATTGCTGATCTGACCACTGGCAAGTAACAACACTTGTCATCCCTGTCCCCAAAGCAGTTTTACTTTTCTATACTAACAATTAAGAATATGCCTTCCACTGAATCAGGCACACTGTCTCTCTGAGAACATGTTGGTTTATTTATCCTCAACTGGAAAATAACTAACCACTTTTTCACTTACATCAAAGGGTAAATTCTTAGAGGAATGGACGACACTGAAGATCAAAAATGTTGTTTGAGCTTATATCTAAATATAAGTACTGAATATTGAAATCATATTCAAAGTCCTTTGAGGTAAAAGCATCTGTTCTTTTATTACACACTTCGAATGTAGAGAACAAATGAAATGCCGAACAACCCTGCCTCTCAAAACTAAACAAAACCACAATAAAATACTCATGAATCAACTCCACAAATATAAGCAGTTAATTAACAGCAACGTTTTTTTTTTCCATTTAACACTATTCCATTAAAAAAATTCTATGATCCCCAAATCATTTGGCTATTTAATTTGTTTCATCAGGCCTTGAACATCTCTACAGATTTGTAGTAGGGAATTAATTTCTGCCTCTTTCCTTACTACCCACTGGTATATTCCAAAACAGTGTTTTAAGCATTTACCAGGCCAGAATGAAAGGTATGGGTTTGGAAACTATAATTCTTTATTAATACTAATATAATCATGTGACAATTCTTTTCAAATAATCAGAAGTGTATTGGCTTCTTTTAGAAAAAGTATCCAAGAGACATGCCCAATACAATGAAGTAATTCCAGATTTCCAAAAATCTAGGGGAAATCCAAAAAAGCAGTGGAAATATTTTATGAGACCTTTTTATTCTAATCAAGATAATGATCAGTCATGACTTTAGAAGAGTAACAATGGCTTATGCCAAATACCTCTAGGAAGAGAAGCAATGGTTTAATAGTTATAGACTGAGACACATAATTGCAAATAGAGTCAAAATATGGACTTGTTTTATTTGATTATATTTATTTGTCAAAGACGGAGATAAGAAGGGGGTGTGGAGAGACAAGAAAGGATGGGTAACTGGGTAGAGAGAAAGAAAAGAAAACAGACTCAAGAAACACTAAAAAATACCCACCAAAATAAAGTGGACAAAATTTTGTTACTGTGCTACATTTAATGTTAACATCAAAAACTACATAAAAGAACTTTTAAGTTTTCATATAAATGAAATGTTCATATTCACTGGTGACTGTTAGTTTATAAGGAAAAAAGAAAAAATTTTAAAATTTTCATCAATTAAAAAACACAAGGATGGTGATAAAGGGAAACAATCAAGTATGAGAATTATAAACTTTTATGTGCAGAATTTTTTTGGCAAGTTTTTTTTTAATTATTAAACAAGGATTCCTATTTACTAGGTGACATTTTTTTTCTTTTGCCTTTGTTTTACTGCATATGTGTGATGCTGAAATTTCCACATATAAATGGATTCTTCATTTGAGTAGTGAAAGTGAAACAGAATAATAACAGAGAGGAAAGGTATTTTATAGAACAGCTAGTATAAATTATTCATTTTAGAAACAAGGAGACTGAGGTCCAGTTAAGTGAAGCTATTTGGACAAAATTAAATAATTATTATGCAAAGAAAGGTACAGAATACTGGTTTGGAAATTAGGATTTCTTTTAGATCACTTGCACTAATGCAGAAGTTAGAAAATTTAAGAAAACTATTAATTAGCTAACACTGTGAAAATATATTTTTTAATTTTCTTATCTGTTTTTACAAATGCAAAGATAATAGAAAGTAAGGCCATAACCCTATCATTAAGAAAAAAATAATTGGTCACTAAAACACTAAACACCTCTGCATAAAAAGAATTCTACACCTTTCCACATAGAAACCTCAATTTATTTTCATCTATAATACCAGAAGATAGAACTTCTGGACAAAGATTCAGAGTAGATTCATCAGAACTACAGGAGCTAGAGCTGGGACAATAACTAGACTCAGAACTGCTGAATCAGCAGTCAACTCTGGCTATAAACAGGACTGAGTATCTTTCAAAAGGTAAGAAAAAAATTACATGTTGTTTGCATGCACATAAACTATCCAAGAATGACAGAGCACATTATCTGGGATCAAACATCTTACCTCCTTAACAAAAAAACATGTTAAAAGTTTTAAGTTACCTAGCAGTCCTCTGGGCAAAATGAATTTAATTAATCTAACATTAGTTGAGCACAGATAGACTGACTTCCAGAAACTTCAAACCCTAGGAATAAAATCGAGCTCAGGGTTTCCATAGCATCACAAGGCAGAAATCTTCCCAAGATATGAATATTCAGTATTCTTTAATTACCACAACTCCAAGTGTACTTCAACCAAGGCTGCAGCAATAATATTCCCTTGTCATTAAATTATAATGCATACAAAAACTGATTAAAGAAAATGCACCCTCAAAACGAAATCAGGACATACCATGATTATGTAATGGAATTAACTGTGGTGGTGGTGGTGGAGGTTGTGGCAGTGAGGTTGGCTGAGTGGTAGCAGGACTCAGTACAGCAGTGAACAAGTCTTCAACATCTTTCCCTCCAAGCTCTGCAAAAGAAATAGCAATTCAAATATGAACAGCTGGAGTACTATTAGGAGGATAAAGATGCACAAAAAGAATAGGAACACATACCTGGAATCTTATACAATTTTCCAAGAATTGCTCCTGAAATGAAGATTTTAAAAAAGAGAAATTAGTCATCTTATTTAGATAGTTAAGTGAACAATAGTATTAAATTTAATTAATGTAAAGGAATGTATGTTAAATGAAGAATTAAAGCATGCAGAAATCTTTGAAAATTGTATTTACTCATGTCTTTTAGAAAGCCTAGATGTAGGGCAAATATTTTACCATCTGTGACCATTTTGTCTAGTTCAGGACTGAGGATGCCATCTAGTTGCTCTTCACTCAATGGCCGTGAACTTTGATTAATGTTTGGCTGAGGCAAAGAGGAAGGATCATCAGAGATGGAACCAATATCTAGGCCAGCTAAAGAAATGAAACATTAAATCAGACAATGAATTTAGTGGGCACACAACTGTTAGGTATAAAAATGTGATATAAACGTACAACAATTTAGCTAAAATAAGACAAAAATCCAATTATCTGATTTCAATATGTTTACCATCAAAATTTGTTAAGTAATTTGCAGTTTTTTGTTTAAAAAGCAAAAAGATGAGTTTGATATAAGAACATTCTGTATACTATATTAGGCATATTATATTTACAGGTGCAGCAGTTGTAAAGTATTTTTCATTATAAATGAATTTCATGAAGAACGCAAAAAACATAGGAAACAAAAAAATCGCCAACTCAGACAAGTCTCAAGGAAGATACATCTCTCATTAGATGGAATATCCACAAGAATACTAACATACTCCAATAAAGACAACTAACCTGAAAAGAGTATCACTGCTTTAACTACTTTGCAAAAAGATAAATTTTATCTGTACTAGCAAAAATACTCAAATACCTATTTGTATATGGAAAGCAGTAAATCTACAGCATATAATCAGTTTTAGAAATACTATCCAATTAGGGGCGGCTAGGTGGCTCAGTGAATAGAGCGCCAGCCCTGAAGTCAGAAGGACCTGAGTTCGGAGCCGGCCTCCTACACTTAATCCACACAAACAAAAACCTAGCCATGTAACCTTGGGCAAGTTACTTAACCCCAATTGCCCTAAAGGGGCGGCTAGGTGGCGCAGTGAGTAAGAGCTCCGGCCTCGGAGTTGGGATGACCCGAGATCAGATGCGGCCTCAGAAAATGAGCACCCACGCATAAATAATGACTAGCCATGTAACCTTGAGCAAGTTACTTAACCCCAATTGCTTCAAAAAAAAAAAAAGAAATACTATCCAATTAAACAACTACCATCTTCATAAAATTATACTTTTGATTTTCAAGGAAGCAAGGAGCAAGTAGTGAGAATATTGGATGAATTCTGGGTACAGAAACTCAATGTATAATGACAATTTAAAAAAAATTGTTAGTTTTAAATGGCTGCCTTCTAAAAACTGGCAGGAATGTCTCTCAAGAAAGACAAGAAAGTTTTTTTATCCTTGCTTTACTATACTATTGTTTAGATGACAACAAAAAAATTCTTCCAACCTAAAGTTAACAAAGTTCTACACAACAGCTTTAAGAATCATTTATTTAATGTTATGACAGACAACAAAAAGGCAAGAAAATATATAAAGGAAACATGGACAGGCAAAAAAAAATAGTTTAAAAAATTTTAATATATTTTTAGAACCTAATCCAAGACACAGAAAAATTACAAATTAAGTTGTTTTAACTACACAAAGATAGTGAAAAATGAAAGCATGAATTAGTAATAAGTAAGCACTACTAATACTTATGCATGCATATATAGGCTGTTTGGCTGAAGTCACTAGGAAAAAAAAAAACTACTTCTAGTCATGGTTCATCCATTATTTGGATTCTTACCAAATGGGGAAGGTGAGTTCTCAACCTGGAAAGTGCATAAATCAAGACCTACAAGACCCAAACCAAATAAAATGGATGAATATCATAAGAGAAAAAAAAAGAAAAATGATCCCAAAAAAGAGTGAGCCAAGGAGAAATTCTGTGAGATATTTATTGAGAGCAGACAAGCAAGAGCACCATAACGAAAGCAAAAGAGTGACAGAGAGCAAGAGAATAAGAGTGAGACAATCAATATATGAGACAATCAATGTATGGAGAAAATCACATGTATGATTACATCCAAAAAGACTCCTAGCATAAGAGTCAAGGACAAATACATTCCATATATAAGTAGGAAAACATAACCAAGTCAAATAAAATATTGTGAAATTAATCCAAAATATTAAAAAATGAAGTCCTTCAACTAATACGCATAATAGATACAACACTATGATAACACATAAGTAATTACAAACAGTTTGACATACCTGAATGATCTGCAGATTTTACTAAATCATCAGAAAGTATTCCTAAGATGTCATCTTCTGTGTTTAATACTTCTGAGAGGTCAGCCAAGGGGTCATCAGCATTAGCTATAGGAAATTAAACAAAATATTAAAATTTGGCTATGTGGAATATGCTAAATGCATTATTTAAAAGACCCTCGGAAAACTATAGGATTTATTGATGAGGAGCTATCTTCAAGATCATAAATATTTCCAGTCTTTGAAGATAATTTTTATGACCAACAGAGGCTGGAAAAAAAGTCATCATCTGGTAGCAAACTTTCTGGAGATATAAACTTATATTATTACTTTCCAAAAATGGTGTGTGTGTGTGTGTGTGTGTGTGTATATCTACAGATGATATATAAAAAACCGTTAGAATGCTTTAAAACAGAAATAATTTATGGAATTTATCTGGAATGGTTCCAGAATTCTGCAATAAAATATTGATGGTAATAGGAACCAAATACCTTGCAATGAAAATACACATCGACCTGTAAAAGAAAAACTGATCTTTAAATATGTGAAGTATAAATTCAGGCAGGCGCGCACACGCACGCGCGCGCGCACACACACACACACACACACACACACACACACACACAGCCTAACAAAGAAAAAAGGCAGAAGAGATTGAGAATAGCTAATAATAATGTCAACAAGAATGTATTTTATTAAATACAGCGGCACAGATTATAGAAAAAACATAAAAGACCAGAGTAACTTTAAAGATTCTCAACTCAATACAATAAATTGATTTTTTTGTTAAATGAGGTGTTCTGAGCAGTTATTTGACTGAGATTTAAACAACAACAATATGGCAAGCCTATAAGCAATTATATAGAATAAATCAAACAAAATCTACAGGTCTACTCTCACTGAATAAAGGTCTTCTGAATATTTTATATTATTACAATTAGAATTTATAGCACAACTTCAATAAGTAAAGATCTTAAATTCAATATTTCTGTAAGCTCTGTCTATGCTTTGACAACTGTTTACAGTTTTACACAAATACAATTGCCTAGTGACGTTAGCACCATGAATAAGTAAAAAATTTAAAATACATGATGTATTTCTACTGGAATGGCACCTTAATATTATATGTATCACATTATAAAGAATCTGGAGGAAGCAGACACTAAAAAGAAAGGTTTTTTATGACTAGTTGTACAGTTAAACCCAAGACATGGCAGCTGACTTAGAATAAGAAAAATTAACATTGATCCTTATTACTTTTTGAATAAGGAAAAAGATGAAATTATTTCAAAATACAAAATATTATACACTGCCAAATTAAATTTCATATCTAAAATTCTTCTCTCTCCAGGTGAAATTGCAAGTATATCAGATGCAATGCTTCACTATTAGCATTTTAGAAAACTTTATGTTACTAAAGATTATTAAAAAATTTTGTAAACCAAAGTTTGATAAGTAACAAAATATTTTAAAACATGTAATTAAGGGACTGTCTGGAGTGAGAGACATGATGGAGTCAATAACTAATCATTATCTATGAAACAATTTCAGAAACTCATTTTGTCAAGGTTTGTAAAGGGGTAAAAGTGATACAATGTCCTAGAAAAATATTAAGTCAACTGCTCTGTAGGAAGTAATTTGTATGCTTAATTTAGTCCAAAACATAATGTTATTGCTTATAAATTAGTACAATGGAGACAAAAAATAAATTACCCTTGCATGATGGGAAAACCCTGGGACTTGCAATAAACAAAGAAATGGATTTGAATTCCCCCTCAAATACTTGATAGTCATGTGATCATTAGGCAAATCATTTAATTTCTCTGAGTTGCAGATCCTTCAACTTTAAAATGGGGAAAATATTCATGGTACATACATATTTCAAAGAGTTATGAGCATCAAATAAGTGCATGTAAAGAATTCAATGCATCATACCTTTTTTGGGTTCCACCTGTGATATTATAGATGTAGAAAGATCCAAGTAAGGAAATTTCTCTACTAATGCATTTCAGGCTGTACAGTCATCTTAGGGAGCTCCCTGACAAGTGTGAGAGGTTAAATAAAATGACCAGTCACACAACCAGTATAGGGGTGATGTGGGAAATGACACTAAAGCTAGCTTTTTCTCTGTTAGCACATTGCACCTCACCAAGTCATGTAATATTTTCAAAAAAGTATTAACAAAATTATAATATTTTTAGAACGTTAACAATGGGTGCAAAAAATTAATAATATTCATTCACAATTTGTGATAAATTAACTAATCAGAATTATTACTCTTAACATTTTCTGCAACAGGTCAAGATGGCAGAGCAGAAACAGTACTTCTGCACGGCTCCAGCTCCCACCAACTCCAATTCATGTAAAAGGTGACTATGAAGAAACTTTGGAGCTACAGAAGCCACAAAATGACGTAGAGAAGCTAACCTTCTGACGAGCAGGAAGCTGCCAACTCAGCACTCTGGGAGCCAAGTGCAGACCAGGCCCAAGTGCCCAAGGTTTTAGCTTCAGGGTAGGATAACAAGCCTCTGGCTAGAAGGACATAAGATCACCAGGAGCTGTGGGGGTTTCCAGAATTATCAACCCATAGATGCCAAAGTGAGAGGTCAGTGCAGTGTGGACTTTGGGAATCAGTAGTTGGGAGTGGGGCTGGCCTTTGCTCCCAGGGCCAGAAGCAGCTAAGGTGCTGCAGGCTGCCCCATGGAAGCTTCAGCTCCTGGCTGCAGATTGTAGGGGGGCCAAGCAACCAGTCTGAGGGGAAATTGCTCTTGCTTTAACCTCCATGTATCTGGACTGCCATCTAGGGTAGAGGTCCTGGGATGAGTGACCAGCTTACCAGAGCACGTGGAGGCTTCAGAGAGGGCACCCAACCAATACCTTCAGCAGCTGAGAAAACCCTAGCAATTGGGACAAAACTCCCCTCTCTGGTAGCAGAGTTCTACTGTGGCAAAAAGCTTAAAAGTCAAGTAAATGAGTGGCAACATAACGAGGCAAAGGAAGCAAACCAAGCAGAGCAATCAAACTTTACACTCCTATATTGAGGACAGAAAGGATCAAAGCATGGAAGAGGAGGAAGGAAGTGAAGTCAGAAATCCTGCACCATAATTTTCTAAGAAAAATTACAGGTTACAGGCCATAGAGGAACTTAAGAAGGATTTTGAAAGTCAAACAAGAGAAGTAGAGGAAAAATTGGGAAGAGAAATGAGAATGATGGAAATGAGAAGAATGCCCTAAAAAGCCAAATTTGCCCGATCAAAAAGAATCTCAAAAGCTAACTGAAGAGAATCATTCCTTCAGAATTAGATTGGAACAAATGGAAGCTAGTGACTTTATGAGAAATCAAGATACTATTAAACAGATCCAAACAAATGAAAAAATAGAAAGCAATGTGAAATATCTCATGGGCCACTCATCTAGAAAATAGATCCAGGAGAGAAAATTTAAAAATTATTGGACTACCTGAAAGTCATGATCAAAAAAAAGAACCTAGAAATCATCCTTCAAGAAATTCTCAAGGAAAACTGCCCTGATGGTTTAGAACCAGAAGGCAAAATAGAGGTTGAAAGAATCTACTGATCACCTCCTGAAAAAGATCCCAAAAAGAAACTCCTAGGAATTTTATAGCCAGGTTCCAGAATTCCCAGATGAAGGACAAAATATTAAAAGCAGCCAGGAAGAAACAATTTGAATACTATGGAAACACAATCAGAATAACACCAGATCTGGCAGCTTCTACACTGAAGGATTGAAGGGCCTGGAGTATGATATTCCAGAGGACAAAGGAGCTGGGATTAAAATAAAAAATCACCTGCCTAGAAAAACTATCGTATTTCAAGGGAAAATATGGTCATTCAGTGAAACAGAGGACTTTCAAGTATTCTTGAAGAAAAAACCAGTGTTGAATAGAAAATCTGACATTCAGATACAAGAAGCAAGAGAAGCATGAGAAGGTAAACAGGGAAAAGAAATCATAAGGACCTTCTCAAACGAACTATTTAGATTCCTACATGGAAAAACAATAATTGTCACTTATGAAACTTTTCTCAGTATGAGAATAAATGAAGGGAATAGAAATGTATGTGTGTGTGTATATATATATATACATACATAAATATATACACAACATATATGTCTGTATTAGAGGGTATATGGGTATATGAATGCATATGTGAATGTGTGTATATATGTGTACAGGCACACATATACAGAGGGCACAGGACCAATTTTATAGGAAAGGATGATACTTAAAAGGTGAAATTAAGAGGTGAGAGAAGAATATAATGAGAGGAGATGGGGAGAGACAGAATGGGGTAAACTATCTCATACAGAAGAGACAAGGGAAAATGGTTACAATGGAGGGGAAGAAAAGGAAGGCAAAAGGGAATGGGTCAACTTTATTCTCATTGAATTTGGCTTAGGGAGAGAATGACATACATACTAAATAGGCTATCTCACCCTACAGGAGAGTAGGGGGGAAGGGGATAAGATGGGTGATAATGGAAGGGAGGGCAGGCTGGGGGAGAGGGAAGTTGGAAGCACACACTTTTGAAAAGGGACAGGATCAAAGCAGAGAATAGAACAGGTGGGAGGTGGGATAGGATGGAAGGAAATATAGTCAGTCTTTTACAATATATCTACTATGGAAATGTTTTGCATAATTACACATGTACAACCTATATTGAATTGCTTATCTTCCCAGTAAGGGTGAGTGAGAAGGGAGGAAGGGAATGAAGCTGGAATTCAAAGTTTTAAAATCAAATGTTAAGTATATATATATATATATATGTGTGTGTGTGTGTGTGTGTGTGTGTGTATATAGATATAGAGATATAGAGATATAGAGATATAGAGATATAGAGATATATATATATATATATATATATATATATATATATATATATATATATATATGGGAAATGATATACATACACTGGGGCATAGAAGTTCACCATGCCTTACTGGAAAGTTGAAGGGGTATGGGAGAAGATATGGGAGGGAGCAAATTGGAGGAGAGGATATGCAGTAGGATCGCTATTTTGGAATGGTGGATAGGGGAAAAACCGGGAGTAAATTTGTAACTCATAAGCATGCAGAAATGAATGATGTAAACTAGAAGCTAATAAAGCATTTGATTAAAAAAATTTTCTGCAACATCTAAGATGCTTTACTGTTTATTAATATTTTCCAAAATACAGATCAGAAAATTTATAGAGAAATAACAAGGAAGAGTATTAAGGGAATATAAGAAAAAAGAAATAGGTAAAAGGAAACAAAATTCTAAGTTTCACAACAGCGTAATCATTTTAAAAAGACAGTTACTTGACAAAAAAATAAAGTATACCAATAAAACAAAAGAAGGATCTCATAAGCAGAATAGAAGAGTAAAGTTACACCTGGGACTACTGGGTTATGATGCTGTTTTTATTTACATTATTTCACATATC
Source organism: Gymnobelideus leadbeateri (assembly GCA_011680675.1). Taxonomy (NCBI): domain Eukaryota; kingdom Metazoa; phylum Chordata; class Mammalia; order Diprotodontia; family Petauridae; genus Gymnobelideus; species Gymnobelideus leadbeateri. The sequence continues at coordinate 198,648 of WOXC01005051.1, read as the reverse complement.
CTTATGATTCTCAAAAAGGTAAGTGGAACAAAAAAAACCTTAAAATTGGCTTATCTCTTCTAGATATGAATTAAAAAGCTTTCTCCTCATCATCTCCAGTTGCCTATACCCCATGAACTAGAGAACAAAATGGCAAATCACTCCAGTATCTGTGCCCAAAATCCACAAATTGGATCATGACAAATTGGACAGGATGAGAAGAACTGAACAACATGTCTTCCATGCAATTTATGCTGCATATGTTTTGTTTGTACACAACTGTAAGCATATTGTCTCCCCCTGATTAGAATGTGAGCTCCCTGGGAGCTGGTATTGTTTTTAATTTTCTTACTGTACTGTTCACAAGAGTTTACTACAGTAAATGCATATAGTAACGTAACAAATGCTTGCTGACAACAAAGACAAAGTATGCTTCTGCTGCATGGGGAAACTGAGGATCCAAATAACTAAGGGATTTATCCAAGTTGACATCTGAATGGTTGAACAGTGAAATGAACCTAGCTCTTCTGATTCTGAGTCCAGTATTCTTTCAAAAGTAAAATGATGCTTTTATTGTACTTTAAAATAACTCTTTCGGGGCGGCTAGGTGGCGCAGTGAATAGAGCGCCGGCCCTGGAATCAGAAGGACCTGAGTTCGGAGCCGGCCTCCGACACTTAATCCACACGAACAAAAAAACCTAGCCGTGTAACCTTGGGCAAGTTACTTAACCCCAATTGCCCTAAAGGGGCGGCTAGGTGGCGCAGTGAGTAAGAGCCGGCCTCGGAGTTTGGATGACCCGAGATCAGATCCGGCCTCAGAAAATGAGCACCCACGCATAAATCAAATGACTAGCCGTGTAACCTTGAGCAAGTTACTTAACCCCAATTGCTTTAAAAAAAAAATAACTCTTTCATAAAATTCAAGGATGCTAAACAGAGAAGAAAGGCTTTAATAAAATCTTTGAGATAACTGAATAAATAAGCTGATTTCTTTAAGTCTCTAAAAATACCTTATAGCAAACAGTACAATAAATTCAAAATTTATTGAGTTAAAAAAATTTGCAAGTAAAAAGCATATGTTTGTCTACACTCTGGACAAAAGAAAGATCAATATATTCAAAACATGACAAATCATGGTAGATGCATTAATTTGAATAGAAATAAATTTGATACACCCAAAAACAATATAACTAAAAATCTGAATCTGTATGTTTTAGAAGTACCTGGGTTCAAATCCAGCTTCAGCCACTTAACACTTACTAGCTGTGTGACCTTGACCTTGACCAAGTCACTTAACCCAACTGCCCTGCCTTTCCCCCTTCCAAAAAGGGAAGGGGGAAAAAAAAGGCAAAAAAGAAGCCTGATACAAAATAAGGGTAACAGCCAATCTACAACACACAAATAGGAAAAGAATAAAAATCAGAAGAATAAGAGAAGTAAACAGTTATAAAACGGAGTTAAGCCCAATGAACAATGAAATAAAACTGAAATAGATTAGAAGGAACCAGACATTTATTAAATGAGCAATAAGAATGAAAACTTACAAAATGCTGGAAAATAAGTATATCACAGATAGAATTCAAAATGGAACCATATTTCTGGAGAACAATTTTGAAATACATTACAAATTACATGTGTGAAAGGATGTTTTGATTCAATGAGCTACTTAATATCTTAAAGATATAATTAAAAAGCTATCTCCATAAAAATATTCAAAGTTGTCTTATTTTTAACAGCAAAAATTCTTAAGTAATTTCTATCCTATGGCTAAGGGTACAATATAAACAAATTGTACTCCAGTAGTATAATAGAATACTATTATACCACTTAATATAATACTTAATACCACAATATTTCAACACTACAAAATATGAAAGCTATAAGGATTATAAAAAAATAAAAAATTAACTGAAAGAAGACAAAAAATTGCAAATATTGAAGAGACTATGAAGGCTGACTATAAGATAGATATTTAAAGATAAAATATGTAGAGATCACAAAATTAAGGATTCTAGGTTCATAGACTTAAGAACAATAAAGAATACTGGAAATGATAAAGTAAAAATCCATCAATTTTAAAGATGAGAAATCTGAGGCAAAGAGAGATGATCTGATATGTCCACTGTCAAAAGGTAAAAAGGCCAGCACGTGAACTCTGACACATTGAATAAAAATTATGTTCTTAAGAAGAAATGAAGGTTAGTAAAACGATCCAAAGTACAATGTGGAAATACATTCGACTATTTCATTTTTCATAGGAGCTTGTAAATTTCAATCCAATATGATTTCACGGTAACCAGCTAGAAAATAATACTAGTTCATTCACATTAAATGTTCCTAAGAAAGAATTTTTATATTTCATGAGGACATTTTTATTTGTTTGGGGAAATCACCTAAAGGAAAGTAGAATTTCTGTGGTATACAATTCATAGCAGTACTCCAGATTTCTATTACTCAGGCTTAAGACCTCAAGATTTTCTTTCACTTAAGACCACAGTTGAGTATTACATGGAACAATCCAAAGTTTAAATGAAGCAAATGAAACTAATGTCAAAGTAGTTCCATTCATTTTAGTTTGTTACTGTTCAGTCTTTTCTCAAGCTGTGTCAACTCTAAGTAAGTGTCTGACAATAGATTTCAACTAAGAAAGATTAATCTTCCTGACTTCACACCTGGCACTCTATTAACTGCATTATCTAGTAGCTGCCCCTGTTTATTTCAGTCTAGTCCAGGGGTAAGGAGCCTATGGCTTCCAGGTCACATTTGGCCCTCTAGGTCCTCAAGTGGGGCTCTTTGATTGAATCCAAACATCAAAGAACAAATCTCCTACATAAAAGGATTTGTTCTATAAAACTTGGACTTAGTCAAAAGGCCACACCAAAGGACCTAGCAAGCCATGTCAAAGTCCCAAGTTCCCCACCCCTGGGGTCTAGTGTATTTATAATAGGGTAAATACAGAAAAGACATGATCTCCTGTATCTGTGTTGTACCAAAAAAACTTTTGCTCACTTTGACTGTAAACTTTCTTGCCACAGGAAAAGAAATCTTGAAACTTACAGGCAGCTGCAACAAGCCTGCCCACTTTCCCTAACTCACTCACAAAAGGTATAGAATTTTCTGAAGCTGTCAGGATATTGTTAATATGATCACCACTAACCAACACAGAAAATAAAATCTCTGCCTATGGATTTTATGTAACATTTTTCAAGGTAAATATATTGTTCCTTTCATATTCTCATTCCAAAAGAGCAGTAACTAGATGTGGCAATCAAGTATCCAAGACACAGCACAGCACAGAAGAAACAGCACTGGATATACGGAATCAAACATTTTAGTTCATGGACACATTCTGACAATTGCTAATTGGAAATGCTGGGGAAGACACTTCTTTAATCTTCAGTTTGCTCATTTGTAAATTTAATCATCATATTATCCACTTCAGGACTAATTCTGAGAAAAGTACTTCGAAAATCTCAAAACACTACATGTTTTTTTTTTAATAACTGTTATTTTAAAAATTCCTTTTACATGTATGTGCTATATCTTCTGTATAACCACATCTGTGGTTTTTAAAAAAAAAAGGATACTATGTACCTTCCTGGTTTGGAAAGAATAGAGACATATAAAATATTCCCCTATCATCAAGGAAATATGTTTCTATTGTTTCCTCAGAGTATTGATGAAGAGGGAAAAAATAAGACAGAGTGATGACCTTGTGGTTTGGGATTATATATCAACAATCTGTCTAGAGTAATTCATCCAAGTCAATGAAGTTGGTAAGAAAGCAACTCTAGCAGGGACCATGTCAAGATAGCTAACAATTACTCCTAGAAAGGGGGCAAGACAATCAAATTTTAATTACATATATGTACATTTCTATGACTTGCGGAAATTAAGAAAAAAAACCCCGATTTGCTTACATTGCTTTTAGAATCCCTTTTTTCACTCAAATAAAGGATAGCAGCAAAAATATTAAAAAATATTCATTAAGAAACAGTATTCCAAAAAAACGAAACTGACAAATCACATACTCTAACACAAAAATACCTTTAAGATCAGAAACTGTCTAGATTTTCAACAATATACTTATGTTAGAATTCATAAATCATTAGTACATTTTGACTTAAAAACTAAAATTACATAGGAAACATTAAAAGCTACAAAGGAAAGACATAACACAAATGTATAATGTAAAATGCAATGTTACATTCCAATTACATTCATCAACACTTATTATCCAACAATTTCTGGAGGGGTAAAAAAAATAATAATAATCATATGCAGTATTTATAGTAATGGGGCAGGTAAGTCATACAGTGGATAAAATGCCGGGCCTTGAGTCAACTCTGGCCTCAGACACTAGCTGTGTGACCCTGGGCAATGTCATTTAGTACTGTTTGCCTCGGTTTCCTCCCCTGTAAAATGAGCAAAAGGAAACGGCAAATGACTGTAAGAAAACCTCAAATAGAATCACAAAGAGTCAGACACGTCTGAAATGACTCAACAACAATGATGATAATATCAATTTGGTCATTTGGAAATCCAATTTATGGATATTCTTGAGGAAGAATGCAAATCTTGAAGCCTATAACTCTAAGTACTTTAAATTGCTCTCTATTTCAGATAGGGTAATTTTTTATTTTTGCTGCCAAAAGATTAAAAACTGCATGCAGCTAATATCCAAACTATTTAAGATACTGTTTTAGAAAACTGCTAAAATAAAAACTAACATCTGTATGAAAAAAAAGAAAAATGACATAATATATCAAAAAAGTTGGTAGTATTTGTCTATATTTTAAATAAAACCTGAAGATTAACTTTTATAGTCCAGAAAATTTGAACAGAATACTAGAACCATTAGAAGATGAGGATGAATTTTTTAAACTTCCACATTATCGACAATCTGTCTAGAGTAATGAAGTTGGTAAGAAAGCAACTCTAGCAAGGACCATGTCAAAATAGCTAACAAGTACTCCTAAAAAAGGGGTAAGATAGTAAAAATTTTAGCTAGCTAGCCAGCTAGCTAGCTAGATAGATAGACAGAAGATACTGAATCCCAAAGAGGTGAAATGACTTGCTCATAAATCACGTGCTTAGAGTTAGAGGTGAAAAAGTTTCTTCATTTCTAATAGACTGCTCTTTCTTTTAAGAAGCAGTAAGGAAAATTTTAATACTGACTCTGGATATATAAATATTTAAGCATTAATTTGGTCCTCTATCTAATTTCAATGTTATTTTCTTAGTCCAGAATTATATTTTAATGGCTGTAGAAAGTTCTGAGTGAGGAGATTACCTATGTCATTCAAGACTGGCAACTATTTTCCAATCTCTATTCTTGAAAACTAGCTGGGGAGAAGGTATGTGCTTTGTGCAGGTTTGCAGATAATATATATTACAGACAGGACTAAAACCAAGGACTCTAAACCCAAGATTCTATTCACTATGGCATGCTACCAATAGTTTCTTCAAGCTTTACATATTTTATCATCTTTATCAAACTTCAACTAAATGGACATGAGCAGTTAGTATTTTTAAATCTGAAGGAAATACAGTGAAAAGCTAAAAGAGTCCATGAATGGTCAGAAGTTCTTAGCTTGAGTTCTCTGGAAGTAGTCTTTGGACTATTTTGCATGAACTTGGATTAAAAAAAAAACATATATTTCTTTCAATAAAATCGGTTTCCTTTTCATTCCTGTATATTATATTTCTTGGATCATAAAGTATTTTTATGGACTTCAGATTGCCAGAGGTCCATGGAACAATAAAGGTTAAGATTCTTGGATTAAATGATATGCAGTATATAAAGAACCAAAATTTAAAAATGAAAGACCATTAAAAAAAAATCCACATCTAATTCCATGAGAAAACAGCTAAATTTATTGACAAAAATAAGTATTAGTTTACTTCCATAAGTTCTAAAATAAATCTTTTCAGAGATTTAGTCTGTTATGTTAATATCCTTTCCAAATTTTCCAAATGATTTATATGTAAACACAAAACACAAAAGAGAAACACCAAGAGAGGAAAAATTGTATAGGGGAAGCTGCTAATATCAATATTTATTCATATTTCTAAACCTGTTCAAGATTTCTTCACAATAACTTGGCAAGATAGGCTAAATAAGAAATCCTAGAGGATTCATAAAAATGAAATGGCTTATTCAGGGTAACATGGAACCAGGACTCAAAACTCTAATTTTCTGATTCCAAGGCCTCTATACCAGGTTTTGTCTTATTCAATTTTGTATTGTAAGAAATAAGGGTAGATCCCCTATCTGTGAAAAGTACATGATACAGGTTTCCTGACATCTCGTCAGAAAAAGAAAAGAAAACTATTAAAAGTATAAATACTTAAGGCACAAACCATGCATACAAAGGAAATAAAATAAGAACTTATTGAATTGTCATGAATTTTATATACCTTGAGTTCCTGGTTTCACTGGAGTTGAGGCTGAGCTGAGCAGGGGGTCAGAAGTAGGATCTAAAAAGTTTGTGTTCATATTAGTTTTGCATGCAAGCTGAGATGCTGATTCTTCGGACAGGTTATCAAGACACAACTTGTTTTGCCTACTTGTATCTAGAAGGTCTTTTCCAAAGAAGGCTTCCTACATGAAAATAAGCAAAAATAACATTCATTTACCTCTGAATATTGATACATTTCTATAAAACATTTGAACATTCTAATACTCAATTAACAATGGGTAGTAAAATGAAAACTATACTTGATAGTACAGTCTATTACAAAATTTAATCACGCAGAAAGTCAAATTTATCTACAAAGACAAGTTGTTTAAACTCTAATTCGTGATGTTAACTCTTCTCGGGTTTAGAGAAGTCCAAAGAATTGAACAACTGCAGGGGCAGCTAGGTGGCGCAGTGAGTAGAGCGTCGGCCCTGGAGTGAGAAGGACCTGAGTTTGGATCAGGCCTCAGACACTTAACGCACACACAAACAAAAACCTAGCCGTGTGACCTTGGGCAAGTTACTTAACCCCAATAGCCCTCCAAAAAGCAATTAAAAAAAAAAAAAGAATTGAACAACTGCAAAGCAAAATATGCATTCAACAACTGACATACAAAGCAATTTAAATATTAAAAAATTTAACCTTAATTAAAATTTCAAAACTAAAACAAAACAAAAACAAACAAACAAACCTAACTTTGGTACAGCATTTCCCTCTTTCAACCAGAAATACTTTCATACAAATTAAAGGCTACTGAACATCCAAAAACAACAGAATCTAACATATTAAGTTTTTTTCAAAAAACATATTTTATGTCCTAGGATTGATTTATTTGTAGAAATGTCCTAGACACTGAACTTTTAAAAACATCAAAAATTATGCATCACCAAAAGGGGGTTATGAAAAGAGTCATTTTGATGTGACAGCACAGGGTATTCAAAAGCAGTGATTCTGGAATGAGAAAGCCTGAGTTTCATTCCTGGTCTCCTCCTTTTGACCTGTATAAGGAGCTCAGGCAAGACACTTTCCTTAGTTTAGTTAGTATTCTTGGGTACTGTGGCTTTGTTCTTTAGTTTAGCAAGTGACTCATATTACCACCATTTCTCAACATTAAGCCCACAGTTCTTACCTTACTGTGATCTAATGGCCTTTTGAACTTCTCTTGATATAAAAAAAACCTTCAGACAATACTACTATCATCAGTCAAGCAATGGATCACAAATGACTCATAAAGAATTAAAATGGCCTCTCTTAATCTGACATTTGCAAAAAATGGTTGAGAACCCTCTAAATGCCACTAACAATGAGTCAGCTGAGAGTAGATATGATTAGGATTATGCCAGTTATCACAATGTAGTAATTTCTTAATAGCATCTCAATATTCTGAACACTTCAAAAAAAGTTTAGTTTACAAAATTGAGATACCACACACAAAAAGATGCATGCAAAAGGAAATATTTAGAGTTGTTCACTGGAAAGATGTTTTTAAAAATTTTTTTTCCTGCAATGATCTGCTTCTGTATTATGTTTATGTGGCTATGTTTATAACATGAGGAAAATTTAAAGCATCAATAAGTAAAGAAAACAAAAAGACAGGGAAAAACTTAACTCTCTCATTTGTTCCCAGCTTTCCAGCTTATTAATTGTCTACTGAACTGAACTAAAAACTGATGTAGAAAAGAGCTTGTTATAACACTTTTGGATTTCTTTTCCTACTGTCTTTATTCCATTAAAAAATGGAAGCCGGGGCGGCTAGGTGGCACAGTGAGTAGAGCGCCGGTCCTGACGTCAGAAGGACCTGAGTTCGGCGCCGGCCTCAGACACTTAACACACACACACAAAAAAAACCTAGCCGTGTGACCTTGGGCAAGTTACTTAACCCCAATTGCCCTCCAAAAAGCAAAAAAAAAAAAAAAAAAAAAAGGAAGCCAACTGAGTTTTCCATATTGGTAAGGATAGGTGCTGAATATATATTGTTACTTCCTTCATTAAGGAAAGTCAGGAATTAGTTAGCTATTCTGCTTTCAAAAAGAGAGTTATGATACCTGAATAACTGAAGATCCCTCCCATTTCCTCTCCTTATCACAAAAATATTCCTTCATGCCTGGCTTATATATTTTCAAAATTCATTTATTTTATCTAAAGGGAGGTATTCAACAAGCATTTAAATATTTCTTACTATGAGCCAGACTCTAAAGCTTAGTGCTTGTTATGAATATAATCTCACCTGATATTTCACAATATTCTTGAAAAATATGTGGTATTATTATTCCCATTTTGAGTTTGAGCAAACTGAAGCAAATAGAGGCTAATTAACTTGCCAGGGTGGCTGAGTTGGAGAGCATCTGAGGTCATATCTGAAAACAAGTCTTCCTGACACTAGGCTGACTGTTTAATTTACAGGGCCACTTAGCTACCTATTACTTCCAGGTGTAATCACCCAACAAATATTTATTAAGAGCTTCTATGTTCCAGGAACTGCATCAAGCATTGCTCTTAAGGAGGGCACAACATCCATGAGGAGGTGGTAACATACAAATAGTCACATACATACTATGCACACAGAAGGGTCTCTCAGTTGGAAGGCACACAAAAGGGACTGGCAAAGATCTGCAGAAGGTAGCTCTTGAGCTAAGTCTTGAAGGAAATAAGGAAACTATGAGGCAGAAGTGGGCACAGTATTCCACATGGGATATGATGATAGCAAATTATCACAGAGTAATATGGAGCAACTTGTATAAGAAATAGAAAGAAAGTACCAGATTATTTAGTGCATATATAAGTCTAGAAATAGAGCAACCTAAGAACAACTAAATCTAGCAGGCTCTTAATCTTTAATGACTTGTTTACAGACATCAAAAGAAATGTACTGAAGGCATTTGAAGACAGGGAGAATGCATTTTAAAGATTTCAGGAAAAGGGAAAAATAATTATTTAAAGAAATAAAAACAGTATTGTGACCAGAAAAACAAACAAAAGATAACTGATTACGCAAAATTTGGTACTAATGGATTTGCCTCATCTCTAGAAAAGCTTTATAAGAATTACCTATACTGAAAATAAAAAATTTAAAAAAATAAAAATTAAAAAAGAATTACCTATTTATGTAAAGAGAGAGTTCTTGATAAAGACTAGAGCAAAGCGTCTAAATTTTTTTACACCAAATGATATTTTCATTTACATAAATAATTTTAAGTAAACACCTGAAACACACAATACCAATGTGTTCGAGGTCAGTAATTCTAAAGAAGCATTTATCAATATGAGAGCAAAATTCAACATTTAAAGGCTACAAACATAGTATAGTTATGTTTAGATCATATAAAGCTATTTAATAGGGTAAGCTTGGATAACCAACTGCAAAATATACCTCACCCCCAAAAAGGGAAGTTAAAATAAAGTGAGCTAGGAAAAAAATATAAACAATGACTAAAAAATTTAAATGGACATTTGAAAATGAAGTAGAAGTATAAATAACAAGCTTAACTTTCATATTCCTACACCCAACTTCTAGGGCAGAGGTTGGGAGAGATTTTTTTCTTATGTTTTAATACTGTTTATTTTTTTCCATCCTCATCTTGAAAAAAAATTCTTTATTATAAAGGAATGACTGTCTAGGAAGGAAAAGGGACAGAAGAAGAAATCTAGGAGAGATAAAAAGAAAAGATATTTTTAAAACCTGTTATTTTAAAAAAAAAATCAAAGACACTGGAAAAGGATGGTGGATGAGACTTCTTTAAGAGTCAATGGGTTGCCTTTCACTTTCCTGCTGCTCAAGGAGCCGGCCACCACCATGAATGACACTGTAACCATCAGAACCAGGAAGTTTATGACAAACAGACTTCTTCAGCACAAAGAGATGGTTGTAGATGTCCTTCATCCTGGAAAGGCCACAGTGCCTAAGACTGAAATTCGAGAAAAACTAGCCAAGATGTACAAGACAACTCCAGATGTCATTTTTGTCTTTGGATTCAGAACCCATTTTGGTGGTTGCAAAACAACAGGCATTGGCATGATTTATGATTCCTTTGACTATGCAAAGAAAAATGAACCAAAGCACAGACTTGCAAGGCATGGCCTGTATGAGAAGAAAAAGACATCAAGAAAGCAGCGAAAGGAATGCAAGAACAGAATGAAGAAAGTCAGGGGTACTGCAAAGGCAAATGTCAGTGCTGGCAAAAAGAAGGATTAAAAGGCACTATGGATTATGTTTATCTGTGAAGATAGTTTATTCATGGCCAGGTGAAAAATTATGTAAAACTTCAAAAAAAAAAGAGTCAATAGGTCAAAAGATATATGTGACAATGTATGGAAGAGTAGGATTAGCCTCTATTGAAGGGATCTCATGAACTACCTGATAAAACTCATAATAGAAGTGGCTAGGTGGCACAGTGAATAGAGCACTGGCCCTGGAGGCAGGAGGACCTGAGTTCAAATCTGCCTCAGACACTTAACAAAAAACTAGCCATCTGACCTTGCGCAAGTCACTTAACCCCAACTGCCCTACCTTCCTCCACCCAAGAAGCAAAAACAAAACAAAACAGCAACAACAACAAAAACAACCCAAAACTAATAACGAAGGACATGGGCAGCTAGGTGACACAGTGGATAGAGTATGAGGCTTGATGTCAGGAAGACCCGTCTTTTTGAGGTGAAACCTGGGCTTAGACACTTGCAGGCTATGTGACCCTGGGAAAGTCACTTAACGCTGCTTCCCTTAGTTCCACATCTGTACAATAAGCTGAAAAAAGAAATAGAAAACAACGCCAGTATCATTGATAAGAAAACACTAAATGGGGTCACAAAGGTCAGACAGGAATGAAATGAATAACCAATAAATGAAGCAGATTTCTTCAGTGTGCTAAAAGAGAAATGAAAGATGTTATTACTGTATCTTTATTCTATACATTAAAAGTCCAAATAAAAAATGGTTGCCACTCTTAAGAAGGATGTCCTCCATAAAATACCCATAAAAAAGCATTCTTTTTATATGATGCTAATTCCTAGATAGCTTAGCGCTGACTAAAGATAAAGTATCTCCAAAATGAGGCATGTGATAAGCCAAGAATATGGCCTAGTAATTCAGGTAAGAAAAACAAAATAAATGTCTTGACTGACATTTAGTAAGAAGAATAGATTATTCAGTCAACCAGCAATTACTAAGAAATTTGGAGTATATGAAGATCAAGGTTTTTCAATCTCTGGCTCTATTATGGTATGACATTATATAACTTAAAAAAGAACTACAATGTATCAGATTGTAATGAAATTTTACAAAGGACAAGTAGTTAACATAAAGCAATGAATTAGGAGAAAGAACAACTATGTTCAAATTCTTTCCTAGACACTTCGTATTTCGTAGACACTATTGTATAACCCTGGCAAATCAATGGATCTCAGTGAGTCAATAAACATTTGTTGAAAACCTACTATGTGCCTTGAATTGTGCTAAACAGTAGATATACAAAGAAACTCAAAAAGACAGTCTCTGCTCCTTCAACTGTAAAAATCAGAGAGGAATCACTGATATGCAAAAGTCCTTAATTTATGAACCTAAGAATCACAGTGAATGAGAAAATATGGCCAGTTTATAGCCTTCACTGTGTCAAGGATTACCTATATTAATATCATAAATATACTTAAATATAGTTCAACCCATAATAATTTTAAAAGTAATGTGTTAAATAGACTCATCTGTTACATTTTCCCCATTTTATGATACACATTCCAATTATTCTACAAGGAAACAAATTATGGTACAGTGAGCACAGTTCGATAAATGAGAAAAAAATTTTCTTAACACACATTCCTAGTTGCACATTCAGTTCAGTTGTATGAGAGGAACCGTCTTAAAAAAACAGTAACAAAAATGTCTGTATCCCAGGTTCTACCCAAAAAACTCATCTCAAACTCAATGAATATTTTAATTACTGTCAATATTAAGTAAAGTTTCCAACTAGGTGAGTTAGGTTACTGTGAATGAATGTTACAGTGTTCTATAACTCTACCTACAAAAGGAGGTTTGTAACAAATTTATCAGGCTGAGACAATTTAGATGACAAGTTTAAAATCAGAAGGGCCATTACCATTGATCTAATTCAACCATCTTATTTTAAATGAAGAATCTGAGGCCAAGAGAAGCCCAGAGAGATTACTTGCCAAATACTGCACAAACTAGAGAATCAAAGGTGGATTTGTGCTAAAGTTCTTCCCTTACCATGAGCAATCAAAGACAGTTGTTTCCCCAGAACCTCTTTGGAAGGATTAATGTCACATTCACTAGAGCTATAAAGGCAGAACTAGGATGGAAAAATTTTTTTGAAAAATTTCCAAAAGTATAAAAATAGCAGGTATGACAAGAAACAAATTGGTACTTCATTACTAAATAAAACAAGGAACAGATAAAAGGCATAAAAATTATGTATCAATAAAAGATGCATGGGGCAGGTAGGTGAGGCAGCGAATAGAGTGCCAGCCCTATAATCAGGAGGACCTGAGTTCAAATGTGACCTTAGGCACTTAACATTTAACTAGCTGTGTGATCTTGGGCAATTCACTTAACGCCAATTGCTTTGCCTTCCCCCTCAAAAATAAAAACAAAACAAAACAAAAAATAAACAAAAAAGAAAACCCAAATAAAAACAAACAAATAAATAAGTGAATACAAATTTCAAACTACAGTATATAGATACTAACTGGCCTTCACCATATAATGTCTTTTCTCCTTAAAAGTATCATAAAGTCATAGATTTATATAGCCTCAGTGGTTACTAAGTCCAACTACAACATAATGATTACGAGCTCATGATGGCTTGGGAGTAAGGGATAAGAGAAAAACAGTTAAATTATCACAACGGCACCTAAAAATAATAAAAGACCAAAAGGCATTGGTAAGTATACACTCCATGTATGTTTTATGTAAGATTTTGTATCAGGTTTTATATAAAGACCCAAGAGAACAGGTTTTAATCTTCACCAATGAAGGAAGTACATAATCTCACAAAATCATGAATACATAAGTCATTTAAGTAAAAAAAAAAAATTTAAATTTCTATGTAAACAACACCAAAAGGAAAATGTTACCTGCAGATATGCAGGGAAAGTTTCTTCAAGCTTATTTTTCTTTTTTCTATATCTCTTCTTTATTTTCTCAGTGCTGTCAGAGATAGGAATAGATTCATCAACCAGAGTGTCTGGTAACTGTTCACTCCAACCTAAAATAAAAAATACCACCATAACTAAACTTCATATGATTATGAATTTTATATAGATGTCCAGAAAAAAATTCTAAAATTATATTGCTTAATGTGCTCATTCTTTGAAAAACCCTTTTATTCAATAATCTCAAGGAATTTCACTAATATACAAAGAAGGATAAATGCCACACAAATAAGTATTCACCTGAAATCTATGAACCATTATAACAATGTTGGGAGAACTTATATTCCTTTCTACATTCTTAAATGTCTTAAATATCAAAACACAGAAAAAGTAAGAGTATTACAAATCTCAATAGTATGTGTCAAATGAACTCAACTATTCATTTTTGAAGGGTTTTAAAGTAAAAGTTCATGGAGATACAGAAGAAAAAAAAGAGGAAAACACAGCAACATTATGTCCTAGACCAGCACTTCTCAAACTTAAAAATAACTAAGAAAGTTCTAAAATTGCCACAACATAAACAATATAAAAGGCCCTTACTCTATGCCTCTACACATGCTCAATATAATTTGTTTGCATTGTGAGAGTGCAAGGTATGAGAGAAAAGGGGGTAAAAAGGGCCAGGGAAGCTGTTTTATATGAAGAGTGTTTAATATTGTAGCAAAATCATCCAATAAAGTGTATTAAGTAAAAAAACAATATCTAAATCCAAGGAAAAGAACTCATAGAGTACTAGAGCAAATTTTTTTTTCTTAGAACATTGCTTGCTTGGGGGCGGCTAGGTGGCGCAGTGAATAGAGCGCCGGCCCTGGAATCAGAAGGACCTGAGTTCGGAGCCGGCCTCCCACACTTAATCCGCACAAACAAAAACCTAGCCGTGTAACCTTGGGCAAGTTACTTAACCCCAATTGCCCTAAAGGGGCGGCTAGGTGGCGCAGTGAGTAAGAGCGCCGGCCTCGGAGTTTGGATGACCCGAGATCAGATTCGGCCTCAGAAAATGAGCACCCACGCATAAATCAAATGACTAGCCCTGTAACCTTGAGCAAGTTACTTAACCCCAATTGCTTTAAAAAAAAAACAACAAAACATTGCTTGCCTTCTCAATGATAGGGGAAGAAAGGTGGGAGAGAATTTTGAACTCACAGTTTTAAAAAATGAATGTTAAAAATAGTTTTTATATATAACTGGAAAAAACAAAATATTAAATACATTAAAAACAAACATCAATAAAATAAAGAATATTAAGAATATTATAAGATAAATATCTAAAAGAGTATTCTCCTGCCCATCTGCTCTGCCCCTAAAAGTATATCGGACTAATTTTTTTCATAAAACTCAAAAAAAAAAAAAAATTTAAGACTTGAATGACATTTACTAAGTGGGAAAGAATACATGTTCAGGCTTGGGTTTTAGGAAAAACATGCTGATAGAGGGCTGGAAAAAGGATTAGATAGAATAATGACAAATTTCAGGTAAGGATATTAAGAAAAAAAGCTGCTGCAGCACTCTAGATAAATGATGAAGCCCTGATCAACAGTCGTAGCAATGAACAGAGACAAAGAGATAAATTCAAGAGATGATATGGAGGAAATAATTACAAGATTTGGGAAAGGACTGGAGGTGAGGACATAACAGATGTCACCAACAACGTGAACCTGGATGACTAGAGTGATGTTGATCACAAATCAATAAGATGGGGAGTGAGAGAATGGGGCAGGGGGAAGAGGAGGGGGTGTCTGTAAATGAAAAGATATTTAATACTCTTATGAACATGCTTAGTTTGATATATCTAAAAGTTATCTAGAACAAACTGCCTAAAAGGTAGTTGGCAACTCATGATTTCAGCACATGATAAAGATTAGATCACGGCTAGATATATAGTTCTTTAAGTCACAGCTATATAGATCAGAATTAAACTTGCAGGTGTTAGTTTATAACACTACATGAGACAGGGCAGAGACAAAAAGAAAAGGCCCAATGACAGAACTTTAAGGAATACCTAATTATTACAGATAACTAATACAGATGAAGATATAGCAAAGGAGACTAAGAAAAATTGCAGGACAGTTAAAATTAGACGCAAATGTCAGGTAAAAGTAAGAAAAGGTATCAGAAGTGTGAGGAACACACACGGTTCTAAAAACTGAAGAAATATTTTAAGAGACATACACCCAGTCTTCATCCCTTTCTTTCTTACCTTTGTATATGTAAAGATCCCAATCTCTAGAATGCCTTCTTCCTTAATTATAACTAAAATCTTACCTTCAGGCCATATTTCAGATTCTAATCCCTCCATAAAGGCTGCCCTTTGGCAATTCCTGAAATGAGATATTGTCTCTCTTTCCTTGCAACTTCTTGTTTTTATAAGCATCTATCAGGCACAGTTTAATACTATACTTACTTACTTGTCTACATGTAACATCTTCATATCTAATAAACAGCTAGTGGCAGAGACAATGCTTGAAAAAACTTAAGTCTCTCTGCTATGCATCTCCTGGGAAGATACCTCTACAACTGACTTTCTGCCAGGCCTTTCCTTCATGCTCCTTGGGATAATGAAGCCTCATTTTAGTCCATGGGCAATTTCCCTCACTAGCATTCTGTCTAGGGGAAGACGGATTAAATCAATACTACCATCATATATACAAAGTGAGATTTTTTTCATAGTTTCACCAATTTTTTTTTACCTTGCCATCTTAGTGACTTTCTCTATACTCTATCTCCCTTACCTAGTAAACATACCCTTACATTCACTGAGAAATGTCTACCTCCCAATTATATTCATCAGAACACAGAACTTGACACAAAGTGAGCCATTAATTAATTTTTGGTCTTCATTTATTTGTCAACCGTATTCCATTCAACCTTTCTTTCTAACCTAGTGTCCAGCACACTGCTCTGTACATAGTATGCATGTATAAATGGCTGTTGAACTGAAAATGTTGAAACTGTAAATCAGTACTAATGTGAATCCTCAACCACGAAGAGGAAGAAAGGATGCTGAAGAATTGTTGACCTTTCTTTCTCATGTTTTCTAACAATAACGAGATGCAGAAAAACTATAGGCTACAAAGACAAGTATATTTAATAAGTGTGAATGAAATTATTACACACCATCATCTCTGACAGGTAATTGTTCAGAAACAGAGCCTGAAGAATCTTTTCTGGTCAAAGATCGTTTCGTTTTTCCTTGCCCAGTTCGACTTCTTTGGCGTACCATGAAACCACCAATACCTACAGAGAAGAACAGAGAACAAAAATGTGAACTCTTAGGTAGGCTCTTATGAGAATATGACTAAAATCACTTTTTTTCTTTTTTTTACATTACACAATTTCTGAGAAAACGAATTATCCTTTAACCAAGTGCCAAGCCTAATTTAAGCAAAATAAAGTTATTACAGTAAATGATCTTTATCATATATTGAAAAAGATGTTTTTTTTCCAATTCACTAATACTCATGTTGTGACAAAAACAATTTAGCTAAAGAATTAAATGAATTAAAAACAAAATTAATCTGTGGGGAAAAAGGTAAAAAATTTGAAGTGAAATAAAAAACAAGAAAAGAAATGAAAAGTAACTAGCATTATCATAACTCATACTTTACAATAAAAGGTATAAAAATTAATCACATTTTGTATAGATTAAAAAAAGAAAGAAGAACTAATCAATGAAACTGGTTAGGGTTAATCCAGAACCAATCTTCCACAGTGTTTTGGACTTCAACGAACTATATAACTACCATCAGGGCACCCTAACTGATAAAAACTGATGGGAAACTGAAAAACATTTAGACAAAAATTAGTATAGACCAGTATCTGCACTGTTAAAGGGAATTTCATTATAAGGAGCTCCCTACTTCAATACAAATAACAGGTCATCTACAAAATACCCCAGGAAAAACCCTATTTACCATATACAAAGAAACCCATAATGTACTAAATAAATTATTTCACTTTTATGAAATATACTTGATAAACACAAGTAACAAAAGAGATTTTAAAATCTTGTTCAACATTTAATTTCTATCAACAAAGTACTTCTATATGCACTGAAAAGTATTTAGAGTAGGGATATAAAAAGAAGCCATATTAAGTAATTAAAAAGATTGAAAAATGAAATAATTCAATTTAATTCAAAATGAAGACTGTATTGTTTACAGGAAAGCTTAAATTAAACTTTTTCATAAGACATCCCATTTTTTTACATTGTATCCTCTCTTCTAAGCTAGTTCCTGAAAGATTAGGTCTAGATTAGTGCTACCAAAAAAGGCTATAATACCTTACTGAACATAAAGTAACACAAATAATGCTTTTAGGGAAAAGATTCCATATTCCATTCAACTCCACTACTTCTAACTGGAAAATGCAGAAGAAACAAATTTTAACTTTTCTAGTATGTGATAATATAGGAAATTATAGGGAAATGAAAAAGCAACTAGGAAAAATCATGGTTAAATTCCAACAGATCTTAAAAGATAAAACATTTCTGTAAAATACAGAAAATCACGGAAATAAATTTCCATGGATCAAGTATCCAACCAGATCACAAAGCATCATTATGTGAATGTATTTTTATTAATTTAAACCTTCATTAAAAATGCTAAAATACACAAATGATAGAATGAAGATTTTATGTCTTAAAAAAAAAAACCTATATGAAATAGTTATTAAAAATATAAGTAAAAAAGGCATGATGGCACATATCTACAATCCCTACTACTGGAAGAGGCTAAGAGGGATAGATCACTTGAACTTATAAGTTATAAGCTATGAGCTATGATAGGACTCAAGTCAACTGGCTATAAGCCCTAAGCTGGAACCAAATGTGATTGGAATGTGGTCCGTCAAAATGTCTAAGAAGGGACAAACCAGCCTCAGTAGAAATGGAGTAAGGCAAAGCTCTACTACAACAGTGTACTGGGCCTGAGAATGTCTGCTCCATTTCCAGGAAGGGAAAAATAAGGAAACTTAATTATTACTCCTCCACGTGCCCCCCAAAAGGGGGAGATGACAGGTAAAGAGAAAGGAAGAGTTCATTATATAATATTATATAGATGAGTCATTCATACTTTGGAGATTTTCTGTATTAGTTTTAGGTTATCTAATAGCGTATATTGCATAATATAAAAACACAATGAGGACTCTGAAAATATATCTTGGATATTTTACCTGGTCTATATGGTTTTCTTTTTCTTTTTTTGACTCCATCGGTGCCTTCTATCACCTTAGTGTCATCATCCACAGTTTCACGCTCAGGACTTGAATCTGACTTCCCATCACAATCCATAATATCACCTTCTGAAATAAATAAATTTATACATGAAAAATAAACATCCATTACTAACTAAAGAAAATTGTCAAGAGTGCTATTCCAATTTTCCTCTTAGTCTCAAATCACCATGTTTGTTAGGGATTAAAAGTGACAAAGACGAAATTCAAGTGCTAGGTTAATATAAAATTTAAAATCAATTCCTAAAGGTATTTCAATTTACTTGATCACTACATTAGCCTAAAAATCTGACAAATAAAAAAACCCAAAACACTCTACATTTAATTGTCCACACTGTCATAAATTATTGGAAATCATTTGTGATTGAATCCATTTGTGTTTAAAAATGCAATTTGTTTTTGTGACAAGCAAACCTTTCAAAAATATATCACTGAAAATCTTAGTCTGGAAACTGAAAAGATGCGGAGCATCTAAACTTTACTTGAATCATTATAAGATGCATAAAATTTATTAAAGATAAGAAAGTATAAGGAAATCTAAAGTAATTATAATTTATTTACTTAGGCTATATATACACCAATTGATTTGGTATATCATACACAATATTTTACAGAATTATGATTATAAATACTATTCAATTAGCTCTAACCAATACTGATCACATTATTGAAAATAAAAGGATCATTTTTTTCAAGAAACTGTATCTTTTAAAAATTACTTATAATGATTCCTAAAAGTTGAACCATGGAAAATGGACAAAAAACAAAAAAGGAATTTCATCTACCAAAATGATAGGAACATGAAAGCCTCTTCAATACAACTTGACATTAATATTAATTTTATTTTCAAACTCACTATAGTATACAAAATCATATCCAAAACTAGAGCATTAAATTAAAATGAATAGTTGGTCAAAGATCACAGGGAGTGAAGAGAAGAAATTAAGACAACAAAATGGTGCCTGTTTATACTCATAATTCCATACAATTTTAAGTAAAAGTAACATTTATAAGGAAATTAAGTATAATGCTACTAGATTATTTTTAAATGAAATATGGCCAAAAACATTTTTGTTAGGCAAAAATGATCATAGGTGTATTAAAATATGTTCTTTAATTCCATGACTTCTGGTAATAGTCCAACTATCTAAAGTATCTATAAATATAGTCATATACTTCATCATGGTATTACCCCAAAGTACACTATTTCTTGACATTTTACAGAAAAAAAGTAAGGTCCTTCCACATGAGCTCCAAGCTCCCTCTTCTTCTCTCTTCAAAGGAATACGAAAGTCATTAAGTAACAACTCCACTCAGGTTGATAAACGACTTCTTAGTTAATTTAACATTAAGGGTAACATTTACTAAAACTGAGTTCAAATGAATTATATGAAGTTATTTTAATACATTTTTTAATCCAGGAAGGTAAGTATACATAATCAGAAAATATTAAAAACTATTTGGAAATAATAAAACTAAAAGGAAATGAAGAAGAACTGGAGTAGAGGTAAAAATTAAAGGTAGACAAAGGTCTAAAGTAATGATAAAACATATTAGCTTAAATATGCAATAATTGAAAAGGCAATGAGAACAATGACTTTAAAAATACTGTTTTTAACTATTGAAAGGCACACAAAAACATGTAAAGCATTAAAGTGGTTATCATATGCTCCCAGTGTATATATTAGGAAAGTTAAATTATTCTCACAATCTTCAACCAGACTATGCAGTTTAACTACACCTTAGAATATAGGTTCTGTTTTATTTAATAATTTAAAGTAAATATCTGTATTTATTACTGTAGACCACCTAGATTACATATATAAAAAGTAATTCACAGAATTAACTTCTCTTGAAGAAATCTGCATTTGTTTAGAAATGAAAGTGTTACCTCCTAGAGTGAGAAAAATAATTGCTTAGTAATGGCAACTGAAATATTTGGTAAAATTTTCATTGTCCTGATTCTTCTACATTTTACATATGCCTTAGGGTTAAGAAAGTATTTTGCATGTAATAGGTTCAGATGACCCTGGTTTGCTTCAGTGCTAAAGCTTAAATATTATGAACCATTCCATGTGGCGTCCAAGAAAACACTACCTAGGAATACCTAGGCTAAAATCTAGCAAACTACAGTCAAGCCATCTGAGTTTCTCTAGCTATGTATTCCTTAAAATGATTTGGTGCTGGAGATGATTTCTCTAAAGAAGGTCTGTTTGAAGAAGATACATAAAAAAAAAAAAGGGAAGGTCCAAGAAGACCACCCACTTAGAAAATAAACCAGCAAATCAGACTTATATAAGTCATTATATCAATGGCCTAATCCTTAGTCAAATAAATATTTTAAAAATTGTTATAAACCATTCAAATCATACACATCACATATACATATTACACACACACACACACACACACACACACACACACCCCTCGCCCCCCACCCCCCCACCACTATTACCTCTGCTGTCATCCATTTCACCATCCCGTGAATGCTCAGACTGGATGTCAGGGGGTGTTTGGAGAACAGCTACACTATTCTGGTTTATGATCTTTAGTTTCAACTTTGGTTTAGATCGTTTTTTCCTTGGAACTGTAACTGTGAGACTCTGTAACTGAGACATTCCTGATTCAGTCAAGCAAACTCCATCCTGCGTATAGGTCTTCGGGGGATCTAAAAATGATATTGCCCAATAATGTAATGTAAAAATGTTTACCATTTATTTTAAAGTTGATAAATATTTTTAAAGAAACATCAAAATATTTTCTCTAAATAGTCATCATTCCAAAACATAAATCAAAGAACCCAAATTTTTGAAAGAAATATGAATATGCATTCACATAAACATACACTATAACTAGAAAAAAATAAAATGCATTACATTAACACTAAAAGAAATTTGTGATGCCTAACATTTCACAGATTTTTTTGGTAGGAAACAAGTTAAAAAAAATGTTTACTATATTTTATATTTATATTTTTAATATTAGCTATTAAAGTTTATTTTAATTAATTAATTAATTAAGATTGTTGCTGTTAAATCTACAACTCCTAGTGTTGTAGATTTCATTTTCCAGCAAGGATTTGTAGGAAATAATGAGAATAAAATAAAGAAACAAAAAATAAAACCGTACTCTTGAATGTCAAAAATTGTATGAGAGCTGGGGAGGAAAAGCTACTCCAGATTTATTCCACATACAAAAGTCGTTTTCATGGCCAATTTCTTTTCAGGTGAAGTTAGAAAATAAGGTAAACTGGAATCTCAATAGGGAATGACCTAGTTGAATATTAAAAACTTCCACATAAATAGTGATGTAAAATGTTTTGAACACAATTATTTTATAAAAGAAAATACAACTTGTTCTTCATGAAAATAAGCAGAAATGTTCTCTGATCTGAATACATCATTAATGACAAGTCAGAGAACAGAAATAATATCTCCTATGCATTATCTCATGTCCCTGGCAAATTACAAAAGAAAACACAATAAAAATTTAATCTCACAAGTCTTGATGGTATATTGGAAATCAAAACTTAAGAAGCATAGTAGAAATACTGCAAACTGATTTTTGAAATGAACTAAATTTAAAATGGTGTAATTGTTAGCTCATAATCATCAATGTCAACAACTCATTGTTATAAAGGAATTTTTTATAAATTTAAGCATTAAAAGAACATGTTATAAAAGCTTTTATGCTTCACCAGCTCAATCTCAATATATATTCAGAGACACTAAGGGACTGAAGTACTTCAAAGGAAAGTTTTTTTGGGTGAAATGTTAATTACTCATTAGGGAAGAAAAATGAGTAAGTCTTACATTCTGACTTATCATGCAAACCATGTAAATATTATTTTAAAGATAGCAATAATGATGCCAATTTGTTCCATTTAATTTAAATGCCTAGTACCTAAAAGGATAACCACATTAGCAAGCCTATTATATACATTATACTATAAAAAGATAATTTCAAAAAGAATGATAAACATTATGACAAACGGACCAATGACATACATGACTACAAGTATCATGGAACATATGGGACTTCAGAAATATGCAAAACAACATACGGTTCCTCGTTTATATCAAAATAGCTTTTTTAAAAACCTAGTTAAGATTTAAAGTTTTGGGGTGGCTAGTTGGTACAGTGAATAGAGCACCGGCCCTGAAGTCAGGAGGACCTGGGTTAAGATCTGGCCTCAGACACTTCAGACACACACACACACACACACACACACACACACACACACACAAGCCATGTGACCTTGGACAAGTCACTTAATCCCAATTGCCCTTCAAAAAGGAAAAAAAAAAGATTTAAAGTCTTACCTAGCTCTTTTACTTTTGTAACAATTTGTGCTACAATCGATGACTCACAGCAGTCTGAGGAAGGCACTGAAATGATAAAAAAAATTTTTAATTTTATTTTATTAACATTAAATAGATGCAAAGCTATTTCGTCAACATTTGTTCTTTTTTTCCCCTGAAATAGCAATGTTTTCAAGGATGGGAAGTGGGCTATTTTTATAATGGCTTTCAGAAACAAGCAAGGAAGATGTTTTACATCAGGAAGTTCAAAGGAGAAAAACGAAATAAAGAAGCAACAGGCAAATAATAAGAATAGTTGATAGGAAGAGAAAGACATTTGAGGTATTCTCCAAATTGGTTCAAGTTGCTAAAGCTATTCTCCCCAAAAGGGAGAAATATATGTTTTATACTCTGCCTATACATGCATCATGATTAAGGTTTCTCTGTAAGTGGGGATGAAAACAATTCTTCTCCAGGAAGCTATGAAAGCAACTAACACATTTTCTTCATAATGTTAAAATGTTCCTACTAAATATGGCCACATGAAAAGAAAAATTGGTTAGGACTTATTGTTGAAAAAAAGTTCTATGTGAGTGATAGAACAAGACAATTCAGCTAACATCTTACCGTTTTTTGTAAAGAAGTTTTCTCTTACCATTTGCTGTTGGAACATAGGGTCTGCACATAGTACAATCAAAACCAATATCAGCTACATTTTCTACTTCATCCTCAGTATTTAAATTCTGGCAGACAGCATGCATCCACCTAAATGAAAGAATATTTTTAAGCTATTAAATGATTTAGGATTAAAAGAAAAAAACCTCCATGTTTCCAAAAATAAGTTATAAAAACAAAACAAATGAAAATCTGAGTTGTTGAACATGATATAGCCACAACAAAAAGGTAAAAGAGAAAGGCAAAATGGATCGCAGAATAAATTATAAGGCTGCAGACTAATTCTGTTTTAAGCAGACTGTCATTTCATATCCCTGAATGTCTCACCTAAGCAGCTATCATTTTTCCTATTCCTAGGCAGGAAAAACATGTGTGTAAAAATAATTTTTTCCTATTCCTAGATGTATATCACTTGCCTTACCTCCCATGATACATGTAATTTACAATTATTCTGCCTCATCATTTCTACTACAACTCCTTAAAGTTAGAAATGAGTTCTTTATCAAACCTCAAGCATAGCTCAAGTGATGTCTAGAAAAGTATAAAATAAATTAACTAAAATTACTGAAACTATAGACAAGTGAAATGGAAGGATCAGGAGATTGTGAGCTCACTGAAGGTGAGGAGGCAGAGGTCATGACCAAATTTGGAATTTGTTCAAAAAAAAAAAAAAAAAGAAGGAAGGAGGAGGAGGAGGAGGAGGAGAATGCTATGGAAACATAGTATGGCCTAAATATCTTATAAAGGTCCTGCTAGAGGTATGAAGTTGGGGGTAGGGCATAGACACTGAGCCTTTAGTCTGGAAGGCCTCAGCTAAAAGCCAGTCTCACATAATTTCTGTCTGTGATGCTGGCTATGTCACTTTAACTCTGTTTGCCTCAACTTCAACTGTAAAATAGGAATAGTAACAATAGAAAACTTATACATTTGCGGTGAAGATCAAAGCAGATAAGTTTAAATCACCCAGCACAACTGGTATCAAACTGCCTGCCCTCCCCAAAAAGGGTGGAATCCAGTCAGGAGGGAAGAAGAGAATCTACATCTCAAAATTTTTAAAGAATGAATGTTAAAAATGTTTGTAAGTTTATTAACAAACACAATAAAGACACACACATTAAAAAGCAGAGGAAGATCAATAGAGAAAAAGGTGTAAGAATGGGTGTAAAGATCCTAACTATGAATATGAGAAGTATGGAATCACCTCAAAATCCAAATAAAAATAGTAGAACGGATTGTAAATCTGAATCCAACAGTATATTGTTCACACAAATCAAAGATTTATGAAGAATTAAAATAAAGAGCTAGAGGAAAATCTTTTTAAAATCTTGATGCTTCAAATTAATTTTAAAAAGCAGAGGGAGCAATCATGACCTTAGATAAGGAAACAGCAAAAGTAAGACTTTATTAAAAGTAGTCAACACAGAAACTACATTTTGTTGAAAGCTACCACAGAAAATGAACACGCAAAAAAAATAAAGTATTTTAAATACATTTTACATAAAGTTATGGAAAGAAAAAACTATAGTTTTTTCCTTCACAGAGATTCCATTAATGGCTAGACTATTTCATCTCAGAATATATTGTTCAGGTTCTCTGAAGTAACTTTTCCAATTAAAGGGTAAACTCCTTGAGGTCAGGGATTATTTCATTTACTCTATGTACCCCAAATGCCTAGAATAGTGCCTGGCATAAAGAGGACATTTAAAGATTACTTCATGTACACACATAATGAAATAATCAGATTGACTGTTTTTTCAACTGATATATTTATAGTTAATTGATTTTGTCTTGTAACAGTTCAGAAATTCAGCTATTCTGTAACGAGTTAAGATATCTAGCTCTCTTGTTGAGCACTTGTTCTATTCTTGCATCAAGGAAAACTGCTACCCTTGAAGGATACAAGCAGATAGCAGGGAGTCTAGTCTAGTATCTTTAAACCACCCAGCTATCAATCAAGGATGTCTAGTTTGTGGTCCAAAGAAGTCTGATCCACTTTTTCTAACCTTTTCAGGTGGCATTAAAGGATGAACATTACTTAGTCACAACAGTGAAGGAGAAGGTTGTTGTTAGTTCCTCACTGCCAATTTCCAATCAATCAAGTTGTCACCAACCCCATACATCTAACTACTTTGTAACCCACACACAGTTTTCTTATACATTCCAAAACTAGAGGAAGGCTAGTCCTATATCTCATTGCCTGTGGTCATTTGATAGACTACTGACTCAATTTAGTGGTTACTGCTAGTCTAAATTATAAATTGACCGTGCCCAGACCACTGTCTCTCAGTCTATTTTAATTTTCAAAATATGTATAGACTGATCTATTTTCTTTAAATATGTAGATTCACTGACATATACACCTAGATCCAGATTAGTGTAAATAATGAAGTTGCTGATCTATTTGAATTCCCATTTCCTATCTCAACTGGGTTGAAACCAATTACCAAATTTTACAAAATTAAGCTTTAAACAGTGCAAATTCAAATACATAGGACCTCTTCAGAGGACTAATTATTCATAGTATCTGGTATCTAGAAGTAATTTTAAATAATAATATTGGATAATTTTAACTTTAACCTAGTCATTTGGAATTTCTCCCTATCTTAACCAGGCTGGAAGTACAGAGGCTACTCTCATGGGCTTGGTTCCACTACAAATCAACAGTGAAGCTTTCAGTTGCTCGATTTCATACCAAAGCCATTTTGCCCTGCGATAGGTCACACAATTCCAAAACTTTGACCAATCAGCATAGCCCACCACAGATCAGGATTCCAGAGCACAAGATATCAACCAGCCTAACCTTCCCTTAAGGGCTGGAATTATAGTAACATGTCACCATGCCTGGCACAGTTAATTCCCGAAGTATTTGTTTTTAGTTTTATAATTTCCTTGATTGTAAGATGTGCTTTCTATTGTACCCTACCTCCTTTGACTGCAGAAGTACACAGAAGGGACAATGAGTATAGAATATTTTTCTACTTGATTAATTTTGCTAAACATCCCCAAGTTTTATTTTTCACTTTTGTTTGGTAGAAGACAAGGTAGAAACACAGATGATTACAAAAGTTTTAGTACAATTTTAAGTTTTAATAGCCTAAATACCTTATATACTCAGAAGGAAAAAGAAATGGTAAAATCAACATCTTTTATTCTATTGGATTTAAAATGATAAATTTGTTGGTTTGTCCAGGATTTTCTAACTAGAGCTCAATTTCTTAGTCCTCGATATTACCACTGTCAATTTAAAAATATTTAAGAAATTTTGTAGACATATTTCAGAATTTGGCATATTGTCTGATTATGATATCTTTATATATAATTGGGTTTGTTTGTACTTTGACACACTCATTAATCAGACTTCTTTGCCTACATTTAAATCACTATTACATTCCCTTTATTGATCATAATTTAACTGAATTACAGTCTTTGTGTTTTCTATATAGTTTACTTCTTTATACAGAACTTCACAATTAATTTCTCAAAGGTAAAAACTTATCCTGTAAAGAAATATGCTTTAACATTCAAAATTCAAGCCTTTTATGTGTTTGGATGCTGTGCTCTTTGAAAAATCTACTTTTGATAGTGATAGTTTTCAAGGTTTACACCTCATTTAAGTTTAATGTGGTTTTCCTTTTATTTTCTGGAATAGTATTCATTTGTATTATACATTTACTAGAAATCATGGTTAAAACCTCTGATTTTTAAATTTAATTTAATTGGATTATAAGAAATTTTGTTCCTGCACTTTCATATTAAATCTGCCTATGTTTTTCTATTGTGTATTTAGGAGGCATCTAAGAAATTACTGGGCACTATTTTAAAATCTACTCAATAACTCTTCCAATTTTGAGGTATTAGTAAATTCAACTTCAAGGTTATAATTGTTGTTTCTCTCTTTTGTTATGAACAAATCATATACTGAAAGATCACTTATTACATCATAGGCATTACTTATCTTTGTGCTTGAAATAATTTCACCCCTACAATACCACCTAGTTATCACAAATTTAGACTTTTCTTTTACTGATATATTCTATATTAGAACTTCCTTAGAATTACTGAACAGTAAGGTTGACAAGACAGGACATATAAGTCAGGAAGATCTGGTTTCAAATCCCCCTCCCCCCCAAAGACATTCTCTCTTTCTGATCATTGGCAAGTCAGTTGATAATTTTGTGACTTAATTTCCTTTAATGAGGAATAGACTCAATGGTCAAAAAGGTCCTATGTCAACTTTATTATCCTAAATTCAAGGCAGATAAAAAAAATGAGGGAGTTAGGCTTGCAGAACTTTAAAAACTCCAAATCTACCTGTATGGTCTCTTAATCAAACCAGACAAATGAGTACTCAATGAACTCACTTCATTCCCTTAGCTCCAGGTGATTTATGATGTTTGAATAAATTAAATTCTAATTTACCATAACCTCCATTCTCTACTGTAGGTATTTTATTTCTTGCCTGTGATTCATTCACCACTCTTTGAATAAAAATTTATTTAGTACCTATTATGTGTCAGGTGCTCGGCAAAGCACAAAGAACAAAGAGGTAAATGACAATCCCTACCTACAAAGGGGCAAACACATATATACAAAATTAGTTACATAAAGGATACACAGGAAATAAGGAAAGGCAATGGAATTAAGAGGAAATGGGGAAGAGGCTTCCTGTAGAAGATGGGACTTTAGGTAGCATTTAAGGGAAACCAGGAAGATCAGCAGTCAGTTTGGAAGATAGACAGTGCTAGAGACAAAGGGGACAGCCAGAGGAAAAAGCTCAGAACCAAGAGAAGGATGGTCCTCTTTGTGCAATACCCAGGAGGCCAGTGTCACTGAATTGAAAAGTATGTGTCAGGTAGCAGAGTCTTAGAAAACCAGAAGGGGAAGAGTAGTAGGGTTAATGACAAAACAGGAAAATGATAAATGCCAGAGAAGATGTGGAAAAGTTGGAACACTAATGCATTGTTGGTGGAGTTGTGAACTGATCTAACCATTCTGAAGAGCAATTTGGAACTATGCCCAAAAGGCAATAAAAATGTGTAGAACAGCAATACCATTTCTAGGGTTATATCCCAAAGAGATTATACAAGTGGGAGGAGGACCTGAATGTAAAAAATACTTATTGCAGCTCTTGTGGTGGCAAAGAACTGGAAATCAAGGGGATGCCCATCAATTGGGGGATGGCTAAACAAGTTGTGGTATATGAATGTAACAGAATACTCTTGTGCTATAAGAAATGAGAAGACTTCAGAATAACATGGAGAGATTTATATAAACTGACACTGAGTGAGGAGGGCAAAACCAGGAGAACTTTGTACAGAAATGCAGACACATCGTATCTGAGATGATTAACTTTGATAGACTGGGCTCCTCTCAGCAATGCAGGGCTGTAAGACAACTCCAAAAATTCATGATGGAGAGGGCTAGACATATCCAGAGAAAGAACCATAGAGTCAGAATGCAGATTGAAGTAAACTACTTGACCTCTCTCTCTCTCTTTTTTTTGTTTTGTTCCTTCTTTTTGCTATTCATTCCATTGGTTATAATTCTTCTTTACAACTTGACTAATGTTTAGTGTGAAGGCATTTGTAGAATTTATGTTGGATTGTATGCTGCCATGGGGCGGGGGGGGAAGATAGGAGAGGGCAGGGGAGAGGTATTGTGGAACTGAATTTTGTAAATGAAAGGTAAATAAATTTAATGTGGTGGAAAAAAAAAGTAGTAGGGTTACATTATGTAGGGCTTTATATGTCAAAAAGAATGGAAATATTCGATCCAGGGGTGATGGTTATTAAGTAGGACAGAAGTGGTAAGGATGATGTGGTTAGACCTACATTTCAGCAAAGTCACTTTAGTTACTGAATAGTGGATGGATCAGACAGGGTAAACTTGAGACAGGCAGAATCACCAGCAATAATCAAGGTGTGAGGTGATGAGGACCTGCGCTACAAACATGACAGGGTCAGAGGACAGAAAAAGGTCTACTTGAGAGATGTTGCTAATGGAATGGCCTTGCCATTGGATATGGGAGTGAAAGATAATAAGGAACTCAGGATTGCTCTTAGATTGCTAGCCTATGGAACTGGGAGAACGGTGTTATTTTGGGTTTAGGGGGGAAGATAATGATTCTTTAGGAAAGTGAGAGTTTTTTGAAGATGGGGGAAGACATGGTCAGAAGTCAGATTCTAAGTGATAAAGAGAATAAAAAGAAAGACTAGAGGAGCCTACTGTAGATTTTACAAAGTGTTTGGCTGCTAAGTGCAAAAGATATACACAAGACATTAAGTTAGCAAGAAAGGAACGATCAAGTGAAGGTTTTTTCAAGACAGAGGAGTACGTTTTTATGTAGGAGGAAATATGCATGCAGAGTGAGAGACTGAAAATAAGTGAAAAAGTGGGGATAATAGAGGGGTAATCAATTGGAGGAGACAAGATGGAACTGGATCATCTGAATAGGGAGGTTAGGCTGGGTAAGGCATAAGACCATTTTATCAAATGAAAGAGGGGTGAAGGAGGAGAAAGTAGTAAAAGGCTCCTGCAAGGTAAGAGATAAGGACAAGGGGTGAAGAGGAAGTTCATAGCAAACAGTCTCATTTTTTTCTGTAAAATATTTGATTTCTCAGCTGAGAGAATGGGGAAGAAAAACCAAGGGAGGTTTGAAGAGGGATGAAAATGTTTGAAAAGATCTTCAATAGAAAATGATATAGTGAGTTGATAAAGGACTTTGCTAGATGCAGGGAGGACCCAGCTGAAACTATGTAACTTGAATTGAATAGCAGAACCAGTTACCACAGTTGCGTGATTTTCTTATCCATGGTTCAGCAGGACCTGTATAGGTCCAATGGTCATAAATAGTGCAAGTGATCCAAGAATAAGGTTTGGTTGGGCAAAATCAATTATATGCTAAGAGGGAGAGGGATTTAAGAGAGGAGGACAGCATAGAATAGAAGTGGCACACAGAGAAGTTAAGATGGGGAGAAGAGGAAAGAATGGCTAATACTGGGGTGATGGCCTGGGAGAGAACTGAAGGGTCAAGGGATTGTAGGTCATGGTAAAGATGAAGAATAGTAGGGTTTTGTAAGGGAAAGCAACAGGAGAGATTCGTAGACAATATATTATGGTAGAATAAGGGCATTTCAGAATGGAAGTGGTACATTGGTGGGTGACGGTAAGACTGCAGGTATGACCACTTTTATGTATGGTTGGAATGGGAGGGAGGAGTAACTCAGGAGAAGAAAGTAGTTTGAGGAACTGAGTGGTTATAGTATTTAAGGCAACATCACTATGCATATTGAAGTCTCTAGTATTAGGGCAAGATGTTGGGGTTGGGGGAAAGGAAAAAACATAAGAGGTAGACAACTCACTGAAGAAGGAAGATAAGTGAACTGGGGCTCTGGAGACAAATACTACCAGGATTTTAATGAATAGGATTGGCCTATCAAATAACTGGCCAATTCCCACATAACAAGTATTCATTCTTTCATATCAAAATCTAGAACTTGTTGACTAGATTTCAGGGTTAAATTTGGCTATAATGACATACAATGGAGATTAGGTAATCTGTATTTTGCCCCATTTCCAAATCTCAAGATATATATGTACGTACGTATGTACGTACGTACGTACGTACACACACACACACACACACACACA
Organism: Gymnobelideus leadbeateri; assembly: GCA_011680675.1. Lineage (NCBI taxonomy): Eukaryota > Metazoa > Chordata > Mammalia > Diprotodontia > Petauridae > Gymnobelideus > Gymnobelideus leadbeateri. The sequence goes on along the minus strand of WOXC01005051.1, from coordinate 167,191 downwards.
CACACACACACACACACGTATTTACAATACTGTATTGAGAATTTATCTTATCTTTTTGATTAGACAATAATTCTTATATTTCTTTACTGATTTGAATCTTCAAGGTCAGTTGAATTGTCCTGTAGAGATCTGGAGTATTTTAACAGTTTTAGTGTCTTTGATTATTTTACTTTGATGACCAGGCACAGAAAAGTGGCTAGAGGGCAGGAAGGGGGTTAAACATAATTTTCTACCCCTCCACATCACAATACCCAAATCTTAACATTCTATGTTCAAGGAATATTTGTTTTTACATCTTTGCATATTCAACTTCTATTTCTAACATTCCTTTCCATAATGTTTGCCACTTAAGATTTTTCATTTACCAAATACTCTGAAGCACTGATCCTCATACCTTATAGAAGTCTTCCTTAAAAACTCTAATTTTTTATCATTATTGTATTTACAGAACATCTAACCAACTATAGAAGTTTTTGCAAAGCTTTTGTGGTCATTTCCAAGGTACCTAGTTAGATTTTAGCATTTATTCTGATAATTTATCCTGGAATTCTTTTATCTGATACTGTATCTTAATTTTTTCTCTCTTTTTTATCTACTCATTACTTCAGATTAATATCTTTTTCTAAGATTTTTCCCTCCATGGGAATTTATTACCTGTTTTTTTCATGATTAGCATTTATCTTGTGGTTCATAAAATGATGACAGGGAGCTGGGATTAGACAATCAACTCAGCCATCTTGCCAGACATTTTTTGAATAATGTTAAAAGTTCAAGAATCATTGACTTAATACTCCAGAGAGGTTATAACACGAGAACACTGGGGGGAAAATGGATAAAAAAGCACATATGGAAAATTATGAAAAGGAAAATATTACCTGTCACACTGTCTGCACTGCAGAATAAGATCCTCTTCCCTATAATTTCGAGAGCAAACTGGACAGGTAGATAAACTTGCACATGGGGCACATTGGGTGTAATTGTTTTGCCACTCGCAGCGTGGACCTGGAGATGTTGCTCCACAATGTCTGCACCAAACACACCTGCAAAACAAAAATACAAATAATTTCAAATTTTCTACCCATAATATGGATTGTATGAGAAGTTAATTTAAATGCACATTGTGCAGTCAAGTTTTCTCACACTGGGGACAAACAGGAGAGGTTAACAAACCAATTCAATGCTATGGGAAACACTCCAGGTGTTAGCACTTACATACTTTATTTGGGAAACTGTATAGCTTTAATGATGCCAAACTGCATATAGACCAATGTTTCTTAAACATCTACACTGTGATGCTATATGGCCAAAAATTACAGTTTAGCACAATCTCTAGAAAAAGAAAACTCTGAGCAAACCAAAGGTTAATAGGTTAAAGAAAGAATACATGAGGACCAAAAAATATGCTGAAGCACATTATTATACACACACATAATTCATGAAGAAAATTTTCAGGAATTTTTTGACTGAGAAAGGATGTGGGGATCAGTCATATAAGATAAGAAAAGGAATGCTTGAAAATCAAAAAGGCCAAGGAGGAAGGAAGGCCTTATGTTCAATGAGTAAATAAATCTCCAATAAAGAATTTATAAGAAAACAAGACTCTCACAAAAAGTAAAGGTATGAAAGGACTAAAATCTAGGTGACATCACAAATCAAACAAAGAAGGGCAATGCAACTGAAATCTCAATTTATTAAAAATATCCAACAAAAATGTTTGGTAAATAGTATATGTTGACATCATCAGTAGATGTGGTTGACTTTTTAAAGTGGTGTGAAAACAAAAGAGAAAAGATAAAAGGTAGTAATGAAATTTTAAAACAATGTACCATTTACACTTCCAGCCTCCTTTGGGAACTGTTTGCAATGGAGGATCCAGGCAGTAAGTGTGATAGCTTATGTCGCAGTCATCACAAAGAAGCAGTCGTCCTGGATCAGTAGCCTTGCCACAGGCTTCACAAACTGTGCATTCAAGACATCTCCAGCCTTTACTAAGTACAACTTTGGTGATCTGTGAAAAGGTACCAATTAATGTCATTTTAATGCCTGTTTAAAATGGTATGTTACAGAATATGCTCATCAATACCACAAATCATAGCAATTTAATAGAATTTAAACTAGGTACTATCTCAAAAATTTTTTTATTTAAAAGTGTTTTATTTTCTTAAAGGTGGTCAAATGTGATTCTTTTATTTTTTGGAAGAAAACTTTGAAATACATCCTCTACAAAGGAAGAAATGATGAGGAGATAGTATCATATAGGCCATTCTTGCTCAGATTACACAATCATTATAAAAAGATGACATTAAAGAGAGTAAGTCTCCAGATTAAGAAGAAAGTACAAATACTACTTTCTTTACTATTTAAATTTTAAGAGCTAATTTCATGTGCAAATTATCTGGGATTGAAAATTTCATCAACCCTTGCCAGTATGTGAAAATCCATTTTGACATTTTTTAAGAGGTAAAAAAATTTTAAAGTGAACAACTAGGAAGAACTCTGATTTGTTTCCAATTGGAATTTTGTCATGTACTCCATCTCAAAGCCTCTCAGTCTCATCTCTGTACTGGCTCCTTATCCTCTTGCTAAAAAAACAAAACAAAACAAAAACAAAACAAAAAAACCAAAAAACAACTGTGTTCCCTATTCCTTTGAAATCAAATGAACTAACAAAATTCCAATCTTCCCCTAATGCTGCTACTCCCTCAAGCTACTGTTATCACTCCTTCTCATTCATGTGATACATATCTGCCACCTACTCCACAAATCTCATTCAATAAACTGGGCCCCTATTCCAATCACCTGATTGAAAGTGATTGCTAAAAGGTGATCAAGAGTGCAAAAGGACAAATTATACTGTCTCTTCTCAGCTCTTATGCTCTTTAAATTTTCAAGTACTTTTGACACTAATGACCAATCTTTCATTCACAATTAGAAATCTCGGAGGTACCTACCTCAAATTACCTAACCAAAACCTAAACCCCTATACAATATTCTCAGCGAGTGGTTCTAAAGTCTTCATTTACAGGTCTCATGAGAAGAACCTAGTATCTCTCAAGACCATTTAACTTTGGTATAAATCCAGTTTCTTGGAAATTTTTCTCCATGGTAAGCCAAAAATTACTCTGCAACTTCTACTAACTGCTCTTAGATCTCCTCGATGGTGAAGAAAGCAGGTCTAATCACTACTACATGAATGCCATTCAAATACTTATAGATTATGCCATACTTCCACTTAAATCTTCAAGAGTGTAGGATTAAACCAATAATAAAATGTTAAAGTACATGAAAATATCTTATATAAACTTTATATTCCCCACCCCCACAGTGTTGTACACACAACACATATATTAACAGAAATCTGTGATAATTTTATGTAGTATAAGACTTTGATTTTTCACCTTGATAAAGATGACTTATATCTTAATCATTAGGCTTGTTAATACCCTTGAATTCTACTTCTAAGTATTCACTGGAATTATTCACCATGATGTGTCAGATACCACCAACTTAACATTATCTATAACTCAAATGATCTTCTCCATAACCTGCCACTATTTCTTTCCATAGCATGATCATTCCTCAAGTTACACAAGCTCAAATCCTCATTTATACTAAATACTTCCCCTTGCTCAATCTCTTACATACGGCCCATCATGAAGGAAGCTATTGAGACATCTTAAACTTTGGGAACCACTCTAATAATTACTTTCATTTTGTCCACTACCCCTAATGGAGTCCAGGTCTTCCCACCTCTACACTAAACTATTCCAATTGCTTCCTAATTAATCTCTCTGACCTTTCTAATGCTTCCTTATTGATATGACGAAAATGTCCTGAAGTACACATCTGACAGCCCTCTCCCACAACATTCTTGCCTTAAAAAAATTGCTCCTCACAACAGGACCTAGTGAAATCCTTTTATTTAAGCCCTAGGTTCAAGGGCTTCACTCTCCATAAGTCATTCAGCTACAAGGTATTCATCCTTTTATCTCTCAGGTTTCTATGATTACTCCAATAAATGTACTTATTCTCAAACTTGTTTCATATATATATTTGTATTCATGTGCACAGTTATTTAAAAGTTATCTTCCTCTTAAGGGCAAGAAAAAAGCTTTAATCTTTCTTTTTATTGACAGGGTTTTAGCACTTTTTTTTTAACACATTGTAAATATTTAATAAATGCTAAATTGGTTGAATCTTAGGGTATTCACTAGCAAACCTATAAAAACTGATTTTAAAATATGACTGTTAAACTTTTCAATTACCAAAAGTTCTGTTTGAGCTCTATGTAATCCTCTCTCATGATTGCTAACAAGGACACATTTAGTACTTGCTTTATGAGGCTAACTGGGGACCAAATCATTTTACTCCACATTACTAAGCTAGTCAAGCAAATGCCGTTTAGTCCAGACTTAGAGAACTGGATACCTGAGACAGGTACTAGAGAGTTTTCACCCCCCAAGAATGTTTAGAAAAGCAATGTTTTTCTAGTATCCTGCTAAAATACCTATCATTTAAAAAACAGTATCCTGCTACCTATCACTTAAAAAAAAAAATTATCTTATTTGTTAGATAGACGTGTATGTGGGTATGTGTGAGTGTGCACACACGTGTATAGACAGAAAAACACATTTAATTACAGATTACTCTTTTCATGTTCTTTTCCATTGAATACGATTTGATTATACTAGGTGATTATCTAATTAGTCAAGTCAAGGAGAAACTATAATCACAGATTATAGGTTACATCATCATAAAGACACTTCAATTTAACAATGGGATCAGCTGAATTTCAAAAACTATATGTTTCTGTTATAATTTTATCCAGACCCTGAAAAGGAAAAAGAATATAGAAATTTTGGGTAGAACAGGACAATAATAAAGAAGTAGAGAGAGAAAATACACACAAACTTTAGAGAAGAAATCATAGTAGTTTTAAATTTATTTTCACATCCACATGGAATGTGTCAAATTTCCTAACTTGTCTTAACTAACTGGCTTTTTAGACCCATGCTTAATTACTATTAACTTCATTTCCTTTCTCCAACGGCTAACTGAATGTATTGAGCTACATGTCTACAGACAACTTAAACTTAACATGCCAAAGATTCAACTCAATTCATCTTATTCCTGCCCAAACTTCCCTATTTCTACTGAGAACATCTTTCTAGTCCCCAAACTCTAAACCTCATCGTTGAATTCTCTCTCACCCTTCTACATCCAATCTTTCTGACAAATCATGGTGATTTTATCTTTAGAGCATCTCTCAAATATGTGTACTTCTCTCCTGTGACAATGCCACCAAGAAAGTGCAGTTCTGGTCGGCCTGCCAACTTGTCTCTCCACTTGACACTATCCTCCATTCTACAGTAAAAGCTATCCTTTAAAATTCATTTCTGACCATATTATCCCTTTTCTTCCAGTGGTTTACCATTCGTAGGATCAAACTGAAAATACTGTTTGGCAATTCAAATTATAACCATCTGACTTTCTCCCAAAGTAAGACCATTCCAAATATTTTACACCTTACTTGCTCAATGATCTCTTTGACATTTCTTCAACAATGAACTCCATCTCTTAAACCCCTGTATTTTCAATGATATCTCCCATGCCATTTTCTCATCTCCAAGTCCTGGATTGCTAAAAATCTCAGCTAAAATCACACCTTATACAGAAATTCCTTTCTCATCTTCCTTAATATTAGTGTGCCTGTGTTCATTACCTTCAAAATTTATCATATATCTGGCTTTTTTGCACAGTTATCATTGTGTTATCTCACCAACGAAATTGTTCATAAACAGTTTAATTAAATAAAATTTAATTATACTCTCTTGAGAGCTGTCTTTTACTCTTCTTTTTATCCTGAGCACTTAGCAAAAATGTGGCCTGTATAATAAATGTGATGCATAATAAATGTTTATTGACTATTTCCTTAACACGAAATTCCATCTCCCACTTCCATTTCTTTGCTTTAACAGATTTTTTAAATGAGATTTAACCAAAAACAAAGATTTCCATGGAAATAGAAGAGAAAAATGAGAATTCAACATCAAAATACCAATCTTCATTTTGTAATAAATAAATCCTACACATTGTTTCAAAACTCTCATCTATGCTACCTTCTAAACTTCCTTCTTTTCTCTTCTGTACATTTAAAAACTGCTATACCACTCATTTAAAACTGAGTGAAATAAATAAAAAGGAAGGGAAAAAACCTCCTTACAACACATAATTCACAGTAGACATGCCCAAAAATTTATGTCACTTCACTTTGTGTCCATCATATCTCTGGCAGAAAATAATATGCTCTGCCACAGGTCATCTGGAGACAAGGATGGTCAGAGCTTTGAACGAAGTTCTTAAATCTTTAAAAGTCATTTTTCTTCACAAACTTGCTGTCTGTGTATACATTTATCCTGGTTGTACTTACTTTCCTTTTTTTCAAAAGGAAAAAAAGAGGACAGGGATAAAATATATCCAAACTGATGAACACACTAAAAAAAGCCATAACACATGTTATTCAGTGATCTGCCAGACATCACAGTCCTGGAGACTAGAAGGAGGTGTTCTTTGGGGAAAGGCTTTGTAATTTTGTAATATTCATTTATAAATGTGTTGTGATTCTTGATCTTTCCAGTAACACTGTTGACATTGTATATATTGGCATGTTAGCACTGATTACTTCACATTTTGAATCTCTTGCTTTGAATGTTTCCATGTTTTTATTTATTATACTCATGATTTCTTAAAGAACAAAAAGATTTCCTTCATTTATTGTAAGTAATTTAACCATCCCAAAATCAAGAAGCATCTGCTTTAATTCCAGCTCCTTGCTGAGAGATTACCCATTATTCTCTACAATCATTCTGTGTATGATTCTCTGAAATGTAGTATTTTATCATTTTTGACGGTACAATAATAATCTATTACATTCACACACCACAATTCATTCAGCCACTACCCAATGTCTAAGAAATACTCTAAGGCACCCTCTTTATCTCCGGGAGAGAGAGAGAGAGAGAGAGAGAGAGAGAGAGAGAGAGAGAAAGAGAGAGAGAGAGAGAGAGAGAGAGAGAGAGAAGGGGAGAGAGAGAATGTTCTCTTTTTAACTGCCTCTTTCAAAGAAGTATGTTTTGCTTCCAACTTTCACAACCTTCAATCCCTCCTTCCCATCACCACTTATTTATTTATTGATACATTTCCTCTCAAAACTATGTGTTCAACTTTGCTTTGTCCATTTCACATCAAGAGTGATCTGATGCATACTCCAGTGATTCCTCTTGTTTCTATATGTACTGAATCAATGCCTATTCTTTCTTTCTATACCATCATATTCCTTTTAATTAAATATTCACTCGTCTTAAAAAAATGAGAACATAAATCTACCCTTCTGGTCTTCTGTATGTCTTATTTAACACTCAATACCATTTGATGATATTAAAGTTCTGGAAAGACACTTGCTTCTTCTTGTCAAGTTAGAATCTTAGCCCTTTCTCATCATAATAGAATCCCCCTTCCAGTAGCTCAAATAAATGACTTCTCTAGGTTTCTCTCGATACATGTGTTTGTTCTCAAAGTTTCAATTCAATTAAAATATTTTCCTTCAGAATTGTTCAAAGACCATTATCATTATTAGTCATTTATTCACCAGTTGGATTATATGTCACACTGCAGAATAAATTACTTTGAGTTGTTAGTCTGTCTTTTCCCACTTGGAATGTGAATTTTAAGAACTTCTCTAATTTATAATAGAAGAAATTTAATTTGGGGGTTTGCTTTGGTTTTTTCAGGGAAGGGTTGGATCCTTCCGGATCTAATAGAATTATGCTTTTTTTTCATCTATGATTTCCTGAATTAGAATGTTCAGGTTTTTGCTTTTATGTTTTAATCTTTAATTAACTAATTTATGTCAATTAAAAAAACAGTATCTTATATTTCCTTATATGTCTCTTTCAATATTTTGATTTTGTAATAATATTTCTTCATGTTCCAAGCAGTTTAGCTTATTCTCAAAGTCTAATTTTTATAAAATGGGTGTCTTTACACAGGGAACTTCAAGGAATGAGCCATACTGGTTAAATAAAATGGAGCATTTCGCTGACAAAGAAAGGGGAAAAATTATTTCATTCAAAACAATGCATTTCATTAACTCCAGTTAATTGTATCTACTTTTTAAAATAGTTCACTTATATAAATTAAAAAAACAAATACTTTAAATGTTGTAGTAAATACCTTTTGTGCCTTTTACATCACCTCATATCATTCAAATTAGATTTTCTTCTTTTTTATGCCAGACTAATAAATCTAAAACATTAATTAACTCTATAGTTGTTGGCAATTTTGAAAATCAACAAATAATTAAATTAAACCAAATGTCCTTGGAAATGAAGATCCAGTATAATTTTCCTTTAAAATAAAATTAATATTGACGTTTTACATGTACATTGTAAAAGGTCTTGGTCAAAGTAGCCTATTTATGGTTACAGAATTAGAAAGGATTTATTTCTATTGAGGCACTAAGCACTAAAGAATAACATTTAATTAAATGTTATTAAATAAAAGTCTTTCACAAAGAAAACAACTAAATGAATTCCTGATTATGGTTTTTTAAAAAAAGTATTACCATTATGTTGTAATGTAAACAAAATGGAAATAAAATTAATTCTGTCAAGTTTTTAAACATAATAGCACTCACCTTAATACTGACACAATATGGATGGTAACACTGACCACACTGAGAACATGCAAGTAGCCTTCCTTCTGCCCCTTGGCCAAAGCTTCCACAAACTACACACATATCCTAAATTAAAAAACAATAAAAATCTTTTTTTTGCATAAAATCTGGTGACAAAAAATTTGCATCAATTCAAGCTGATAAAAGTAAACTAAAATACTTTAAAAGAATAGAAACTAGATATTTAAATGGCAAAGATGACAAGAAATATAAAAAGAATATGCCCATACCTGATGCAAAGTGAACTTGTCACTGCTGGAAAATAGGACTACTGTATTATGCATGGAATTTTCTTCTTCATCCTTGCTTGATAACATATCTACAGAAGTGACCTATGAAAGAATGAAATTTAAATTATATTACATTCTATCACTTGCAAGACAGTTATACTTTTGAGAATATTTTGTAAACTTGTAGAATGAATTAAATATTAAACACTTTCACTAAAAACTTGTATATTTTCTTTGTAAAGACTAATAATATGTTTACTATATTAGATATTTAACTTCTTATTCATGGGAAATATTTGCCACTAATTTAATTCCAAAAATGGAAAAACTAAAATAAAATAAAAGTTTTTATTTTTAGGGAAATTGTTTTGTTAAATATAACTCATGTAGAAATATAAGAGATCGGGATTCTGATGTTGTCCATGACATTTGTTATCATGTGATCATAAGTTAGTCATATTAAACCCCACTATTTGATTTCTTCCTCTGTAAAATGCCTCGTAAGGCAGCTGTAAGTACCAAATGAGGCCATGCTTATTTACAAACTGCTTTGCAAGCTCATTAATCACTGATCCAATGTCAGTAGGTCCTAATGCTCCAACGTCACTTTCAAAGTACACTGATATTAATACCAAGAAATGGATAGAGAAACTTTAAAGAATTAGTGTATAGATTATATACAATTCATTAACCATTACCTCTGAACTGTACTCTACCTTCATTCTCTTCCAAATCAAGCTTTAATAAAGCAGATAAACAGAAACAAACTTGAGTACTATGTGCCAGGCACTCTTTTAAGTGCTAAGAATACAAATACAAGAAAGGAAAATAGTCCCTGTCCATAAGGAGTATATACTCTAATGGGAGAAGAAAACACAAAGAGAATTGGAAAGGTAGAGAGAAATGTTTATAGGATAGAGATACATGCATGAAGTGGTATAGATCATGAATTCTGAGCAAGATAAGGGAAAAGTTCCAGTATGAACAATGATGATGATGGACCGAGAGGAGGTAAGTAGATTTCCAGGAAGGTAGCACTTGCTATGATCCTGAAATTCCTATCCAGCCCAGGACCTTCCATCATTGCCAATATCTCGGTAACATCTCTATTCAGTTTTTCCTTTCCCGGTCTCAGGATTCTTAATATCATCAATGAACCTAAAGGCCAATTATTTACTTGCTACAATACAAATTCATATTAAACACCTTAAGCTGGGGCCTTACTGTACAATAATCCTCCTGCTTTATCATTAGTTATATAACATTTTCTCCTCCATACCTGTTCCAAATTTCCCCCCCTCTCCTTTTATCTCTAAGTGTAACACTTCACTTAAAGCAAATGAACTACCTTCCTGTTGCACCAAGTTGAAGACTATTCACCATCATCTGAATCTTAAGGGCTAAAAATTCTCTCATCCAATGAGTAAACCTTCTACTTTTAACCATGATGCCAATACCCACCTCTGAACTCTAGGACGTTAGTCTAGCAGTCATCCATGTCTCCCTCACTCATGGATTTTCAATCTCTCCCTTGCTACTAGTTCCTTAATTCTGCAAATACAGAAGACTTTTTATTCTAAAAAATTTTGGTACCATTCAATTCCCCTTGCCTTCACAACAAAACATGCAAAAAGTTATCTACTCCTGATTCTATTACCTCTTTATCTACTCTATCACTTCATACTCTTTGCAAATCTGACATGCAACTCTAAAAAAAAAAAAAAATCTAGTGAAACGGTACACTCTAAAGTCACTAACAAATGCTCTCCTAATCTCAAAACATTTTTTCATCCTTCATCTCCTTCAGACCTCTTTCATGTTTCGCACTGTTAACCACCTTCTCTTCACTCTCCTTTGACTTCAGAAACATTACCATCTCCAATTCAGCTAGTCAATCTTTTATTCTAGTGTCCTTTATTAAAAATGCCATCTACTCTCAAACTTTGGAATGGTATGTTTCCAAAGAAAGAGATCTACCAATACATTGTTGGTGGAGCTATAAATTAGTCCTGTCATTTAGGGAGTAAAAATCAATAACTATGGGAGAGAAATAACAAAACTCGACATACTGTTTGACAAAACAATTTAAGGGGCATATAGGGTGACCTACAATAATGAAGATCCAATATATAACAAAACAGTTATAGCAGGACTCTTTGTAATACCAAAGATTAAAAAAAAACAAAAACCCAAGTAAATGCCCTTTGATTGGGGAATAAATGGACCATGATAAAGGGGTGATAAGTTGTGTTAAATATTACAAAGATATCAATAAGGGGAAAAAACTAAAAAAAGACAATTGAGTTTGCAAGGAAGAGATTAACTGACAATCTTCAAGAAAACAGTTCTTGAATAGACTGAGGAGGTTAGAAGGCAAATTGGTTGGCCTAGAGGTGCCCTGGGGAATCTAGGGGCTGAATGGGAATTTAGGAATTTCCACAGAAGAGGAAACAAACAAACCAACCAACCACAGAAGCAATGGAAGATAAGGGTAGGTGTGGCTGTGTTGGAAATGATCCATATAATCAGTGGCTTAATGTTGAGGATAGGATGTAAGGTATCTTCTCTACCAATCTTTGATCACAAAGTGCTGAGTTAGGCCATGTTTATTTAATCCCTGCCAGAGGGCCTAATCTCTAAAAAAAGAAAAAAATGCATTATTCAACTCTAGAGGATTTGTCCCAAACCCCCTTTCCAGGTATTCAGGCAGGGCATCTTTTCACACAGGTGCATCCTTCTAAAACTTTCTCAAAACACCATCTCCGTTTTGCTCAGAGCACTCTAATAAAATCAACACAATCAAGATTTCTAGAAAAGTTCTATAAATATAAGGCTCCCCTCTGCTTTCCTCTACATCACCATGACTTCCCAAGAATAAAAACACCCTTCTACAAAGGTGTTGGGGATCAGAAAATTAGGCAAACTGAGAAGGAGTAAGTTAACACCTAACATTCCCCACCAGCTGGGTATGCTGCAGACACAGATGATATGGTGCCTATCCTGTCCTGTTTGATTTTTTTTTTCTTTATGGAGGGCAATTGGGGTTAAGTAACTTGCCCAAGGTCACACGGCTAGGTTTTTATTTGTGTGTGCATTAAGTGTCTGAGGCCAGGTGCGAACTCAGGTCCTTCTGACTCCAGGGCCAACGCTCTACTCATTGCAGCACCTAGCCACCCCAAGTTTGAATTATTTTTGCTTGGATTCATGTGGGAACCACCTGTGGGCCTTTTGAATAAGATGAAAACAAAAGAAATTTTGGGGGAGATTAAGGATTCAGTGAAACTTCCTTGCTAACTCTTCTCAGCCAGTTTTTTAGTTTTTATCACCGACAACAACTTTTTAAGCAACTTTGAGAACTGCTTCTATGTGAAGATATTGAAATATGTTTTGAGTAAAAGGGCTGAGCAGCTGAATCTTTAAGCTCTTATTAATTAATTATTCCAGGTAATATAAATCTGGCCCCTACTTCTGTATATATGCAGTTTCCCCTTACTATTTACCCATGAAGGTAATGGCTAGTTGGTTTTTTGTTTATATACCCACCACTTAGTACATAGGATGTAGCACTTACCAGTTAAAATTGAATTCATCCATTCATACCACAGATATGAAAACCACTACTTTCTAAGGCAAGTATTTCTGAACAATTTTGACTAGCATGAAGCTATTCATTACTTTGTACAGAAATATTTTTTTCTACAATTTATCTCTCCATATAGGTGGGTACAGTAAGAAGTGAGAACAGGGTTTATTCTGGGGATAGAAAGCAGATAAATAAAGAGGAATGTTTATTTAAGAAGGTTCATGAGTGGTTCAGAAACTGATCCCAAGAATCCTAGCTCTTAAAAAGCAAACATTTGGGCACCATCCCTGGAGTTAGAAGGACCTGAGTTTGGATCCAGCCTCAGACACTTAACACACAAAAAAGAACCTAGCCATGTGACCTTGGGCAAGTTACTTAACCCCAATTGCCCTCCAAAAAGAAAAAAAAAAGACAAACATTTGGACATTTAGAATCTGAAGGAAAGGTGGGAATAATAGCTCTAGATTACTAGAACATGAGGAATGTGAGTGACAATCAAGAATAGCTTTTGATTAATAAATCAAAAACAGGATGGAGTATAAAATCAAAGCATGTTAGGGCTAGAAGACACCTAACAAAAGCTAGCAAGACCAACCCACCTCAATTTAACAAAGACAATTATGGCTCAGAAAGGGAAAGGCTACAAAGTCAGTTAGGAACAGAGTTTCCTACTGTCAGTCAGGCTCTCTTTTCCAATAAAGAAGAATATAGTTACAAAGAGAGTATGTTTTTCTGCATGACTAAATTCAAAGATGTGAACCAGGTTCACTATGACCACAAAACCAACCACGAATTATTTTTTCAATTCATCATCATTTACCATTAAGCCTTATTGCTTGGAATTAACATAGAAATCCAGTACTGTGGGACAAAAAACATTAATTTCACTCCTTTGGGCACACCTGCTAAATAAGCCATTACTATTAGGGTGACCCTTCTTTGAATCATTTTTACCCTACTGCGCCAACCTTATTTTCTTGAGCCATCAAAGGACTTATAAAGATCCAGAGATACATGTTAATAATACTATGGCTTGGGGTGGCTAGGTGGCACAGTGAATAGAGCACTGGCCCTGGAGTTAGGAGGACCTGAGTTCAGATCCGACCTCAGACACTTAATGCACAAACAAACAAAAACCTGCCGTGTGACCTTGGGCAAGTTACTTAACCCCAATTGCCCTCCAAAAAGCAAAAAAAAAAAAAAAAGATAATAATAATACTATGGATTGGGGTGGCTAGGTGGCACAGTGAATAGAGCACTGGCCCTGGAGTTAGGAGGACCTGAGTTCAAATCCTGCCTCAGACACAATACAAAAACTAGCCATGTGACCTTGGGCAAGTCACTTAACCCCAATTGCCCTATCTTCCCCCCCCCAAAAGCAAAATGAATGAATGAATGAATGAATGAATGAATGAATGAATAAAAATTAAAAAAAAAAAAATACTATGGATTTCCACATCCAGAAAAAGAACTATGGAGTCTGGAATGCAGAGTGAAGCAGACTATTTTCTTTTTTGTTTTATTTTGTTTTGCTTTTTTTTCTTTCTCATAGTTTCTCTACTTCGTTATAATTCTTCTATGCAACATGACTAACATGAAAACAGGTATAACAGGAATGTATGTATAGAGCCCATAGCAGATGGCATACCATCTTGGGGAGGGAGTAGAGATGCAGGGGGAGAAAATTTAAAATTTATGGGAGTAAATGTTGAAAACGAAAAATAAACAAATTGGGGGGAAAATGCCAATTTGCATTGCTTTAAAAAAAAAAAAGGATACTATTCGTTCTTACCAAATTCTGGTAGCCATGTAAGACTTTGGAGGCTCAGATACAATGATAGAATTTATCAGTGCAATGTTACTATAATAAATTATTGCCACAGGGAAAAGAGCAGACCAAGTGGGGAACAGGGAATAATAATAAAAAGTAAGGCTTACAATACAAAATAATTATTAAAGATAAAAAAATTAGGATACATAAGGAACCAAGACTAGGGCTGAAATAAGAAATATGACTTAAAAAAAACAACAGTAAAAAGACAAGTAAGTGGGTAAGTCTGTATTAATTCAAAGAGAGACCAGGAATGTGTGGGCACAGCCTCTGTTTTTGCTGCAACATTTTCTCTTCTGCCACCTATTACTGATTATACTCTGTATGCTCAGCTGAAAAAACACAACAGCAAAGAAAACCACAGATATATTGTTTAAAAATTCATTTAATTCCAAGAATCAGCATGACCTCAATCTATATTCTACCTTAGTCTAGTAAATCAAATATCATCATTTGTGATTCTTCTTTTGAATACTACTACTTAAAATCCTACAAATACTTAAGAAATAGGTAGAATGGCTCAGTCTTATAAGATTTAATTGCCTACATATTGTAGCTATATAGATATAGTTGATGCCAAGTTTTTCTTTTAATTCTTTTAAATTCATTTTCCTTTCTTATTCTAGGTTCATTGATTTTGTTCCTAAAAAAAAGAAATCAGTTTTTATGCAATTGAAATTTTCTTCCTTATCTTTTACAATCACCTAAAATCCTTATTTATTTAAAAATCATAAACAAGACAGAGGCAAATCAACATGCCTTAATTCTAGGGTCTCCCCTCAGTTGATTATGTCCAATTATTCATGAATACAGCTTATTTGTACCTAGTTGCAGGTAAACCATCAAGCCCGTTAAACTGTGAGCTCCTTGAAAACACAACTGTCTTACACAGTTCTCTGTATCCCTATTACTTAGTATGGTATCTTGCACACAATAAACACTTAATAAATGAAAAATGGTTGACCAGGAGGGAAAATAAGAACAAATAAAAAATAAACAACTCAAACTAAAACCTGAAAACAGAATAATAAAGCTTGACTCCCAATATCATGATATGAACTTCTCTATCATTTTGTTTTTCCCCCTTAAGTGATGAATTATGTGCAAATGTGGAACTCTGTGTATTATACAAGGTCAGAATCTAGAAAATGTTGGTTAGAAAATTCCAATATTAAGAGGAACACATTATCAGGTAGAATCTATACTAACCTGGTCCAAAAGGAGATTTTCCCCCAACATTAAACCAATAATGAGCTGCCAAAGTCATATCCAGCAGTAGCTATTCATAAAGAGAAGCTTAAAAAAGACATCTACATTTTTCCTGCTGGAAAAATGTTCATCATCTTCACCAAACTCATACCAATAGCATTCTTAAAAAACTTTTTTCCAAAAATTCATCAGTCTCATAAGTAAATATAGTCAAATATGTTAAGTCTTAAGTATGAATAAAATCCCATGAATAGAAATTATAAAAAGATAATAGAAAATATTAAAAGTGTTTCAATGCCATTTACTTCAAAAACTAGATAGAAAAAATGAAGAACAGACTTATGAATGGTATCTTATTACTACTCATCATTATCTCCCAGAATCTATTACAATACTCTGTACCTATTAGGGATGAAAAATCAAAATCACTTTAAAGTGGCAAAAAAGGAAGGGGGAAAAGTCAAAATACAGAAGAAAAGATTGGATGGGAGTAGAAGTAGAGTTTTAAACAATTTCTTTAGTATATCAGCCAATTTTTAAAGCATCTAATACGTGCTAAATTATTTGCTACAGACAAAAATACCAGCATATTTATTTAGTACAACAGATAAAAATTAGTAAATTTTACCCCTGGAATAACCAGAGCTCCAATCCCACTTTTGAGTTTGGATCTGCCTCGACCACCACGGCCTGAAAGTCCTGCACCTCGAGGTCTTCGTTTCCCAGGGAATCCAGATCCACGACCCTAGTAAATATAAAGCAACGTTTGAAAGAAAATTTTTAAAAGTTCTCCATAATTCTTAACAACAGATGTGACTAAAACCCAATAGGGTTGTTGTTTTTTTTTTTTGGGGGGGGGGTTGGGAGAAGGGTTTGGGAAGGGGGAAGACAAGGCAATTGGGGTTAAGTGACTTGCCCAAGGTCACACAGCTACTAAGTGTCAAGTATCTGAAGCTGGATTTGAACTCAGGTCCTCCTGACTCCAGGACCAGTGTTCTATTCCCTGCCAGCTGCAGCAAAACCCATATATTTTTTTAATTACAAACACAATTTAAGCAATAAGACTGCTTCAAAACAGCAGCCACATGACTATTTCACCTAATTAAAAAAGAAAAAGGTAAGTCAAAATTTATTCAAATTTAATCTTCCTATTACAACCAAAAGTAAAAAAACCCTTGAATATTCTTTGAATTCAATTAACTGTATATTCTCTAAATTAAAAATATGCACCAGAGAAACATGCCTGTCATGAATATAGTCAATAAAATTAAAATGTAAATAAAATAAAATAAATATAATTCAAGTAAATGAATGTAATCTTAAAAAATCTATTACTTCTGGGGTTTTCTGTGCATATAATTATTAATTGCTCCTTACCCAGGCCTGTCTTTGCGAAGGAAACATAACAATTTTAGATATAGGTAAAGTACACAACTTTCAAACTAAATAGGCCCAGATATGTGACCTATAAGGAATACATAATTCATCAAATATTGATGAAAATGATAAATCTTAAAACAGCTGATCAATAATAAAATAGGTCTAAAAAAACCAGGATTTTCCTGTCATATGTGGAAAGTCTTATAACTATAGAACATGTTAATTTCACTAGTGGAAAAGTTCATTTTGCTCAAGATATTAAAGAAATATTTAATATTAACTACATAAATTACATTTTTTACTTCACCAATAATTCTCATCTAAATTTTATACCACTACTTTCCTTCACCCTGATTTTTGAGGAGATAAAAGATTTATTTTAAGTTTATAGCGTAGTTTAATTAATAGCTAAATGACTATGTGACTTAGAAGCTAAATACATGTTAATTATGATTTCCTTACAATTTTAATTCAACCTAAAAAAGAAATGCAATTACATAGTCCCACAATGTAAAACAAATATTAAAATTAGAATTAAAAAATCTGTGCTGGGGCGGCTATGTGACGCAGTGAATAGAGCGCCGGCCCTGGAGTCAGAAGGATCTGAGTTCGGAGCCGACCTCCGACACTTAATCCACACAAATAAAAAAAAACCTAGCCGTGTAACCTTGGGCAAGTTACTTAACCCCAACTGCCCTAAAGGGGCGGCTAGGTGGCGCAGTGAGTAAGAGCGCCGGCCTCGGAGTTGGGATGACCCGAGATCAGATCCGGCCTCAGAAAATGAGCACCCACGCATAAATAATGACTAGCCGTGTAACCTTGAGCAAGTTACTTAACCCCAATTGCTTTAAAAAAAAAAAAATCTGTGCTTAAATCCCAGAGTGGCCATTTACTTGAGTGACCCACTGAACATCTTAAGGATTTAGTTAGCATATGTAAAATTAAAGTGCTGGGCTAAAGGAACTCTGGCTAAAAATATTGTAATCTATAATCTTCTGATGTTCAAATTCATAAAAATCTTTTAGATGTTTACTTCTATAGTTGTAATGTACATTAGACTGGCGTCTATATACTAAAGAAAAAGTATCTTATAGACATGGAATAGTTTTCTTTTAACACCAAATGGAAACAAGCTGCATGACACCCTGGGGAAGTCACTTGAACTTCTCTGCCTAGTTTCCTCATCTGTAAAAGGAGCTGGAGGAAAAAATGCACACCACTCCAGTATTTTTCCCAGGAAAATCCCAGAAGAAAATCCCCAAAAGTCAGACATTACTAAAATTACTGAACAACAATTATTAAGCTCCAGTCGGCAATAAAATGATTTCTAGTGGAATGAAAATTAGGAATAAAATTTCATGCAAAATATGTGTATATGTTATTAATGAGATCACTATTTAGTTCATACCATTTAATTCTATTCAATCCAACTTCAAATTACTAAATGGCTTCTACTCTTTTTCACTAAAATCTCTGGGGTCCTGTCCATTTCATGAATTTATTCTTACAGCATAGGCAGGATTCAAGAAATGCTAGTCAAATGAATTATTTTATTCATATTTGTATAACATATTTTAAAGGCATTTCAAAAGGATATGGTATTTAGAACCAGCGGTTAAAAGATATTAAGGAAATCCTACAGTTTTGCTCTGAGCCCTGGAAATTTGTACTTTCAAAAAATATTTCCTAATGTACTGCAAGCTTCAGCTGTAATAATGTCAAGAAGGAAAGTAGAAACTGGCTGATGATCTAAATTTTAGACAATGCCCACACATAAGAGAAAGCACTGAAAAAGGCCTAAAACTCCTAGGGTACTAATAATGCTTAACAATTTATGAAATCTCAGGTTATATATATCTTAAAGTTGTAACTATATTCTTCTTCCTCCCTACGTTTTGACACAACTTCCTTAATGGTCCCTAAATAAAATTATGTTAGTACTTCCTTTATATTATGGAAGCTTAACAGCAATGTGAAAAACCAAATAATAAAATTGAAATAATAGCAGTTAGGATAATATTCCAAAATATTTAATAATTTTAGTCCAATATAATAATTAGGATGATCTTAAGTTTTAATATCAAGCTTCCTTTCTGTTTTGTTCTAATGTCATCACTTCATTTTAATGTTGAGAAAATTAAAATTGCAAATATAATAAACACTGCTTACATTCTCATAGGACACACTGTAAATCTGCTAGCAAAACATGATATTTAGTATACCCTGAAATAGCTTTTTTCAAACTATTAATTACTTATGGCCAATACAATGCTAAAATATTTCTTTCAAAAATATTTCAATAATCTCGATAGTTATAAAAAGTAATAGCCACAAAAAGAGATGTTAAGGATTTGAACAATTAAATAATGTAAACTCAATTCTTTGTTTCCTTCTCTGATCTACTTCTAATTTATCAAATAATATTTGAGACTAAACTACATATATACATATATATGAAAATGAGCATATCCTTACATTTCATCCATTTTCAGATTTGAAAACGATGAAATGTAAGACTATAGTAGATATATGTATGCACACATTTTAAATTCTTCTCTCATACAGCATCAATCAGAAACAAACATGATACACAAAATTTTATTTACCACTTTGATGCTCCAAATGGTACTGCCAGGAAGCTGTCTGGGTTTAAAAATTTCCCGGCCTTCTGAAATGTCTGGGGACCAGGAAGGTGGGCTCACTGTATTATTGGTACTCCAAGCCCCCTAGGATATGGCAGGTGAGAAAATAGATGTATAAAACTCAGCAACATAAAAAGTCAAAGCCAGCAACTAAAGATTTTAGAATAGCAAAAGCGAATGTAGACGTATGGAAATTTAGGACAAATTGCTTCAAAGAGGGGTAAAAAGTAACTGATTCCTTATTGCAATTTTATAATAAAGTTTATGGCTTTTTTTAAAAATGTTCACCAAGGAGATTAAAACAGGACATCACAACACATTAAGAAAAGGGCTGATACAACATCACTATCAGTGTACAAGTCATAATTATAAAATAAAAGAATGTCCAAATCCTACGTTAACAACTGTATGGGGATTTTATTCCTGATAACCTTCCTCTTTATCACTTGCACACCAAAGAAGGAATGGCTAGGCTTACAATGCTATATAAATATATTGCTACAAATGCAATGAACAGTCAGAAAGGTAGTAAGAACAATAATCTACCTACAACTTTTTTAAATAACAAGGAGGCAGACCACATTACATAAAGATATATAAAAACATTAGGGATACACACACATATGTATATATACACACATAGGTTGATAATTATTTTAATTATTGCATTAACTTCATAAATTTAGAGCTAAAAATCTATGCCAAAAGACTGACACATTAGATTAACTGGAAAGAAAAAAGCAAAAAAAAAGGGGTGGAGGGGGCAAACGGTCCAAAATTTACAAATTAAAATGTCTTAAAAGGTTGAAGAATTATACTGATCACAAAAGTTCACTGGAAGTTAAAAGTTAGAACTGAGACTATTTGGGAAAACGTAATTTCACTTAAGAAGCATATTCAGCAATAATTTGAACTAATCTAATGCTAAACTTTCAAAAAAAATTAACGTGCAAAGATCACACAAACATTTTAAATGAAAAATAAAACAATGTCACACACAAAAAAGTGCCTTCTGAGAAATCAATCCTGAATCTAACAACTAATCTATGTGCTTGTTATAAATTACAAAGAAAATGACCAAAAACTGTTGAGACATTAAAATAAAACACTACACATTTACTTACCAGGTCTCTATAATGTTATCAAAATCACAATTAGAATCTTTAAATCACAAAATTAATATTGCCAGAAATTAAATAGGCATCAATCTGAAATTTTAAGATATTAGCTCTTAACTAGAATAAGAGCAATGGTTATTAGCAAGTATGAAATTAAAACCATACTTAATGGAATAGACAAATGGAAATCTGCTGTTTCGTCGGTTTTCTTGATTTTTTCTTAAGAAACATTCTGCTCATGAAGATCTTAGAGTCATTCTCAATGTGTATGAGAAAAAAGTGACATAAAACATTTGAGTTATAAGATAGTTCACCCAAAAAAGCTTATAATAGAAAGTTTAATATATTTATAGAATAAGACAATGCAACATTCAGTATAAATTAATAGACTGTATAAAAGTATTTAATGATTCAGTGTCATGCAAGAAGTAAAATTATTGCTGATATAACTATTTTCACCACAATACAAACGATTAATATTCTATAAAATTAATAGCTCACTTTATGGTAGTTAGAGGTTCCCAAAAGATTCATGTTTTACAGACTAGATCTGGTTAACCTGCTGAATATATATGTACATAGAGATATGCTCTTCTACATGCATGAAAAAATTTATCTAAAAGTTTCAATAAGTATATTTTGGAATAAATGTTTTTGGTATTAAACTTTTCTGGTACTTTCTGGTACAAAACTATATCCAATACTGTGTTAAATTAAATTTTACTGAAACAAAACAATAATCATGGCAATAATTCAGTACTCTGTCATAATCAGGAAACCCTCATTCTCCAACAATAACTTAATGCCTTTTAAATTGAAGCACTATTGCAATTAGATTTTAAGAAAAACAAAATGCAAAAAAAGTCACAAGATCACAAATCCAAAACTTTAACGAATAATTTTTTCTTTTATAAAACCCTCAATAGAATGCCGTCATATTCAGTTAACTTACATGGCTTAAAAAGGATTAATCATAATATGCCAATAATGTATGTTAGAAATTGGAAAGTGAGAAAGTTAATACCTTCAATCCCTTTCTACTATCACAGACCCTTTCTTGTCAGCTAATACAGACAAGTTCAGGTGGCGGAAACAAGTTTAGGGACCAAAGGTATAATGAATGTATTAACATATGTATGCATACATACATATACATTATATGTATGCACATGCACATATATACAAATGTACATACAAATGAATACTCAGAGCTCAACACCTGGAGAGGCTTGGGTTGGAATCATAGAGTACTATAATATTCAATATTCTAAATGAAACTACAAAATTCTACACTATTTTTGAATGCTTGCCATTTGAATTTTCCTTTATAGCCAACATTTCACTGTAGCTCACCTGTCTTCTTACCTCCTCAATTCTTGTCATTCAAACCCACTGCACTGAGACACAAACAATGCCCCCCCATATTCTCATCCATATTGACTGCAGATCTACTATTTGCCCTCTTCACCTAAAAATTAATCTTCCTACTTCTGTCATGTTTAAAACCCTTATTCATTCTCATTCCTCAGAAGACTGTCGTCCTAATTTCCTTCACTATCTTCCAGTTCTTTATTATGAAGCCTTACTGAAGTCACATTTGGACCTACCCTCTTCCTTAATGGCTGCTTTGAAAAACTATTAAGGAGGACCCCTAAGGCAGCCGCTTCTCATTCCTTTCCAATCAGCTCTTCAGACATTCTCTACCATACCTTGGCCCCTCCTACTTGCCTCCCATCCATATTATCAGCATTTAGCACACTGCCTAACACATAATAAGTCCTCAGAAAATGTGTGTTGACAGACTATCTCAATCTCAGTCTTTACTTAAACTCCTTTTTATCTCCTTACAATAACTAACAACAGGTACTGAGGATGCCAGATTATTACAAAGCCCCTCTAGTGTCATCTATCACACCCTATCACACAGGGCATAGAAATGGAATTGATAATTCCATGCCTTCACCACCAAACAACCTCTCAGTCATTTATTCGAGCCATTCAATTATAACTTACCTTCAAAATTTTTGTCCTTATTTGCCTTTCAAACCAGAAAAAGGGATAACACTTTTGTCCATGACTTTGACATTTTGCAGTTTTTCTATTCCATAGCTCTGCAATCACTGGAACCTTCATTATCTAAGGATAATCCTAATGTCTAATGTCTACTGAAGTAGAATGGTATAACAGATGGAACACTTAACTTATACTCAGGAAGGCCTCATTTCAAACCTCATTCCAGATGATTATTAGATATAACACCAAAACCAAATTATTTTATCTCAGTTTCTTCATTTATAAAATAAGAGAGTTGAACATGATGATTTCTATAGTACCCTCCAGGTCTAAATTTATATTTCTATGAAGACACTAACACTAAAATGCCTTTGACTGAACTTAATACCATTGACCTACACCTTAAATTTATTTAAACCAGGTGATTATCATACAAACATCACCATAATTCAATATTCAAAACTTTTTTCTCTATCAAGGATTAAGGTCCTCTACACAATCTCTTGTCCTGTCATGGCTCTCATTTCTTTCTAAGTTTTATTGAGCCTGGTTCTGTGTCTTCATCAGGCATCTCTGATCTCTATAAAGGCCCTCCTTTTTCCACAGGGAGACAAGGATCTGCTCCATCCATATTTTTTGCCTTAGTCTTAACCAAAACTATACATTTGGTTATGCCTATGTGGATAAACTATAACTCTTCCAATTCACCTCTCCTCACTTTCAACTCCTGATAGGGTCAAATGTTGAATGAAAGAATTTTTAAAACACTGTGGTAGAGGTTTCATTATAAGATTGTGTAAACTTCCAATAGAGCATTCAGTGCTGTGCTACGATTTTTTTTACTGAATAACAAAGACATTTCCATTACAGACCTTCAGGATCATTGTTTTTTTAGGGCTCCGAATTTCTACTCTGACTTTCAGGAAATGACCTCACCTCCTACTTTATTGACATTAGAGTTGTCTTGTAGTGCTTCAACTCCCCTCCATCACAAATCGATACTGTCTTCTCTCTTAAGTTCTATGATATTTACAATACAAATACTCCTTATTGTTCTCTACATCAACAAGTCCTATCAAAAGCAGTGTTTTGCCATTTTTCTATTGATATATTTATTCCCTATGCTATCTTTCTTAGTTATCCAATTAACTCCTCTATGTGGATAACTTTAATTTGTGTTCTCTACATCCAGCATCTTTAAATTTTGATATTTTCATAAATCCTATAGGCTCTCACCAATGGTCTATTTCCCAACTACTTAACCTCAACAAATCCTAAGGTGAATTCTTCGTCTTCATCTCTCTGGGCAAAAGAAATCTTAAGCATGATGATACAGTGGTATGTCATGGGTTACAGAATTGAACAGGGTATTATCATTTAGCCAAAGGGAGGCAAAATAGGAAAATAATAAAAAGAAGATACAAAGGAGCTAAAGGGAAATTTTACAAAGGACTGGAATTGCAAGAATTGAGGATCAAGGTTGAGCAAACCAAGAAAGGAAGAACTGTGAAACAAGTGTGATATAAGAAATAAAATATGTTGATAAAAGTTTTTTTTAAATAGCATATAATAATGGCTTGATTTCAATTGAAAGGAAGTTGACATCGAAGTACCATAGGAATCTATCTACACTTTGTTCTGTTCAGCATTTTTAATAATGACTTGGATCAAAGAAACATATATATATGAAAGCATCATTAAATATGTAGGTGATAAAGATGTGAAGGATGGCTTTCATGTTGAGTGACAGGATCAAAAATAATTTTTAAGAATGGATACTGGAGCAAATCTAACAAAATGCAAGAAGAGGACATAGATAGATGTAGAAATATCTATTTTTAAACTTATACCTGGACTCAACTAAACAATTTCATAAAGAATATACCTGAACAGTTTCTCTCTCTCTCCCTCCCTCCCTCTCTTTCTCTGTATAGTACATATATCATTTATATAGAGAGAATGTAGTTATATACATATATGTGTGTGTGTTTGTGTATGTATATGTACAAACACATAAATACATAGAAAGATCTGGAAGTCTTAGTGAATTCACTCAAACTAAACTTCTCATGCAGTTAACAATTCTAGTGATTGATGGGCACAAATTATATTTATTGCCTGAAGGGACATGAAAAGTTTTGCTAGGGAGTATGAAGAACAGGGCAAAAAAATGAAATTCAGAGCACAGGTGGCATTTTTGTTACCAATTGTTTGCAAGGGTTTGCTTCTTTGTAAAAGGCTTATTTGTGAAATGAAGATTTGGTCTGAGATTTGGATTTAGATTTCAGAAGCAAGAATTAAAGCACAGCAATGGCCAGATCTTTGCTAATATTGTGGTGGTAAAAAATGTTATCCTGGAATCTTCTAAAATCTAATCTTTTTTAAAGTCTTTCAACTAAAAAGAAACTAACTACACAGAGTCATTAAACTACATACCACAAAGAGCAGTTACAACTTAGGAAGAATAGTCATAGAAATTCAACAAAACATTTTTTTAAAGTGTTAAAGTAGATTCAGATGTCCAAAAAAAAAAAAAGGAAAAGAAGAGAAAAGAGGAATATCAATTAGGAAAGAAAACCAGGAAGAAGATTTGCCCTCCTGAGTACTCCTGAGAATTAGTAATATGAAAGCATTCCATATTGAAGGGCTTATTCTTTATTCCACACAAACAGGTTAATTACAAGAGGGAGAGTAATCTATATTAAAGGTAGTATATATGAAGATGCACTCATGGAAGGAAATACAGGAAAAAGAGAAGAGGAAAGCATGGTTTAAAGATTTGGGGGCAAATATCAACAAAAGTTTAGAAGTGACAATAGGGAAAAGCTAAATAAAATGATAACTTTTATGCTTAAGGAAACAAACCTGGTACAAAACCATGAAATAAATGGTAATGAGGAATAGCTTCAAATGTCAAGATGTCTGCAGATGATAATGCCTTAATTTGCTTTTAACTTCATTCTTTACAGAATAAGGAA
The DNA here is from genome assembly GCA_011680675.1 of Gymnobelideus leadbeateri. Classification (NCBI taxonomy): domain Eukaryota; kingdom Metazoa; phylum Chordata; class Mammalia; order Diprotodontia; family Petauridae; genus Gymnobelideus; species Gymnobelideus leadbeateri. The sequence continues at coordinate 141,473 of WOXC01005051.1, read as the reverse complement.
CTAATAAGAAGTGCTATTCCATACATAAAACTTTCCAAACAAGGAAGAATTTGGTGACTGCAAGAAAAAGTACTGAAATCTTGTTGGGAAGTTTATCACACAATCTTGGAATTAGTGACAGAGCAAGTGGAGAGAGAGGCAGAGTCTGATATAATGAGTCTTTTTGCCATGAAAACTCTTTATTTTCTTCCATTCAACATCACAAAATCTTACATGCCTTTTTTGCATTGTCCCCATTTCTATCCTCTGCAGATTCAATCTCTAAGAAAGAGATAGATCTCCTCATTACCAAATGTAAGCTTTCTCCTTCTACCTTTGCTCTCATCTTCTCCCAATTCCTCTGGCTTCTAGTCTTCCAAATTAGCATGTTTCTCTCTAAATTTCTATCCAATCTGAAACACAGTTCTTTTCCTAATTTTCTACAAAACAGCCAGATCTGCAGAGTGTTTTAAAAAAGAGCTTTACTAGATCATATAATCTCAAATTATCTATTTCTCTTCTCTCTCACAGAAAAATGCTTTATAAAAGCCACCTATACCTTGTATAGCCACCTTCGTTTATCTCAATCATTTAAAAAAATTTAATACTCTGGTTTCCAACCTCCTAAGTATCCAAAGCAGCTCTTTCTGAGGTTATCAATGATTTATTTAAAAAAACTAAAAATAATGGTATTTTCTTATTCCTCACCTAAAAAATAAAATTATACTTAGGTTATCACCACAAGAAGATTTAACATTTTTAAAATTAGCAATTTAGGGGCAGCTAGGTGGCACAGTGGGTAGAGCTTTGGCCCTGGAGTCAGAAGGACCTGAGTTCGGTTCTGCCCTCAGATACTTAAACGCACACACAAAAACCTACCCATGTGACCTTGGGCAAGTTACTTAACCCCAATCACCCTCCAAAAAAGCATATAATAAAAATAAAAAATAAAACAAGCAACTAAAATCTATAAGAAATCACTATATACTTAGCAAGGATTCTTAGTCATGGTAAATATTTCCTGATCTTAGCCCTATCTGTGATTCCTAAAGAAGTTTATGATCTTAACAATTAAACTTTAAATTAAGTGAGAAATATTTAAAAGGATTAAAATACTAGACAACACAATGTTAATTTTGGATTTTATAAACCAACATGTGTCCAGGAGGGATGCATCTGTATTTGAGTTTGACCATACCTCTGTAAAACATAAATATTTTGATTAAATAGCTACTATCTAAAGTCAGGTCTTTAAACCATTCTGATGGTACTTTTCTAGATAAAAAGTTCTCTCTAGTAATTCCCATCTTCAGATCAAGTTTTTAATGATAAACGACTTAAGGCTTCACATATACCTTAAATTCTGCTTGACAATTCATAAATATTCAGCACAGTAATTTCTTAAGTGGAATTTATTAAAGTTGCTAAGTTGTTGGTAAATATTCCTGTTTCAACATTATCCCTTTACAAAATGCCACCCAAACTCTGAATTCAAGTAAAAATCCAAACATTGTCACAAGATATCATTATTAGGTTCTTTCTCACTTTCAGAGTTTTTAAATGAAGTCCCCTAGGAAGAATATACAGTAAACTTTAGCACAGTTATAGCATAAGCCATATACATTCATAATTTACCATAATGTCTTTTATCAAGATGAGAGGGTATTATATAAAACTGTCTGTATTTCATGCTTCATTAAAATTTCTCAATATTCGTTGTGGTCTTCATACTACCAAGACAGTAACTGATGTTTGACTGGTTTTAACAAGAGACAAATGAGATAAAGCTGTTTCTCTTGGATTTCTTACCAATTAAGAAGGTGAGATAAAACCCAAACTATTATGGAAGCAAAAAAGAACAATATAAATAAATCTACAAGCTAAAACAACAAAGAAAAAAAAAACCACATACTAAAACTCAAAAAAATATTTCTCTACATTATTTCTTCTTTGGAACAGCTTTCTATTCATTCACATTTACTTTGTGCCCAAATCTTTATGACACCATTTGGGATTTTGTTGGCAAAAATACTATAGTGGTTGCCTATTTGCATTTCCAACTCATCTTACAGATGAAGAAAATGAGACAAACAGGATTAAGGGACTTCCCCAAGATCACACAGCTAATAAGTATTTGAGACTAGATTTGAACTAGGGAAGAGGAACCTTCCTGAATCTAGACCTTAGAGGTCATCTTCTGGTCTCCATTTCTAGAGCCCCGTAGATGATGTGAGATGGCTCATTTGCACATCCTCTTAGCTAGCCACCTCTGATACAAGCAGCAACTTCCTTTTCTGTTACTTCTGGAGACCAGAATTAGAACTTCATGGTCATTATCTCTCTTCCCCTTCAACTTGCCCTAGTTCTGAAATGAGCAGAAACAAAAGAAAAAGATCACTGTCACTGTTCTTTCTCAAAGAGAAGAAAATCTGGCACCACGTTGCTCAATTTCTTTTGTTAAGGATTAATAGAGCTGTTCTGTTCATAGGTCAAGAGAGGTCATGGAGTCTTCCATATTAAAGAAAAAATATTATCTTCAAACAAATTCCTAAAAATACACTATCATCATAGAGAATTCAATACAAGACACAAGTAACACAATGACCAAGACAAAAAGGGGAAATCAGTTTATAAGGCCATCCACAAAAGTATCAAATCATAGGCTAGTCAACTTTATATACAATTTCCTTGAAATCGATAGAATTCTGAGAACAAGTGTCAGTGACATATTTTGTATCTGGTTAGTCATATCCTATACAGCTAATACATATCAAAGCAGGATAAATGGCTTTCTCCTACAAGCAATTGGTAGTTTGGGGGCAATATAGAGTAAATAGACTTTACCAGGGTGCCAAACATGTCCTGACTTAAAAGCTTAGGAACACCTGGCATTCAATTCAATCACTGAATACAAAAACAGGCCCGAAAGATCCATGAATATTTTAGTACCTAAGAAAATTATAGAAATACATTCAACATGGCTATGGAATGTAGCATATGCTATCATACATAACTTTGTGTCTTAACAGTTTTGCTTATGACTACAGGAAATGAATAAAAAGCACCAAAAATTTTCAAAATATGAATGCTAAGTTAAAAGAAAAACAAACTTTCATCTTTTATACTAGTAAATTTCTAACAGAAATTGTCACTTTAGCAGATCATTAGTAGATAAGTTCTTTAAACTGCCACTTGTTTAAATATTGGTAATTTGCCCACATAGATTCACCAGGGTTATCTTTGACAACGGCACTTTTAGAGTACTGAATAACTGGAAACACGAAGTGCTCGCACCTTGACTAGGTGACTACTAAACTAATTAGGGTAGTTCATGTAATAGGAAACAGTGAATCGGAAATCAATGGATAAACGCAAGACCAAAGAAGCAGATGCAGTAAAACAAACTGAATGGTATCTATAGCAATAGAAATAAAAAGGAATTAAAACAACACCTGCACACCATGAGGATAATGCCTTAGATTGGCTACCAAAGGGAGAGCCCAGAATCCAGTCCTGCCCAATCAGCACAAGAAGAGAACACTGCACATAATACGGACCCAGGGTGCTACGTTCTCTTTGACTTTGTGTTAAAAAGGCTCTGCGGATAGGGAGGGAGAAGGGAGATACTGAAGAAAGAATGATGTGAGAGCAAAAGATGCCAATCAATTGTCTCAAAGACATTATGATATTAATAAAAAAAAAATAGGAGAACCTCTACGGAAGGTTTCACTGATTAAGAAAGGAAAGAATATTGTTCTGTATTCACTAAGTACAAGGGATATTTTAGCAAATGGCTGGGTAGGAAATCTGTACAAATGAGAAATTAAAGACACTGTGATTGCCTTCAATAAAGTACTCTGGTGGTTACTCATAATGATCATCATTCAACCCTCCCCAAAAGTTTTGATAAGTAAACAAAATGAATAGTCCTACAATGGGGATACTAAAATCAGATTAGCTTTAAGAAGGCTGACTGAAATTCTGATTTACATTAATATCCACTAAAATGGATATAATCTGATGAAGATAAAAAAAGTGAGATTAAAAAATTCAGTGTTGGGGTGGCTAGGTGGCGCAGTGAGTAAAAGCGCCAGCCCAGAGTTGGGATGACCCGGGATCGGTTCTGGCCTCAGAAAATGAGCACCCACACATAAATAATGACTGTCCGTGTAACCTTGAGCAAGTTACTAACCCCAACTGCTTTAAAAAAAAAAATCAGTGTTAAGAAAAAAATGAACTTAAATTTTTTTTGAAAACCACTAGTAACATTCATCTTTGCCTTCTAAAGTATACCACCTGTTTTGGCTTGGTATGTACTTTCTGGCCAATTTCTGTACCTTTGTATAGGAGGAGAAAACCCCACCAGACAAACTATTATCTTTCCTATAAATTACTGTCCTTAACTTACACTTATTTTAATTTTATTTCTCTGGTGGTCACTTGGTCTTCTCAGAAAGACATGATTTTTACTCAAGAATGTTTAAAAATCAATCAATATAATACAGCTTAAATACTTTATAAATTCAAGCATCATAAGTAGTGATATAATACTGACAGTCATCATTATAAAACACAAAACCACAACTTTTTAACACCTTGAACCTTTATGACCACATAATTTATTTCATGAAATGTTTCTCTAAATTATCATGTTTTGCCATGCTTGCTGATGGCTATTTTGCAAAGGAAAAAAAAAAGTTTGCTAGAATAACAGTATTAAATCATACCTGAAAAGAACTGAAATTTATGAAATGGAGAAAATCTGTTATTTTCTTTTGCTTGCTGAATACCAAAGATAAAGTTCTATTTTCCCATTAAATAGACATACATAGAAAATCAAATTTGTGTGTGATCTTTTTTTAAAAGGCCCCAAAACAATGACCTCACTTAAAAAGTTAAAAAAAAAAAATCTCCCAGTAGAAAAAAAAATAAAAGGCAGCAAAACCTTAACAGAATTGCTCATATTCCTTTGAATTCAAAAGTAACATTTTAATTAAAATTAAATTTTATGTGTGCATATATAGATATATAAATGTGTGTACATAAATTAGAAATTGGTACATAAGAGAAAAAAAACCTACAAAGGCTAACTTTACTCAAATGCACTATAAATTTGATATTTGAGAAAGGCTTGTTATTTTGTTATGAATAAAAAATGTTTCAAAAGTAGTTCTTTTCTATTAGACCACAGAAAAACTGAGTGTTCATAATTCTATTTTACTAATATCTTAAAGACAGCATTATTTCAAAGAGTATTACATGTCTGCAATAATGCAAACTAAACTATTTTCATTTTTTATTTCTTAATAAAAACTAATCTCCAAAGTAGATATTTTTTTATTTCCCTGAAATTTAACATTTTCTTTGACAACATCAAAAAAATAATCCTACCTGTTTTGATCGAGGTCTACCCGGAGAAAATTTTCTTTTGGTAATAGCAGGTTTACCCATGCCAATTTTTGGAGTGACTGAGATATAAGTTGTTGGCATAATGTTTCCAGCAGAAGAATGTAAATTTGAAGGTTCACTGGGAAGCATATCATTTGCAGAAATCAAGTCCAAAGAAATTATAGAAGAGGAACATATATTTGTCTTGCTTATATCTGCTGCTGACGAAAAAACTGAATCTGTCTCTGCTGGTGATTTTATGCGTTTGTCTTCAGGAAGTGAACCAATCTTTAAACAATTGTCAAATGTGGGCAGACATTCCATTTCAACAATACCAGAGGAAACTTTACAGATTTCATTTTTTTCCGTTTCTCCTTGAACCTTGTCTCTTACCAAGTCAATCTTTGCAATTAAAGTAGATTTTTCTTCACATGTAGATGGTAAAACTTCTGATACAGCAATGGTATTCTCTGGTGTTAATTGTGGAGATGGTGATTCTTCAAAGGATGCTGCTGCCTTGAATTCCTGTAATGCCTGAGGTTCCTCATCTTTTTCGGAAGCCTGTGACTTTGCCAGAGCATCATTTTCCATCATGTCCATCTTATTTTCATTTTGGCCTTCATCATAAGATTGTATCATTTTGTCAGACACTTCCATTTCATCTTTTTCAGTCTGATGGGAAGTTTCACTTTGCATTTCAGCACTTAATTTATCCTGTGTGGTCTCTGTAAAAAAAATTAAATATGTGTGTGTGTGTGTGTGTGTGTGTGTGTGTGTGTGTGTGTGTGTGTGTGTGTGTGTGTGTGTGTGTGTGTGGAGAGAGTTTAGATTTTTATTAATACAAATTTTTAGAAGGTCTGACTAGATAGATAAAAAACATGCGAAGACATTTTCTGAAAAAACATACTACACACATAGTATCAATGGGACACAAGACTTAATAGCTTCTACCAGGGTAACACTTTGAATAAAGGCTAATAGAACCCTTAGCCAAATCAAAAACACAGGCTGAGCAGTAAATTCTTTATTCTAACAAAAAACTTTTTTTAAATAATGGAAACAAAATGTCTTAAGATACTACGAATATTTAGGAGTACATAGCACAATGCCTTCTAACTTTGATCACCCTAAACCTTTAGTAATGGGATTTATGGTTCAGAAAAATATATAAAATTTAATGACTTTTTAAGTATATTTTCAAATTACCTTCCAGAGTGGGTAAACCAACACATATACAGTTCCACCAAAACCGAGTATATTAGTGTGCCTATTTTTCTATAACCCTTATAACATCAACTGTTTTGTCTTCTTTGGCCAATTTCTAAGACTGAGGTAAAACACCAGGGTTTTCTATATTTGCATTTGTCTTGTAAAAAGTCATATGGAACATTTTTCATATAGTTAAATACAGTGCAATCCTTCTGGAAAGAACTGTTTCTTTGTACCTTTTGGCCACATATCCACCAGGGAATAGTTCTTAATTCATGGTAAACTCTCTATGTATATTCAATATAAACACACACACACACACACACAATTTTTTTCTTTGTGGAGAGGAGAAGGCAGGGCAATTGGCATTAAGTGACTTGTCCAAAGTCACACGGCTAATAAGTGTTAAGTCTGAGGCCGAATTTGAAGTCATGTCCTAACTCCAGGGTCCTTGCTCTATTCACTGTGCCACCTAGCCACCCTAAAGTAGCTATATTTTTCATGGTAACCAAAAACCTACCAAAAATAACCCAGTAAACATAAGTGCACCATCAACTGAGGAAAAACCTGCACAAATTTTGGTATGTGAATATAATGAAGTGAATGAATGCTGGGCATTCAGGAAAAAATCTTTTTGTCAAAAAGGAAATGAGAAAATGGTGAACTAAATGTAAGGAACACTGATTATACCCTCAGATTAAGCTGATGGGTATAATCAAGCTGAAGTTTTATTGAACTTTTTACAAACCCTGCTTTTTTCTTTTGAAAAGATGTCTTGGGGCAGCTAAGTGGCACAGTGAATAAAGCACTAGCCCTAGAGTCAGGAGGACCTGAGTTCTAATCTGGCATCAGACACTTGACACACTTACTAGCTCGGTGACTTTGGGCAAGTGATTTAGCCCCAGTTCCCACCCCCCCCCAAAAAGATGTCTTGTGCTGCCTAGAGGAATACAAAGGAATACAAAGATATATATTTAGAAATTTATGTGATGGTCAAACATAAAGATAGTAAATTTTTTTGAAAAAATAGTTGATTTCATCAGATGCAAATGGGAACTTCAATACTAGAATAAAACACAACTTATAAGCAAATTTAATAATAAAAATGGCTTACCAGGAATTAGAGGACTGCCTGTTACAAGTCTTATCGATGGATTGATAGTCTGGATATTAGTCTGTTCTTCATCACAATCATGGGCAGCTGCTGGAAATAATATTATAAAGTCTCCAACAGTTTGTAAATTTTTCATTTAATACTTAATCTTATATTATCAGGAAAATTAAGATTCCATACTTTCTTAACAAAACAATAAACAATTCAAATACATTATTACTATGAAGATCCTTTCTTCCTTCCCCTATACCTCAGGTATTACCTACACTAAGGTTATTTATCTGTTACTTACTTTCCCTATTTCAACCTATAGCATTTTCATCTGTTTTCTTTAATTAAAAAAAATTATGTAATGTTATAAAACCTGAAAATTCAAACAATTTTGTTTTTTCTCCAAAGAATCAGGAACACTTAGCAAATCAGATTGAAGGAATATGGTATTAATCTCTTTAGAATTCTGAAAAATCTCTTTCCCATAAATCCAAATTGGACAACTCCATGCATGCGTATATAAATGAACACACAAGTATTCATTTATAAAACATTCATAAAACTGTGAAGTTTTAAGTTTTAATACCTTCAGAAGTCCAGATGCTAAAAAATTACAAAAATATAATTTGAATGCTTAATTATTTAAACTATTTTAATATGGTTGGGTATCCTGACATGCAATATATATGTGTGACAGTTTCTGGATGACACTTTCTCAGTGGATGGGTAAAAGTGGTTGTCTAGCTTGGTCAACTCTTACTCCTAACCTACATCAAGCTTTTTTGCTTGTGGTATTACATTAAAATTATCAAGTATCAAAGCCATGCTCTGTGGATGCTGTTAAGGCTAGGATTAGCCTTAAACTTGGGCAGCAGCTGCTGCTCATCTAGAGTAATGCATAAGACAAATTTCATCTAGAGTAAAGCAGAATACAAAATAATTTTCATAATTTTAGTAGAAGAATGTCAGTAATTTAAAATCTGAATGAATCATTCATATTTTTTTTAATATGCAGCACTTATACTTTTAAAGTTATTAAAGGTCAAAACTGCCAAAAAAAACCTTTGGGACACTGTCAGTATATGTCATGTGTATATATTATACACACGTGGATATAAATGAGATTCTTTTCTATACTTTATTAGTAGAATTTAACATCCTAAACAAATATACAGCATGAAGTAGGGAAATAATAAACATTTGGCATTTCAGTTATAATAATTGCTGACATTCTAAACTTTTCCTACTCATGAGATCAAGTTTTTTAAACAAATAAAAAATTAAAATATCAAAAAAACATTTAATTAAAAGTACACAAACATGTGAAGACATGATAAAACTTTAAAATCCAGATATGATTTTAACTTTCATAATCTGAATTGATATATACACACCAGGATGCTTAACACAAGATCAAGTTTTAGCATACCCCTGCAAAGAAGGTACCCTCAATCCCCATCAATTTTTTTACACAAGCTTTAACTTTTAGAATCATCATCTCATATCAGGAGTCTTTCTCTAAGAATTAGGTTTTACACGATTAATTTTGTATTTAGTTTTAATTCACTGAGTTACAGAATATATGTCTGTGTTATATATGTGGAAAACAACTATCTTAACACCTATTTTATTACAGATCCTCTTACCAACTGGAATAATTTCAGGTATTGAGTCTTGATGTAAAGAACTGCTTCTCACAGCTTGGTCCATAAATACCAAACTCTCATCAACTCCTTCTGTTTCCATTTCATTAATAGAATCTTAAAAGGAAAACAATTTCTATTGATTAGGATGCAATCTATTATATGTATTTTTTTTTTTGCTTTTTCTTTTGGAGGGCAATTGGGGTTAAGTGACTTGCCCAAGGTCACACAGCTAGAGTGTTAAATGTCTGAGGCCGTATTTGAACTCAGGTTCTCCTGACTCCAGGACCGGAGTTCTATTCACTATGCCACCTAGCCACCCCTATTATATGTATTTTAAGAAAGCTAGTGGTTCTCTAGAATTCTACTATCACTTGATATATAAGTAGGACAATCAGGTCCTACTTTTGCTTCAACTCCCTAAAACAAAACCCTACAAAAATGACAAACTGATCCTTATATTTCTCGACATCTAGACTAGTACACATTTTAGTCAATACTGTAAAAACATAGAAAAGTAAAGAACATATCAAAAGACAAATACAGTTAGCGCTAAAACATCCTAAAATTGGTATGTAAATAACTGGGATATAAGGAATGCAGTAAAAATCAATATAATGAATATGGGTTTTGCAATCAGAGAACATAAATAGAATATTTATTCTAGAATATATCACTTATGACATGGGGGAAATCATTTCCCTTCTCTGAGGAACTTTCTAGTCATGCATAGTCCCATCTAATAGAAAGGATGAAACAATAAACTTCACAAGTGCAACACTACAAAATCATTTCTATTAAATTTAAACTTGTTCTATCAGTCCAAAGTTCTAGCCTATAGATGTTTTATGATCTTCAATGTGTTATCCAACAAGTCTATTACCCAGAAATATAACAGCTGAAAAGTCTTAAGCACTACATCTGTCTTATCTAAGCCACTAACTTTTAAATAAACCCTTCTCTTCATACTTGACTGAAAAAAAATGAAGCCATATTTAGCATGTTCCTTTTTTCTCTCCAATTCCCCAGTGCAAATTACTATAACATTAGGCTGCATCCTAAGCTCTAGTCATAGAGGAATAAGAAGTCTTCTCTTAATCATCTGTTCTGCTTGTGCTCTGGATACCATCAACTGCCTTGCTCTTATTTTCAATCTCTCCTCATCCACTGGCTGCTTCTCTATTTGCTTTACAAATCATCTCTAAAACTTCATTTATATGATCATAAAATCTCAAACTCTTTTTCTTCCTGCAGGCTTTTCCAGACTATCCATCAGGCCTAGAACATTGCTTTGGCTTCCTTGAAGACTCACCTAAAACCCCACCATAGAGGATGCCTTTCCTAGTTCCCCAGACTATTGAACCCTTACTTCGAATGTAAGCTCATTTCAGCGTAGTGAGAATGTTTTGGTACTTCATAGAAGGTACAGTGATAAATTCAGTAACAGGCACATAGTAAACTCTTTATGCTTGATGAAATAACCTCTCTCTCATAAAATCCGTCTATTCTTTCAAGACAGCGTTCAGCTGCCCAAAGGGTTATAAAACTATGCATACCCTTTGATCAAACAATACCACTGCTAAGTCTATATCCCAAACAGATAAAAAATAAGAAGAAAAAAGACTTATATTGGGACGGCTAGGTGGCACAGTAAGAGCGCCTGCCCCGGAGTCAGGATGACCCGGGATAGGATACGGCCTCAGAAAATGAGCACCCACACATAAAAAATGACTGGCCATGTAACATTGAGCAAGTTACTGAGCCACAATTGCTTAAAAAAAAAAAGACTTATACGTGCAAAAATATTTATATTAACTCTTTTAGGGGTGGCAAAGAATTAGAAATTGAGGGTATGACCATCAATTGGGTAATGGCTAAACAAATTGCTGTTTATGATTGTGATGGAATACTACTGTGCTTTAAGAAACAATGATCAGAATGCTCTCACAAAAACATGGAAAGACTTACATGAGCTGACAGAAAGTGAAATGAGCACAATCAAGAGAACTATACAGAGAAACAATATTGTATTATGATTTATTATGAATAACTTAACTATTCTGAGGAATACAATGGTCCCAGACAATTCTGTAGGACTTATGATGAAAGGTGGTATCCATCTCCCAAGAAAGAACTTGAAGAGCCTGGACACTGATCAAATATACTTTTTCTTTACTTTCTTTATTGTTACTGGAGTTTTATCTGTGTTTTCTATCACAGAATGACTTACATAGAAATGTGTTTTGCATGACCAAATGTATAATTGGGATACAAATACAAAAAATGAAAATAATTTTACTTGAAAGAAGTTTTTGTATTAATGCAGAAGAAAAAAGTACATATATAATCATGTTAAAAATAATTGGTGAACAAATACAAAGAAACAGAAAGTAGTTAAGTTTTAGAGAGAGTGTACTAGCAACATAAATCTTCATGCAGAACATGGCAATTTAGCTGTCTCGTGCTTTTTATGTAAATCCTATTTAATATTTTCCCCCAATTACATATAGAAACAATTTTTACACTTTTTTTTCCTTCAAATTGGAGCTCCTTCCTGTAGACGAGGGTATCATCCCACATATCATCTGAATCCTTTTATATCTATCTTATACCTAGCTAACACACTGATATTCTGATAACAGAACAATTTCTGTTAACATGTTTGATAATTTCCACTCAATTGCTCTTTATCATTATTTTCTCTTCTGGTGGCTGGATTTTCTCACAAGTCTATGTTAGTGTCTCCTTTTTTCCTAACCATATTCACATTATTAATCTTATCTCATTTTCCCAATACTCACATGATAGAAATTATGTTTTGCCTTAGGTTCTCTACTGTACTTTCTTGCTTGCCAAAATTTATATATGTCAGAACAGACTTTTAAGGCCAGAGGTTTTAATTACTCCTTTAGGCTGGTTATTTTCTTAGAATTTTGCCACAAGAATCTAGGCATATTCTCTTCCCTCCACTATAGTTTCCCTCCACATAAATTTTCTAGTTCAGAGAATTTATATGACCAATTTTCTTTCTTTTTTAAAAGTTCAAAATGAAAAAATGATTTCCCAAGAAAGAAAAATAAAAGAGGTTGCAGATTATAACAACTAATCTCTACGATACTTTGCAATGAATTTAACATCTATCTTAATTCTGAGATTATTTTCAGTATCCCCTCTTTTATCTTTTCAGGATTTGAAAAAATGCTTGAATAATTCTTCACCTTTTTTTTTTTCTTTTTGGCTGTCATTAGCATCTGTATCTCCTGACTGCCTAGTACCTCCCATGGAAACAAAAAAACATATTTTAAAAAATATGCACAGTCAAGCAAAATAAAACCTCCCAATGGCCAAACTGGAAGGTGAATTTTTAATTATACCTACTGAGTTCTGCACCCAGTTTTATCCCTTACATGATAGATATCGATATTGTTAACAAAAGCTCATATTTTAATCAATGGAGAATAAAAAGTTCCATATTCATAAGCAAGGTTTAATTGATAATGATTATCTCCCTATAAAGATTGACAACTTACAAAGTTTTCACTGAAAATTAAATTTAAGAACTTATAAGTAAGTAGAACAGTGAAAAACTGGAATGGATGTTCCTAGAAAATTTCATAAGCTGGCATAGCCAAGATGGTAGAAAAAAGGCAGGGACTGGCGTGAGCTTTCCCTCAAAATCCTTAAATAATGTCACAAAACAAATTCTAGAATGGCAGAACACACAAAAGGACAGAGTGAAACAAATTTCCAACCTGGAGAGCAAAAGAGCCAGGATTACAACAAAGAATCATCCACCCAGCAAAACGGAGTATAATCCTTCAAGGAGGAAAATGGACATTCAATAAAAGTGGGGACCTTTGAGCATTTCTGATGAAAAGATCACAGCTGAATACTAAATTATTTAAAAATACAATACTCAAAAGAAGCAGAAAAAGGTAAACAGTAAAGAAAAATCATAAGACCCAGCAATACTACCACTACGTCTGTATCCCAAAGAGGTAACAAAAATATTTATTAACAGCTCCTTTAGTGGTGGCAAAGAATAGGAAATTGAGATGTCCATCAATTGGGGAATAGTGGGAAAGTTGTTGTATGTGCTTTGATGGAATACTACTGTACTTTAAGAAATGACAAGCAAGATGCTCTCAGAAAAATCTGGAAAGACGTATATGAACTGATGCAAGGTGTAATGAGCAGAATCAGGAGAACACAGTACACAGTAACAGTAATACTGCATGATGACCTAATGTGAATAACTTAGCTATTTTTAGCAATAAAATGTTCTAAGACAATCTTGAAGGACCTATAATAAAAAGAGCAATCACTAGAGAAAAGAACTGGTGGAGCCTGAAAGCAGATTAAAAAAAAAAAAAAAAAGAACACTTTTTCTTTACTTCCTATATTTAAGGGGAAGTGGTGGATGGAGTTTGGATGTGTTTTGTTTTTTTTTTCCACAAAATGATTTATATGGAAATGTGTTTTGCATGACTACACATTCATCACCTATGTCAAATTGCTTGCCTTCAAACGAGGTATAGAAATCTATCTTGCCCTACAAGAAAGGGGAAGGGGGATGGAGGGGGAAGGGGATGGTGGTGATAGAAGGGAGGGCAGACTGGGGAAAAGGGTAATCTGAATGCATGCCATGGGGGGGGGGGGGGGAGAAAATTTGAAATTAAAAGTCTTGTAGAAATGAATGTTGAAAACTAAAAATGAATAAATTAATTTTTTAAAAATTGCTTGCCTTCTCAATGCAGGGGATAGGATTTGGAAATCCAAATTGGGGGGGGGGGGGAGTTTAAAATTGTTTTTACATGAAATTGGGAAAAAATAAAATATTGTTTTTAAAAAGAAAGAAAATGCTATAAGCTAAATAAATGAAGAAAGTAAAGATATTCAATAGGAAGAACAGAGAGACACAACATAATAGCCAGTGAAAGGATGATAGAGTGAAAAAATGGACAAAGCTAATTTTTTTCTTCTTGAATAGGACCAGATGCAAAACTGTGACAGCAGGAAGAAATATAGATTGAGATGGTTTCCTTCAACAAAGGGAAATTAGGAGTTGATAAGAAATAGACAAGAATACACTGAAAATCAGGGGATTAATCTAAAAGAGTAAGAATTTTAGAGATGAATTTCCACTTATTAGTAATGGTATTTAACAAAACAATCCTTGCATTAGTAAAGTCAGATGACAAATATGAAGTGATTTCAAAATTTCAAATTACAATGATTCTAGTCATTATATATTCTACTTATTATTTTGTTAATTAAGTTATTTTATACAGTACTCATCTATTCTTGTTAATTCATGAGTGTTGCTGGCAAATGATAATTTTTAACAATTTTTCTTATTTATGATTACTGTTTCTGTTTTATATTAGTTATATAGTTTCCCTCATTTTCAAACAAATTATCTAATGCTCTGTAAGATTTATTAATCCTTCTCAAAATTTCTTCCATCAGGGTTGAATTTTCTTTAAATCAATTATTAAGCTTTTTTAATCAGAAAGTTTATTAATAATAGATTAGCATTTCTGAACAATTGCACAAAAATTATATAAAAAATATGAAAAGAAACTGAAAAGAAAGCACTGTTAAGAGTAAAACCGAATCAGAAACAGACTTCTATGACCACATCAAATTAATCTCTGTAGTATCATCACCACAACAACTATAGTTACTAGAAATCCTAAAATAAAGGGAAAAAATGGAAACAAAAGTTAATATGCATGGGGTATTAAAACGCCCCATAAGTAAGGAATTATAGTTGGAATATAGTAAGAATAGGTCTTTTGAGATGAAATATAATGGCACAATATGTAACAGTACACTCACTATTAATACAGCTTGGGTCTCACCTACAACAATACTTTTCCACCTCTACCTCAAAAATTGGAGAAAGTTCAAATTTAGTAGTCTCCTCCTAACTCAAGAATCTCTAGCCATAAAGACTTCAAACAGCTCAAAGAGAATTGGCTTACAAACTATTTCCACCCCTCTTATTTCACTAAAATAAATATATATAAAAATAAGAGAAAACATCTTTAGTCTAGTCAAATGAAAAAAAATTTAAATGCTATTTATAGGTAAGGAAGACATCATAATCCTTGTAAAGTATTTAAAGAAAAGAACTATGATTCTCATTTTTCAATTAGTAGTAACTTAGAAAACAATATTTTTGTGCCTATGGAAGTAAATTGTAAAATATAAATTATTTCAATAAATAATTTAACAGCTGCTAAGGTTATTTCACTAGCTTGAAAAGAATGGAATTTGTTAAAAGTTAAGTCGCAAACATGTCTTGAACAGTTCAACTCTTGGCCCTGGAATTTTTTATGCTTCATATCAGCAACATATGATTAGTGGTCACCATTTAAGAGTTAAATGCTTCACAAAATATTTTTATAAGAAAATAATCTAAGTTAATGAACTACTTGATGAAAACTAATTATACAGGTTTCTGAATGCATATGATTAGTATATTATTTAAATTATTATTCTATAACACAGGGTTTATTAGCCTTTACTGTTTGAAGAGTATTATCTGTCAGGCTAAATCAATGTATCTCCTAAAAGAAAAATTTTAAGTTCATAAAATAAAAAAAGCTATAAAGGGGGCGGAGCCAAGATGGCGGAGTAGAAACAGCTCGTCCAAGCCTCTCTGCCCCCAGATTCTCCACAAACTATGTAAAAAAGGACTCTGAAAATCTTCTGGAGCCCCAGCACCCACAGAACGACACAGAGAAGCTAACCTCCCGCTGAGGACAGCCCAGCACCCTGCAGGAAGGACCAGTGCAGCGCTCTGGGAGCCGGCAGCGCGCAGAGCCCAGGAGCCGAGCCGAGCCCAGGTCCACATGAGCCGAGGTTTTAGCCCCAGGGCGGCAGGGCCAGCAGCCGGCTGGAGGAACCCCAGAACACCAGGAGCTGTGGCGACTCCAGAATTATCAACATAGACATGCCTAGGACAAAGTAAGAGGTTAGTGTCCTATGGACTTTGGGACTGTATTTGGGGAATGCGTCAGCTCCCTCCCCTGGGGGCTAGAAGCTGCTGAGGAGACAAGCCACTGTGTAGTTTTCAGAGGCATTTCCGGCTCCCAGCCTACAAATCGTGGGGAGATCCAGCGACCAGTCTTGGGGGGTAATCGCTCTTGCTTTAACCTCCCTGGATCTGGATTGTGATCTAGGGTGGAAGTTGTAGGTGGGTTTACAGCTTGCCAGAAACGGAAGTTGCCCCCCACACGTTCGGGACGAAAATTCCTCTATCTGGCCTTAAAGCCATAGTGTGGCAACAAGCCCAAAGTCAAGCAATTAAGTGGCAACATGCCAAGGCAAAGGAAACAGAAAAATGCAACCCTAGACTCCTATTTTGGGGGCATAGAGCGGGAAAAGGACTGTGAGGTCAGAAGTCCTGCTCCAAAAGCCCCAGGGAAAACATGAGTGGGTTGCAGGCCATAGAGGACCTTAAGAAGGACTTTAAAAATCAAATAAGAGAAGTGGAGGGAAAAATTAGAAAGAGAAATGAGAAGGATGCAGGAAAAGTATGAAATGAGGGTCAACAGCCTGACTGAGGAAAACAACACCTTAAAAAATAGACTAACTCAAATGGCAAAGGAGGCCCAAAAGGGCAATGAGGAGAAGAATGCCTTAAAAATCGAATTTGCCAGATGGAAAAAGAATCTCAAAAGTTCACTGAGGAGATTCATTCCTTCAGAGTTAGACTAGAGCAAATGGAAGCTAGTGACTTTATGAGAAATCAAGATGCTGTTAAGCAGATCCAAACAAATGAAAGATTAGAAGGCAATGTGAAATATCTCATAGGAAAAACCACTGACCTGGAGAATAGATCCAGGAGAGACAATTTAAAAATTATTGGACTACCTGAAAGCCATGATCAAGGAAAGAACCTAGAAATCACCCTTCAAGAAATTCTCAGGGAAAACTGCCCTGATATTTTAGATCCAGAGGGCAAAATAGAGGTTGAAAGAATCCACAGATCACGTCCTGAAAAAGATCCCAAAAAGAAAACTCCCAGGAATATTATAGCCAGGTTCCAGAATCCCCAGATCAAGGAGAAAATACTACAAGCAGCCAGGAAGAAACAATTTCAATATTTGGAAACACAATCAGAATAGCCCAGGACCTGGCAGCTTCTACACTGAGGGATCGAAGGGCATGGAATATGATATTCCAGAGGGCAAAAGAACTGAGAATGAACCCAAGGGTCACCTACCCAGCAAAACTGAGTATTTTGTTTCAGGGGAAAATATGGTCATTCAGTGGAATAGAGGACTTTCAAGCATTCTTGAGGAAAAAACCAGAGTTGAATAGAAAATTTGACATCCAGACGCAAGAAGTAAGAGATGCCTGAGAAGGTAATCAGGGAAAAGAAATCGAAAGGAACTTATCAAAGTTGATCTATTTACATTCCTATATGGAAAAGCAATATCTGTGACTGATGATATCTTTCTCACTATGAAAATAATGGAAGAAGGGGTGTGGTCATATGAATACATATGTGAATGTGTGTGTATATGGTTACAGTTATATATGGATAGAGGGCATAGGTTGATTTTGTTGGGAAGGGAGAGTACTCAAGGGATGAAATTATGAGGTGAGAGAGGAAAGTGGCAAGAGGAGATGGGGAGAGACATGGTAGGGTAAACTATCTCATGTAGGGAAGTGGGTGCAAAGGAGGGGGAGAATAAGGAAGGCTAAAAAGGCAAAACCACATTCACATTGAATTTGGTTCAGGGAGAAAATGACATACATACTAAATGGGATATCTCAACCTGCAGCAGGATAGGGGGAAGGGGGATGAGAGGAGGGATGATGGATGGGAGGGCATCCTTGGGGTGAGGGGAGGTTGGAAGTACCCACTATAGAAGAGGGACAGGATCATGTAGGGAATGGACCAGGTGGGGGTGGGATGAGTGGGAGGGAATTATAAGCAGCCTTGTACAATATATCTACTATGATAATGTTTTGCATAGCTAGACATGTACAACATATACTGAATTACTTATATACCAAGAAGGAATGGGTGACAAGGGAGGAAGGAAATGGATCTGAAATTCAAGGTCGTAACATTAAATGTTTCAAATATATATATAAATACTATTATTAATACTCTTTTGCCTATAATTGGGAGATAAGATGTGCAGGCATTGGGACACAAAGATTCATCTTCCTCTAATGGAAAGTCGATGGGGGTATGGGAGAAGGTATGGGAGAGAGCAGATTGGAGGAAGCGATATCTTGTGGGACTGCTATTCTGGGAGGTTGGGTAGGGGAATAATGGGGGGAAAATGATTGTAACTCAAAATCTGGCAGAAATGAATGATGTAAAACAGAAGTTAATAAAGTATTTGTTTAAAAAAAAAAAAGCTATAAATTATAAAGCCAATTATGTTCAAATATAATTATCAAGCTATATCCTACTTTGAAAACCAAGCTTATTGACTAGGACTTAAAAATAGGCGTAATAAAGTAAATATTTATTCTAAAATGCTTGAGCTTAGACTTTTGCACACTATCTTTTAATGCAAAAAGCTTTCTAACAGATTAATCTGATTTATTTTTTAAATATCATTTAATCAATGATTTTTATTTATCCATGTCATTCTTTATATGTGAAGTTATTCTTGGAAAATAGATAATTCAGTAAATGATTGCTAAACAGAGGCTAAACATGTATATTAAGATGATCGTAGCTATCTTGTGGGCATTTTGCTTCCTTAATGAAAAAAAACCAAAACAACAAAAAAAGAAAAACCAAACCAAAACCTAAATGACCTAGAAAATCTCCCTCAACTGCTGTTTTCCCCTAAGAATGATATAAAAGGTTTTCTCAATGTTCTTAGAATAACCTGCCTAAATGCTTTTGAAACACCACCTTATTTCTTTCAAATCATGTGATATTTACCTTCTTCTAAAGTCAATCTTTCCAAAAATTATTCTGAGTATCTAAACCTCACTATTGCTTTAATATATATATATATATATATATGACAGGAGGTATGACAAATTTGCAAAGTCAGCCTTGCGGGAAGGAAGATATCAGTTCAAATCCTGCCTCTGACATGAACAAGCTATGTATTGATTAGCAAGCACAGGGAGTTTAGCCAGGGGATGCAATAGATAGAGCACTAAATCTGGAGTGAAGAAGATGATGAGTTCAAATCTAGCACAAGCACAGACACAAGCTATGTGATTCTGGGCAACTCATTTAACCTCTGTTGCCTTACTTTCCTCTCTGGTAAACAGGAAAAATAGAAACTCCTACCTCACAGGCTGCCAGGAAAATGAAATAAGACATTATTTGTAAAGGTCTTTACCAATCTTGAAGCATTAAAAAGTAGCTATTATTTATTTACTATATCAATCCCTTTCAGTACACCAGGCAAATTACTAAGACAAAAGTTTCAGAAAAGCTGTCAGTCTACACTGATAGGCAAAGTTTGTGCCCTAGGAAGTTCTTCGGATGAAATTCTCAGTATGGTAACAAAATAAAGCACACATGGATTTATTTTTTTGAGAATTTACTAAATAGTCCTTCAAAATAATATTTTGGAGAAAAAATACCATCAAATACAATGCCATGCTAACTCCTTTCGAAAAAAATTTTGTAAATAATGATTATCGTCATTTATTTCATACTGATTAATTCTATATGCTAACTTATATAATGAATTAAAATTATTCAAAAAGCTTGCTAAATACTGTTGTCATTTCTTTAAACAATCTGATACAAGGAAGAACAAAGAAGATATAAAAAACAACTATATCAAGTAGATGGAATAAAGACAATGGATGATAGAGGGAGGTCCAAAAACTTTTATTTTACTTCTGGTTTTCTCTAAAAATAAGGATGTTTAAAAAGCTGAGAATTAAACAAAAATGTTAACATAAAGTTATTATTCAAGATAAATGACAGGATAGTTTTTTAAAATCTAGAATATGAGGCAGTATTGGATAGAGCTGTCAAAAAATGTAATATCGGGGCAGCTAGGTGGCACAGTGAGTAGTGGCCCTGTAGTCAGAAGGACCTGAGTTCAGATCCGGCCTCAGACACTTAAGGTACACAAGACAAAAACCTAGCTATGTGACCTTGGGCAAGTTACTTAACCCCAATTGCCCTCCAAAAAAAAAAAAAGTTTAGGGGGTGGTTAGGTGGCTCAGTGAATGGAACACCGGCCCTGGAGTCAGGAGGACCAGAGTTCAAATCTGGCCTCAGACACTCAACACAAAACTAGCCATGTGACCTTGGACACGTCACTTAACCCCAATTGCCCCCCCATCTCCCTCCAAAAAGCAAAAAAAAAAAAAAAAAAAGTAATAGCCTCTTAAATATCCAGAGCAATGGAAAATTTCAGTTAGAATATAATTAGAGTATTGTGTATTCAGAATAAACACATTATAAGAAGGATATTCATGAACATGTAAAGAAATACAAGGCAGCTAGATCAGGTGATCCGGGCCGATAGAATGCAACCATCAGTTCAAGCAAGTAAGATGCAATAGCAAGATTAAAATATCTCAAAAGCCCTAACACAGAAAAATGAATAAACTTGCATAACTTGTCCAAAAGGGAAGAAAGAAAACTAGGGGTGACCAGCAGAGTTGAAAACACAGGTTTTAAAGTGATATAATGAAAACTTACTATTAATGTTATGCCTATTTAGAATGAATTGCTTCAGAGAGCAGAGGGTTGGAGATATCCAAGGAGATTACGTTTCTAAGTATGAGTTCAACATGTGCCATGATAGAATACTGAATTTTGACTCAAAACATGGATTCAAATCCCTTTTCAGGTTCATCATAGTTTAATAACTTCCCATTGTCATATTCTCTTTGAAGCTATTTTCTCTATTCTTCAATGGAATAATATCAATAAGTACTACCTTAAAGATTGTGAAGATCAAGTTAGATAATGTAAGTAAAATATTTCGCACACTGTAAGCCACATAGCAACCTTAGCATTTAAAATTATTACACGAGTTCTACTATTCCTTCTAATCAGAGCTGGATTATCTCTGTGGTTCCTTTAAACTTTAACAATCTATGTTTTATGATGATACATAGATAAAAACAAGCAAGAGATGACCCATTTTCCATCAAATATAAGTAACAGTCTCAGGTTCTCTTTAAAAAACAAATTTACTGACTATATAACTATTCAATGAATATATCCTACCAATGACACTGTTCGCAATGTTATAATTATGTATGTATTTCCTTTGCTATGCTAGACATTTTGTGAATACAACCTAGGGGACAAAATAAAGGAATTTTCTTTCTAAATATATTTTGCTGAGTTAATCAGAAGTAATATTGCTTTGAAAAATGAGTTAAATAATTGATACACTTAAATAAAATCCAACTAAAAGGAATTTTTAACAGATAATTTAATACAAAAACTTAAGTTATAAACAAAAGTACCATGAACAAAGGAATACTTTAATTCTAATTTAATACTATATTTAAATACTAATTTAATACTATATGAATAATAAGCACAGTAGTTATAAATAATAAATAAAACTGATATAAGCTTTGGTTTATTTCATAAACTATATTATGTAAGTTATAGGCTATGTGTTACACATCTTATTTTGTAAACTACATATTGTATATTATTTTATACTTGAATAAACTGAGGCAGATAAGGTTAAGTGACTTGTCCAGAGCCATACCGCTACTAAGTATCTAAGGCTATATTTGAACTTAAATCTTCCTAACTCCAGACTCAGCACACTATCTACAATAACCAATAGGTGCCCCAAGGAAATAGTCAAGGATGCCTTGAAGGTTATGAAATCTGGATGACTAGGGGGCTGCTAGGTGGCGCAGTGAGTAGAGCGTCGGCCCTGGAATCAGAAGGACCTGAGTTCAGATCTGATCTCAGACACTAAATGCACACACAAACAAAAACCTAGCGGTGTGACCTTGGGCAAGTTACTTAACCCCAATTGCCCTCCAAAAAGCAAAAAAAAAAAAATCTGAATGACTAGAAAGCTAAGACTCCTTCCCATAAAGCACAAAGAAGAGGTGGATTGAGAGGTAAAGATTATGTATTTCATTTTAGACCTGAGTTTGAGATGTTTACAGTATACTCTGTTGAAGATATATAACAAACATGGGTCTGAAGCTCAGGAAAACAGCTATGGCTACATATTTAAATCAGAGTAATCTTTATAGAACATTAATTAATCAAGGCAAGCCGGTGCCATCACCAAGCAAAGGTATGAAAGAAAACAGAAAATGAACTACAAAAAACAGTGACACCCAAAACAAGAAGGGAGCCCCCAAAATGCTGAGATTTGTTCAAAAAAATAAGAAGGACAAGAACATGACAAAAAAACTCAGGGTTCTCATACCTACTTAGGTCAACCAAAACCAGAGTAAAGCTCCCACCTAATAACTTGTCCCAAAATCTCACCTACCAATCAGGAAGGTCTAACAAAACCCAGGCCTAAAAAGTAATGGTAGCCCCTGACTCAGCTGCTCTGATCTCCAAAGGTGGAATCCCACCTATTCATTGAGAACCCAGGGTCTCAAGGCCACATGTGGTCCTATAGGTCCTCATATGTGGCCCTTTGAATCCAAACTTCACAGAATAAAACACCTTAATAAGAGGGTTTGTCAGGCTCTAACACTAAAAGTGGCCCAAAAGAGCTGGGAGTTGGGGGGTTAATCCTTGAAGAAAGTACAGGTGATTTCTGCTTTTATTCATTTCCCACTTTTTTTAAGTTACCTCAAAGGAATCTGTTATATCAATGCACAATCTATCCATGGCTGCCCATGCTCATGTTTCTTGTCTATGTCCTCTCACAAATTCACAATTACGTATCTTCTAAATGTGCTGGGGCCTTTTGATTTTACCTAGACACCAGAGCATTGTTACAGAAAATCCAGTGGACATGTTTTACTCTCTGCATGTAACTAATCCACCTGGTTTACCAGCAGATGTTTTTGATGACATCCCTGATATCACTTCTTCATAATTTATTATTTTTAATATAAGGAAGCAAATTCATTTCTAATATGTGCCTCTATTTTGCTCACTGAGTCACCTTCACTTCACTTCTTTGGAGAATGCAATATTTAATTTACTGACTATATAACCATTCAATCAATGTATCCTACCAATGATACTGTTCTCAATGTAAAAATGACTAAATGACTAAAAAAAGATATGAAACCTTTGTAATACAAGTACAAAATACCAGTGAATAGGCTGTTTACACAGATCGCTTTGAACAGTCTGAGTTATATACTTTATCTTATCATTATTTCTTCTTTTACCTTGGTAGCTTTATTCTAAGAAGTTAATTATCTGTAAGTGAGTACAGCAGCAACCAGGCTTAAAAAAAAATCAAATACAAACAATTTCATATTGAAATGCCATTATTTGGTGTATTCAGCAAGGCTCCCCACTCTCTTCTTAACATAGTCACGACTTACAGGCATGGGGCTCTACAAGCCTCTGTCACATCTAATCCTGGAGCAGTTTTTTATCACATTCTTTTCACCTGGCCTCCCTTATGCCCATCTTTGCCCTGACGTCATAAAGCTGTAAAATATGATTTTATGAAATTCTAACTAGAATTTGTCTATAACGATACTCTGAAAAAGATGTTGGCACACAATCTTCAACAATCTTCATAGTATTCTTTTTGTTAATTCTTTTCACAAATATGCTTCACAAATACTTCAATTTGAAATAAACTAGGATATCATTAAATGATTCATTGACCTGAAATGCAAGTTAAAAATATGTTATAAGAGATATACCGTGCCATGTTCTTTAGCAATGTCTACCAATAACACAAAAGGTGAAATTTTAAACACTAATTATGTGATAATATTAATCATTTTAAAAGACTAGTTTCAAGACACGTTTTCCCCACAAACTAGTTTTTACATAATTAGCTCTTGCTAATTCAAAATATATGAATTGGACAGAGTTTAAACAAGATTTTAACCACTAAATAGAGAGAATCATCAACATAAAGGAATTCACCTATAGAGTCACTAATAAAGAACTTAAATGAACTATCAAAAAATGGGTCCCTATAAAGAATTAGAATGGTAATATTGCTTGATTTTCTGTAATTTCAAAAATTATGAATGTGTTTCAGAGTTTAAAAATAAAATTATGACCTTTGATCTAAAATTAGATTAAGTAGAGCAAAAACTTCAAAGTAGATAATCTCCATCTTTCTTTGTACTCACACTGAGTACAACTGAACTTTATCAATTGATTTTGCTAAAAGATACCTTTATGAGTTGCTTTCATACGTAAAAAAATATTCAGTTTTACCTGTACCAGGTTGGGCAATTGGTTCAGAGGTATCCATTTCATCACAAGGTTGTACTGGATCCATATCTCCTAACTGTTTACAATACATGCAGACATACTCTTCTTTTAACTGTGAATCAAATTCAGTATCTGCAGCTTTGTCACATTCAATATGAATCCATCTGAAGCAATTAACATTAAAAATATTTAAGTAAAATTATGCAAATTAAAAGTATTAAACTAAATTCAACATATAGAAAGAGCACCAAGTAAAAGGGAATAAAGCAATAGCACAAATATTTCAAATAAAAATGTTGAAGAAACAGAAATAACAACAAAATAGTTATCTTTGTGAAAAATGTCATTGCTGATGGCATTGTGCTATTCAATATCTTTCTTCCTTTCTCAATTTGCCTCATTTCCTTTAATTTCCTTTTTCTTTTTTTTCTAGTTCACGTTTTTCTTATATATATAAATAAAATTTTCCTTAGAAGCTGCCAGTAGCACTTATGCAACTTAAGCCTGGCAATTCTCAGAGGGAAAAAGGTTGTCGGTCCCTAACTCCAAAAATATCATCATTTCTTACTAAAAGAGACTGGGGACCCAAGAGCTAAAGGAGGAGAGGGATGGACATCTGCAGGAATAATTATGTCTGACTCATTTTAAACAACAAATTTGGCTTCTTACCTTTTACACATGTGACAATGCAACATATCTTTCTGCAAGTCTGGTTGGTAGCACTTTCCACAGAAAGGGCAGGCCAGATTATCTTGAGGTTGATAACAACTGTCACATACTAGGCAATTATGGTGCCACTGGGAGCTGGTTCGAGTGCCACATTCTGCACATATTCTGCAGTTCTAAAGATCATAAAGTAAACATAATTGCAGGTATATTTTTAAATGATAAGAGTTCTATATTTGTGGATAACAGGACAAGATTTTACTTCCAGCATTATGAGTTGAATGAAATGTTTAAAAGTAGAAAAATGTCTCAATTAGTATTGTAGTTATTTAAACAATAAATTTTATTGGAAAAAAATAACTTGATTACACAATTATGAATGTTTAAAAAAAAAACTACTTAAGCTATTTCCTAAGCTAGAGAATATGTCTTCATTAAACAAAGTAAAAACATTCCTACCTTACCAAGTATGCAACTAACTCTCTTAAGAAATCAAATTCTATGATGAATCGCTACCATAAAGTTGCCATACTATAGATAGCAATATTTACACCTTTCTTTTTTTTTGGGGGGGGGGGTAAGGGGGTGGCCTTTTTGGAGGGAGGAAGGTAGGGCAATTGGGGTTAAGTGACTTGCAGAAGGTGAAATAGCTAGTTTTGTGTTAAGTGTCTGAGGCCAGATTCCAACACAGGTACTCCTGACTCCAGGACCAGCACGCTATTCACTGCACCACCTAGCCACCCACCACATCTTTTTTTTTTTTTTTTTTTGCTTTTTGGAAGAGGGAAAGCAGGGCAATTGTGGGTAAGTGACTTGCCCAAGTTCACGTGGCTAGTAAGTGTTAAGTGGTCTGAGGCCACATTTGAACTCGGGTCCTCCTGACTCCAGAGCTGGCGCTCTATTCACTGCGCCATCTAGCCATAACCTCCCCCCCAACATCATTTTTAAAGACGAAAAGGTATCTATGCTACACTTATTAAAAGATTTATCGTATCAGTTGTATAACAATCACAATCATCAAAATAATAGCATGCAAAAAAAGGTCAAAATGTGTGTATGTTTTGTCTTTGATGCAGTTACAGCTTTTGAAAGCAATGTCAAAGGATACTTTCACCTGTAACTATGAAAAGAAGTTTCTATGAGTTATTAACAACAACAACAAAACCAAAACAAGTTTTTTGTCTCCCAATGTGGAGTTCCATATCTCTAAGAGGCCACTGAGAAAATTCTGAGAGTGGCTGATATACACAATATGAATAATAATTTATTCATCACACACACACACACACACACACCCTATATTCACCATCACCATTTTCCTCAGTTTTTAACCAACAAAAGAGGTAGAGACTGGAATAAGCTGCTACCAATAGAAACATCACCTTCAAGAAATAGAATTTTAAATTTTTTTGTCTCCTCATCTATTCTAACATCTGAGCCCCATAATTCTATTCTAGTTCTCACTCTCTTCCATAGTACAAAAAATTCAAGGTTCACCCCAGGAAACAACCTTTCTTTAAAAAAATAAACTGGGTCATGCTAGATGTGAAAAGAATTTTGCCCTAAAAGAACTCATAGGTACTTTATATATCTCTGGTTCATTTCACAGAAAATTTAGATTCTATTTTACTAGACTGTAAACTAGTTGAGAATAAGAACTTAGAAACTTATCTTTTTATCCTACTCTCCCCCAGTACCTTATAAGGAGCTCTCAATGAATATATATTTAGTGAATGGATTTGAGTAAAATGCTACCCATCCAAGTTCATTCAAGAAACTGGACTTCTAATCTTGACATTGCTAATGACTGCTCCAGGGATCTGGGGACAAGTTAATTAACATCTCTATTCTTCAATTTCCTCCTTGGAAAATAAAGTGACTTTGAAACTGATCTGAAAGGATTCAACCAGTTGTAAAATTCTAATATCTTTGCCATAAAATTATATCATTCAATCACAGGCTATAAACTGGTTTGCACACTAATATTCTACTTTGAAAATTCAGTAATAGTGCATATTGTTAATGATAATTGTCATTAACACTTGAAAAAATTATTTGTTGGGATTTTTTCTGCATACTTGATGGCACTGGAAAATGTCAGAAGTCTTAGCATCACTTACTATTTTTTAGTATATACTTTCAGCATTTTTGGTGATAAATACCAATGACTCCATCTTTAAAAGGTATAAAAAAATTATGAAATGTATTTTCCTTGATATGGTAGGAGAAAAACCCTGCCCCATACTAAGGAAAATAGTAGCCTGCAGAATTCAGAACTAGGATTTTAGCTAAACAATATAGGTAGAAAGTATAAAAAATTTTCATTTCAAGAAGCGACTACTAGAAATAAAGATAAGAAAAGAATAAGTAGAGAAATTAAGCTGCTAAATATCCAGGAATGATCTAAAATTAAAGGAACTATAATCAAAGATTAAAGATGAGAAAGAAGACTAAAAAGGACTACAAGGCAAAACAATCAGAACAAGAATCAAGGGTAAATTTTTAAGCAGAAAGGTATGCCTTATAGTGTTATCTAAATATGGACTTTACATATTAGAATATTCTGACTTTAATTTTTGTGAGCAATAGAATTTTAAGGTTTGGTTAGAAAACAGTTTCTTTAATTCAAATTTAATTCACAAATGAACTTTTTTTGTCTTCAAAATAGAAGAGACCAACAAAGATTTATTTAAATAAAAAACATAACCTACTTTGCATTTCCAGCCATTTGTTGGTACTGAATCCATGACTGGTTGAAGACAAAAAGTGTGATACCCTTTGTCACATGTATCACATACCAGCATCTTGCTGTCTTCTCCAGAGTGCCTATAAAAATAAGTTAGCACTAATGACACAAAGCAATATTAGAAGTTTTTAGTATAGTAATAAAGTCATAATAAAGAATATATTTTCTGTTAAGATACATACCTATTTCTAAGTTCATAATTCATCTCATACAGGATATGAATTACTTTTGCTACTAGCTTTTGTTTCTGCAGTTATGAAAATAAATGAGGGAAGCCATTGGGAAAGGGCCTGTTGTGCACCTTCCCCCTCAGCAGCATCTTCTTCCTCTGTTCCATATCATATAACTGCCCCCCCATTTCTAACCATCTGATTTCAGGAATTCATCATTTCTACAACTGTTACCTAATAATTCTCATAGCTTTCAGTCTTTCAAATATATCTGTTACACAAATGCCTAAATAACTATAGTAAAACACATATTTAAGAAGTCACTCTTGGGCTCAAAAAAAAAAAAAAAAAAAAAAACTTCAGTGGCTCCCCCTAGCCACAAAGATAAAATACAAGTGTGAATGGCTTTTAAAATCATCCATGATGAGATTCTAGCTTACCTTCACAGAGAGACTGAAAATTACTTCTTTTAATATTTTCTAAATTCCAAACAAAAGAGAATACTTGCTGTTCTGAAGAATAATACATTTCATATCCTCTCTCTGTTCCTTAATACTTGGTTTCTGTTTGTTAAAAATTCTTATCTTCGAAAAAGATCCCAAAAAGAAAACTCGTAGGAATATTGTAGCCAGGTTCCAGAATTCCCAGATAAAAGAGAGAATATTACAAGCAGCCAAGAAGAAACAATTTCAATATTGTGGAAACACAATCAGGATAGCTCAGGATCTGGCAGCTTCAATAGTGAGGGATCAAAGGGCATGGAATATGATATTCTGGAGGGCAATGGAGCTGGGATTAAAACCAAGAATCACCTACCCAGCAAAACTGAGTATGTTTCAAGGGAAAATATGGTGGAATAGAGGACTTTGAAGCATTCTTGAAGAAAAAACCAGAGTTGAATAGAAAATTTGACATTCAGATACAAGAAGAGATGCTTGAGAAGGTAAACTGGGAAAAGAAATCATTATCACTTATCAAAGTTGAACTACTTACATTCCTATAGGGAAAATTGTTAACTGTAACTGATGAAACTTTTCTCAGTATGAAAATAGTTCAAGAAGGGTATATGGGCATATGAAGACACACACACACACACACACACACACACACACACACACACACACACACACAGTCTATATCAGTGGGTATATGGGCGTATGAATACATATGTGAATGTTTGTATATATGTTTACAGGTATACATAGATAGAGGACATAGGACCAATTTAATAGGAAGGGATGATACTTAAAAGGTGAAATTAAGAGGTGAGAGAGGAATATAATGAGAGGAGATGGGTAGAGATAGAATGGGATGAACTATCTCATATAGAAGAAGCAAGGGAAATGGTTACAAGGGAGGGGAAGAACAGGAAGGCAAAAAGGCAAAACATTATGCTCATTGAATTTGGATCAGCAAGAGAATGACATACATACTAAATAGGGTTCTCACCCTATAGGAGAGTAGGGGAGAAGGGGATGAGAGGGGGAGTCAATGGAAGGGAGGGCAGGGGGGATTGGAAGCACCCACTTTTGAAAAGGGACAGGACCAAAGTGAGGAGTGGACCAGGTGGGAGGTGAGGTAGGAGGAAGGGAATATCATCAGTCTTTTACCATCTACTATGGTAATGTTTTGCATAGCTACACATGTACAGTATATACTGAGTTGCTTATCTTCCTTTTAAAACCAAATTTATTTATTTAAAAAATATATAAATACTATGATTAATAATATTGTGCATATAATTGGGAGATAAGATGTGCAGGCATTGGGGCACGAGGATTCACCTTGCCCTACTGGAAATGTCAAAAGAGGTATGGGAGAAGAGATGAGAGAGAGTAGATTGGATGAGGGGATATCCTGTGGGACTGCTATTCTGGGGTAGTGGGTAGGGGAAAAATGGGGGAAAAAATTGTAACTCAAAATCTGGTGGAAATGAATGATGTAAACCAGAAGTTAATAAAGAATTTTTTAAAAACTCCTTATCTTCCTCCTTTTCCTAAAGGCCTTTCTGTTATCAAAAAAGTTAATCTTTTCTCTCTAAAAAAAATTTACCTATGATTTATTTATCACTGTACAAGTTGTGACTCCAGGAGAAAGGAGGTTTCTTGACAATAGGGACTATAGTTGATTTTCTTCAAAGTCCCAGGGTTAAGTATAGTGCACTTGTAAATTGGATTTTAATAAATATTTAACTAAACTGCATCCCTCTGTCTTCCTGATTGTTAACCTCTTCCACTCAATCAAATCAGGAAAGGATCTGGTATTTATACAAAGGATAAATCTGCTTTGACTAAAATTTATTTGTTTTACTGTACTAATTTTCCTATTCTTGTTATCATTTTAAATCTTATCTTTTAATGCTAAATGAAAAGCTCTAGCCTCACTTTAAAGAATTTCAGGTATCAAGTAGGTACAAATGATTTCTACAGGACAGTAAAGAAAACCTTTCCAGTATACCTTACTACATTAATGGGCAATCATAAGTAAATCTTTTTTACTCATTTTAGGATATTGTGAATATGAAGGAATAAGTCAGGTTCTTTCTCCTCAGACCTCAATTATGCTCTTGAGAGGTGAGAAATGAGGATTAGCCCCAGCAGAAACAGCTGAAAGGCTATTTCCTTGTAATTTCTGAGTATTCTAGGTTACAATCTTAGGGAAATTAGTGACTACTTTTAGCTGCCGACTACCCTGGCTGCATCTGGATAGCTATGTGTTCCCATCCATTCCCCACAATTTAAACTCAAACTTCTGTCCTATCATGTCCTGTACTGGTCCCTCATACTTTCTACAATCCATTCGAATTGCCCAGATTATTTTTCCTCCCTCACAATATGCTGGACCTAGGTCCATGCCTTTCAAAAGAAGATTACCTGGAGCTAGAAAATACTCCCGCACCTCTGCTTGTTGAAAACACTGGCTTTCCTCAAAGATCAATGGAAGTGCCATTTCCTTTATAAGACTTTTCCTATTCCCCTAGCTATAAGTGTCTGCTGCTCACCACCATCAAAATTATTTTTATGCTTAGTGCACACGTACTCAATACTTTTTTGTACTCAGTAAACACACACTCTCTCTCATAGAAGGTAAGTCACAATAAAAGTTCTATAGCTCACTGCCTTTGTGATTTTGGAGCACATCATCTATAGCCTCTTCAGTTGAGTTCACTCTGTTACAACAATAGGCCATAGGATACATGATCTTATGACATGGAACGTACAAGTTCAAATAAATCTGTTACAAACAAATGTATAGGAATCATCCTCTACATATCATATATCCAGAAGCCATGTAAAGTACGTTATTATGGCTAAATACCTTTTCATAGATTAGGTGGAATATTAATTCTGAACTTTTTGACACCGACGTGATAAAACTAGGTTATATTACCTCTCAGGATAAAACTGAGATTTACATCATTACTTATGGGTAGAGGCAAACCTCTAACTAGTGGTACTAACAAAGCAAAACTACATTAGAAATAAACAAACCAAAAACTATGCAACTCATTGACTATATTTAGAGCTGCAATCAGAAAACACAATAAAGAATTTTGGGATGGAGGCAGAAGTACTTGGAATTTGATACTTTTGTATTGCATAAACTCTGAGAGAATACAGTTCTCTAAAATGGGATACCCTATAGCCATGAATTTTCTGAGGCACAGGGCCCCTTTATCCCTTCTTTTCCACTATCCTGCATATAACTTTTTCATCAACAAACAAAGATATTAAGGGGCAGGGCTCTGACCAACCTCAACTGAACTGTTTTGGACCTTTATCTTTCTTCTAAATTGAAACTCACATAATATTTTTGTAAAAACTTCCCATAGGGGTGGCTAGGTGGCACAGTGAATAGAGCACTGGCCCTGGAGTCAGGAGGACCTGAGTTCAAATCCGATCCTCAGACACTTAACACAAAAACTAGCCATGTGACCTTGGGCAAGTCACTTAACCCCAATTGCCCTCAAAAAAGTGAAAACAAAAAACAAAACAAAACAAAAACAAACTTCCCTATAGGTAAAAATATTGTTTCCCATATCAAATTTTCTTAGAACACTATATCTTATCTAATGAATTTGAAAAACTATTTTTACACTCCTACGTGTATGACATTGCCCTAGATGGAAGATACAAAGATAATATGAAAAAAGTTTCTCTTACTCCCAATATTCCCTCCTTTATAAATAATCTATGAATATTATATATTACGTCCAACCACATCTCCAAGAAGAATGCTCTTTAAGGAAAGTAAATGTCACCTTTTCCTCCTGGTATCACTAGTATATAGAACAAGACTTTGCCCAAATGTACTTAATATGGTTCCTAGTATGGGCACTTAATAAGAATACACATTCAGAGCCTTAAGGAACCTTTAGAGGCCTTCCTCATTTTAACAGATAATGAAATTGAGACATAGATGATTTAAGTTTACTTAGACTACAGAGTCACATAACTAGGATGTGTTTGAGGTAGTATTTGAACTCACAAGTCCCTAACTCTAGGTCCACCACATTACCTCAAGAAAGAAAGAAACATATGATGTCTACTGATTCAATATTTAAACTTAAGCTAAGCCAGCTCCATAAACCAAGCATCTTCCCTCTCCAGTTTTCCCAAGCCTAGATTCATGAGATCATAAATGAGTAGCTGAGACAAGTCAACAAGGTATCCTTAGGTTAGAGATCTAGACATTTTCAATAGATTTTTTAAGGATAGCTTCCTGACCTGCCCAATTTTCCCCCTTACTTACTAAAGGCATAGGAATAAAGTCAGAAGCCATAAATATTTTTTAAGTTTCTTTTTAATCTCAGGTAGGGCTTTAAATTTAGGAGGAGACTAATTACCACTATGCTGCAAATAATAAAAAATCTCCTGCATATTCACTGGCAAAAACTGTCCAAATTAGACATTCATTTCAGTTCACATACAAACATCCTTATTAAAGTCGTGGGGCTGAAAAGGTGTAAAAAAAAAAAAATAGAGGAGTAGAGATAACACAGACGGGAAAATTGCTTAAAAAACAAATAGTTTCATCAGATTACTTTTTGAACAGATTTAAGTGACACAAATTTTAATAGAGGAAACACAGCTGTAACAAAGATGCTATAATACGATCTTGAAATCAACAAAATGGCATCTTTATTTCACTAATAAATTCCTTAACAACAGGAAATTTTTAGCTCATGTCTTGGTATCACTAGAGGAAACCAAGAAATTTTGTGATTACAATTTGGTATTGCAAACATACCTGTCTACTAGGACAGAAACAAGCTAAAAGGAATATATCTAGATCAGAGGTATGAAACATACGGCTCACAGGCTGCATGTGGCCCATAACTCTCCTGAGCACAGCTTAAATTGGATTAAATCTTAATTGGAAAATATTTAACAAAATAAGTAAAAATATTAAAAAATAAATATTACATTTTTAAAATAAGTCAACATGGAGCCAGCAAGGATCTTTATGTATGGATTGCAATCTCTTTGAGTTTGACACAACTGTTTTAGATATTTATTATAAGAATTTGTTAAACTTTCTGCTAAGAAATATTCTTCTGGAAATTTAGCCAAAAATCAGTCTCTCTTCCTGGGATGATCACAACTGGATAAAAAACTTAAACAACGTTACTAAACAACGGCTAAAGGAACAAAAAATTGGGAACTCAGTCCATATGGTGAAAACCTAGATTTCTTTTCAAACTTTCCATAAAAAGAGATTTCATGGGGTAGGGAATATTGTATCTAAGGAACTAGATTCAAATTGTGCTTCTACAACTATCTACATGAGTTTGAACAATCATTTTATATTTCTGGTCTTCATTTTCTTCAAAATGTATAAAATGACAGAATTAATCTAAATGACACTGAAGATTTCTCCAAGGTCTAGAGGTCTATGATTAGACTAAACCAGATCTCAATTAGACATACGTATCCACATCAGGGTATTAATGCTTGCTGAATACAATTACCAGTGGGAGAAGTAGAGAAGCAGTGTAAAGCAGTGAAAATTATATTGTAATTCATATCAAATAGAAATGACTATTACTAAATTTTGTATGTATATGTATACACCAAATAATAATGATGAAAGCACATGTTTTGAACTTATATTTTCAAGTAATGAAACTAGATCGTAGCAGAATTTTCTATACTCTCTAGCCACTCTTGACTAATAAGCAACACAATTCATGACAGGTTAGTACTCAGATTATAAGGTCCTAACAACAATTGCCTTTTGCCTTTTCTTTGTATCCCCAGCACATAGCACAGTAATTGGCACAAAACAGTGCTTAATAAATGTTCCTTCATGTATTTTGACTGAGTTAAACATGGGAACTGAACTTAGGACTTTCCCTTCTCCAGTAACAAACTAAGTTCCACTTAAGTATATATAATAAAAATTAACATGGGCCACAAAATCATTTCTATATCTAGACTGTGAAAGGTATGTGGTAATTTACCAAGTCACAATCTAGGTTACTATCATTTTAGACACAGAAGGACACAGTCTTTTCCTTGTGGATAACCATGTTCCTCAGGTGAAATTTCTTTAAAAAGCAAAAGAACATAACAATTAAGGATAACTCAACCAACTGGATTCTTAGATTTCTCAGTACCCAAACTTAAGGTAAAACAAATAGATCAAAAAAGGCAAAAGAGAAAAACAAAAAGGAAAAACATAAAATAAGATCTGAGTTCACTTGGCACAGCTTCTCCACATCACTGCTATAATCTGAGAGCTATGATGAGGAGAGTTGACTTTTTTCTTCTCCCTATGCTCCTGTGTCAAAAGCTTACAATACCCACATTAAATTAGCTAGACAGAATCACCTTTACTCAAGAGGAGTTAACTCACTAATTATTCTTTATTTTACATGATACCATATCGTATAGTTAATATGATGCTTTCTAATTAAGTTGCTAGTTGTTTCAGGTTAAATTCAACAAACTGAGTATTTACTATTTCCCTAATGCAGTGACACAGTATATTAGCTACACTGCACAGGATATTAAGGTTTGCAAAGCACTTTAGGACTATTTCATCTCATTCCAACATTTAGAATGTATAGTATGAAAACTACTGGCTATATGATCCTGGACAAGTTACTTAATCTCTCCGTGATAAAGGGAACTCTATACAACTATAAGCAGCAAAGAGGGGGCCAAGTTTTAGTGTGGCTATTAATGCTCACTTATCCTAATAAAAAAAAGCTGAGGTTGTATGTGATTTGTAATTTTAATAATGTGTCCAACTTTCAGTGCAAATCAGCACCTGCTGTAAAACTAGCAGCCTTAGAAAGATATTTTATAAATGATGGAACTAAGATTCAGAAA
This sequence comes from Gymnobelideus leadbeateri, assembly GCA_011680675.1. Taxonomy (NCBI): domain Eukaryota; kingdom Metazoa; phylum Chordata; class Mammalia; order Diprotodontia; family Petauridae; genus Gymnobelideus; species Gymnobelideus leadbeateri. The sequence goes on along the minus strand of WOXC01005051.1, from coordinate 105,905 downwards.
TAAAGGGGATTTGTCCAGGATCATATACTATCCATAGCAGCATTCAAAGTTATGTCTTCTTAACTCGAAGTCAAGTACTCTACATGTTATATCATACTACCTTTCTAGAGAAAAGAACAGATAACTTACTTGGATTAAATCTATTTTCAAAGGCCCACTGTGAGAAATTCCCTTTTTATAAAAGCTCAAAGTGTGTGTGTGTGTGTGTGTGTGTGTGTGTGTGTGTGTGTGTGTGTGTGTGTGTGTGTGTGAGAGACAGAGAGAGCGTAAGTCTATTATCTAACAAGGTATCTAAAAGAATAATTTAAAGTGTCTTAAATTTGTCTAAATTCTCATATAACAGAAATCATGACAGAGAAAAACATCTATCATGTACACACAATATGTTATCAGTGAACTTTCAGAGAAATAAAAAATCAAATATATATGTATATATTTTAGAATTTAGGAATACTATTTCACAACAAAGAATCTTCCAAGATTCAGTATGGCTAAAACTACTAAAGTCGTTTACATCCAGGTAAAATATTTGTGTACTTGATAATTTATCAGTTGAATGGTTTTGTTAAAATGTCCTTAAAAGTGCTACAGCAACTAATATTTTCCAGATTTGCTAGGCAAAAAGTGGCTAATCATGGAAAACAGTAAAATATTCTAAATATATACTATTCAAAACAGATTTCTTAAAATAAAAAATAAAAAAATTTATAGCAGCAGAAGGAATTTGGCATAGTAGAAAAAATAAGTAGCCTTAGAGGGTCCTTAATTCAAGCTCTGTCTTTAACACATACTGACTGGTCTTGAGCTGATAACTAAATCTCTCACTACAGAGGACAAGCCTAAGTTGGAAAACATATCCTGGGGTGAACCATACCCCTCCTCTTACACTCTCGAAAAATAACAATAACACAACTGATTCTCTACCCCAATTCTGACATCAACTGTTAACTTTTTTCTATTAAAGTAATAATTTAGGACAGACACAAAATAAATTCTTCCTAAAAATTATCACTAATTTTACTGGTTACTCATATTGAAAATTATGACCAAATCAAGAACAGACCTTAGCTTTAAAAGGAAACCAAACAAGTGACTTTGTTTTGAATGCTATTATTATGGGATACGATAAGCATTCTGATCACTTTTCAAACCATGGAAACTGAAGATAAATATTCCTCTTTTAAAATGTACCTAGTAATGCAGAATGGCATTATGTTATAGCAATTCTTTTTTTCTAGAAAGTTTAATTTCTTATAATGAGGAAACTATCTCCCTGATATTCCATGTTTTCTCAATGTATTCAAAAGGAAGTTTTTGCACTTAATCAATGGGTAAGTTAGTTAAAATTTCTACTTACTTGCAGTTCTGGCATACTTTACAGTCTGGACATTGCCAACCTGCTCTTTTTAATGCTGTGACTGCTATGTCCAGGCACATTCCATGGTAATGCTGGCCACAAGTAGTACAAAAGAACTGATCTCCAAGGTCTCCAGGACTGTCACACACTGAACAATTTGCTTCTTCTTTTGCTATAATTTAACAGTAAAATAAGGAAGTTGCTTTATGAAAATGTAACACTTCTCAATGTGATCCAATATTTCTCAAATGTGATATGCACCTATGAATATTTAGAAGGCTTCAATTTCTAGTTTTGGTAATAAATTTTATTTTTTGCATTTTTAAAGTTTATTTTATTTTCATATCCAAATTCTCTCCCTATCCCACCTAAAGATACAATTTTTTTAAAATTTAGTACACATACACGCACAAGCGCGCGCGCGCACACACACACACACACACACACACACACTCGCTCGCTCTCTCTCTCTCTCTCTCTCTCAAAATGTATTCCCATATTTGCCAATGGGAAGAAAGGTAGGAGAACTGTTTTTTCAGTTGACTCTAGGATTCCCTAAGAAAACCATAAAGTCATCTCTTTTTAAGAAGTGATACTTTAGTTTCTTCCTTTCCTAAAATTGTTTCTTCAATTACTTTTCTTCATTACTATAGGAAGCATTTATAGAACAATATTAAAGAGCAATGGTGATATTCGACATCTCTGCTTCACCTTTAGTCTTCTCAGAATGGATCCTAGCTTGTTTCTATTAAAAAGAATGCTGATTCTTGGTTTTAGATAATTATCCTTAACTTTTTAAGGAAATCTCAAATTTGTTTCAAGGCCTTCTACTGTGGTTTTTAACCAGGAGTAGGTGTTGTTACTGTATCAGGGCATTTTAAAACATATATTAAATTATAATATTTTATCGTTTCTGTTATTAATATATTCAATCAAGCTTATAATTTTTCTGATATAGGACAGTCCCTATATTTCTTTTTTTTATTTTTTGCTTTTTGGAGGGCAATTGGGGTTAAGTGACTTGCCCAAAGTCACACAGCTAGTAAAGTGTGTCAAGTGTCTGAGGCCAAATTTGAACTCAGATCCTCCTGACTCCAAGGCCAGGGCTAGTGCTCTAATTCACTGCGCAACCTAGCACCCCCCCCCCCCCCGCAACTTCAAAGACCTTTTTACTGAATGTCATTTTTATTGCATTATGGTCAGAAAAATACATATTTTTAAATGAATTTAAAGGTCTTTTTTACTCCAATGAATCTTTTTGTGAAAATGCATGCACAGCCAAATTCTCCAGAACTATAACATGTCAACTTTTTAAAAATCATAATCTACTTAATATATTTCTTTTGTTGTTTAATGATTACATTTAGTTAGGTCTGAAAGGGATAAGTTAAGGAAATTACTATTACAGTTTTACTGTTCATTTCCTTTGGAAATTTAGATGCCATGCTTCTTGATGCAAATATGTTCTATGATGGTATTAATTCATTGACAATGGTACCTTTTGGGAAAATGCAGTTTTCTTGTTTATTTCTTTTACATAGCTCTACATTTGCTACTGTTTTTGTAAGCGTGTTTCTTTTAAAAAAAAAACAACCCATTGTTAAATTCTAGTTTCTAATCAATTATGATACTTTCATTTGTTTTAGAGGTAATTTCTTCACTTTATAGTAATTGCTGGGCAGTTATATTTCAAGATTTCTTGAAATATAATGATGAGAATGAATTTTCCCCGTGGCTTTCAACAGTCAAATGATTCTTATATTCTCTCTCCTCAAATTGCTTTCCAAATCTATTGTTTTATTGTCAGGTATTTCGTATTTTCTACTATTTCATTGTCTGACTATTTCTTGACTTTGTTTTAAATCCTGATGTTTCACTGAATTATTAGATGCCATCTGACCAATTGTCCTTTTAAAGATATTTTCTTTCTAAGGCTTTTTGAAAAATCTGTATGTTTCTTCCATAGCTCTCTTTTCCCATTTTTCTCTCTAATGATCTCAAAATTCAATTTTTTTCTTTCCTCTTGAATGGAAATTCCTGGTGGACTTTTGTCCAGTTTGCACTTTTCTTTAAGGCTTTGCTTGTAGATTAAAAAAAAAAGTTCTTATCCTCTTCTTTGTGTCTTGAGCTTCCCTGTAACCACAGCAGCTCTCTATAGTCAGGTCCTTTTCTTCTCTCATCATTCTTCCACCCTACTTCTTGACTGAATTTTATATTAGGGCGGGTTTGGTGCAAGTCTTAGGTGGAATAATGCATAGTCTAGGCTTCTGAATTTCTAAGTACTTCTACTATTTCCAAACGTCAGTCTTAAAGCCTGTAACTTTTCAGTACTTTTAAAGGATCTCTTCATTCTAAGCCCTGAGTTCTGCAAGTTCCTGATCAAAGTTCAAGTCTGCCGTGTTCTTCATGTCTGTGTTTTAGTAAACTGCAACTAGATTTGGTTACTGGTAGCTTACTGGTACATTCCAGAGGTTTGGGGAATGAACTAGGCAATCTACCCTGGTCACTCCACTGCATGGTTACATACTGTGCTAAATACTATTAGTAGCTACATTTGTAGATCATCTTCCTTCTTCAGTACACAATGAGGGTCTATGTTGGTTCATCATCATGTCTCTTCACCCAGGACCTCTGACTTAGTACTGGGAAAAAAATGACAGAGAATCCAGATGACACCAGTTCTGGAATAAACAGGTAGTTCAGGGATCCCTTGGAATACTTCCTGCCATGTGCTTACTGTTATGATTCTCAGCTTTAACTCCCTTTCTGTCCTTAAGAACCCAAAAAGCTTCCTACATGAAAAAAAATATTATTCACTGTAATGATTTCTTTGCTTCCCAGACCAGAATTCCAAGCAGTATGTTTTCTAGGTCATTGTGGAAGAGTATGCTTCCTCGCCTTCCACTACCTCGACCCTATTTTGTATCTTTTGGGGGTAAATATTTAAACATTTCATTTAAGGTTTCAGGGATGTTTTTTGGCATGCAACTACTTAAAATATGGTTGATATTTTTAAACCAATTTGAATTACTTCTCTTATGTCTTCTTGTAAAATTATTTAGCTAAAAATGTGCTGGATAAATGTTTCATAAAAAAAAAAAACTCCTACTTTTTTTTATACAAATTTAATCTGATGAGTTTTTATGGTTAGTTTGGAATTTTACCTCTCACTTCTTTGTATTTCAGAACTTCAATTTTTGGCTTTAGAATTTTCTAAATTGTGTTTGTAAATTTTTTTTTAGTTACATAATTCTGCCTTGTCTTTTAATGATGAAAGTATTTGGTTATATACATTTTCACTTATGAATGGCCTTGGTAATATTCTACAAGTACCGGTATGTTATTATATTGTTATAATAAAATTAATTTTTAGAACATCCTTTTTGAACCACTCTGAAACTTCCTTAAATTCCTTACTGATTATAATTTTTTATTGTATTATGGTCAATAAGTGATGAATATTTAATATTTTTGCTTTTCTGAAAAAACGTTTGAGATTTGTAAGCTCAGGATTACAAAACAATTTTAGTAAAGATGCCAAGTAAAGCAGAAAAACAGTCCACACGACTGAAATACACCAATGACTGAAAATCTATCATACCTAAATTTTTTGGATATTCTTCAATTCTTATTTTTTGTTCATTAACTTTGCCTAGGTTTGAAAAAGTCAAATTAAAGTGTCTAAATATTATTTTTATTATTTACGACAGATGATACAAATGATGAAAACAGGTAAATAAGAACGGTACAGTAACAGAAAATGCATAATGTAAAGAAGTTGATGGTGGAATCAAACATTCTGAAGTAGGCCAATATAGCCACATAGAACCAATGACTAAAAGTATGTGTAAAAATAATAAGAATCAAATAAGTAGTAATATTAAAGATGATATAAATAAAGCTTAGCATATGTGTCTGAATTATGATGGTAGTGGGGATTGAATAAGAAATCTTAAAATTGAAACACTGTGCTATTTCATAACATCTAGGATGTGACCATACTGACATACCTGAAATGGAATCAATGGCATCAAGGGCATAAGGAAATTCATTATTCCCTCATGGCTTAGCTGCCTGTATTAGAGTGATCAATACAAATGCAGCTATCACCAAGATTCAGGAAAAGAGTAAAGTAAGTATGAAAATTATGAGTCAAGTGCTACTATAACCTAACTAAAATAAGGTAATAGAAGGCTAGCATACCCTTCCTATGATAAATTATTGGGGAAAAGACAACAGATCTATGGACAAAACACTTCCCTGAAAATTGAGAGTAGGTTAAAATCTTCCACAATTAGGAAAATAAAGAGAATAGGATATGCAAAAAGATAATTAGTTCTTCAAGTTGGAGAAACTCAAAACTATGCTGCTAGTCTTTCCAAAGTTATGTGAGTTTTTTCTTTATTTGATTTTTTTTTAATTTGTCAAAAATAATATAAAATAGAAGACCATTCAGAAAGCATATTTGGCTAAGTTTTCACAGCACTATGATTACTAGTCTCTACATACCATTTTCCTAGAAGAGGACAGTCAATAAAAAAAAAAATTTTTTTTTTTCAGGTTAGAGACTGAATAGAATTCTGCAAGTTGAAGAAAACAGCTATTTCTCCAGGCATTTTTATGTGTGACTATTTTATTCCATCTCTGGGTCTTTAGCACACTGAGGGAGCTGATTATGTTCAATGCATATTAAAGATGAATAGTTTCTTAAACAACTGAGAGCAACTGATTAAGCTCACTTGTAGGTGGTCCTAGTATTAAGATATGGTACAATAAAATCAACTAAATACAAATAGAAATCATCAAAAAATTTCCCTCTGTTGGTGAAGTCTAATGTACAACTCTGATAAAATAAAAATATCATTACAGATAAAATTAAAATACTTGTTATGGAAATCTGCTTTATTATTATATCACCTTACTTTGAAGAACTCAAACAATGCTACATGGAAAAGTGCTTTGTCTCAAAAGATAGTATTTTCTGATCAAATCAAAGTGGGAAAAAAGTAAAGCATTATTTTTAAGTCTTCTAAAAGTAACTGGAAATTTCAATGTATTTTATCTGGGGTTTACTACAATTTGGTCTCACAAAATTATTTTAGCTAGATTCTAAGAATAAAACATATACTACAACACTAAAAATGAAATTTACCGTAACTGAAGGTTAGAAGTAATTAAAGGAAATAAAGAATTTATCATTATATTTTTAACTACTTACAACTAAGCATTGCTTCAGTATGTAGATTGTCAGATTTGAAATAATGGAAAAACTTAGAGAGCTATTAACAGTGAATAAACAAATAAACAGTAGCCCATAGAAAGGTCTCTAAAAAGGAAAAGACTGGAGAAAGCAAAATGTTATTTGTTTCCAAAAAATAATTATTTTTATTCCAAATTTTCAAGAAGGAACATCACACATAAAAAATACCTAATACATAATGAGAATAATTGTATATATTTGATATCCAGAAAGGAGAAAATGGAAGTTAATTTATACAAATGAGAGAATGCTAATACCTCAAAATTAAAAAAAGAATAAAGTTAGAGTAACAAAGTAACTATGACAACAATTTTGATCTTTACACTAGAACTGAATCATTGCCAAGAACAGAAATTTTCACTTTCAAAGGTACAGTTGAACAAACAATAAGCTGTTCAAAAACCTAATTATTAAGACTACTTTTTACCTTGGCATACAACCTAAATTGACCCCTATTTCAATGGGCATACAATTGAAATATTCTCTCTCTACTTCCAATCTGCCATCAAAAGATGACTCTTCCACTAAATTCCTTTAAGGATATATATATGCTTACTATTCTGAAAATATACACATAGTGTAAATATTTCTGGTATCTTAACATTTTTAAAGTAAAAAAGAATCTACAACTCTCAATGCCACATTTGTTTCTAGGATAAACACCAATGCAGTCCCAAATTTTTCCTGTAATATAAAGTCATATTTCACATGCCTGAACAATTACAATTGGGCAATTTGCAGTAGAGTTGGGCAATCTGAAATGTTTTCTACTTTAAAAAAGTAGAATAAAAATAAAATATTTTCTCTTAAATAAATGCACTGATGAATGTGTAAACTATCTATGTGTTCGTAATATATTATATACTTACATCTTTCAGGAGCCTGGTCAATGTGTTCTGGACAAAGAAGGGAGAAGTTACTGATATCCTGAAAAGTGCCTGCTCCAGCAGCACAAGGGTAATGGTACATCTGGGTACATTTTTCTTCACAGCATTTGATAGTGGCTCCAAGGTGCTTACAAAATGCACATCGCTGAAAAGTGAGGGAAATAAGAAATCTTTAAAACTTTCACAAACAATTAAAATTAAAGGTCTGGAAAGAAATACTTCTTTTCAAGGTATCAGTAAAACAAACTGAGTAAAACAAATCAAAATAATATCGGTACATTTGTCAAAAAGATTCAAGTGTAATAACAAGATCGGGGGTTATGTTTATCAATGGCTCAGTTTAGTGTTATTGATGGGACCCCTGTTTTAAAAAAAAAAAATCAGCAAAGGACAGATGTTTATAATTAGCTTAACCATTAACTAATAAACATAAATATACATAGAAACAACTATTTAAAATATCTATTACAAATGACTAAGCAACCTTAATGAATAAATCTAATAAACAAGTGAAAGAATATGTTAAAGATTGACAGTAAGGATATGTGAAATCTCAAGAAACTACAAATATTTTTCTTTAGTTTTTGTTTCCAAAGACAATTTAGTGAAGTATAAAAAATAGATTTAAATCCCACTGATATCTTAGTCAAAATGTAACCATAGGAAAAAATAACTGATTTTTTTGCTTCCTCGACTTTAAAACAGATATAAACAATACTACCTACCTCACAGGGTTATTGTGAGAACATAGATCTGTAGATATTAAGTTATAATATAAATATTTATTCTTTTTTTTGTAAGAGCTGTTAACAAGAAGCAAAACAGACAATAACTTTTTCACTCTGATGAGGGTTTATTTTTATTATTTTTTATTTTACTGTTTTTGGAGATAGTTGTTTTAGAGAGAGTCAGGACAGTTAGGGTTAAGTGACTTACCCAAGGTCATACAGCTAGTAAAGGGGGAGGAGGTACCTGACACTGGGACATGTCTTAATCAGATTTCTCCTATGGTCTTAAGCCTGTATGTTTTAGTTAGTAATTTATCAAATAAATTTGACTACAAACCAAGTTTCGTAGGATGTACTTAAGATCAAGTAAACAATTCAAATAATGACACATATATAAATTAAACCTCTGCCTTCAATCATATCATGTTATAAACATCAGAGGATTAATTACATTTGCAACAAAAACTATCCAAAGAGAATGAAATCTTTAACTGCTTTGAGAACGAGTGAAATATGCACAACTCTAATTTATAGCACCACATAAAGATGCTGAATGGCTGGAACAATGCCTTAATTACAATTAACTGAACCCATCACAAATCAATTTTGCTACCAACTATGTAAACAAACAAAAAGCATGAAACATCTAAGGAAGGGAAATCTGTTAACATATAATGTACTGTATTAACATGATCCAAAACTAATAAATATCAAATACATTCAAGAAAATGTGACTTAAAAAAATTACCTAAGTATGATTATAAATTTGCCTCATATTTGGAATGAGAGGGGCATTCATTCTGTTCTTGAATTGTAAAAATTTTTTAATTTCCTTGGCCAATAATTTTACAAATCCCAGGTCCCATTGTTTTGTTTCTCAACTGCTCAAATACTTTTTTAGCAACTGTGTGACCCTTTGAATACAATCATAAGTTCAAAGAAATTCTCAATAAGGAAGCAGAGGTCACCAATTGCAAATGTATATTCTTTAACAAATTTTAATAATCTATTGTCTTAGGGATAAGAAAGAAAATACAGGGGGAAAACTGTTCCTTAAAAGGAATAGAATATCTAATTGCACAGGATTTCAAAAAGAATTTAAAAGACATCAGACACAATGAAAAATTTGTTTTATTTAAAGGAAAAAAACAGACATGCTTATGATATAAACACTCACGATGAACACCTACTATTTTTCTCCTAAACTCAAAGTGGTTATAGGAAATATGAACTTCTCATTAAGAAACTTAGAACATGGTTGGGGAGGCAAGATTCATGAAAAATTAAAGCAATTATTAATACCAAAGATAAACAACTCAATGCAGAGAATTTCAAAATGCATAGGATGATTAATTGCAAGATAAAATGCAAAAAGTGTTACAAAATTTCAGAAAGTGAAATACCAATGGTTTAATAAAATTCACTTTCTAAAGAAGACCAAAATAAGATTAAGGTCAATGACAATGGATCAAAGACAGACAATGAAAAGTCAACTTCAGACCCAAATAAGCTCTCAAGAGGAAAAAAAAAAGGTTCTGTATATAATAATAATAATGTGTAAGACAAAACACAGTGCTCATTTATGCAAAAAAAAAAAAAAAAAAAAGGAAAACCTACAAAATACAGGCATAGATGGGTTTTTAGTGTCATAAAAAGTAATTACCTAAAACCAAAAGCAAGTATCACTGGCAATAATGATCAATTAGAAGCCTCACAATAATTATTATTTCACATATTTCTGGAAATGCTAACAGAAGCATTAAGATAAAAGAAAGTGAAGTCAAGTTAACAAGCATTTATAAATCATCCATTTTGTGCCACGTAGTATGCGAAGTGCTAAAAATCATTAAAGGCCTAAAGAAAAAGAAAAAGAAAACTCTCTGCTCATGACGTATTGGTTTACTTGGAAAATCAAAGCACATCAGCATAAAGATACTAATGGAGATATTATCTTCAGCAAAGTAGTAAGCTACAAAATAAACCCTCAAAAATAAAAGCATTTCTAAATGATACTCAAATTCAGGACTCAGTAATAAGAAGACATGTTTGATTCAAAATATCTACCAATCACACACAGAGATATATGTGTGTATTTCAAGCTGCCAAAATACCAGTAGAGGTTAAAATAAAAAATATTCCTTAAAGAAATTAAAAAACTGGGGGCAGCTAGGTGATGCAGTGAATAGAGTACTGGCCATGCAGTCAGGAGTACCTGAGTTCAAATCCCAGCTTCAGACACTAGACATTTACTACCTGTGTGACCTTGGGCAAGTCACTTAACCCTAACTGCCCTGACTAACCATCTCCAAAAAAAGTAAAATAAAAAAACTTAAATAGCTGGAAGAATTTTTAATGCTCATGGCTGGGTAATGTTGATTTGATAAAATATAACACATAAAATAAAAATATAATACTACCAAAGCTAATTTATACTTTTGATCCTACAACAAATGTTCAAATGGATACATTTAAGAACTTACTAACAAAAAATTCATTAAGAAAATTAAAAGAACTAAAAGACCAAAGGAAATAATGAAAAGAAGTGAGGATTAAGGGCAAATAACACTTTTAGACCTCATTATAATAGTAGCACTATTATACATTATAAAGTAGCACTCATCAAAAACATCTGGCATTGGTTAAAAAAAATTTTAAAGATAAACATTCAATGCTGTAGGGGTAATGGAAAAACACACTAATATATTATTCTTGGAGCTATGAAATGTTACAAACATTTAGCAAGCAACTTGGAATTATGCAAATAAAGTGACTAAAATGTCCATACCTTTTAACCACAGATGCTATTATTGGGTTTTATACACTAAGTAAAACATCAATAAGAAAAAATTCCCCATATACTCCAAAATATTTATAGCAGCATTTTTTTGTGATAACAAAGAATTAAAAACCAAGGAGATATTAATCAAATGGGCAATGATTAAAAAAACTGTGGTATATTACTTAGAACAGAACTCCCTACTAAAAACTGCAAGGAAAATGGGAAAATACTTTGCAGAAATTACACCAACACTTTACACCATATTCCACCTTCCATTTTTTAAAAGGATACATGATCATACTACCAAAAAAGATCATAGCTATGAGTAAGAGATGTATTCTAAACCAAATGAGTGAAGTAGAAAAATCACAAAAGAAAAAATGAAAACTCCAATAACATGGATGAGAAAAGTTTCTAAACAAACATACACGCACACCCACACCCATACCCACACCCACACACAATTAACATACCTGGAATAAGAAGGAAAAGGGGCTAATGGAAGAAAATTTTTCCATCAAATCTCTCTCTTAAGGATTTGCTATACAAGACATAAATAATTAACAGATAAATCCAAAAGTCATTGCCCAATTGAAAAGAAGTAAAAGATACCAGTTCTCAAAGAATTGTCAACTGTTAACAATCATATGAAAAAAGGTCCAAAAGCACTCATAATAAAAGAAATGTAAGCAAAATCATCCAACATTTTATCTCACACCTTAGAAAATAGTCAAGACGACAAAAAATAAAAATAGCCAAGACTGAAGGGGATTTAAGGGAAACTTGACACAGCAGAGCACTGCTGATAAAGCTCTGGGTTTGTAAAACATTTTGGAAAGTGACTCTAATATTCATACCTAATGACGCAGATATCCCACTACTTCTACAAGGAAATCACTTAAAAGAAGAAAGTCTCATGTATAAAGTATTCAAACAAGCACCATTTGAAAAGCTGAATTATTTGTCCAAGTACAAAAAAATTAATATTTTAGACAAAACTTAAACCCAACTCTTCCAGATTTCTAGTTCAAGACCTTCTGCTGTGCAGTGCGGCTTCTTTTGGAAGAGTTTAGATTTATATCATCTTTGGGAATGGAAATAAACCATGTATCTCTCAACAACACGTTTATCAAAGGCCTAATTTAAACTGCAAAGAATGAAAGGATGGCTTCATTTAGAAGCTACATAGAAGAGTCACATATTCTAAAAGAAACCATAAAATGAAGAGAAATATTTTAGGGTAACAGAAGGAGTTGTGGACTGGCAATGGGAACACTACTGACTCATTCTAGTTCTGTCACTAAACTGCTGTGCACCCTTCAGCAAGTCACTTTAAAAAACTGCCCATATTTCTCTACTAATTCTGCTATAGATAGGATCAGAACCCAAGTCTTCCTGACTCCAAGACGAATGTCTTATACACATACATACTACATAAATAATGCTACCTCTCCGTGTTCTGAAAAAATGACCTAGAACTAGCTATAAAAGGTAAATAAGTTATTTGTTAACATTAAGGGCTTTTTTGTTATGCTACTAGCCATCAATCAAAAGAACATCTAAGCTACCAGAGTTCTCCTATTGACTGGTATGAGGCTCTTTGGTATTGGAAAGACTGCTCAAAAATTCACTGAAATTTGATTATTAAAAAGAATAATTTAATTTCTCCACAATGAATTTTTAAGTGACCTCCAATGAGCTTCCTGTGAATTTGGTTTTGAGAATCAGTTTTTCACAAACTTAACTATGTTAGGATAAGCAGATCTTGGAGAAATACAAGAACAAATCTGGAAATACATAGAAATAATATCACCACTAAAGCCTATCTTAATCATTCAGCAACTGCAAGCTAAACAAGTTTTGTATTTAAAAATCATATATAGTATGAAACTTTAAGATCTCCAATTAATCCAGGAGAAGAGTTAACTAAGCTATAAATCAGACATAAAAACAAATACAAGATTATTTTCTGAAAAGGTAGCAAATGTTGCTTATATAAAATAATTCAAGATCAAAAGATCTAAAAGTGATTTTTGAAAAAAAAACTGATTAACCAAGCAAACAAAAGTGGCAATAGTGTGGAAAAGCCTTAGGTAACCCTGATCACATGAAGTATTCCCAGTCTAAAAAGGAGAAGAGAAGACAATCAGTCCTACAAAGAAGTAAAAGTGTCATTAAACTGCCAGAGTCTGGAGGACCTGAGTTCAAATTTGAACTTTAACAATTACTAGCTGGGTAATCCTGGGTAAGATCCTTAACCCCAACAGCCTCCCACCCCAACTCTCATAAAAAGTGGTTTTAAACTGAGGGTGGAGGGAAATCATTACCTACTTAGATGGTGGAGGAAATAGAAAAGGCTTCAAAGAAGAAAGAATATTTTATTTGGATTTTAAAAATAGCAACACAGAGAAGCTAAAGAACATAGCAATGAAAAGAATATAAAGTTGAGGAAAACAAAAAAACCAGACTAATGTGGCTAGGTAGCACAGTGAAGACAGAGCACCAGTTCTGCAGTCAAAAAAGACTCAAATCTGGCCTCAAATACTGTGTGGGATCCTGGACAAGTAACACCTCAGTTTCTTCATCTGTAAAATGGGGATAATAATACCAATCTCCCAAGAAAGTTGTGATGATAAAATAAGATGAGTATGTAACGTGCAGTGCCTGGGACACATTAAGCACCATATAAATGTTAACTGTTACTATCATAATAATAACTATATAGCTACAATACACTGAGGAAATTCTTTAAAGAGATAAGTCTTGGGGCAGCTAGGTGGCACAGTGAATAAAGCACCAGCCCTGGAGGCAGGGGGACCTGGATTCTGAACCAGCCTCAGACACTTAACACAAAAAACTAGCTGTGTGACCCTGGGCAAGTCACTTAACCCAAAATTGCCCTTCAAAAAAACAAAAAGAAAGAAACAAAGAAAGATAGAGAGATAAGTCTGAAAAGGAAATGTTGGAGGTGAGGGTGGTTTTGTACCACATTACATTAGACCTGCTATATTAAATTATAAATTTGGACATTCTTTTATACACAAAATAACCAATTAAAAAACAAAACAAAACTTTTTTTTTTTTCGGGAAGCAGAATGTAAGTTGGAAAAGATTGGGGAGAACATCTAAGAGCCAAGAAGATCTCTTTGGAAGCTATAGTATAATAGTCATGTTTTAATTATTAGATTAGATATTATTTCATTTTGTGAAAACAATGGTCATGCTATGCTTGTGGTCCTTAGTTTTCAAAGAACTTTTAATTTAGACAAGTGAAATTATTTTAAGCTTACTTCACAAATTTAGTTAGGTCTCTATCAATATTTGTTTCTTATTCTTGTTTGTTTTATTTTTAAATGTGAGGTTTTGGGGAATAGATGACTCCAAGTAAAAGTTCCAAAGCTGTAGCTTTTGTGAAACTCATTTCAATGAGTGCTAAAAATGTCAGGGCTTCAAGGATCACTCATGCCCACAACCAAACTGCATTGGTCACACTGAAGAGCAAAGGAAAATGAAGTTTCAAAAAATGTAAAGAACTACCCAATTACTGTTGCAAAACAATTAAATTAATCTTATTTAGATAACAGCCAAGACATTCTGAGGGGCATGGCAGCTGAAAAGCTCATGACTACATTTTAAGTATAGCAGTTATAATGGGCAAAACAACATACAAAGAAGAGGGCAATACATTTTTAATTACGAAAATCTCTATCACTCTAGACTATATCAAAACTGTTATTGCAAGGTAAGATCAGAGTATCTGCTACAGACTATTATACTTCAACTAAAAAAAATTTTAATTTCTTCCTTTCCTTTTTTAAATTCCATTGAGTATTAAGTAATGAACATTAAAAAAAATTTTTTAAGAAACCTTATACAATTCATTAAGGGCGACTTAGGTGGCGCAGTAAGAGTGCCAGCCCTGGAGTTGGGACGACTCAGGATCAGAACCCCCCCCTCAAGAAATGAGCACCCACACATAAATAATGACTGGCAGTGTAACCTTGAGCAAGTAACTTAACCCCAATTGCTATAAAGAAAAAAATATATGTGTGTGTGTGTGTGTGTGTGTCAATAAATTTAACTATTATACTTCATCCCAAGTAATTTAAACACTACTGTAGTATAATTAGGGGTGATAAAGGCCCGGACTAGAGTAGTGGCACAGAGAAAAGACTGAATGGATGCAACAGGCACCATAGTCAAAAAATTTTTAAGAGATGGTAAAATTGGAATGCACTACAATGGTTTGGAGACCTGGCTTTGAATCTGGGTTTCAATATTTCATTTTCAACCACAGGCAAGTCACTTAACCATAAGCTACTTTATCTATACAACAAAAACAAAAACACTTGCCTCTAAAAAGGTGCATGAGAATCATTCACGAAATGCCAAAATTGCTCAAGGTGGGCAGATGAAGATGGTTTTCGTTTAGTACTGCTGAAGGGCACTCCAGAATCTAAGAGATCACCTATTTATTTGTTTATAAAAAGATTATATATGTGTGTGTGTATAAAAACACATATATACACACACATACATATACGTGGGTGTATACGTGTGTGTGGATGTAGATGTAGCCAGAAAACAGCAGATATAACCACAATGTAAAATGTAAGAGCAATCAATGGAAAAGGAACATGAGGTAACTATACCAAACTTAATGAAGTAAAGAATGGAGAAGATACAACTTCCTCCCAGAACATAGGTGTGAGCAGAGACTGTGAACTACATACGCTGTCAGCAGCGACCAGTTGTTTGCAACTTTTGTTTAACTGTTTTTTCTTCTTCCTTAAATTTTCTTTTTAAAGGAATAACTTCTTAGATGGCGAAGAAGGAAGGAGAATATACTCAGAAATGGGATGAAAACCAAAAAGCAACAATAAATGAGATTTTTAAAAACCCAGTCTGGACATAATAATAACATATTTCTCTATTCCCAATATGCTTCAGCAATTCTGGGAGGTTAGGGGATTACAAAGAATCACGTACTAATAAATAATACCTTGGAAATAATCAATGGGCACATTTAATGCAGAATTTCACACTGAGAAAGGAAACTGTTTCTCCTTAATCTCTCAGACTATATTAGAAGAATTATATGTTAATTCAATTCCATACAATCAATAAGGATTAGAGTAACTTCATTTCCCGTTATTTCATAGGATATAACTTCCATACACAAGCAACTAGAAAAAACTTCTTGCCTTCCTTCTGTTACTCATCTCTAACTGATTTCATATACAACTTTTATGTACACAGCAGTTTGAATGATGTCTCCCTAATGGGAAATTATTTCTCTCATATTAATAACCAATTATTAAAACTGGGGAGACCCAAGTCTGCCCTACCTCTCCGCATCCTATTTTGTTGTCCAGTCTCTCAAGGGGCAGGGCTGATGGGAGATAAGATTAGCATTATCCTCATTCTGATTACTAGTCCACCAACTAGCTCAGGCTTGGGTAGGGAATATAGATTCTTTGTCTAGAATGACCAGGGTTGGTCTGGCTATAGGACTAGTCTCTCTGACTCCTTGTCACTCTTCCCTCTCATTGTAATATTCATTCTCTCATTAAACAGCTAGAGTTGATCGATACCCTCCAGGCACGGACACCCCTCTTCCTGAGTTTGCCTACATGATCGTTTTTCAGTATAAGAGAGTGAACCAAATGATCATCCTTTTATTTTTAAGCACACTGGCATTTTTTTTCCTTTTGGGGGGGGCAACTGGGGTTAAGTGACTTGCCCAAGGTCACAGGGCTAGGGGTGTGTGTGTGTGTGTGTGTGTGTGTGTGTGTGTGTGTGTGTGTGTGTGTGTGTATGAAAGTGTCTAAGGCTGGATTTGAACTCGGGTATTCCTGACTCCAGGGCCAGTGCACTATTCACTTCACCACCTAGCCGCCCCCACACTAGCATTATTAATAAAATTATTAGATTATCCAGAAATTAAGTCTCTCAAACTTTTTAAATGTCACACCAACCAGACTGCAGTTTTTTTCCTTGAGAGCAGGGGTTGTCTCCTGCCATTTTTTATGCCCTCATGATTAGCATAGTTCCAGGCACTAATAGATGCTTGGTAATTACTGAATGATATCTATTATGTGCTTAACTCTATATACTATGAGGAAGATGAATGAATAAGAGCTGGTCTTTGCTTCTCAAGGAGTTTATATCCAAATGAGAAATTACACATTCATAGAAATATTTGCCACCAAATAGAGCAATTGAAATAAGGACAACAAACATCCTCCTTAGGTTTAAAATTCTAAAACGCAGAAAAACCTCGTATAAGTCAGTTCACTTTGATTACCACTTTCATGATAATACTCTAACCACCAGACACCACTGATGGGGTCCTTGTGATGTATATATGTCTGTAGTATCAACCTGTAACATCAGTTTGTAAGTGTACCTGGGGATTTCTAACAATCCTCTGTGAGCTTTTGGAACGTTCCTGTCAGTTTCTCTCTCTGTTCTGTTTTTTTGTGTGTCTGTGTGAATGAGTGTGTAATCTAACATGATGGAAGGTTTAAACTGCAGCTGGACTGCCGGACCTTCCTTTGGAAGGCTCTTAGCTCTCTCTCCCTCCTCCCTTCACTGATGCTGAATGCAGGCTGGAGAAGAAGAGAAAAGAGAGGTAAATATTGTCTTGTTTAGGTTTTATAAAGCAAGAAAGTTTAAGCATGTAGCAAAGGAAGAAGCATGGGTAGGAAGTTAAGATAGAGATTGTATTTGGTATTGAGAAGTGTGAACAGAAGTTTTAAGATCTTTAAAAGTTTGAAAATCTCCTCCTCTTCATTCCACTCTGGCCAAGTGGAGTGAGGAGAAGGCGATAATTAATAATGAGGGAATCTTCTCCCCTCAAATCAAAGAGGCAGGCAGACGAAAATTTAACTATTTCCTGCCTCTACCTAAAAGAGGTAAAATCTGTGTATTAGAATAAAACTATAAGTCAATTGAATTCATGTGAGAAGTAAAAAAGTGTCACTCCTAATTTGATGCTAAAGATAAGTCAGAATTCATTTTACTATTTGGCATTTAGGCAAATTGGAATATTTTCTAAGATTTGATAAGAAAAAGTGAATTTTCTTTTGGGTTCTCTAGTAGTGAGAAAGGGGGAAGGCGCCCCCCCAATATCACTTGCTGGAGAGGTCAAAGATATCACTTTCAAAGGTTTTATAAGGAGTGGACACATAAATTAAAGTTTATTGGAGTAAAAGTTAAATCGCTGAAAACATTTTACAAAAATTTATTAAAGTCTCTCATTCTAGAAGAAAAATGGAGCGTGCTAAAGAATAGGGAATTTGAGTTAAGCTCCCCCACTTGAAAAAGAAGTAGGAGCTGCAGCTATATTGAGGGGCCTGGCAACACCCCTGGGTACCCCAAAGCCCACACCTCCAGGCATGCAGATGACCCTCTTTCTTTTCAAACGCCTGGGTCCACAACCAGGCTCTGCAGCTGTGGGGAGAAGAAGAAAAGCCTCTGTACTTGGTAAGCCCAATTTTTCTATCAGTAATTTTTGTACGTGATGAATTGGAAATGCAATTAATGTCATAATGTCATTGTGTTATTATGGTATCTCTAAATTGTAAAATCCTCTTATACTGTAAAAGTTTGAGTGACCATTGTGAGCCAGAAATGTTGTTAGATAAAGCAATTTTCAATCTGAATTTTGTTGAAACTAAAAGATGGAGAAAAGTTTTGTAAAACCAGCTATGGTACTTTATCAGTTCTGCTAATTCTGTCTTCTGTTTATTTCATGTGAATTGGATTTTTTATGTTATAAGATTTGACAATTTAAAGCTGTTATATTTGGGATACAAATAGGTAGTAATAATGCTGCTGATATTTATTGTGATAGCTGGTTGTTCATTTAACTTTTTGGCTATTCTGGAAATATGCAGTGACTTAAAGTTATAGTTTCCACATTACTAATGATGAAGTGAATGTACACAGGGAATTGGAAAGGCATTTTGTAGAATTCTTATTGAGCAAATGAGAAACTTGGGAAAAAAAGGAAAGGAAAATATAGGGATGTGGTTTTCAAGCTTGCTTCATCTAAGGATGTATTTATGTTAATTTGAAGGTTTATGGATCACCACATTCACCATCTATGTGAGATTCAAGAATGTAATTAATTTTTAGTGATAAGCTGATCAGGTGTGTGGCAACAAGAAAATTTTAGTTCTGTGTAACTTCAAAAACTTGATTTTTAAGGTCACCAGATTGGTAATTCATTTGTTTTTATTTCAAAGTTCAAATTTAAGAATATGATAATTGTTTATGATATTGTTACTGGTAAAAAGTTGTATTATCTATGCTGTATAAGAAGCAGTTTTCTTAAAGTCTTGGAGTATTGTAATTTGGGAAATCATAAGTTTCCTAGTCTGTCTTTGTTTAAAAGGAAGTTTCAGTTAAGACTGTTTAAAACTTGTAAGATTGTTAACTAAGTTATTTTGGCTACAATTTTAATGTTAAAATCTAAAATTGTTAATTGATTACTGTATGTGGAAAGGAAAAGATTGGATGAAAACTTTATTCTGACTAGTTCTGCCCATTCTGAACAGTCCTCCTGCTTGTATGAGAATTGGTTAAGCGGGGGCATCATTGTTAGCCCTTCCCCCAGTCTCTCCTTCTTAGAATTCATATAAATTTTCCTTATGTTGTAAAACTTCCAAATCCCCTAGAAACTATCTCTATTAGGCAAGGTCATTCAGCCTGTGAAAGGAATTTATTTAAGTGTAGTTCTAAATGAACCTAACTTGCTAAGAAGTTGCAAAGATTAGAAGGATTTCTATCAATTGGCTTTTAGATTTCAGAAGGAAAGATGGTAAATGGAATTCTTTACATTTGTGAGATCTGACAAATCATCATTGCTTAGTGCAGCTCCATGAAAATAAAAATAACTAACTAGCTCTAAGCTGTGATCGGTGAAGCTTGTTGTTTAAGGTAAAAGGCACTTGGGACCATAACTAAATTTTATTTTGAGTTTGAATTTGGGTATAGTTGTCTGCATTAAATCAGTATCTCAGAGAAAATGCCACAAGCTACTCAGAGGGAATGTGATCCTGTACTGCTGATAGGCGGAAGTCTACATTTGGTAAAGGCTGAAGGGACAATCTTAGCCTCTGTCTGGGATGGGATCCCTTCTGGCTCAGTTTACTGATGGGATTCCTTTGAAAAGGAAAGTTTCCCACCTATTCCTGAGTCTAGCTATAAGATGGAACAGATACTGCATGGTTGGATATCTGTGACTTTACCTGAATTTAAACAGAGTCAAGGATGTTTTATCCTGTCATATTTGGAATGTCACATGTCCCTGCTTTTTTTCCTTCTATAGCAAGTTTCCATGATCAGAGCAAGTAGTAACAGATATGGGTTCTTTTGTGTAAGCTCACTGGAAAATCTAATATTTTTCATTTGGAATTGGAACATGTGCAAAAAGTATGCAAATTGCTTAAGATCATTTTAAAAGTTTTCAACTAACTTTCTTCATAAAAGTTTAGTGATCAATTATAAATCTTGAAACTGTTTTAAAAGAAGGGAAAATACTTTCAGAAGAAATTTTCAAATCTCTAGTGTAATTTTAAGAGGCCTATTAAAACTTTCATTTGCAAGATAAATTTATTACTAATGTAATGAGTTGTGAAAACAGAAGAGATCTGGCTATTTTGATCCGAATTTGTAGTTGTTTCATGCTCTAAGCAAAAGTTAACATTTGTAACTGTATGTTAAGGATTCAATTTCTGAATTATCTCTTTCTTCCTGAGTGAATCTGTATTGACTGTATACTGTATATATAATCTGTGTACCCAGCTTCCTATGAAACATAGATCTACCCAAATGATTTTGGGTCCCAACTGTTTAAGGGGGAGATGATCAGGTCCTTGGATTCTCAGCTTTGACTTCCTTGAGCAGCTGGCATCTGAAATTTTCTCAGAGCTCTGAACTCAAGGCTGAGAAAGTCCAGACCATTCCCTAACATATGGAAGAAGATTACCACCTATTCTTCCACTAATCTGGGAAGACCTAAAAGCTGAAATCACTAACTCTTCCCTTATCAAGTTCCTTCAGGGTCTGCAGGCGATTCAGAAAAAAACTCCTTCCCTCAGCTCTCCAGATCCCGAGGAGTTCTGCCTCAGCTTACCTGTTTCAACCTGGGGATTCTGTGCTGGTAAAAAGAAATTCATGGTCTGGAGCAGAGGTGGAAGGGACCACACATCATGATCCCCACTACACCTACTGCTGTCAAAGTGGACTCTATCCCCACATGACAACATTACACCAGAGTGAAGCCTGCTGTCACCTCAGAATGGAAAACAGAAGTCCACGAGCACCCCCTAAAGCTAAGACTATCTGATCCTCTCCCTGATTCCCCTTTTACCTCCTTGCGAGGCCCCCCACAATCCCCATCATTCCCCAGCTCCACTCTACCCTTCCCTCTTTGATTTGTCACTTTGCCCTTCCTGAATGTCAGACACAAATCCACTCACCCTTTCCTTGATTTGTAAAACAGGCAGCCCAACCTTCCCTTAATTGATTTGTAAAACAGAGAACTCCACCTTGCTTAATCTGTAAACAGGCAGAACCCCCACCCCTTGCTTACCCTTGATTAATCTGTGGGTGGGAGACCCAGCCTAGGGTTTCCCCCCCTGTGGAAAATTCAAGTGTACACTGACCAATCATTGGAGTTTCAGCCTACATCACTGTAATTTCAGCTTAAGTAACCTAGTCAGGAATCTCCTTTGTTAAAGGCAGTACAGTTATGTTGGTAAAAGAATATGTAGTATGTAGAAATATGAAGGAAAGTGAAATAGTCTGAGTAATGGCTTATGCTAGCCCATCCTCACCCCATTTCTGGTCAATTTTCTCTTACTTATTTCTGGCTCTTGCCTGCTTAACCTCCTTGCTAGGTTTATCTCTTCTAGGCTCAGTGCTTTCCATCTGCAGATGATTGCTGGGACTGAGTACCCAACATTGCCTGAGGCTGCTACTCATCACCCCTTGGATCTAGCATCAGCCAGATTCAGGACATTGGCCATGGACCCCACCCCTTGAACAATGGAACCCTGTGAGGCAGGGACAGCTCTAGGCCCCTTCCCAGCGAGAAGCAGTTCGGGAAGCTGAGACCATCGCCCCTTGTCCCCAAATGATTTTGGGTGCCATCTGTTTAAGGGGGGAATGATGGGGTCCTTGTGATGTATATATGTCTGTAGTATCAACCTGTAACATCAGTTTGTAAGTGGGGTGCTTTGGGATCTATGTCTGTAAAATCAATTTGTAAAAGCAGTCTGTAAGATCACATTTCCACCCCCGCCCCCCCAGCCTCAGAGCATTGACTTTACCCCTTCCCCCTTCCAGCACTCTGCCCAGCAACAACTCATGACCTGTTTATCTCTGCTTGAAACAATAAGTTATGTAAATGTTATCTCCCTTAGTTAGAGTGGCCAGCCCCACCATGAATTCTTCAAGACCTTATCTATAGGGTAACTCCTTAGTCAATTATAGACCCACAATATCTCTGATGACCTTGGTGGGAGGCAGACTGGGCACTCTTTAGTGACATATCAGGCCTAGAACCACACCTCCAGCTAGACCCCCTCTTGAGCTATTTCCCAGTGAATCATGGGCAATACACCTGCTCAGTTGATATTAAAAGTGTATGGTCCTTTGAGCACTGACCACTCCTTAACTCCTCCCTGATCCCACCCTTACTCACCTAGTCAGCATAATTGACCCCTTAAAACTATGCCTGCAGCCTCTGCCAGTTTGCAGGTTCCATAAGAATCACGCCCCCTGTTATCTACAGCGTAACAATAAACTTTACAATTTCGGCTTCAAAGTTTCCTAGAGCCTGGTGAATTCCTTCCAGACTGGATGCCAGGAGAGGTATCCCTGGCAGAACCACTTACCCTCCCCCCCTCCTTATCACCCTTCCCTCTTCACCACTTCCTTCTGTCTCCAGATTCTATTGTCCTCATTCCACCCCATTCTGGCTATGGCCTTAATCGATCTTTAAAATGTTTTCTTTCATAAAGATTTTTTTTTAATTAGAAAAGGTAAAGAATATTCAAACCAGAACAGTGAATAATATATATCTTACTTTTCCTTTAAATTATGTAACATTAGCATAAAACCTGCAAAATTAGTCTGCCTGTCTTTGTCTCCTTCTAGTCGTTCTTCCCTTCTCTGGGTAATTTTTAAAAATTTTTCAGTAACTCCCCATTCCCATTCTTCTCCCCTCTCACTTTTTCTTTGTTAGGTGGTGTGTTGGTGGTACCTATAAAGACAGACTCTTCTCTCCTAGCACAAAATCCTCCTAAGAAGTATACGTAGTCAAGCAAAATAAATTCTCACATAAGCAAATTTTTAAAATTATATTTTAATCCTGCACTTTAAATCCATCATGTCATTTGAATTCTTTTATCATAGGTTCCAAATTCTTTCACAGTTGATTTTCCTGACATAGCTGAGGCTATTGTTCTGAACACTTCACTCTGCACCAATTCATAAAAGTCTTTTGCCATCCCCTCTTAGACAGAAATAATATCCCATTATATTAATTTCCTATTCTTTTTGTCATTTTCCAATTGACATGTATTGCCTTAATTTATAATCCTGTGCTACAAAGTGTGCCAATGGAGTTGATATAATTATTTTTATATTATTTTTATATAAACGGACATAAAATCTTCACTTCTGAAAATGCTCGCACCAAACCCAAACCAGTGAGCAAACCCTTATAAAAAAAAAGCAAGAAAAATCCAAAAGATCTCTCTCTCTCTCTCTCTCTCTCTCACACACACACACACACACACACAAACACATAAATTTATAAAAACACACTAACATTTCAACCAAGTCTTAAAAGCACATGCAATGTTGGATGCACATAGAATGCTATCTCAACAGAAAAAAAGAAGATCTATTGTCTTGTCTCTTCATGTGGACTAAGCTTCATGACACCATTCAGTTCCCTTAGCATTCTTTCCATTTACACTATTACAACCAATACTATACTCATAACAGCATGCTATTTTTTTGCATTCATCCTCAGTTACATCCTTGAAATAGATCTTGTCCTAAATTTCCCAAACACCTACTTTCATACTACTCTTCTATCCTTGCTTTTCATCTGATCAGAATCACTCTTCTTTTCATTTTGACAATTTCATTCTTAAGAAGTAACCATTCCATGTATATGTACAGCCTATGTAGGATTACATGGCATCTTGGGGTGGGAAGAATGGAGGGAGGGGAAGAAAATTTAAAACTTACAGAAATGAATGTTGAAAACTAAAAATAAATAAACTCTTAAAAAAAAATTTAAAAAGAAGTAACCATTCTATCACCATTATTATTCAATTTAGTACTATAAATGTTAACTATAGCAATAAGAAAAAGAAATTGAAGGAATTAGAACAGGCAAGAAGGAATCAAAATTATCACTTTGTACAGATGATATAATAGTATTCTTAGAGAATCAACTAAAAAAACTACTTGAAATAATTAATGAGTTCAGCATAGTTGCATGACATAAAATAAAACCATATAAATTATCACCATTTCTAAATATTGCCAACAAAGCCCAGGAGCAAGAGATAGGGAAATATCACTTACAATTACTGTAAACAGTATAAAATACTTGGGGCAATCGGGAGCAGTCTTTTCCTGACAGCAGACAAGATGGCAGAAGTGGAGCAGAAGAAGTGAACCTTCTGCAAGTTCACCTACCACGTTATGGACCAAGATCAGCTGCTGGATATGTCCTAGGAACAGCTCATGCAGCTGTACAGTGACTGACAGTGATGGAGACTCAACTGGGATCTGAGGCACAAACAGCATTCCGTCGTGAAGCGCCTAAGGCCAAGAAGGAGGGCCCCCCCCCCCATGGAGAAGCCTGAAGTAATGAAGACACACCTTTGGGACATGATCATCCTGCCTGATATGGTGGCAGTATTGTGGGCATCTAGAATGGCAAGACTTTCAATCAGG
Organism: Gymnobelideus leadbeateri; assembly: GCA_011680675.1. NCBI lineage: Eukaryota > Metazoa > Chordata > Mammalia > Diprotodontia > Petauridae > Gymnobelideus > Gymnobelideus leadbeateri. The sequence continues at coordinate 80,902 of WOXC01005051.1, read as the reverse complement.
TAGAAATTAATCCCAAGATGACTGGACACTACCTGGGCAGAATTCTCTATCACCTACAAGCCTGTAAAACATGGCCGACCGGGTATTGGAGCCACCTACTCCTCTTCTTTCATCCCCCTCAAGTAACCCAGATCCTAACAATAAAAACAAGATTCTTTAAAAAAAAAAAGAAAAATAGGGGCGGCTAGGTGGCGCAGTGAATAGAGCGCCGGCCCTGGAATCAGAAGGACCTGAGTTCGGAGCTGGCCTCAGACACTTAATCCGCACAAACAAAAACCTAGCCGTGTAACCTTGGGCAAGTTACTTAACCCCAATTGCCCTAAAGGGGCGGCTAGGTGGAGCAGTGAGTAAGAGCACCGGCCTCGGAGTTTGGATGACCCGAGATCAGATCCGGCCTCAGAAAATGAGCACCCACGCATAAATAATGACTAGCTGTGTAACCTTGAGCAAGTTACTTAACCCCAATTGCTTTAAAAAAAAAATTTGTTGGGAGTTACCTGCCAAAACAATTCCAGGAACTATATGAATACAATTACAAAACACTGTTCACAAAAATAAATTCAGGGCGGAGCCAAGATGGCGGAGTAGAAACAGCTCATCCAAGCCACTCTGCCCCCAGATTCCCCCCCAAACTATGTAAAAGGGAACTCTGAACAACTTCTGGAGCCCCAGCACCCACAGAACGACACAGAGAAGCTAACCTCCCACTGAGGACAGCCCAGCAGCCCTGCAGGAAGGACCAGCGCAGCGGTTTGGGACCTGGCAGCGCGCGGGAAGCCGAGCCGGAGCTGAGGTCCCCGTGAGCCGAGGTTTTAGCCCTAGGGTACCAGGGACAACAGCCGGCTGGAGGAACCCCAGAACACCAGCAGCTGTGGCGACTCCAGAATTATCAACACAGAAATGCCTAGGACAAAGTAAGAGGTTAGTGTCCTATGGACTTTGGGACCTGTATTTGGGGAATGCGTCAGCTTCCTCCCCTGGGGGCTAGAGGCCGCTGAGGAGACACACCATTTTGTAGTTTTCAGACGCAGCTCCAGCTCCTGGCCTGCTGAACCGTAGGGAGATCCAGTGATCAGTCTTGGGGGGTAATCGCTCTTGCTTTAACCTCCCTGGATCTGGATTGTGACCTAGGGTGGAAGTCGTGGGTGGGTTTACAGCTTGCCAGAAACAGAAGTTGCCCCCCACACGTTTGGGACGAAAATTCCTCTAGCTGGCCTTAAAGCCATAGTGTGGCAATAAGCCCAAAAGTCAGGTAATCAAGTGGCAACATGCCAAGGCAAAGGAAACAGAAAAATGCAACCCTAGACTCCTATTTTGGGGGCATAGAGCAGGAAAAGGACTGTGAGGTCAGAAGTCCTGCTCCAAAAGCCCCAGGGGAAAACATGAGTGGGTTGCAGGCCATAGAGGACCTTAAGAAGGACTTTAAAAATCAAATAAGAGAAGTGGAGGAAAAATTGGAAAGAGAAATGAGAAGGATGCAGGAAAAGTATGAAATGAGGGTCAACAGCCTGACTGAGGAAAACAACACCTTAAAAAATAGACTAACTCAAATGGCAAAGGAGGCCCAAAAGGGCAATGAGGAGAAGAATGCCTTAAAAAGTCAAATTTGCCTGATGGAAAAAGAATCTCAAAAGTTCACTGAGGAGATTCATTCCTTCAGAGTTAGACTGGAGCAAATGGAAGCTAATGACTTTATGAGAAATCAAGATGCTGTTAAGCAGATCCAAACAAAGGAAAGATTAGAAGGCAATGTGAAATATCTCATGGGAAAAACCACTGACCTGGAAAATAGATCCAGGAGAGACAATTTAAAAATTATTGGACTACCTGAAAGCCATGATCAAGGAAAGAACCTAGAAATCACCCTTCAAGAAATTCTCAAGGAAAACTGCCCTGATGTTTTAGATCCAGAGGGCAAAATAGAGGTTGAAAGAATCCACAGATCACCTCCTGAAAAAGATCCCAAAAAGAAAACTCCCAGGAATATTATAGCCAGGTTCCAGAATCCCCAGATCAAGGAGAAAATACTACAAGCGGCCAGGAAGAAACAATTTCAATATTGTGGAAACACAATCAGAATAGCCCAGGACCTGGCAGCTTCTACACTGAGGGATCGAAGGGCATGGAATATGATATTCCAGAGGGCAAAAGAGCTGGGAATGAATCCAAGGGTCACCTACCCAGCAAAACTGAGTATTTTGTTTCAGGGGAAAATATGGTCATTCAGTGGAATAGAGGACTTTCAAGCATTCCTGAGGAAAAAACCAGAATTGAATAGAAAATTTGACATCCAGACACAAGAAGGAAGAGATGCCTGAGAAGGTAATCAGTGAAAAGAAATCAAAAGGAACTTATCAAAGTTGAACTATTTACATTCCTATATGGAAAAGCAATAACGGTGACTGATGATATCTTTCTCACTATGAAAATAATGGAAAGAAGGGTGTGTGGTCATATGAGTACATATGTGAATGTGTGTGTAGATGGTTACAGTTATATATGGATAGAGGGTACAGGTTGAATTTTTTGGGAAGGGAGAATACTCAAGGGATGAAATTATGAGGTGAGAGAGGAAAGTGGCAAGAGGAGATGGGGAGAGACATGGTAGGGTAAACTATCTCATGTAGAAGAAGCAAGGGGAAGTGGTTGTAAGGGGGGGAAGAATAGGAAGGCAAAAAGGCAAAACCACGTTTCTCATTGAACTTGGTTCAGGGAAAGAATGACATACATGCTAAATGGGATATCTCAACCTGCAGCAGAACAGGGGGAAGGGGGATGAGAGGAGGGAAGATGGATGGGAGGGCATCCTTGGGGGGAGGGGGAGTTGGAAGTACCCACTATAGAATAGGGACAGGATCATGTGGGGAATGGACCAGGTTGGGGGTGGGATGAGTGGGAGGGAATTGTAAGCAGCCTTGTACAATATATCTACTATGATTATGTTTTGCATAGCTAGACATGTACAACATATACTGAATTACTTATGTCCCCAGAGGGAATGGGTGACAAGGGAAGAAGGAAATGGATCTGAAAGTCGAGGTCTTAACATTAAATGTTTCAAATATATATAAATAAAAAAAAAATTAAAAAAAAATAAATTCAGATCAAAACAATTGGAAAAATGTCAATTGCTCATGAGTAGGCCCAGTCAATATCAATATATATAATTCTCTATACACTAATTTGCTTAATCAGTGCCATAGCAATCAATCTACCAAAAAATTATTTAATAGAGCTAAAAAAAAAAATTACAACAAAATTCACCTAGAAGAAAAAAAGATCACGAATATTAAGGGAACTAATAAAAAACAAAACAAAACAAAACAAAAAAAAAAGTAAGAAAGAAAGAAAAGAAAAGAAAAGAAAGGTGGCCTAGCAATACCAGATCGCAAACTATATTATGAAGCACTAATCATCAAAACTATCGTGTACCAGCTAGGAAACAGAGTCGTTGATTAGTGGAAGAGATTAGTTACATAAGGCACAGCAATCAATGACCATAGTAACCTGGTATTAGTTAAGACCAAAGACCCCAGTCTTTGGGATAAGAACTTACTACCTTACAAAACCTTTTGGGAAAACCATAAAACAAGGGACGAACTGGATATAAACCAACATCTCACACCATGTACCAAGTTAAGGTAAAAATAGGTACATGATTTAGACATAAAGGGTAGCACCATAAGCAAATTAGAAGAACAAGGAAGAGTCTACCTGTAAGAACTATGGGGAATGGAATCATTCATGACCAAACAAGAGATAAGACATTATAAAATATAAAACAGATCGTTTTGATTATGTAAAACATTAAATTAAAAAGCTTTTCCACAAACAGAACCAATGTAACCAAGATTAGAAGGAAAGGAGAAATCTGGGAAGCAATCTTTACAGCAAGTGTCTCTGATACAGTTCTAATTTCCCAAATATATAGAGAACTGAATCAAAATTATAAGAATGCAAGCTGTTCCTTAATTGATAAATGATCAAAGGATATGAACAGGCAATTGTAAGATTAAGAAATCAAAGCTATCTATAGTCATATGAAAAAGTGCTCTAAATCACTTTTGACTAGAGAAATGCAAATTAAAACAACTATGAGGTACCACTTTACACCTATGATATTGGATAATATGACAAAAAAAGGAAAATGATAAATGCTGGAAATAATTTGGGAAAATTAGGATACTAATGAACTGTTGGTGAAGTTGTGAACTGATGTAATCACTCTGAAGAGTAACTGGGAACTATGCCCAAAGGGGAACCAAACTAAACCATGTATATTCTCTGAACCAGCAATGCCACTCTAGGTCTGTATCCCAAAGAGCTTGCTGAAAAGTGAAAAGGACTGATGTGTACAAAAATGTTTATAGCAGCCCTTTTCGTGGTGGGAAATACTGGAAATTGAGGGGATGCCCTCAACTGGGGAAGAGCTGAAAGGCTGTGGTATCTAAAGACAATAGAATCCTACTGTGTAATAAGAAATAATGAGCAGGTAGACCTCAGAAAAAGATTCATAGGAACTAATGCAAAGTGAAATGAGCAGAACCAAGAAAACACTATATCTAGGAAGAGCAACATTGTGTGATAATCAACTTGGAATGACTGGACTCTTCCCTGCAATACAACAATGATACAAGACAAATTCAAAGCACTCACAATGGAAAATGCTATCCACATGGCAGAAAGAGAACTAATAGACTCCTTATGAAGACTGAAGCATACTTTTTTCACTTTTTCTTATATATTTCCCCCTTTGATCTGTTTCTTCTTTCACAACTGTGACTAATATAAAAATGTTTTACTTAATTGTAAATATATAACCTGTAACAAATTGCTTAAAATTTTAGGAATGAGGAGGGAGAAAAATTTGGAACACAAAATCCTGTGAAAAACTGAATGTTAAAACTGTCTTGAAACATATTTGGGGAAAATAATAGAATGCTACTAAAAATATATATATTTTTAATGTAAGCTTCCTGAGGTGAGGGGGTTATCTTGCTTGCTTGTACTTGTATCCCCATTGCTTAGCACAGTGGCTAGAACTTACTGAGTTTTTAATAAACATTTGTCCATTTATTAAAAAAAAAAAGAAGAAGAAGAATTGAACATCCTTCCTGGACTAATTTCCCCTAAAGGATTTTAATCTGTAAAATCCCACTTATATTCTCTTTGAAAATGTGGAAACCTGAATGCCTGAAGTGAAAGGTATATGTCAATATATACCCTACTTTACTCTCATCAAATCACAAATTTTAAGAACAGACAACTTCACCTCAACTATCCCCCTTACTTTGACCCCAGTTATTATTTCCACCTACTTGCTAAGAATAAGAACCAGAAAAGACATTTTATTCATTTTTAAAAGATTACTTTATCATTAAAGCTATTATCAGCAACTCTGTTTTGGGAAAGAGCACAATAATTGATTTCAGACTAATTTAGGCGCTCCAACACTGCTACATCGTATATCCGTGCCAATGCTTCTCTAATACTCATCTATTTCCTGTAAGCAGTTGGAGCATAATCAATGGTGATTTAAATTCGATTTCTGTTCATACTCATTTTAGCCCAAATTCTTTCTAAAATAATTCATCTTTCTGGATCCTGAATTTTCTTAACAGTATGTAAAATACTACTATATACATATACATCACTATAATCTATCCTGTGCTTTCTGAAAAGGGAACCACTTTAGAAGTCCAGACTCCAGTTCTGGATCTTAGTTTACCTAGTACTAGAAATGCCTATGAGGAGCAATTTAACTCTGCACATTAGAAGTTCTTGGTTTGCCTTGCTTGTTTCCTACATATCTATATTTAATGTCTATATAGCTATATATAATACCAAAAAAAAAAAAAAAAAACAAAAACCTGAGGTCAGGTATTTCAAAACTCATTTCCTTCTAATATTTTTGTCTCCTATAGATTTCCGAGGTGTCTACTGTTACTTTTCCTATATAGGATGGTTGGTTATCATGATATAGCTAAAGCCTGGTGAATAAATTAGGTAAACTTGTCCCCTTTTAACTTCTTTTTACATTCAAGCCTTTTTAACTAACAAACAAGTAAAAAGATGCTAGCTACTCCTGCCCTAAACCATTTTTATTCTATTTTTATACTATGCTCAAATCACAAGTGTCACAGTTCCCAATACTCATTCCCAACACTTCAGCAAAGTTTCAGAATCACTATGAAACAGTAGTTAAGCCAGCCACTGGCCAAAAATAAAGCAAATATTAAAAACAACTGTATTTTATTTCTCAGTAATTTGGGGGGAACAACAATGAATTTAAACAATTATTAAATCATCCACTCAACCATCCATGAAAGCCCATGCAACACTGTGATGCCCGATAATGAAAATGTTTCTGCAAAAAAGCAAAAATCAACAAAAAAAAAAATGTAGCTGCCATGTCAATTCCAAATTCAGCAACTCACTTATTCTGTAACTGTATTATTCCTTATATTTCAGAAGACTGATTTATAAAGTGATAAGAGTTCAACCGTATGTAAAAAATCAACAATCAATAAGTTTAATAAATTAAGCACCTACAGTATGTTAGGTAGTAACAATCAATAAGTTTAATAAATTAAGCACCTACTACATGTCAGGTAGTAACTTCTCCAAAGGATCTTACAGTCTACGGGGGAAAGAACATATACATGTAATTGCATACAAAAGAGTCCAATATAAGGTACTTAATGAAACAAATAGAAAAAGACTTGATAAAGAAGGTAATGAGGTATAATTGTGAAGTAAAGGTGAGAAAGGGAAATGATCAATGTCAAGGTAGAGACCAGTTACTGAAAGTCATGTGTGAGAAACAGGAAAAAAAAAAGTTTTGATTAGACAACAAAGTATAAGAATAAACTGCCATAACCATAACACAAAGATCATAAATAAGTAGCAACTTTACACAAATTTACTTAATAGTGAAGAGCCTAGATTAAGGCTCCCCCATAAAAAGCATCTTTCATAAACTACATCTGTCTTCTGCTTAGCTTCTCACTTAGCTCCAAGATAGCCTTGTAGATATGAGACTCGGGGCACCTTTAAAAACTATGTAAGCAACTATAACTAAGATAGCCTTCACTGCATCAGATCACCTCACATATTTCTGTACACCCCTTAATTTTCCATTTTTGCAAAGGATGAGGGAAGTATAGCTACAGAATTATTAATGGCTCTGCTGCTAGGTTATAACATCATAGGAAAAAACATCACATTCCTTCCAAGAGATATATTTAAAGACAAATTGTATTCTCAACTCCATTACAAAATGCTAATGTTCAATGCTAATGCATTGAATTAGTTAATTTTGTTACCTGAGTTCAAATCCAGCCTCAGATACTTAACACAAAAAACTAGCTGTGTGACCTTGGGCAAGTCACTTAACCCCAACTGCCCTCCCAAAAAAAGGTCCAAAAAAAAAAAAATATATGCTAAGACAAAATCAGTCCATAAACAAACATCTACTATGTGCCTAGGAGAGACCTATGTGCTAGGTACTGTCCTCCAGATGCTCATTTCCCATCAGAGGATATGATCATGTACACATATAGGAATAGAGAGAATAAATACATAATTTCTGGATTAGAGAATAAGAAAAGACCCCATAATGTAAAGGAAAGCAATACACCTGAGCCTTGAAAGAAATGAGGGATTTCAAAAGGCAGAACACATTTCAAGTACAGTGACAATAAAAGCACAGAGCTATAAGAGTAACTAACTTGTGTGAGGAAAAAAAAGAGGTCACTTTGGCATTTGTGAAGAGGAACAACATGTATCAAGGTTGAGAAGACCATTAGTCAGAATTATAAAGGTTGAGAACTGCCCAACAGATAAATCTGAGGCTTCAAAGCAGGAATAACAGTGGTGCCTTCAAGAAAAGCAGGAAATTCAGATGAACTATGGGTTTTCAATGGAAAGATAATAACATTTGCTTTGCACACACTGAACTTGAGATGCCTACAAGACATCCAGTTTGAAATTTGCAATGTGCAACTGATGATGAACAGGCACTCAAAAGAGACTCAGGCTGGATATACAAAATTAAGAGATGGTCATGCTGCAATAAATATCAGAATTAAAGAATAGGTCTCTGGCTCCTTAAACCAGGTCAGGGCTTTAAAAGAGAAGGATCTCTACCTAAAACTGTAGGTCTCAGTCAGCAGTATCCTTAAAGTGGGAAGAAGTCAACTACCCAGAATTTAGTTTGAGTATGGGCAAGGATATTGTTATCATTATGTTTAAGCCACATTTTCTGCATTCTCTCTCTCTACCCTGATAATCTCTGCTAAATGACTTTTATCTCACACTAATATACTTGGTTCCTTTTCTGAAACACAGATTGATGTTCTTTGAAAGTACTCTTGATACTCTTATTTGTCCCAGATTAGATCACCTGAAAATATGATAATCCCTTCATTCAGTCAACTGGAATACAAGCAAAGATTGAATATTTTGATTTTCAGCTTCTAAATCACTGTACACAACATATGCCAAGACAGCAAATCCAAAGTATTTTTTCATTTTCGTTGTAAGCCAAAGCTAAAAAATGCAAAATAAATCATATCTATACCTAAAATTCAAGTAAAAGAAAATGTTTTGTCATTAACTACTTGAATAGTGCATCCTAAAGCCTACACACTCTCCTCAATACATTCGAAACTTGTATTTTTACTCATTTTAGCAATGGACATGAAATGTGCATTTTTAATGTACCCTTGATATTCTTTTTTCATTTGAAAAAAAAAAAAAAATATATATATATATATATATATAGCCAGTTAGGAACAAAAACATCTTCCAGGCAAAGAAGCTGTTTATCTTTATAAATTTGGAACAATTATTTCATTTACCTCTTGTACTGATTTATAAAGTCCTTGAAAAGCATAGTTAAAAGCTTTTATAGAAACGTAGACTGTATAAAATGACATTATCCTGACATGATACCAGAAGGTAAAAACGAACTGTCAACTTGCCTACAGAGACATAGTATTTTTTAAGAACTAGTAACCTGGGTCAAAATTTCATCTTCCTTATTTTAACTACCCACTGCATCATTTTCACTGGAAAAATAAGCACATATTATCATGCATATGGTAAGTTTTCATATAAAAGGAATTTACTTTATATTTGCTTCCCACTTTAATTTTTATATACCTTAAAATAACAGATTAAATGGAATAAGATGAATAAAAAATTCACTGCTAGCAAATCAGTATTTGGTACTCCTTTAAAAAAAAAAGATAAACAAATCTTATTATCTTTAATGTAACTTTAAAACTTTAAATGTAACTTTAAAAAATTACAGGCAGAATATACAACTTATCTACATAATGAGAATAATGTTTCGCATGGTCACAATTAGATATAACAACAATGAAAATATTTTGATAATAAGTAATTGTTTTATCAACTTACTTCTGTGCTCCCTGAGACAACAGCTTTGTCCACGTTCATTAATGCCTGTTCTTCAACCTGGCATACTCCCAGAGACCATTCTGCACAACGGTGATGAGCCCAAAAGTGACCTGAAAAGTTATAAATGAATAAAATTCTATAATTTTATAAGTATTTCTTTTCAAAATTTAAAAATGAAAAAGTAAAATTTTCATACCCTATTAATATCACATCAATTTGATTTCAAGCACTCAAACAAAAAAATCAGTATTCTGATTGAGTATATCAGTTAGCTAAAGGGTATTTCACACTTTAGAAGCAAAAAGTTTATAGATATGTATGTACACATACATACATACATACATACATACACACACACACACTTCCTCCACATACTCAGTACAAAACCTAAACTAACTTCCTGTAGATGGGACATCGATATGAAGATAGATTACTGCATTATGAAGGAATATGGCAATGCCCTCAAGAAGTAAGGCGTATAGTGCTATCTGCTCTTACATAAAAAAGTCCCAAATTGCTACACTGCATTATCAGCAACTGGAATAATTTGTCTTCTGCTACTGTCACCTCTTACTCACCAATACTGCTCGCTCTCTAGCATCACATCACCTAACCAACAGTAATGTTATGCTTCTAATCCACTAAAGAATGAAAATAGTAAAAATGGTAAAATTTGTTAGAATTTTTATCGGAAGGAGACAAACTTAAGGGGGGTGTTTGACTGCATAAAATGTTATATTTAATTTGGCTTCATAGAAAACTAAAGTTTAGCTAGATTTTAGCTAGCTAAAATTATAGCTAGATTTTATCTGATAACCAAGGTTACAAATTGATCTTTAGATAATTCATGCATTATTGTATGAAAATTCAGTTATCTGAATAAAATACGAACTGCAATATTAGCTTAGAATATTCGCAACTTTGCTCAAAATTAAATTTCACATGCCACTATATATGTAAGCACATTTTCTAGCTGTTTATTTGCTAACTTTTATAAAAGAAAAACATAAAACAATTTTAAAAATTTCCTCAAATTACTGGCTTCATCAGCTCCTATCTTTGAATAAACAATGCTAAAATTCACTGATACATTTGAAGCATACAAGAATCATTTAAGAACTTTAAAAAAAAGAAAAAGAAAAAAGACCACAACAAAATATTTCAGTTAAGCAATTTTCCACTTCTTTGAATGGGTAAACATTAATAAGTTAGTTTTCCAAGTAGTGTACTAAAAAAAAATAGGGAGATGGAAAAACATAATTCTTGCCCAAATACATACTGAAAAAATGTACCAAGTTACTTAAGAATACTAGTTGGGCCAAACTTAGAAGTAATATTGAAACTATATTGCTATTTGTCGGGGAAAACAATGTGGCACATACTATACAAATCATTATCAATATCAAATAAACTATAAAATATATGACTTTTAGATCTTAACAATAATAAATTAAATAAACTAAATATGTGGCTTACTGAATTAAGCATGGTTAAAGATGAATTATTTTTTACAAAGCCATAAGTGTTTCCGGATATTCACTTGTAATTCATTCACTAATGTAAAAAAGCACTTATACTTTCCATGATACTATAAGATCAATTTTGCACTGAAATTTAACATGTATAATAGGGCAAATCAAAATGTTCTTACCTGTAGACTCAAATAAGGCTTGGAAATCGATGTCATCTGGAAGGCCAACCAGGCTGAGTTCGTCCCACAATTTACCAGTCTGATCATCTGAAGCAGTTTGGGTGCTTACACTTATATATGATGTTATGTTCAGTCGAGGAGACCGTTCTCTGCGAAAGTAAAGAGAAATATAAGGTGACGATAGTGGTAGTAAAAAAAGTGGGTTACTGTCCTAATACCTAAACAAATACCTCATTTGATTCTCATAGCACCTCTATGAGGAAGATATTATGAGCTGCTATTTACAGCTAAGGAACCTAAGGCATTAAAAAGTAAAGTTGACTTGTCTGCAAGCATACATCTATTAAGAGTCTGAAGCAGTAACTGATCTCCAGGCATGCTAACTCCAGAGCCAGAATTCTCTACCCTGTACCACATACCTGGCTTTATAAAATGTTTTACCATATATGTAGATTTACTGTTAATATGGTACTCCAAAACCAAGACATAAAATAATTTTTACATGATCCTATAATAAATATCACTTCCAAAAATCTTGGAGATTCACAAAATATTTCTACTAGTTTAAAACTTGAATTATTTCTTAGTAATAGTGAATATATCATGTAGTCATACATACTCACAAAACATCACAATCAGAAAAAAAATTTAAGTTGAATGATGACAATGAAGGCAGAAAAATCCAACAACAATAGAGCTAAAGTGGGGCGGCTAGGTGGCACAGTAAGAGCACCGGCCTCATAGTTGGGATGACCCGGGATCGAAACGGGCCTCGGAAAATGAGCACCCACACATAAATAATGACTAGCCCTGTAACCTTGAGCAAGTTACTTAACCCCAATTGCTTTTAAAAAAAAATAGAGATAAAGTGTCTAAAAGGAATTGAGAACAGGATTAAAAGTAGTCAACTATAGCTTTCTTAGGTTTTTGTCCTAAAGGCTGAACAAATTGCAATGTTAATAAGTTATTTTCAGGAAATGAGGCATGGAGAAAAAAAAGGCAATGCTAAACAAAGTATAGAGTAAATGTTAGCATGTCCGAACCATAAAAATTCACATATTTGATGAAAATATTTTTAAAAATCTAAACGAAATCATTTAATATTATATCTTGGCAATTATATTATGCTGGAAACAATATAACAACCCTTTAATGTGATAACAAATCCTCTACCCTAAATATGGATAAGAGATTCACCATCAAAGCAAGACATTAAATCACATTAACACCAAGTCAAATATCTTTTCTTAAAAAATAAGCCAACCAGTTTCAAAAATCAGAGCTAGAAACATTAAAAATTCCAACTTATAAAAACCTCATCTTATACTTTATTACATCTTATTAAATTTAAGCTTCTGCTAATGCCTATGAGAAGTGACAATTTTTTCAAATAGCATGTTTTCCATTACCAATCACTTTACTGCTTTATTAGAAATCAAATAGTAAGGAAGTAATTACAATATTTATACTGAATCTGAGAAAAATATCAATTGGCATAGATAGGTTGAGCAAATATGATTAGGAAAAAAAGACAACTCTACTAAATTAAATTACTCATTCAGTACTATACCAAACTACCAAGAAATTATTTTATTCAGCTAGAAAGATAATAAAACTCATCTAGAAAAAGTTCAAGAATATCAAAGGAAGAAACAGAAAAAAAATGTGAAAGAAGGTGGCCATCTGATATCTCAAGATATATTATAAAGTGGCAATCATCAAAAGCTATCTGGAACTAAGAAACATTAGTTTTCTTGTATTTGTTTTTTCACTGGTCCAATAGTAGACCAGTGAAATGCAACAGATACACTAGACACAGTAATAAATGACTATTGTAATCTAGTGCTTTGTAAACCCAAAGACCCTAATGTTGGGGACAAAAACTCACTTTTTAACAAAAACTGCTAGAAAAACTAGAAAATAGGAAAGAAACTAGCTAAAGACAAACAACTTACAGCATAAATCAAGATAATAAAATGGGTACAAGATTTAGACACAGAAAATACAAGGAGCTATGCCCAAAAGACAATCAAACTGTGCATAGTCATTGATCTAGCAAATACCACTACTAGATCTGTATCCCAAAGAAAACAAACAAAACAAAAACAAAAACAAAAACAAAAAAAAGGGAAAAGAACCTATTTATATGAAAATATTTATAGTATCTCTTTTTAAAGTGGCAAAGAATTAGAATTTGAGGGGATGCCCATCAATTGGAAAATGGCTGAACAAGTTGTAATGCAGTATTACCTGTTACAAGAAATGATAAGGAGCATAATTTCTGAAAAACCTGGGAAGACGTACACAAAATGATGCAAAATTACATGAGCAGAACCAGGAAAACACTGGACACAGTAACAACAGTACTATATGATGATCAACCATGAATGAGTTAGGTAAGGGCTGATGATAAAAAATGCTATGCACTTCTAGAGAAAGAACTGATGGGGGTTTGAATGCAGATTGAAGAATACTATTCTTCACCTTTTTTAGTGTTTCTTTTTCCTTTTGGTCTGTTTTTACTTCCACAACATGAATAATATGAATAACATGTTTTCCATGAGTGCACATATATAACCTGTATCAAATTGCTTACCTTATTAGGGGAGTGGAGCAGTGAGGAAAGCAGTGAAAAAATTTGGCACTCAATTTTTTTTTAACAAATGCTATAACTACACAAGTTTATATTGCTTATATTGAATTGTTTGCCTTCTCAATGAGGAATTAAAAAAAAATCCAATTTGTGTATTTTATATGAAGTGAAAATAAACACCTGCACTTTGAATTCTTTAAAAAGTTTCTTAAAAAGCAAATGCACTTCCACTTTAAAACTTCCATTAATATTTTAATAATGGGGTGGCTAGGTGGCGCAGTGAGTAGAATGTCAGCCCTGAAGTCAGAAGGACCTGAGTTTGGATCCAGCCTCAGACACTTAACATACACACAAACAAAAACCTAGCCCTGTGACCTTGGGCAAGTTACTTAACCCCAATTGCCAGAAAGGAAGGAAAGAAAGAAAGAGAGAGAGAGAGAGAGAGAGAGAGAGAGAGAGAGAGAGAGAGAGAGAGAGAGAGAAAGAAAGAAAGAAAGAAAGAAAGAAAGAAAGAAAGAAAGAAAGAAAGAAAGAAAGAAAGAAAGAAAGAAAATGTATGTATATATATTTTTTTAAATAATAAAGACATCTATAGCAAACATATAAAGGAAAAATGTACACCGAACTGTAGAATCAACAGAAAAGGTCAAACATTGAAATCATCAAGCACAAATCAGTTCTCTGGCAACTGTGTAATAACATTCTATTCCTACTTAGAAGTGTAATAAAGGGGCAGCTAGGTGGCGCAGTGAGTAGAGCGTCAGTCCTGAAGTCAGAAGGACCTGAGTTCAGATTCAGCCTCAGACATTTAATGCACACAGAAACAAAAACCTAGCCGTGTGACCTTGGGCAAGTTATTTAACCCCAAATGCCCTCCCAAAGGCAAAAAATAAATGTGTAATAGGGGTAGAAGAGGGCAAAGGGGCTTACAATAATTTTTTATCTCCTTATCACTTATAATATCAGTTTGATTGGTCTCTACCTGCTCGGTAATTTAACACTCTTTACAATTCAGTTTAGATTATGACCATATGCTATTTGGTTATGGTTTTGCTCATACTGGTTTGTCCTGTACACAAGCACTAAAAGAGATTTAAAAAAAAAGACCTTTTCTCAAAAAGGTTAAAATGGTGAAACAAGAGAAAAAATATATTAATATCACCAAAATTTACCCAAAAAAGTAACTTACTTTCTCTGTCCTCTTTGTTTACGTGGCACTGAGTTTTGTGTTTTTTCACTGATTCCATCGCTGTTGTCAATGATATCCTTCTTGTGCAGAAGTTGCTTTTTCCAAGGTGTGATGAATTCTGGTGTTGCACTGAACTGTTTCAATTCTCCTTGTCCTAATGAGCTTCTCTCACCACAGTAACAAAAAGCACACAGTTGCTCACTGATAAAAAAAAAAGGGGGGGGGGGAGTTGGTGGTGGAAGGGAGCAGAGAAAGAGAAAATAGAGGTTTTATTTCAGTTTTTTCAATTAATGATATAAACTAGATAAATCTGTGTTTTCAAGAACCCCATAAGAACCTAACCAGGTGTAACAGATTTTATAACTATGGGTTAAGGTGCCACATAGGTCATCCACTGAATAAATTACATAAATAATAATTCAGCTCACAAGAAAACTTCTGAAACTCTAGTCTTATATTCCTACAAGTCTTTAAGTAGCTCTCTAGTATCTCCTTCCATAAGTTGTGTACCCCTGGGAAAGTCATATATTCCTGAAAGTAATACTTCCAAGTGTCGTGGTGTTTTTCCTGAGAAGTAGTATGGTGAAGTATAAACACTGTTGCTAAAAGTCTCACTGTTGGCTCAAAAACATAATCCCCTTTCCTACTTAAGTGATTTTCAGCAAGTTAATTAATCTCAGTTCCTTCATCTGTAATGGAGAGGATTCAACAATACAAACTCCCCCAAATCGTTTCTTAATCTAAAGAAGCAGTAACCCTCCCTTCCCTGCTTCCATGATGCTCCCTATTCCCATCCTCTATTGGTATATTCCCCTATGGTCTATTTTACCCCCATCACTCTCCTTTCCACTATGACCACCAGAAACAAAAAAAAAATTAAACAAACAAACAAAAAAAACTTTATATAAACAAATTAACTTCCACATTACAACATCAACATTTTAAGAATGGGCATCTATAACATACATATAATAAAAAATATGCACAGCATTATATTTTGATAGAATCAATAAGATCTTTCAATAGCTCATCAAACATTAAAAGTGTCAAGTCCAAAGTAATCACTAGTACATTTTCTGTCTCACAGTAAAACTCTAGTGGAAAGTCTATTTGATGTATTAACTGAAATGTAACCTAACACAATGTCAAAACATCCAGAGTACTGGAATAACATGTCTAACATGCTAAGTAGAAGGCATCATAACAGGTCCAACCAGTCTCTATAAAGTTAATGCTTAACTGCCCCATATTAATAAAAAAAAAAAAGTAAATTAAATTCTTTAACTAAAGATTCTCTTAATAATTCTACTGCTAACTAAAAGCAATGCCTAAAAAACATGCTTTTAGACTTAACAATATTTTCTCAATGCTGCAGCAGTAATGAGTCCTCTAACAAGGCCTCCACCTGCCTCCTCCAAATTTAACAGCTGTCAGTTTGTTATAGGGTTTCAAATCATCTATACTTTCACCTTCAACCATGTTCCCAAAATTATACTTTCTGCCATAGAACTCAACTTTGTTATCTAGTCATATAGCATTTATTCTCCCTCTAACCTGATTTTAGCTTCTACTCCAACAGAAACAGTAGAGCTGGTGGATTCCTCCGATACTGAGCGCTGAAGAGCTGGTGTTAGCTGCTTGTTGGTGTCCACTTCTGTTTCACCATCCTCTTCTGCAGATTGTTCTTTGACTTCTGTTAAAGAGTAAAGAGACACAAGAAGATTCTATTTTCTATAGTCTAGTAAACTTGCTTTTCTAAGTTTATCTGCAGTCTGTAAGTAAAATAACTCTCCTAACAAAGAATTGTGTATTACTTACATGCAAATTTCTAATTTGTATCTAAGACTAGAACATACTAACTAAACAAAAATGTTAATTTTTTTTTTAATTAGAAATCCTGAAACATCACCTCTTTATCTGGCACCAAATTATACTCAGACAAAACATTTTCATTTACTTAAGTCATATTTATCAACCAATAAGCATGGATTGAGTTTTATGTGACAGGCACTGTTCTAAGCAATGAGAACATTTTTAAAAGGCTAGAAGAGTTCTTCTCCTGAAGAATATCAAATTCTTACATGGGAGGCAATATTTAAGTAACTAGGTAGAGAAGGAATAGCAACCCTAAGTGGAAGATGCTAACAGGGTGGGAGATGGGGGAAGAAAGTTGGAATAATGGAGAAGGGATGATTTTTATCGGTCTTGAAAGAAGTTAAGAGAAATAGAACAGATGTTAAGGAAAGTATTCCAGGCACAGGGAATAGTAGAAAGTAGAACTGTCATGTGAGGAACATCAAATAAGACTGCATGGCCAGATTGTGTAAGTCTGTGGAGGGAAGAAAGCAATAAGATTGGGAAAAGTAAGGAGGGGCCAGGTTCCAGCAAGCATTTAATGCAAAATTAAAGTCTTTTAAGTTTAAACTCTAGACATAATAGGGAATCACTGAAATGCACTGGGTTGTGTGGGTAGAAAGTGCATTAGCACTCCTAAACTATAAGAAAAGCATGTTGGTAGCTGACTGAAATAGAGAGAAGGGATTTCAGGCTTAAGAAGAATACTACCTAGGTAGTTTAGGACAGAAGGGCTTGGAATATGATATTCCACAGGTCAAAGGACCTGGGATTAAAACCAAGAATCAGCTACCCAGCAAAACTGAGTGTAATGTTTCAGGGGAAAATATGGCCATTCAATGAAATAGAGGACTTTCAAGCATTCTTGATGAAAAAACCAGAGTTGAAAAGAAAAAAAAAAATCAAGGGGTAAAAAAAGAATTATATGGGAGAAGAAGATAGGTGAAAGCAAATAGAACAAATTACAACACATAAAGAGGCACAAAAGACCTATTACAATTGAGGAAAAAAAGGGATAGGGTGACCATTGCTTGAACCTTATTCTCACTGGATTCAACTTAAAGAGGGAATAACATACACATTCGGTTGAGTGCAGAAAATTATCTTACTCTATAGGTAAGTAGGAGGTGAAAGGTGGAAAAAAAAGGAGTTTGGGGTGGGACTGATAGAAGGGAGGGCAGATTGAGGGAAGTAGTGGTCAGAAGCAAAACATTGGTGAGGAGGAACAGGATAAAAGGAAATAGAGAAAAGTATAGATGGAGTGGGGCAGGAGGAATAGGATGGAGGTATTTCCCTCCATCCAGTACAGTTAGTAATCTTAACTGTGAATGTGAATAGAATGAACTCTTCCATAAAATGGGAGCGGATAACAGAGTAGATTAAAAATTAAAATCCTGGGGCGGCTAGGTGGCACAGTGAGTAGAGCACCGGCCCTGGAGTCAGAAGGACCTGAGTTCAGATCCAGCCTCAGACACTTAACACACACAAACAAAAAAAAAAAAAACCTAGCTGTGTGACCTTGAGCAAGTTACTTAAACCCAAATGCCCTCCAAAAAGCAAAGAGCAAAATCTTACAATATGTTATTTACTAGAAATACATTGGAAACAGAGAGATACACAGAGAGTAAAAGGCAAAATACTGGAGAATATAATATGCTTCAGCTGAAATTTGAAAAACAAAAACAAAAACCAGCAGGAGTAGCAATCCTGATATTAGACTAAGCAAAAGCAAAAATAGATTTGACTAAAAGAGATAAAGAAGGAATCTACATCTTGCTAGACAGTACCATAATGAAGTAATATCAATGCTAAAGACATAGGCACCAACTGTTATAGTATCCAAATTCTTAAAGAAGTTATGTGAACAACAGGAAGAAAGAGATGATAAAACTATTCTAGTAGGGGACCTCAGGTTCCCTCTGTGCGAAGTAGAAAAATCCAATAACAAAATACACAAGGAAAAAGTTAAGGAAATTAAGATAATTTAAGAAATGTTATATATTATAGACTTCCAGGGAAAACAGAATGGAGATAGAAAGGAATATACCTTTTTTTCAGTGCTACAAGGCACCTACACAAAAGCTAACCATGTATTAGGGTATTTAAAACCTCACAAGTAAATGTAGAAAGGCAGAAATATTAGATGCATCTTTTTTCAGATCTGATGCAATAAAAATGACATGTAATAAAGGGCCATAGAAAAACAGACTAAAAACTGATTGAAAACTACATAATCTAATCCTAAAGAATAATATCACAGAATTACATAAATCACAGAAACAATGATTTCATCAAAGAGAATGACAATGTCACAACACACCAAAATTTATGGGATGCAACCTAAGAAGCTGTTAGGGGAAATTTTATTATCTCTAAATGCTTACATGAATAAAAAAGATAATGTGAAGATCAATGAATTGGGCATGCAACTAAAAATGTTAGGAAAAAAACAAATTATACATCACCAATATCAAATTAGAAATTCTGAAAATTAAAAGATATTAACAAAACTAAAAGAAAACTATTGAACAAATAAATCAAACTAAGAGCTGGTTTTCTGGGAGGGGGGGGGAAACCTATAAAATTCATAAGCCACTGGTTAATTTAATGATTTAAAAAGAAAAACAAATCACCGGTATCAAAAACAAAAAATATGAATTTACCACCAATGAAAAGGAAATCAAAACAATGATTAGAAGCTATTTTGCCCAACCGTATGCCAATAAGTCTGACAACCTAAGTGAAATTAATATTTACAAAAATATTAATTGTCCAGATTAACACCCTAAGAAAAAATCTCCAGGCCCACATAGATTTGCAAGTGAATTCTACCAAACACTTAAAGAACAATTAATTGTGATACTATATAAACTATTTGGGAAAACAGGACAAGGAGTCCTACCAAATATTTTTTTATTATACAAATTTAGTACTGATATCTAAATGAAGAAGAGCCAAAAACAGAGAAAGAAAATTACGGACCAATCTCCCTAATGAATATAGAAGCAAAAATTTTAAATAAAATATTAGCAAAGAAATTACAGCAATCTCATGAGGATAATATATTATGACCAAGTTGGATTTATATCAGGAATGTAGGGTTGATTGTATATTAGGAAAACTATCAGCATAATGACCATATCAATAACAAAACTAAAAGAAGTGATGATTATATCAATGGCTATAGAAAAAATTTTTAACAAAATACAACAACCATTCCTATTAAAAACACTAGAGTATAGGAATAAATGGTGTTTCCTTAAAATGCTAAGTAGCATCTATATAAAACCATCAGCAAACATTATATAAAATAGGGATAAGCTAGAAGCATTTCCAACAAGATTGGGGGTGAAATAAGGAAGTCCATGATTTCCACTGTTATTCAATATTGTACTAGAAATGTTAGCATTAGCAATAAGAAAATGAAATTGAAGGAATTAGAACAGGTGACAAAGAAAAAAGTTACCACTCTTTGCAGATGATATGATAGTATATTTATAGAGTCAACCAAAATCAACTAAATCAGAATCAACTAAAAAACTACTTGAAACAATTAACAACTTCAACAAAGTTGTTATATAAATATAAAATATTTATATTTATATATAAATAAATTATATTTATATATAAATAATATTTATTATATAATATATTATAAAATAATATAAAATAAGCCTGCATGAATAATCAGAATTTCTATATATTACTAATGAAGCCAAGCAGCAAGAGAAAGAAAGAGAGATGTCATTTAAAGTTACAGCAGACAATGTGAAATATTTGGTAGTCTACTTACTAAGAACAAGTCCAATAACTATATGAACATAATTATAAATCACTTTTCAAGCAAATAAGGATCTAAATAATTAGAAAAATATCAATTGCTTAAATATCAATAGGCCAAGCTAATGTAATAAAAATGACTATCTAACTTAATTTATTTATTCAGTGCCCTAACAATCAAACCACTAGGAAATTATTTTAGAGCTAGAAAAAAATGACAAAATTAATCTGGCAAAACAAAAAGTCCAGAATACCAAGAGAATTAATGAGAAATGCAAGGCAAGGTAGCCTAGCAATACCAGATATAAAACTGTGCTATAGAGCAACAAGCATCAAAACTACTTGGTACTGGCTAAGAAATAGAGTGATGGATCAGTGAAATAGGACTCAGGACACAGTAGTTAATGACTATAGTAATCTATTGTTTGATGAACCCAAAGACTCCACCTTCTGGGATAAGAACTCACTATTTAACGAAAACTGCTGGGAAAACTGGAAAATAGTATGACAAAAATTAGAAACTGACCAACATCTTACACTGTATACCCAATGTAAGGTCAAAGTGGATACATGATTCAGGCATAAAGGGTGATACTATAAGTAAATTAAGAGAGTAAGGAATAATTTATCATATCTAAGGAGAATGAAAGAATTTATGACCAAACAAGAGATAGAGAAGACTACGAAATACAAAATGGATAATGTTGATTCCGAGATTAGAATGAAAGCAGAAAGCTGGCAAACAAGTTTTATAGTCAGTGTTTCTGACAAAGGACTTGTGTCTCAAATATATAGAGAACTGAGTTAAATTTATAAGAATACAAGTCATTCCCAAATGGAGAAATGGTGTTATGGTGTTATCTATAGTCATATATTTTAAATGCTCTAAAACACTATTGTTTAGAAAAATGCAAATTAAAACAGCCCTGAGGTACCACCTCACACCTATCATATTGGCTAATATGACAGAAAACAAATGATCAACTATGAAAGACTTAGTGCTGCTCATCAATACAATGATTCACGACAATTCCTAAAGACTCATCTTTGAAAATGCTACACACATCAACAGAAAGAACTATCGAGTCTGAATGCAGATAGAAGCAATGTTTTCTCTTTTGCTTTGCTTTTTCTTCCTTGTAGTTTTTCCGTTTTGTTCTGGTTCTTTCATAACATGACTAATGTGGAAATATGATTAACATGATTGTATGTGTATAACCTATATCAGATTGTTTGCAGTCTTGGGGAGGAGGGAGGAAATGGAGGGAGGAAGAAAAATTCAGAACTCAAAATCTTGCAAAAATGAATGTTGAAGGATGGCTAGGTGGCACAATGAATAGAGAGCTGGCCCTGGAGTCAGGAGGACCTGAGTTCAAATCCGGCCTCAGATACACAAAAACTAGCCTTATGACCTTGGGCAAGTCACTCAACCCCAAGTGCCCTGTCCCCCCGCCCAAAAAAAAAGAATATTGAAGACTACCTTTATGTGTAATGAGAATAAAATACAATTGAGTGCAAAAAAAAAAAAAAAAAGAAAAGAAAAGAAAAGAAATAAGAAAATGGTACCTGATTCACAAACATCTAGTGCAACAGATATAAAAGCAGAAAAATACTAAAAAGAACTTGAAAGATCATTTAAAACAGATCCTGATTGGGGCGGCTAGGTGGCGCAGTGAGTGGAGTGCCAGCCCTAGAGTCAGAAGGACCTGAGTTCAGATCCGACCTCAGATACTTAACACCCACAAATAAAAAACCTAGCCATGTGACCTTGGGCAAGTTATTTAATCCCAATTTCCCTCCAAAAAGAAAAAAAAAATAGATCCTGATACTTGGCAAAAGTGGACACCTTGGAAAAATTACAAAAAGTACAGTGGAAGATATTATTCAAATTTTAAAAATAACGAGACTTAAGTTAAACAGGCAATGGGGTATAGAAAGCCATCTTACCTTACAGGAAAGTAAGGGGTAATGGGAGGGTGGAAGGAGAAGAAGAGGATAAGAGATTATTTCTTTTATATTATTAATTTATTAAAAATAAAAAGGCTAAAGACATGAATACTTTTCAAAATCTTTGTACTTATTTATTAGTACTATTTTTTTTTCCAGGAAGAACATTATACCAAACAAAAAATTTAAAGGAATCTACTGTAACAGCCAAGTTATTGATTGGAGGAAAAAATAAAATAAGTATGAAATTAGAAGGTAAGCTATCATAAAATATTGCTTCCAACTACAAAACTCTTCTGCCTGATCTATCTGTGACATCTATCAGTGCCAAAAATATCACATGTCCTCCCTCTATTCATAATACTCGAACATTTCCTTCTTCTTTAGTAAACAAAAGTGGTAGAATTAGATGTAGTGCATTCCAGAGAATAGAGATAATCAGTGAAATGCCATGGAGATGGGAAATGGAGTAACTACAAAACAAAGAAAAGCTCAATTTGACTGGAAAAGAGCAAGGGAAGGAAAGCTAAGAGAAAATGAGACAGAGTTGGGGCCAGGTATTGAAAGACTTTAAATGCTAAAGATGAGTTTATATTTTATCCTAGAGGCTATAAGGAACCACTTAAGTTGATTGGCGATATGGTCTGATCTGCACTTAAGGAAAACCACTTTGGCAAATGAGTGGAAGATGGACTTAAATGAAGATATACGTGAAGCAAGGAGACCAGTTAAAAGGTCACTGCAATAGATCAGGCAGGAACTGATGAGTGTGGTCTATAAAGAAAACCAGTAACCACAGAAAAGGGACTAGATGCCAAGTGATATTTTAAGGACAGAAACGATCTGTTAATTGGGTATGTAGGTGGAGAATTAACAACACAAAATTTACAAACTGGGGCCAATGATAGAGTAACTGTTACTTTCAAAGAAATAGGGCAATTTTGAAGAGATGTGTGTTTGAGGCATAATGATTAAGCCCATGGGAACTGATATGGTCCCTAAGTAGAAGGCTGGAAAGAGAGATCTAGAAGGGCCCTGAATGCAATCCAGGAGTAGATGATACACAATTATATAGCAAAGGAGACTCTGGAATGGACAGAATGATAAGACTAAAACCAAGACAGAACAGTGTCACAGAACTCCATAGAAGAAAAAGCACCCAGCAGAAGAGAGTAGTGAACAACAGGTCAACAACAAGAGAGATCACTGGGAAAAAGCTGTGAAATTTCTCAATGAATTTCACTTGGTAAGTTTGCAAAGAGTACTTTTAGTTGGGTAATGAGGTCAGAAACCGGACTGAAAAGTTTGATAAGTGAAGACAAATGAAGTGGAGGCAATGAGCTTTTTCTAGTAATTTTGCCAAGAAAAATGAGAAATATGGGACCATTGCTTGAAGGAAGAATGGGGTTTGGTGAAAACTTTTTTGGTATGGGAGAATTTTGGCATGTATGGAAAAAAGGAAGGAAGGAAGAGGGGCAGCTAGGTGGTACAGTGAGTAGAACACCAGCCCTGGAGTCAGGAGGACCTGAGTTCAAATTCGTCCTCAGACAGTTAACACTTACTAGCTGTGTGACCTTGGGCAAGTCACTTAACCCCAATTGGCCTGCCCTCCGCCCTTCAAAAAGGGGGGTGGGGGGAAGGAAGGGAAGAAGAAACTAAAGATAAGAATGGGAAGATGTCTGAGGGAGAACTCTACTAGAGAAAATGAGCAGTAGAACTGGACCATCTCCCCTCAGCCACTGATGGAGACATTCCAAGACTTTGAACCAAAAAGTCTTGAGAATAGACATGCTTAGGGAAGCTAGGTGGTGCAGTGAATGGAGCACTGGCCCCAGAGTCAGGAGAACCTGGGTTCAGATCTGACCTCAGACACTTTACACTAGCCATGTGACTTAACCCCAATTGCCCTGCCTTTCCTTCTCAAAAAAAAAAAAAAAAAGCTAAAAAGAGAATAGCCATGCTTTCAGATCACCACTCACAGTAACCCTAGTGTAGATGCATGCTGGCAAATGCTCCTGTAGACACTATAGACTAAGCTACTAAAAACCAAGGAAAAAAAAAGTTCTTGCTACCAAGGATTTGGTTCAATATAAGATGCTGATATGATTTCTTCAATGGACAGGACATTAAGGAAGAGGTGTTAGTCTATCGGCTTTGGCACTGTCTCCCAAGGACTATGTAAGATCTTACTATCACATTTGAAGTTGAAATGTTCCATAAGAGCTGTCTCCTGTATTAGAATGTCAGCTCCTTGAGGACTGTCTTACTTTCCTATTTCTATGTACAATGCTTTGCCCATTATAAATGTTTTATAAATTTTTAAATTCACTAGGAGACAAAATAAAAGGATTGGGCTTGGGAAAGAGGAAGCCCATTTTGTTGCAAGTGAAGTTTCAAGGATTATGTGAAAGACCGTAGATGGAAGGGGGGGGGGGGGGAGTAGATCAGGCAGATGGTACCAATTTAGCCAATGAGTGCATCAGCTGAGGAAGAGAAGGTTAGAGTATAGGGGGTTTGAGAACAGAGTAGCATAAAGCATTAATTATGGTCTGAGGTACAGCCAAGATGGTAGAAAGTAAAGCCAGAAACTCACCCAACTGCTACCAAATTCCCCTCCAATTTTAAAATAAATCCTTAAAACAAACTCTGGAGCTGGATAGCCAACAAAAGGATGGGGTGAAACAATGTTCCAGGCCCAGACGATGTAGAAGATTAGCAGGAAAGGTCTGTGGCACTGGAGTAAGAGAGGAATGCACTCCAGTGCACAATGAACCCAGAACACCAGTAGCAAGGCCCTGTCCCTAGCACAAGCCAGCAGCAGGCCCTGGGGACAACTGAATCTGCTGTAGCAATTTCCAGATATTTCAGCCCACAGATAGTAAGGGGGCTAGAAAACTGGTAAGAAGACTATAATAAGGAAACCTTTACTGGCATTGGGTGCAAGATTTGGTTGCATTGCCCATACTTAGTTCTGGGTCACAGTCCCAAAACTAAGAGCAGCACTCACATACTAGAGATGCTAGATGCAGGGAAGGAGGGACCCTGGTCACAATTCCAGAACAGAGAATTTGTGGATGCTCACAGAGTACAGGCCAGAAGAATAGTTATCACACCTTACCTTGGAAAACTATCAATTTACACACTTCACAGAACTAGTTCTAAAAACTACAGAACTGGGCAGCTAGGTGGCACAGTGAGTAGAGCGTCAGCCCTGGAGTCAGAAGGACCTGAGTTCAGATCCAACCTCAGACACAACACACACAAACAAAAACCTAGCCATGTGACCTTGGGCAAGTTACTTAACCCCAATTGCCCTCCAAAAAGCAAACACACACACACACACACACACACAACTACAGAACCAAAAAACTGAAGGCTTGGACAGTGCCCACTTCATCCTGAGAGCAGAGCCCTATTTTAAAATAAAGTTAAAAGTCAAGAAATAGGCTGGAAAAACAAGTAAGCAACAAAAAAGAACTTGACCATAGCAACTTACTATAATGGAAGCCATGATCAACATCCAAACTCAGATGAGGACAACAATGTCAAATTAACTACATGCAAAACCTCAAAGAAAATGTGAATTGGCCTCAATATCAAAAGGAACTCATGAAAGAGCTGAAAAAGGATTTTAAAAATCAAGTAAGAGAGGTAAAGGAAAAACTGGGAAAAGGAATGAGAGTGATGCAAGAAGAACACCCTAAAAAAGAAAATAAGCCAAATAATAAAAGAGGCAGAAAAATGGACCAAAGAGAAAAACTCTAAAAATCAAAATTGTCCAAATGAAAAAGATACAAAAATTTGCAAAAATTCACCGAAGAAAAGAACTCTGTAAAAAGCAGAAATTTTCAAAAGGAAAGGGAGTTACAAAAGCTCACTGAAGAAAACAATTCCTTAAAAATTAGAATTGGTAAATGGAAGCTAATTGTTCCATGAGACATCAAAAACAATCAAACAAAATCAAAAGAATGAAAAACAGAAGAAAATGTGAAATCTCTCATTGGAAAAACAACTGCCTGGAAAATAGATTGAGGAGACATAATTAAAGAATTATTGGACTATCTGAAAGCCCCAACAGAAAAAAGAACCTACACATCCTATTTCAAGAAATTCTCAAGCAAAACTGTCATGATATGGTAGAACCAGAGAGTAAGATAGAAACTGAAAGAATCCACCCATCACCACGCCCAGGAATACTATAGTCAAATTTCAGAGCTCCCAGTCCAAAGAGGAAATATTACAAGCAGACAGAAAGAAATCATTCAAATATTGTAGAGCCACAGTCAAGATAACACAAAATTTAGCAAATTCTCTATGAAAAAAATGGAGGGTTATGCTATTCCAGAGAGCAAAAGGGCTAGGATTACAACCAAGAATCACTTATGCAGCAAAATTGAGTATAATCCTAAAGAGAAAATAAAAGGGTATTTAATACAATGAGGACTTTCAAACGTTACTTATGAAAAGACCAGAGCCAAACAGAAAATCTCTGATTTTCAAATACAAGACTCAAGAGAAGCATAAAAAGTAAATAGGAAAGAGAAATCATAAGGGATCTGATAAGGTTAAACTGCTTATTTCCCTACATGGAAAATGACTCCTAAGAGGTTTATCCTACTTGTAATTAAGAGTTGATAGAGGGCATGAGTCTGAGTTGACTATGATGGTATAATAGAAAAAAAAAATTTAAATCAAGGGGTGAGAAAGAGAGATGCACTAGGAAAAGGGAGAGGTATAGTAGGATAAAATTACCTTGCATTATAAGAGGCTTTTACAGCAAAGGGAAAAATAGCAGTGGATGGGAGAAGGGGAAATGCTTGAACCTGAACCTCATCTGACTAGACTGAGAGAATAAAGTCCACACTCAGTTGGGTATATAAATCTAACAGTCTTAGGAAAGTAGTAGAGGAGGGAGGATAAAAGAAGGGGAAGGGGGACAGAAGGGAGGGCAGATGGGTAGAGGCAGCAGTCAGAAACAAAACACCTGGGGAGAGACAGGGTAAGATCAAGAATTTGACTATCTTTTGGTGTGGCTGAAATGGGAAATGTTCTCCATTAGATACCTCAAAACACAACATAATAAAAACTGAACTCATCTTTTCTCCCGTCCAATCACTCAAGTTTATAATCTGTGTTACCCTCTACTCTTCACTCTCTTTTACTTCCCTATATCTAATGAATTTGCAAGGCTTTTCAATTCTAATTTTTTTTTTTTAATTCCAAAATTTCACTAGTCTGTTGTCTATATCTAACACTAAATTCTACCTTGTTTTGACTGTGGAAAAAAAAAAAGCTGAATTCTTCATGGTACAAATTCTATTAAAAATAACTAAGTTAGACAGAATAGTGTAATGTTAAAATTGCAATGAGTATAAGATTCCCATTAAATGGGGGGAAGGAGGAAAGTAGTAAATAAATTTTAATAATGAACCTTTACATAAGTTAGCAAAATAAATTTAAACACCTCTATATTTAACCAATTACCCAGAGGAGTTACATATACAGAAACTAAATCAAAGATTACAGAGTGGAAAAAAAAAAAGAGCGTGTGTTTCTTGAAGTCGAAGTTGACAAGTATAATTTTTACTGTAATTTTTTACTGGTTATAATGTAAATGTCAGTGGGGGGAGGGGAATCTTTAAAAATTAATTAAAAATTAAGTAGCAGATATAACTTCCTATACAAATATGTCCTATTCCCAGTACTTTCCACTATCACATTTGATGCAAACAGTAAAACTAAAATAGTCAGGTCATTTAAAAAAAAAAAAAGGATTGAGAAGAAAAAAGGCATCCATCCATACATGAAATAAAAGTACTCTAAAATCTAATAACAGTTAATTCATTCTTGTTTCTATCAGCTTGCTCCTTGAAACAATCACAAAAGTTTTGTCTGGCAGATTGTAAAACAGGCTGCTCTGGTCAACAGTGCACATGTCATGGGGAAGGACATGAAGCCTGTGACCAATGAAGGCAGAAAGAAGTCTGGCTGCCAGTGCTTTGCTGTCTCTAGTTCAACACTGCCTGACACTCCAGATGCACGGTTAAATGCCACCCTGTGCTTATGCCCAAAGCAACAAAGCAACCCATTCAACCCAATGAAATATTCCATGCCCAGCTGCTAGGCCACATGCAAAGCTTTTTTTCCCCTTTTAAATAGGATTCAGTCAAAATGTCTGTAGCTCACATCTGTGAAAAACAAGGCACAAAATAAGTACTTTAGCTTTTCATAAAAATAACAAGGCAATGCTTTTCCTCTTAGATTGAGTTCTCTAGTGCTTCTAAGCCTTTACTCTCAAAATGATGCGGAATACAAGACGTTTCACTTTTAACCAAAATATGTTTCTAGAAATTGTCAAAAAGTACAAAAATTCAGTTTTAGGTGAGAAGGGAGGAAAGACTTTTCCCCCTACCTATTGTATAGCTTAAGGTGGCACAATAGATAGAGTACCAGGCCTAGAATTGGGATGATACCTCTTCCTGACTTCAAATCTGGCCTCAGATACTTCTTTGCTGTGTGATTCTGGGAAATTCACTTCACCCTGTTTGCCTCAGTTTCCTCATCTGTAAAATGAGCTGGAGAAGGAAATGGAAAAGTGCTCTAGTGTCTCTGCCAAGAAAACCCCAACAGGAGACCAGGAATAGTCAGACACTACTAAAAAAAGAACTTTAACTGCTTAGCTTGTGCTTATTGATGTCTCCACTAGGTGGTGAACATCTACTAGATATGGGAAAATAGAGGTTTTTAGAGGAAGGAATGTAAATTTACAAAGACAGATGCCTCTGATGGGGTACATACAGGCTGTGGGAATCGCTTTGAACTCTGACTCAATCTTCCTACTTGATGAGCTAACTATACCCAAATTTGATGCCCTTAAACTAGCCTAGCCCTCCATAGTCTGTCATCCAGGTAACCTTCAGCTATTTCCCACCCTTAATCCCATACCTAGAGTCTGACCTAATTCCATCAAAGATCCTTCTTAGACTCTTCCTCAAGACTCTCCCCAGACTCCGCTAGACCACCCCTAAATCCTCCCACAATCTTTGTGTATCTAAAATTCCTCTGGTCTCCACGAAGAGGCTGAGATTAACCTAGCTCAGACTTACTCTGTATCAGTTTATTCTGACCCAGTTGTGCTGAGAAAGGCCACAAATACTTGGATTCTTTGAAAGTCTACCCATTATGGCATAATCTTTAATAAACTTTGCTTTTCTTGGTTGAAAGAAGACTTGAGTCGAATTCATTCAACAGGACCTAGCTTGTTGATATTTTGGGGTCTTGTGTATCCCTAAACCCTAAACCTCAACACCAGTACCCATGACCAAAATGAGGAAACTGAGGCTCAGAGAGGAGAAGATACTTGTCCAGAATCACCTAATTAGTCCAAATGTCGGAGTTCCTAACACACTCCAGCACCCTCTTCACTATAGTGTATGTGGCTCTGTGTTGGGCCCCTAGTTTAGACATGGGTGGAAACTTCTATACAGACCAAGTAAGAATTCTAACACCCTGGAATGTCTTACCCCGTGTTATCTTTTTTCTCTGGGCATTTTTAAGAAGGCAGAAAGATGACTGTGTCTTGGGTGGCTCAGGGGCAGCCCTCCCCAGGGTTGGGGGACAGAGACAAGATGACTTTTATGAGATTGTAATCTGGGGAATGAGTCAAACTTCACAGCCTGTAAGCCTGTGGGCATTTCCACACCATCACCCCCACCACACACACACACACACACACCCTATACTAGAGAAGCCCAAAAGTCTTAAATTGTCAGTTTAAGGAATTAATCTTGAGCAGAAACTGACATACTAAATTCTTACCATTAGGAAACTTCTTTTCACAACTAAGTGAAAGAATAATTAACAAGTCTGTAAACTGGAGGCAAAATTTTCTAACAATAAGAATGATCCTCCAAGTGAGAAATGATGGGGTGTACTAGGATAATTTCACAAGTAGAGAAGAAAAGGGGATTGATGCAGAACTCCAAGTTAATAGGAATGTGTTAGACACAAAATCGTTAGGATCACATAAGTCACTTGAATGTGAAGGGCAAAAATCAAGTCTGATAAATCACTCCATTTATAATAAGTACTTTAGCTTTTCATAAAAATAACAAGGCAATGTTCTTCCTCTTAGATTGAGCTCTCTAATGCTTCTAAGCCTTTACTCTCAAAATGATGCAGAATATAAGACATTTCACTTTTTACCAAAATATGTTTCTAGAAATTGTCAAAAAGTACAAAGATTCGGCTTTAGGAGAGAAGGTAAAAAATTGTAAGCCCTGAAAAGATTAGTAATTATCTTAAGTTCACAAAACTCCCAAACTCTTGAACACAGACCTCCTGGCTTTGAAGCCAGAGCTCTTTCTAATAAACCAAAATGCTTTGTAATATTGCTGTTTTTTCCACTAGCTGTCTAGGATGTGTCCATAGTGGCAGTTTTATCCCTTTGATGAAAATTACAATTTTTTTAAATTTAAAAATTCATAGTTTTCAATTTTAGAATGATAAACAGCAGCTTTTATAGAACCTTCTCTTCTCAAATCTATTATATGCTGCTGGCAGTGTCGACAGAAAATAAGGAAGTTTTAATTATGTAAATGAGTACCTCATAATCATTACATTTAAAAAATAATAAGTGTTTCTTTTATTTTCCAAAGGATAAAAAAGTAAGTGCAATATATTTGGTTAATAAAAGATGGAACTGTCCATAAAGACACATAATCTGGCAAGAGAAACTAAGCATTATAATGTTTTAGAAAGAACGTGGGTTAAAAATTAGGGGAACAGCACATTTTGCACTTGAATTTACACAGTCTTCAAAACCAATACATATCTGGGGGAAAAAATTCCCATGACAAGATGTCCATGAAGTTGTAATCTAGCTTTTCTGGAAAGTCTACACCATAAGAAGTTCATTACCTCCCAAGGTAGTAGATTCTAATGCTGTTCACTCCATTAGAAAGTTTTTCTGTATACCAATCCCAAATTGTAGATCAAACAGTACACCAAGCTTCCCACCCATACCCATGAGTCTTAAATGACTTTTTGAGGATCAACAGAATAAGCTAGGATTTGAGACTCAAGAAAAGACAAAGGCAACAAGGACAAGGGAAAAAGTTCCAGGTATATGGGAGGCCACCAATGGAAAAAAAAAAAAGGCTTAACATCTTTTTGGAATAACAACAAAAAAAGTCAGTAGTGTCATTAGATCAGGGTGAGGGAGGTGGGATGGGAAAGAAAAGGGGGATTTTTAGGTGTCTTAAGACTGGCAGATAGGAGTGATCCTAAGTAGCCAATAAACAGTTATCAAGCACCTGCAACATATCAGGCACTATGGCAATAGCGTGCTAGGGTTACAAAAAGGCAAAAGATATTACCACCACCACCTACCCCGCACTCCCCTAACCCCCTACCCCCAACATTGAAAAGTTCACAATCTAATAGGGGAGAAAAGCAAACAGGTACAAACAAGCTATTTACAGAATGAATAGGAAATAATTAACAATAGGGAAGCATTAGAATTAAGAGAGGTTGGGAAAAACTTCCAGGAAAAGGTAGGGCTTTAGCTGTGGATTTGAAGTAAATCAGAAAATCCAGCAGGCAGAAATGAGGAAAGAGCAATCCAAGCAAGAGCAAGAGTCAAAGAAAATAGCAACAGCCCAGAGATGAAGTGTCATGCTCAAGGAAAAATCACTACCACTACAGGGGTATCTTGGGCAGCTAAGTGGCAAAACAGATAAAGAAGACTAATGTTATCATGGATTTTAAGTGAGGCTGAACTGCACAGTCATCAGCCTCATTCTCCCTTCCAGAGTCCAGTGGCAAGACAAAAATCAAGATAGCTGGTGATGTCCTGGATGTAGTGGATAACCTTGGCATCTTTAATGTCAGACCAAGCTCTTGGTGTTACACAACACCTGCTTCAGCCACCTTCATGGCCACTGGAATAAACTGTTCTCATCCACCCATTACCCCAGAGGAAATCTTCACATGCTGGGGGAGTAGGCATCCGTCTAACTCAATGATGAGTCTGGGACTTGTCAGTTACCCTCACCTAGGTTTTGCCCATTATTAGCACAGACCAGGGTGTGGCTGCTGTGCATGCTACATCGTCTTGATGCAAAAACTGAAAACTGGGTGACAAGTGGATACCAAAGGTAGATGAGCATCTTTGGAAAGAGCTTGGCAGAAGAGTGATATGGTCATACCTGTGCTTCAGGAAAAAATAATTTAGGCAGCTAAATGAAAGATAAACTAGATTGGAGAAAGGCCTGAAGCAAGCAGATGTACCAGAAACTGTTACACTAGTCCAGGTGCATGATGATATAAAACCACACCGGAGAGGTGACAGTACTGAAGAAAGGAGGGTAGTCACAAGGAGACAGAAAGGTTAAATCCACAGGCCTTTACAAACTGGATAGGAAGGAGAGACACAGAATAAGGTAAGTCTGACATCTAGGATGCAAGCCTGGGGGACTGGTATGAAAGGATTTTAATAGGACCTTATATTTAATATTAGAGGTGATCCTCAGAAGCTTACAGAATAGAAGGGTGCCTTAGACCCAATATTTAAGATGAATTCCTTTAGTAAAGGGAGGCACCAGACAGGGAATGCCAGTACTTTGCTCTATCAAAATCTTACCCTCTACAAGAAGTCTTTCCTGACCCTTCTTTATATTAATCGCCTTTGCTCTGTTGACTATCTCCAAATCATCTTCTATACAGTTTGTGTGTATACGTGTTTGCATATTGTCTGGCCTGTCAGACTGCAAATTCGTTGAGAATCCAGAATTTAGTACAGTGCCTAGTACATAGCCATTGTTGAATAAACTTTTATTAACTGATTGTATGGTGGACTGGGATGAGAGGAGACTTGAGTCAGGGAGACAAAATATAGAAATATTCTAAGTAGGGGCGGCTAGGTGGCGCAGTGAATAGAGCGCCGGCCCTGAAGTCAGAAGGACCTGAGTTCGGAGCCGGCCTCCGACACTTAATCCACACAAACAAAAACCTAGCCATGTGACCTTGGGCTAGTTACTTAACCCCAACTGCCCTAAAGGGGCGGCTAGGTGGCGCAGCCGGCCTCAGAGTTGGGATGACCCGAGATCAGATCCGGCCTCAGAAAATAAGCACCCACACATAAATAATGACTAGCCGTGTAACCTTGAGCAAGTTACTTAACCCCAATTGCTTTAAAAAAAAAAAAAAAGAAATATTCTAAGTAAAGACCTACACCAAAATGGGGGCTATAAAAAGAGAGAAAGGAGCGTGTATATGAGAAATGTTTATCAAATTTCACCACATAATCTTTGCACTCTGTTTCTCACCACCACCACCACCACCACCACCACCACAATCATCGAAAATCTGGCTTCTAACCTTTCAGCACAGAATCGCCACATGGCATAATTGTGTTCATCATGCCACTTAAAAAGTAAACAGAGGGGCGGAGCCAAAATGGCGGAGTAGAAACAGCTCCTCCAAGTCACTCTGCCCCCAGATTCCCCCCAAACTATGTAAAAGGGGACTCTGAACAACTTCTGGAGCCCCAGCACCCACAGAACAACACAGAGAAGCTAACCTCCCGCTGAGGACAGCCCAGCAGCCCTGCAGGAAGGACCAGTGCAGCGGTTTGGGACCTGGCAGCACGCAGGGCGAAGGAGCTGAGCCAAGCCCAGGTCCCTGTGAGCCGAGGTTTTAGCCCCAGGGCAGCAGGGCCAGCAGCCCGCTGGAGGAACCCCAGAACACCAGCAGCTGTGGCGACTGCAGAATTATCAACATAGACATGCCTAGGACAAAGTAAGAGGTTGGTGTCCTATGGACTTTGGGACTGGTATTTAGGGAATGCATCAGCTCCCTCCCCTGGGGGCTAGAAGCCACTGAGGAGACACGCTATTTTGCAGTTTTCAGAGGTGGCTCCAGCTCCCCGCCTGCAAATTGTAGGGAGATCCAGCTATCAGTCTTGGGGGGTAATCGCTCTTGCTTCAACCTCCCTGGATCTGGTTTGTGATCTAGGGTGGAAGTCGTGGGTGGATTTACAGCTTGCCAGAAACGGAAGCTGCCCCCCACACGTTCGGGAAGAAAATTCCTCTAGCTGGGCCTTAAAGCCATAGTGTGGCAACAAGCCCAAAGGTCAAGCAATTAAGTGGCAACATGCCAAGGCAAAGGAAACAGAAAAATGCAACCCTAGACTCCTATTTTGGGAGCATAGAGCGGGAAAAGGACTGTGAGGTCAGAAGTCCTGCTCCAAAAGCCCCAGGGCAAAACATGAGCGGGTTGCAGGCCATAGAGGACCTTAAGAAGGA
Source organism: Gymnobelideus leadbeateri (assembly GCA_011680675.1). Lineage (NCBI taxonomy): Eukaryota > Metazoa > Chordata > Mammalia > Diprotodontia > Petauridae > Gymnobelideus > Gymnobelideus leadbeateri. Next base: position 46,157 of record WOXC01005051.1, on the reverse strand, counting down.
CTTTAAAAATCAAATAAGAGAAGTGGAGGAAAAATTAGAAAGAGAAACGAGAAGGATGCAGGAAAAGTATGAAATGAGGGTCAACAGCCTGACTGAGGAAAACAACACCTTAAAAAATAGACTAGCTCAAATGGCAAAGGAGGCCCAAAAGGGCAATGAGGAGAAGAACGCCTTAAAAAGTCAAATTTGCCAGATGGAAAAAGAATCTCAAAAGTTCACTGAGGAGATTCATTCCTTCAGAGTTAGACTGGAGCAAATGGAAGCTAATGACTTTATGAGAAATCAAGATACTATTAAACAGACCCAAACAAATGAAAGAATAGAAGGCAATGTGAAATATTTCATGGGAAAAACCACTGACCTGGAAAATAGATCCAGGAGAGATAATTTAAAAATTATTGGTCTACCTGAAAGCCATGATCAAAGAAAGAACATAGAAATCATCCTTAAAGAAATTCTCAAGGAAAACTGCCCTGATGTTTTAGATCCAGAGGGCAAAATAGAGGTTGAAAGAATCCACAGATCACCTCCTGAAAAAGATTCCAAAAAGAAAACTCCCAGGAATATTATAGCCAGGTTCCAGAATCCCCAGATCAAGGAGAAAATACTACAAGCAGCCAGGAAGAAACAATTTCAATACTGTGGAAACACAATCAGAATAGCCCAGGACCTGGCAGCTTCTACCTTGAGGGATAGAAGGGCATGGAATATGATATTCCAGAGGGCAAAAGAGCTGGGAATGAACCCAAGGGTCACCTACCCAGCAAAACTGAGTCTCTTTTTTCAGGGGAAAATATGGTCATTCAGTGGAATAGAGGACTTTCAAGCATTCTTGAGGAAAAAAACAGAATTGAATAGAAAATTTGACATTCAGACACAAGAAGCAAGAGGTGCTTGAGAAGGCAATCAAGGAAAAGAAATCAAAAGGAACTTACCAAAGTTGGACTATTTACAGTCCTACATGGAAAAACAATAACTTTGTTTGATGAAACCTTTCTCATTAGGAAAATAACTGAAGAAGGGTACATGGCATATGTTCACAGGTATACATGGATAGAGGGCACAGGTTGAGTTTGATGGGAAGGGATGATTTTTTTTTTTTTTTTGGAGGGCAATTGGGGTTGGGTGACTTGCCCAGGTTCACGTGGCTGGGTTTTTGTTTGTGTGTTGGGTGTCTGGGGCTGGATCCGAGCTCAGGTCCTTCTGGCTCCAGGGCTGGCTCTCTGCTCGCTGAGCCACCTAGCCGCCCCAAGGAAGGGATGATTCTTAAGGGGTGAAGTCAAGAGGTGAGAGAGGAAAGTGGCAAGAGGAGATGGAGAGAGACAGGGTAGGCAAACTATCTCATGTAGAAGAGGCAAGGGGAAGTAGTTGCAGGGGAGGGGAAGAACAGGAAGGCAAAAAGGCAAAAGCATATTCTCATTGAAGTTGGCTCAAGGAGAGAAACACATACATACTAAATGGAATATCTTACCCTCACTCACTCTCCTGAGTAGGGGAAAGGGGGATGAGAGGGGGCATGATGGAGGGGAGGGCATTCTGGGGAGAGGGGAGGTTAGAAGTACCCACTATCAAAGAGGGACAGGATCAAAGTAGGGAATGGACCAGGCGGGAGGTGAGATGGGTGGGAGGTGAGACGGGTGGGAGGGAAATATAAGCAGTCTTTTACAATATATCTACTATGGTAATGTCTTGCATAGATATACATGTACAACACATACTGAATTGCTTATCTTCTCAGAGGGAGTGGGTGACAAGGGAGAAAGGGGATGGATCTGAAAATCGAAGTTTTAAAATTAAATGTTTCATAAGATGTCCAGGCAGTGGGGCTCAGAGATTCCCCTTGCCCTAATGGCAAAGTCGAAGGGGGTATGGGAGAAGATATGGGAGAGAGCAGATTGGATGAGGGGATATCTAGTGGGACTGCTATTCTGGGGTGGTGGGTAGGGAAAAATGAGGGAAAAATGTAACTCATAATCTGGTGGAAATGAATGATGTAAACCAGAAGTTAATAAAGCATTTGTTTAATTAAAAAAAAAAACATTATCAGAAAGATGAGTTCCATTTTGGCTAAGTTGAATTTAACAACCCAGCTGAACAATCTCAACATTCCCTTCCAAACAACTTTAAAATAACTCCTAAGTCAAATTTTGGAGTAGTAGGGCCTAGAAGAGTTCAGAGTGAGACATATTTCCAGCCTGAGGCAACTTAGGAGATTGGCATGGGTGGTCTGTGACCCCAGGATAAGAGCCAACCTGGAACAAGGTAGCAGCAATCCTTGGAGGTAGCTGGAACAGCAGGAGAAGCAGAAGTAGCTTTGGAAGCTCTCAACCCAGGGAAGGTAAAAGGCAGGGGTAGGGAACCTATGGCCTCGAGGATAGTGTGACCCTCTAGGTCCTCAAGTGCAGCCCTTTGAATCCAAACTATATAAAACAAATCCCCTTAATAAAAGGATTTGTTCTGTAAAACTTGGACTCAATCAAACTGGCCCACCCAAGAACCAGAAGGAGAACTAGCATTTGTGGCTATAGGGAAGCAAGAGCCCTTCCTGGGCAAGGGCTGGAACACAGACCAGAAAAACAGTGACAAGAGATCTTCCCAGATCCACTTTGGAAGCAACAAAAACTTACAGATAACCCAGAGCCAGTTCTGAAAACAACCGCACAAGTCCTGCTGGCAGGGGTTGGGGGGGGGGGGGTGGAGAGGGGAGAGGTGTTAATTGATATTTAATCAAATGGGACTTTCAAGCATTCCTGATGAAGAGAGCTGAATAGAAAATCAATACAAGACACAACAGAAGCAAAGCTAAACTGTTTACATTCCTACATGAGAAAACAATACATATACCTAAGAACTTTACCATTATTGGGGCAGTTAGAAACACAAGGTTAGACAGTGATGCAAAAGAGAATGGAGGAGAGGAATTTGATATGCAAAGGTGTGGAGAAAGTTGAGGTTACATACACAAAATAATTGAAAAGATTTCTTGTTTCAGTCTCAACTTATAGGCCAAAAATTTAAAGCAAGCATAATAAAATATTAATTAAAAAAAAATACTGAGCAAGATGATAACATAATTAACCTTCTGATGATCTACCTAAAGTTACACTCATTAAGAATCCCTATCTCTTCTACTTGAACTCCTAGTACTGAAAACTTAATAACAAGAATTAAAAGCCTGAGTTGAATTTACACTTTTAATGCTTTACCAATCAAATTGCCAAGAAGGTTCTTTATAAAACTTACTAAACTGATAAAAAATCATCTTGAAAAAAATACAAACTCTACACTATCTAAGGGAAATGGGTGGGGAGGGAGGAGGGAGAGTAGAGATAACAGAAACCAACACACCCAGACCTCAATATATAAACCAACAGTCACCAAAACCATCTGGTATTGGTAAAAAGATAGATCAAAAGAACAGACTAGACAAGTTAGAATCAGAAACTACTGAATTAAATAACGCATTGTTCAATAAAGAAGAAAATGTAAATTACCCATGAATAATCTCCTTATTTGACAAAAACTGCTGGAAAAACTAGAAAGTAATCTGACAGAAATAATATGCTCAGACTAAGACATGATCCCACATTCTAAATACACATGTGATCTTAAGATTAAAGATCATTTTTTTTAAGTATAAGAGAAGAACACATACTTGTTATAGCTAAGGGTAGGATATGAACTCTTAAGCAAATAAGATATAAACAAGATAAATGAGAGAAAAACACATTAAAACAACTCTCAGATTTCACCTCACATCCTGCATACTAGCAAAGACAACAATAAATGGTAATGGTCAATTTAGAAGGTATTGTGGACTAAAGTGACCTTTCCTCTTTAAATTAGAGACTCCATTCCTGGTTATTCCAAGAAAGTCATCAATAAGAAGAAAATTTTCTCACATACTCCAAAATATTTACTTTTTATGTCAGCAAAGATTTAGAAATGAAATAGATGGTCATCAACTAGGGAACGGCTAAACAAATTGTGGTATATGGATGTATTGAAGTTTTACTGTGCTGTAAGAAATGATAAATGTAATGAAATACAGAGAAGCATGCAATGATCTTCATCAAGTAATGAAAAGTGAAAAAATTAGAGCCAAGAAAACAGTATGCACAATTACAACAATGTAAAAAGAACAAACCATCACAGACAAAAAGAATCAAAAGTAAATGAAGCAAAACTATAAAGATCAAACATGATTGTAATGAAAACATGAGGACACTTCCAACCCACCCTTTCATGAAAGCAGGAAGTACTCCAGATTTTTTAAATATACATGATATACATAGTGATTGGTTCTGTTAATAAAAAAATTACTTGTTACATGGGAAGGAACTCTGGGGAGACATAAAAAGACTAGGATGATATAAAAAAAAAAAACAAAAGACATTAATTTTAAAAAAAAACTTGTTTTAGTAAAAAGGATTTAATGCAACCTCAACTATTTGATATCTGCTATCTTTTGGGACTGCCTGACTTCTGGAAAAGTTCTAGTATATATAGTAAAGTAAAAAAAAAGTGTAGTATAGTAAAAAAGAGTAAAGTATAGTAAAATAGTAACTAGTAATAGAGTAAAGCCTATTTACTCAGAGATGATTAAATACAGGTTTTGGAGCAAAAAAACTGTCTGTGAAAAAATAAATAAATAAATAAAATTCTCTATGAGATTTTTTCATTCACAACCGGGAGAGAAAAGTCTTTGATTATTCTCAAACTTACCACACAACCTCTGCTTTAAGATTTTAAATGATAAAGTATTCCCTACTTGTTTCAAGTTATCTTCACCCACTTTTAGACCATTCTATTTCTTACCCGTGACTACCACCTAAATTCTTTAAAATAAGAATGATGTGCCCTGTAATTCTTTATGTAGAAAAATCCCCCAGTTGAAAAGCAATCAAAGGATATGAATAAGCATTATTCAGAAGTAATCAAAGCTATCAAAATATATATAAAAAAGGTTCTAAATCATGGATTAGAGAAATTCAAATTCAAATAACTCTTGAGATATCACCTCACACATATCAAAAAAGGAAAATGACAAATGGTAGAGGGGATATTGAAAAACTGAAAATCTAATGCACTGCTGGTGACACTGTGAAAAAGTCTAACAATTCTGTAAAAAAAATATTTATAGCACAAAGGGCTATAAAACTGCACACAAAAACTTTTGACCCAGCAACACCATTACTAGGTCTAGTATCTAGATCTAGTACTAGATCCCAAAGAGATCAAAGAAAATGTAAAAGGACTTATCTGTAGAAAAATGCTCATAGCTAGTCCTTTTATGGTGGAAAGAACAGGAAATTGAGGAGAAGGCCATCAATTATGGAATACCTGAACAAGTTGTGGTATATGATCATGATGGAATATTACTGTGCTATAAGAAATGAAGAGGAAGAGAGACTCAGAAAAATCTGAGAAGTTATATATGAACTCATACAGTCAAGTGAGCAGGAAAATACTGTACCAAGTAACAACAATACTGTCATAGATGATCAAATGTTAAAGACTTAGCTACTCTGATCAAGACAGTGTTACAAGACAATTAGAAAGGACCCTTTGATGAAATGGATAGAGCAGTAGTCCTAGATTCAGGAGGACCTGAGTTTAAAATTCAACCTCAGATACTTATTAGCTGTAATGCTAGGCAAGTCACTTAACCCTGTTTGCGTCAATTCCTCATCTGTAAAATGAGCTGGAGAATAAAATAGCAAACCACTTCAGTATCTTTCCTAAGAAAACCCCAAAAGGGGTCATGGAGAATCAGAGACAACTGGAAAAACAACTCAACTCAACAAAAAAAATGCCTAATTGCCTCTATACCTCTCCACAGAGAGAACTGATAAACTCTGATACAGACTGAAACACAATTTTTTCCTTTGGTTTTTACATGTACTTGAGAAATACTTAACAAAATAAAATTTTAAAAATTGGTACACCAGTCAACCTATACTAATGCTTAAGAATTTTATGAATGCCAAATTCACATTTGAGGATAGTCTACACTCACTATTTTTACAGTTGTATTGAAATTGGTCTACTTGGCACTGCTTTGCAACTACTACCCTGACACATGAAAGGGGTACTAAAATAATGACAGGTTTGCCTTTCTTGTATGTTAAATTGCACAAATGATGATAAAATAAAAACTACTTATCTTTCACTCATTGAAACAATTAACTACTAAGCTAGTTATATAAAATATGAAGTTTGCTCACAAGGATCCAAATAGCTATGGCATAGAGATGAATAAGAAAAAAAGCAAAGAATGGATTCAGCAAACATGTTATAAGGAATTTGAGGCAATTTCAAAGGAGAGAGTCTAAGGGGAGAGAACAAGAAAAGTCTTCACAGAGTAGTTAGAACCTGACTTAGGGGGCTAACTACAGAGTAACTAACTACAGAGTAGTTAGAACCTGACTTGAAGGGGCTTCAAATAGAAATGGCAGACAGTGAAGAGAATGAAAAAGGGCATAGGATTAGATAGGTACAGGAGAAAAAGGAAGGAAAGTAATTTATTATGACTAGAAAACATCTTGTTAAAGTAAGTGGTTTGAGATAGGGCTCAAAGGTAGGGTAAAATTAGACTGCTGATTTGTGGGACTGCTATTCTGGGGTGGTGGGTAGGGGGAAAATGGGGAAAAAATTGTAACTCAAAATCTGGAGGAAATGAATGATGTAAACCAGAAGTTAATAAAGCATTTGTAAAAGAAAAAAAAAATAGACTGCTAAAGACTATCAGGAAAACCATGGAGAAACCATGAAAAGTTTTGTTTTTTTTTAATAGCAAAATAGTTTTATATTGGAGCAATCCATTAAAAAATTACTCTGGAACTAGCACAGGTGTAAAGAATGGATTATATAAGAGTTTAATGTAGAGCATAATCTAACAAATTGTCTTAAAAAGATATACACTCTTATCCAGTCAGTCATCCTCTGAAGAAGAGAAAGAAACCAGTAGGGAGGGAAAGAGACAGGAGAGACAAAGAAAGGGGGGAAAGGAAAAGAGAAAAGGGAGAAGTGAGAGAAATGGGAGCAGAGAGAGAAAAAAGGGAGGAGAGGAGAAAAAACTGAACTGATCAAATTTGAGCAGTATTTTACACCAATAGTTACCAATCTGAATTTTCTATGCTCTTCCCAAGCAAAAAAAAAAATTTTTTTTTTTACAATTCACTTTGTCTTTTTGTCCTCTACATTCAACTTAAATCAAATTGTATTTTGAGACTGGATGACCATTAAAAATGTGGAGAAACTCGGAAGGCACTAAAAACAGCTAGAAAATATGAGAATTAAAGAATGAATGGATTCAAATGTTGCCTCACAACTATATAATCACAAATACATCCTTTTAAAGAAGAGTTGGAAACTACTGGAGAGGCAAACAGAGAACCACAATTATCATCATTCAAACAACAAGCAACCTTTTATTGCACCTACAATGGGGAAGGTGCTGGAAATAGAAGTTCAAAAGAATGAAACAATGCCTGCATACCAGGAGTAGTAGTAATAGTATATTATAACAAAACATGCACCAAGTACAGATATAAATATGTTGTGTAAAATACAAAAATATTAAATACATAGTAATCTCAAAGATGTAACACTATCAACTGAGATATCAGAAAAGGTTTCTTACAGAGGAAATTGATAGCTTTAAAGAATATAAATTTTAACTACTGAGCTTCGTTTTAAAGGAGTGGATTGAATCCATGAACAAGCGAAGAATCTATTTTCAGAAACAAAACCATTACTGATTAGGAAGATTATGCCTGAATCACCTACACATAAGTCAGACCATTGGAGCCAATGTAAAAGTCACTTGCAGTGACTGTAAAAATAAAATGAATTTAAGTAAAAATAGACAATTAGATAAACACATTTTGAACGATCTCAAAAAAAGGATATGAAGGAAGGAGGAATAAGAATGTCAACCAGAATAACTTTCAAAATGTCTTTGGAAATTTGAAAATCACCAAGATTTCACAGTATATTCTCTCACCTCACCATTTTTCAATGGAAATCTTTTATAATAAAAACTTTTTTAAAATATATGAGGGAGCAGTGAGGTGGCACAGTGAGAGCAATGGCCTGGAGTTGGAGGACCCGGGATTGGTTCCGACTTCATACTTAACACCCACACAAAAATAACCTTGGGCAAGTTACTTAACCCCAATTGCTTTAAAAAAAAAAAAAACACAAAAAAAAACCCCCACCAATCTTAAAAAGTTCTAAGCAAGATACCCAAGTCAGATGAAAAGTCTGTAGAAACAATAAATTCAGCACAGTTGCAAGATATCTATATATCTTTATGTATTTATATAAATCCATATAAAATCACCAGCACTACAGAATGTTAGCAATAAAACCTACCAGAAATTCCACTTAAAATAATTATCAAAACATATAAAATATTTCAAAGCCTATCTATCAAGAGACATCTAGGAACAATATAGACTATTAACAAAATTATCCTTTTATTTGTCTTCTCCATTTCATGCTACATTGCATAATCTTATCATCACAAAAAAAACTGATAGACCTTGTCTCATACTCCTTGACACAATGGCCCAACATGAAAAATAAGCTTTATTCCTGATTTCAACTTTGAGATATTCTCTTTGTCACCATTATTCCACTGCCCATCTTGTTTTGAGTTTCACTCCATCCAAATAAAATACCTAATCCAGACACTAATGAGTTATCCACCAGTACTCAAATTTTTGCTTTGTTATTTTTGGTTTTTTCGGGGAGGGGGAGGGGAAGATTAAAGGGGGATTATTTCCAGATATAGGCTGACTATGCTATTCTCCTGCTCAAGATGTTTCAGCAACTGCCTCATGGTTGTCTATTTGGAAATATAAGCTGCAGCTACTTCAAAAAACTTTAAAAGCCAGACTGATTACTCTATATTCGACTTCATCTAATAATTTAAGGATCCCCTTACATAATGTTATCTCCCATCTTCAGAACATTGCACAGTTTACTACTTATACTTGAAATGCTTTCTTTCGACTTCTGGAACTTCTGGAACCCCCAATGGACTCTAGATTCATTTATAAACAGAGGTCAAGGGCCACTTAACTACAGGAGGCCCTTACTAATAATTCCAAATCATTATCAACTATCACAACAGTTACTTTGTAGCTATTTCTACTTATTTGTTGTTCTCACTTAGTAGAAAATAAGCTCCATGAAAGCATGTATTTACTTTTTCCTTTGTATGCCCACCCTGGCACCCTACCAAGTAGTGAATAAATGATTCTTAAATTGTGTACAATTATAGTATCTCTCAAACTCAACAATACTATGCATAAAGCAGGCAATAAATCTAACTGCTCATGTATCATAATATCCTAAATATTTTCTTCCTAATGAATTTTTCTTTGTAGACTTGAGAAAGAGAAGTTTTAGATATGTGTACCAAACCAACAGATCTCTTTTTCTATAATGTAAAACCTTTACCACATGTTCTATTCTGAAGTCTCTCTATGACACAGAAATGACCCTGGGTGCAGGGTATGAACTCTGGCAAGAAAGGCTTCATGCATAGGATAACCTACTGAATGACCACAGTATTAATAACACACCTAATTAAATTGAAAGAGTCTTATCCCTGGAAATTACAAAGAAAGGTGGTAAAAGGAAAAGGAAAAAAAGACACATTACCATTAACTTATGATAACACAAATATTAATGGCACTACCTTAACAAAGGCTTGGAGAATTGTGGTTTTTATCATTAAGCTGAAGAACCCAATGTGATAAATTTGCAGATATCTTTAAAAATTAAAACTAACAACCATTACTAGCATGTATTAGCTCTTAAATTTCGCAACCTAATAGGTCAGTAAAAAGTGAGGACATTTAATAGGATTCTTAATTTATTACCTGTTTCAACGGTGTTTTCTGTTTCTGCTGCTTCCAACCCATCCATGCTATCATCATCCTCCGCTGTAGTTTTTCCTCTATTTCGAGGCCTATAAATGAAACGATGAAACCTCATCAAATTATAACACTAACTTTATAGTTATTTGCAATGTACCTAGAAGTATGTGAAACATACTAATACTAAAGAAAAATTCTTAAAAATTAGACCCAAATTACTTCTCAGAAGGTGATTAGCTACTAGCTTGAATAGTATACCAGTTTAAATAAATTATTTCCCCAAGAGTCTTCTCCAGAATAGAATGTTTTTATACCTTGAAAAGTTCTCTGAAGAGTTTTCTATGCATCAACAACATCTGGAGTTTGCTGTAATTAACTCTAATGTAAAAAATGCCAATGTAATAAGCATTATCTCAAAAATGCAATAGATTTCAAAATGATATGTAAAGGTAAAGCTGTTACTTTCCCTTTCCACCTTTCATTTTCTACTATATTCCCTTTTTTCTCTAAATCTTCAGAACAGAAGACTAGAGCCTCTGTTTTTCAAATCATTGTGTAGGTTATTTTAACTTTTTTCCAAAGTCAAGAGATTTAGGCTACAATATATCATCTGAAATCTTTTATTTCATATTTAAGATAAAGATAAGATAGAGACTCAAAAGAAAAGATTTTAACAGGAATCCTGAAAAATGTTATTAAAACACACTTGTTTACATGAAAAGAATGGAATTCGGAAAAATCTGGAAAGAAATATAGACAAACAGGACAGTTTTGAGAATGACATATGGCACTGTACCTGAGTATGCACAAATCTACACACTTAGACAAACGTCCTTGACTAGACAATACTTTATGGGATTCAATATTATTTTATTTTTTAAAATAGGTGGCTCTTGGGGCGGCTAGGTGGCGCAGTGTGTAGAACGTCAGCCCTGGAGTCAGAAGGACCTGAGTTCTGATCCGACCTCAGACACTTAACACACACACAAATAAAAACCTAGCCATGTGACCTTGGGCAAGTTACTTAACCCCAATTGCCCTCCAAAAAGCAAAAAAATAAAATAAAAATAAAAATAAAATGATAAAATAAAATAGGTGGCTCTTACATGACAGCATTAGTAATTTTGTGTCTAAAATCACCACTGATGAAATATCAAACATTAGTCCTCTAATGCGCTCCCCTCAACTCCCCAAATTCAGATATATCTTTGAAAGTTTATGCAACCCTCTGCTCCTTCAGTATGCAATACTCTCTGCTTCAAAGAGGAATTTAAGTTCATTATTACACCTCCTCAGAGTTGTACTACTTTTCCAATATCTCCATTCATATTAATTACATTTATCCCTTGGACTTCTCCCCCATCATCACCACCCCACAGTCCTTTCAGGTTCATAGAATGGCTTAAACAAAGTTGGGTACATGAATGTAATGGAATATTACTGTGTTCTAAGAAATCATGTACATGATAAATATAGAGAATCACCCAAAGATCTGATGCACTGTGAAGCAAGCAGATTCAAGAAAACAATATATACAGTAACTACAATCATATAAATGGAAGGATCACAACTGGAAAAAAATCAGAATTTAGTATAATAAAATTATAAAGATCAAAAATTACTCAGAATGGAGATTCCCCCTAAACTATGTAAAAGGGGACTCTGAACAACTTCTGGAGCCCCAGCACCCACAGAACAACACAGAGAAGCTAACCTCCCGCTGAGGACAGCCCAGCAGCCCTGCAGAAAGGACCAGCGCAACAGTCTGGGACCTGGCAGCACGCAGGGCGAAGGAGCTGAGCCAAGCCCAGGTCCCCGTGAGCCGAGGTTTTAGCCCTAGGGCAGCAGGGCCAGCAGCCCGCTGGAGGAACCCCAGAACACCAGCAGCTGTGGCGACTGCAGAATTATCAACATAGACATGCCTAGGACAAAGTAAGAGGTTGGTGTCCTATGGACTTTGGGACTGGTATTTAGGGAATGCATCAGCTCCCTCCCCTGGGGGCTAGAAGCCACTGAGGAGACACGCTATTTTGCAGTTTTCAGAGGTGGCTCCAGCTCCCCGCCTGCAAATTGTAGGGAGATCCAGCTATCAGTCTTGGGGGGTAATCGCTCTTGCTTCAACCTCCCTGGATCTGGTTTGTGATCTAGGGTGGAAGTCGTGGGTGGATTTACAGCTTGCCAGAAACGGAAGCTGCCCCCCACACGTTCGGGAAGAAAATTCCTCTAGCTGGGCCTTAAAGCCATAGTGTGGCAACAAGCCCAAAGGTCAAGCAATTAAGTGGCAACATGCCAAGGCAAAGGAAACAGAAAAATGCAACCCTAGACTCCTATTTTGGGAGCATAGAGCGGGAAAAGGACTGTGAGGTCAGAAGTCCTGCTCCAAAAGCCCCAGGGCAAAACATGAGCGGGTTGCAGGCCATAGAGGACCTTAAGAAGGACTTTAAAAATCAAATAAGAGAAGTGGAGGAAAAATTGGAAAGAGAAATGAGAAGGATGCAGGAAAAGTATGAAATGAGGGTCAACAGCCTGACTGAGGAAAACAACACCTTAAAATAGACTAACTCAAATGGCAAAGGAGGCCCAAAAGGGCAATGAGGAGAAGAATGCCTTAAAAAGTCGAATTTGCCAGATGGAAAAAGAATCTCAAAAGTTCACTGAGGAGATTCATTCCTTCAGAGTTAGACTGGAGCAAATGGAAGCTAATGACTTTATGAGAAATCAAGATGCTGTTAAGCAGATCCAAACAAATGAAAGATTAGAAGGCAATGTGAAATATCTCATGGGAAAAACCACTGACCTGGAAAATAGATCCAGGAGAGACAATTTAAAAATTATTGGTCTACCTGAAAGCCATGATCAAAGAAAGAACCTAGAAATCACCCTTCAAGAAATTCTCAAGGAAAACTGCCCTGATGTTTTAGATCCAGAGGGCAAAATAGAGGTTGAAAGAATCCTAGTCCAATAATTTTTAGATTGTCTCTCCTGGATCTATTTTCCAGGTCAGTGGTTTTTCCCATGAGATATTTAACATTGCATTCCATTCTTTTATTTGTTTGGATCTGTTCAACAGCATCTTGATTTCTCACAAGTCACTAGCTTCCCTTTGGTCCATTGTAAATGCGAAGGAAAGATTCTCTTCAGTGAGCCTTTGAGATTCTTTTTCCATCTGGCAAATTTGGCTTTTTAAGGCATTCCTTGTTGCCTTTTTCAGCCTCTTTTGCCACTTGAGTTAAAGTCTATTTTTTAGGGTGTTATTTTCCTCAGTCAGGCTTTTGACTCTCCTTTCATAATTTTCTTGCACCATTTTCATTTCTCATCCCAATATTTTCCTGCACTTCTCTTATCTGCTTCTTAAGGTCTTCTATGGCCTGTAACCAGCTCTTTTTCATTTGAAGCTTTTGGTGCAGGAGTTCTGACCTCACAGTCCTCCTCCTGTTCCATGCTTCGATACTCTTGGCCCCAAAATAGGAGTCTAATGTTGAATTTTTCTGTTTATTTTTTTTTCCTTTGCCTAGGCATGTTGCCACTCAGTTACTTGACTTTTGGACTTTTAGCCACAGTAGGACTCTGCCACCAGCCAGGGGAGCTTCTGTCCCAAATGCTGGGGTTTTCTCAGCTGCTGGAAGTATTAGTTGGGTGGCCTCTCTGAAGCCTCCACACACTCTGGCAAGCTGGTCACACTTCCCAGGACCTCCACCCCCAGACTGCAATCCAGATCCAAGAAGGTTAAAGCAAGAGTGATTACCCCCTAGACTGGTCGCCAGGTACCCTTACAGTTCACAGACTAGGAGCTGAAACTGCAGTGTGGCGGAGGTGTCTCGGGCTTTTGAAGCCGGCACTCTCCCACTAGTCCCAAAGTCTACAGGGCACTGACCTCTCACTTTGTTCTTGGCATCTATATGTTGATTATTCTGGAAATTCCACAGCTGCTGGTGTTCTGAAGTCCCTCCAGCTGGCTGCTGGTCAGGCTGCCCTGGGGCTAAAACCTCTGGTCCACACAGGGCTGGGGTCAGAGAGGCTGGGGTCGGCTCTTAGAGCTCTGGGCTGGCCACTCCTTACCCAGGCTGCCAGGCTACCTGGGAGGTTAGCTTCTTTGTGTCATTTTGCAGGTTCTGTAGATCCAAAGTTTGTTCAAAGTCCCCTTTTACGTGGATTGGTGAAAGGGGGTGCTGGAGCTGCTTGGAAGTCCTGTTTCTACTCTGCCATCTTGACTCCGCCCCCCCTGCCTTTTTAATAGTCAATTTCTGTTAGATAATTGCATCTTTACCCTATAAAAATCCATCTTGCTTTCTCTGAAGTTGCTGGTTCCTCTTCAAACATAGCCCACTTCATGAGAGGTATTAATCTCAATAAATGTCTATCCGTGGGTTAGAAGTGAAAAAAAATAAAAAATAAAAAGAAGGTCTGGCTGAATTTTTGAGACAGTTCCAAACACAACACATCATAAAACTGCAACAGATTTTTTATATAAGTAATTCCCAAACCTACATGTTCAACACTCATCTTTCTCTGAGGTCTATCACCATGGGGGGCAGAGGGAAGAGGATGACATCCCCAGCCTTCCTGATCTATATCTTGCCATTGGACCCAAACAGCTCCAGAGGAGAAAGTGAAACTGATGACAATGCATAACCCTCCCTCATTTAAATCCAATTCACTTGCAAGTAATGGCATCACCTTCCTGACATCATGGTACTCCTTGAGAAAGACAAGCAATAATCACCAAGAACTATGTACTTAACATATTTGGCTCCATCTCCTAAAGGCAACTCAACTTCACTATTTCCAAAACACAACTCATTAGATTTCACATTAACTTAGGAGCAACTAACTTTCTCCATGTGGCAGGAGATGGCTATCCTTCCTGGTACCTAGATTCATAAACACTAAATTGTCCTCAACTTTTAAACCTGTTAGACATTTGCTGTTTCCAGAAAATCAAGTGGAGTGTATTTGAAACGGTTATTTAGCACCTTAGATAATCCCAAAATATGTCATCTTTTTTGAGGGCCAAGTCCTAACATTTGTAGTTGTCCAAAAGACTATCATCATCCCAAAAACAGGCATCGGGGTATAGAAATTCATCTTACCTTACTAGAAAGTGGGGGTGGGGGAAGGATATAACAGACAACAGATTAGGGAAAGGGGTTATTCAGTAGGCTAGCTATTTTGGGGTGGGGGTAGGGGAGAAAGTTGGGGAGAAAAATCTGTAACTCAAAATCCTTAGGAGGATAAAGTTACTAACAGTCCAGTATATTCACTGCAGCATTTGTTTGCAGTACCAATCAACTAGAAACCAAGTATACTGTCCATCAACTGAAGAATGGAATAGTATTTTGCAATAAGAAACTACAAACAAAAAAATTAGGGAAGCAAGTCAAGATCTATATGAACAATGAGAAAACAATATTGTTCCTTTCATTGTAGGAATAGGTAAGGGGAGACTATGAGTATAAAAAAATTTCATATACCGTCAGTATAGTTCATGTGTTGTTTGGTCTTACCGAATTGCTTTCTTTGTACCATGAGAAGGCTCAATAGGAAGAAGATTAGAGATTCCTGGAAATAAGTGAAAACAAAAAGTATTGCTAAATATTTTTTTAAAGTATGTGCTCGGGGCAGCTAGGTGGCACAGTGAATAGAGCGCCAGCCCTGGAGTCAGAAGGACCTGAGTTCAGAGCCGGCCTCAGACACTTAACCCACACAAACAAAAAAACCTAGCCATGTGACCTTGGGCAAGTTACTTAACCCCAATTACCCTAAAGGGGCGGCTAGGTGGCGCAGTGAGTAAGAGCGCTGGCCTTGGAGTTGGGATGACCCGAGATCAAATCCGGCCTCAGAAAATGAGCACCCACACATAAATAATGACTAGCCGTGTAACCCTGAGCAAGTTACTTAACCCCAATTGCTTTAAAAAGTTACTTAACCCCAATTGCTTTAAAAAAAAAAATGTGCTGGTTGTTTCCTCAATTCCTCTTATGTATTTTTGATGAGAGTGTAGAAGGACTTTAAAGAGAGGAAAGAATAGGGAAATAGACACCACTTTAAAAGTTTATCAAGTTTCCTCCTAATTCTATAATCTCAGGTTAGACCACTAATATCTCCAATGAATATGCCAATTCTAAATTCCTACAACCCAGGTGTGATGGCACCACTGCCCAACTCAAGAAATTTACAACCTGGTACCACCCTACCTCCTGCTTGTTCATTAGTACTCCTCCTCATGGGTTTTTTATTTCTAGGTAAATGCCCATTCTTCTTGTCTTCAAACACAAAACATTATATATCCTATCTCAATATCTTTAAAGGCTTCCCTCCTTACCCAGAATGCTTTCCCTCCTCAGCTCAGATTCTTTAAAACTGGTTCAGCTCAAGTGCCACCGTCTTTAAGAGCTATTTTCTAATTCCCAAAGTTGTCAATGCACTCAAAGCGCTGTTTTTACTTTGTCTACATCCTATATGTTCTTATCAATCTGAACTGTATATCCTATGTATCGTATTTTGCATGTATCCTGTCTGTGAACATACTATATATACACCACTAGAAAAATTTAAATGTCAAAGCAGGGACTGTCATTTTTGTCTTAGTGGCAGGTTCTAATAAGTATGCAATTCTTAAATGTTCACTGAGACTTACAGCTAGTTTTGCTAACTCCAGGGCTTCCTAAACAGAACTGTCAGAAAAATCTCTTCATCTTTCCCCATTTCAAATGTATTACTCCTATATTCAAAAGTCTACAGTGGAATCCCACTGTCTTTTACAACCTCTCCACTTGACCAGCCCTAGGCCTTCTTCCAACCTCATCCATTTTCCCATGAGACCTTCATTCTATCCAAATCAATCTACTGGAAACCTCTTACAATAGCTAGTACATCTCTTCATGCCTTTGTTCAACTTCTTCACTGGCTTACTATTTCTTTTAAAATACAGGTAAAAATATTGTCCAGAAAGTAAATATGAAGTAATTTTAACATGCTGATTTCCCTTTATTGAACACAAACTTTGCAATTTAAGTACATTGTATTGTACTTATTATATACTTATAAGAGGTTTTGATAACATCTAGAGTTCAATTTTTTTTTTGGTAGCTCTGTTACTACCTACTAAAATTCATCTTCTCCTTCCCTCCATCCAGAAAGGATCTCTTGGTTACATGAATAAACACAATACATTCAAGTGACACAGAACACACTACCCAGAACTGAAAATGTCTCATTGTATAGCTTTAGTCCATTATGTTTCTATCAAGAACTGGGAGACAAATGTTACTTAAATTTTATGTAGTCACTGATCAGAGTTCTGAAGTCATTCAAATTTATTTTCCTTTAAATCACTGTTCTTAATATGCACATTGCTGAGATATACACATATGCATATATATGTGAATATATATACATAAAGTGATACAAAATGAAGCGTCACAATTTCATACAGAATCCTCAATCTATGTTCTGCTGTGCACACTGCTAAATTTTTAGTTTAAGAGAATATAATCTATGCCGCCCCCCAGAAAACACCCTTCCAAAACTCTGTGTGTTTTTTTTATCCCATGTCTTATTCTTTCCTTTTATCTTTAAATACATTCCTGATAATTCTTGGGTTTTTTACCAAACTTTCTATAAATTAATTTTTAATTCTCTGTATTATTCAGTGAATGGTGATAATTTTCCTCCATCATTCTCTAAGTAAGATTTTGCAATTAACTTTATATTGCATCCAAGTCTTTCCCTTGGATGCAATCTTTATCTTCTTCCCAAGTCATTAAATACATACTTAGTGCCTACTTTGTGCCCAGCACTAAGCATAACTCAAAAGAAAAAAGGAAAAAAAACAACTATAATCCTTTTCCCCTGAGGAGTTTACAATCCAGTGAGATAAGACTATATATAAGGAGGGGGCTGAGAAGAGAGGCAGAGGGTCATACAGAGGAAATCAAGGAGAAGAGTGAATGGGAAATGAAGAATTAGATGGAAATTTCTGAGCTCTCTATAAAAAGTGGTTTGAAAGGGAAAGTTTATTGTTCTGCCCTCTGATCAGAGGGGAGAGGCAACTGAAGTGTACAGAGGAGGTTTAAGGATCAAAGCTGAATCGATCTCCATGATCATCAACTTTCACCTAGCTTATACTAAGGCAGGCATATCATTCAAGCTGAAAAGCTAGTGGGAAATGAAATGCAAAACTGAAGATCAAGGTATGTTTGGTATCTAGGGTACTTAAACTCCTCTCTTTGCGGCAAATCTTTATATTTAAGTGTAACTGATATTAAAGTTCTTATGTTTCTGACTTTTCCCCCATCTATATCTCTTGTAAAATTATATTATCAATTGGCTGTGTAAATAGGTCATACTGAGATTGCTTTAACAGCTTATCATAGAGATGCATAAGAGCTAGAGATAAATCACACAGGCGCCTAACATATAGTAATTGCTTCATAAATTTGACTAATTTTATATCATCTATCTTTGGGTTACATTTTCTTCTTTTTTTTACTTCCTGAGGGGGAAAGGCAGGGGAACTGGAATTAAATGACTTACTCAAGATCATACAGCTAGTAAGCATTAAGTGTCTGAGGTCAGATTTGAATTTAGGTCCTCCTGACTCCAGGGCTGGAGCTCAATTCACTGTGCCACCTAGCCTCCCCTGGACTATGTTTTCATTTTTAATGAAAGTACAACTATATACAGTCAAGTGATTCAAGACTGAGTACAAAGTTATCTACCAGTTTCTGCTTCTTAAAAGCAGTAAATGTTTTTGCACATTTTTTGGTATCCTCAGTGTTCAAGAGGGCCTGACATATAGTAAGTGCTTAATAAATGTTTACTGACTGCTTGTCACAGTCTAATTTTTTGTGATATTATTACTATTGGATATATTGGATGAAGATATGTAAAATTAAGTTTAACTTTTCAAAGTAATTGAAAAACACTGCTTTTTCAGAAGACAGTAAGAAAATTAGACCTTTTTAAAAATTCCATAAAAATTTTATGATTACTGTTTCCCATTGGTTCTTAGACTCAGAGAGCATAAAACCAAGTTTTCAAGACATTGTCTTTTTGGAAAACCAAAAATCAAAGGCAGGGATTATCCTCATTTTGTCTTACAATTGCCAATTTCCTCAAACATGGTTACTTTTTTTTTATCATTGCTCATTCATTTTCAATTGTGTGAGACCCTTCGTAACCCCATTTGGGGTTTTCTTGCCAAAGATACTGGAGTGGTTCAACATTTCCTTCTCCAGCTCATTTTATGTATGAGGAAAAGAAGGCAAGTAGAGTTAAGTAATTTGTCCAAGTTCACACACCTGGGAACTTGCCTTGAGGACAAATTTGAACTCAGAAAGGGGAATCTTCCTGACTCCAGGCCCAGTCTCTGTCCACTGTGCCATACTGCTGCCCTAAAGCTTGTTAAGAAAACCTTGTAAACATATCTTCTTGACAAAGAAGAGACAATGTATATGGTCTATATACTGTCACATTTTGTTGATTAGTCAAACTGGTTACAGGCAGAAAGGAAGTAAATCAGCAAGTGAAATGTTAAAATGAATTTTTTTGAATTAAAAAAGTGTAAAATTGAAGACTAAAGATTTAGCCACTGTCAGAAAGCCAAAATATCACGTCAGAACTCCAATACCAAAGTGATAAACTAGAAAGGGCAAAATATGTAACCATTAGGCTATGAAATCAAGCACATGAAAATTTTGAAAATGAGTAAAAAGTTTTTCATAAGTAGGTAATTATTATAATAGTATGAAGGGCAAATGTTTACATCACTATGATTCTTTCAGACATCAACAAACCTAAAAGACAAACAGGATACTAAGGTCCTTAATAAAATTTGAGAAAAATTTTATGAGAAAAATCTCTGGTCATTATTGAATGTGAATGGGAAAGAATATACACAGGGTCAAAGTAGAAAATCGAATAAGTGGGGGGCAGGATAGGATGGAGGTAAATAGTCTTTCACAATATAACTACTATGGAAACATTCTGCGTAACTACACACATACACCCTATATTGAATTGTTTGTCTTCCCAGTGAGTGTGTGTGAAGAGGGAAGAAGGGAAAGAATCTAGAAATCAAAGTTTTAAAAACAAATATTAAAAAAAAAATTTTTTACATGCAACTGGGAAATAAGATACACAGAAACTGGGGTATAGAAATCCATCCTGCCTTACTAGAAAGCTAGGGAGAGGGGAGGAGGAGGACAGAAGAGAGAATAGATTAGGGGAGGGGATATTCAGTAGGCCTGCTATCTTGGAGTGTAGAGTAGGGGAAAGATGAGGAGAAAATGTCTAACTCAAAATCTTGTGGAAATGAATGTTGAAAACTAAAAATAAATAAAAGATTAAAAAAAGAAAAGAATATAAACACACTCAGTCATACATGGCACTTTTTATAAATACAAGCCACGAATTCTACAAACCTCTAATACCAGTGCAGAACAAGAAAAATAATTAATTTTCCTTTACTGAACACAAAACAATAGAAAATATAATGAATAATGGTCATTAAAGTAGTGTGTTTATTTGTACTTAATAAGTGTGTTTGATATGTTTAAATGGAAATTTAATAGTTTAAATCTAAACAGATGGTGTGTCAAAAAAAAAAAACCTAGATAAACTGATAATTCCATAGAATAAAATAAGATAGTACTCCAAAACTTTTGAGAAAGAAATAAGACTGTCCATGGAGAAAATATTTTACCACTTTTATCAATGCAGGAGAGAAAAGAATGATCAAGTTCATTCAACTTAAAAAAAAAAATTCAGAACACTCAAATATAAAATTGCTATTATGTAAGAGAACAAAAATAAAAATAACATTGAATTAACAGAACTATGAGCTATTTTTCAAAGGATGAATTAAACACAGAAACTTAACTTGATCAGTTGAAGAATAAAACAAAATGGGCAAATTTAAAAAATGAAAAGAAGGATTCATAACACAAGAGAAAACAAAACAAACTGTTATGAACTATTATTCTCCATCATATGCCAAAAAACCTTAGTAATAACTATTCACAAAAATATGAAAAGAACAAGAAAGCTTTAAAAATCCCATCTCAGAAAAAAAAATGGCACAAGACATATTCCACATAAAGCAGTAACTCCATAATGAAAAAGCAGCTATAACATATATTAACAAGAATTTCAGAATTACATGAACTGTTCAAAACCTTTCCCTAACTAATTTTATATCATCTATCTTTGGGTTACATTTTCTTCTTTTTTTCTTCCTTTTTTTTTTTTTTTTGAGGGGGAAAGGCAGGGGAATTGGAATTAAATGACTTGCTCAAGATCATACAGCTAGTAAGCGTACTTAACCCCAACTGCCCCCGCAAAAAAAAAAGTTTGGAAAACCTTACCAAATTTTTTTCCAACTGAAGGCAAACAAACTTAACACTATGTAAGTGCTAAACAAAGTCCAGTATTTAAACCTTGCCTTAGATATTTAGTCAAATCTGAGCCTAGGTAGCACTCTCTCAAGCCATAACAGGGATGATAATAACAATAATATCTATATTATATGTTGTAAAAATTACATGAGACTATACAGGGAGCTGATTTAAGCAAACTTGCAAATCTTTAAGCGCTTTAGAAAAGGTAGCTATTAGCTTCTATAAAACAAATATGATCTTGACATTAAAACCAAGAAACACACGCAAAAAAAAAAGTCAAAAACAGACCAGTATCATTTATAAATATTGGGACTAAAATAATGAATAAAATATCATCAATATATTAAAAACTATACATCATGACTAAGTCAGATTACATCAGGAATGCCTAGTTACTTGAACATTAGTTAAATTACAGATATAATCCACCATGCTGTCAACAACAAAACAATAAAAAGCATGTAATTATATCAATAACTACAGAAGTGTTTTGAAAATATATAATATAGGAGCAGAGAGGTGACACAGTGAATAGAGCACCAGGCCTGGAGTCGGGAGGATCTGAGTTCAAATCCAGCCTTGGACACTTAACACTTACTAGCTGGGTGACCCTGGGCAAGTCACTTAACCCCAACTGCCCTGCCCTCCCCCCTCCAAAAAGAAATACACACATATATTATATATATGAAATATTCCTTTATATTAAAAAGCCTTGGAAAGGAGATAAACGTTGTTCTTTAGTATAGTAAGCAATATTTATCCAACACCAAGAGCTAGCACGTTATATGTCATCAAGGAAGGCTAAGAAAAATTCTTTGCAGTAAGATCAAGGATAAAGCAATGATCTTCATTGTCATCACAATTTTTTATTTTCTTAGAAATGTTAGTTAATATAGTAAGAAAAGATGAACAAACTAGAAAATAAACAAGTAAAAAGGAAACAAAAACTACTGGGTTTGTTGTTTTTTGATGACATTAGAGTCTACTCTAAGAGATTAAACTACAAAATTGAACCAATTAGTAACAAACAACATATAAAGTAATAAGCCCACAATAATCAACCTTTCTGCATGTTGTTTTTTTAGTCACATCTAACTCTTCATGATCCCCTGTGGGATTTTCTTGGCAAAGATACTAAAGTGGTTTGCCATTTCCCTCTCCAGTTCATTTTACAGATGAGGAGCAGAGATTGACAAATAAGGAACAGAGGCAAACAGGTGACCTGCCCAAAGTCACACAGCCAGTAAATGCCTGAAACCAGATTTGAAATCACAAAGTGAGTCCTTCCTGACTTCAGACCTGGCACTCTATTCCCTACACCACCTCCCTGGCCCTATCTTTCTGTATACATACCACCAAAATCAAGAAATGGAAAATTTAACTAAATAAAACATAAAATATCTTGGAACCTATTCTAAGACACACAGAAGTATATAAATGACTACAACTATAAAGTAATATTAGCAGAACTAAAAATAGACTTTATTGTAAAATGATTAATTTGGCTGAGCAAAAATAATAAAAAAAATGAAACTACCTAAATTTAAATTCAGACCCACTGCAAACTAACAGTCATTTTATAAAAATAGTAATGGCAACAAAATGTACATGGAGGAAAATATGGCTATCCACCTGAAGAGAAGTAGGAAAAAAAGAGGCTTAGTAGCACCAGATCTCAAACTATAACATAAAACAATAATTATCAAGATTATTTGGTAACAAACCGAAAGGCTGTTCAATACAACATATTAGGTAAATAAGATACACAAGCAAACACTCTAACTCAATGTTTGAAACAGAAGAGCACCCATATAATTAAAGAAGAAGCCCCCTACTCAACAAAAACTGCTAGAGAAAATGGAAATCTGCCAAAAAATTAAGAGAGTAACATCTAATGAGATACTACAATAAGCTGCAAAAGGGTAATGACAAGGTAAATATCACATCATCAACAAATTAGAGAATCAGGGAAACAAATACCTTTTATACCACAAGGGAAGATTGACCAGGAGTCCTTCACTTTTTGCAAAGAGGCTTCTATACTCAATTAAAAACGTTAATCTAAAATAACTGATCAGATCTTAATTGCTAAATCTAATGGACTTTTCTCACATTCTTTGTCTTCTTAACCTCATTTCAACATCTCAACAATACTGATGACCTACCAGTTCTTCATACTCTCTCCTAATTCTTTTCCTGTCTTACTACTCCTTAGCTTGCTTTACTGTTTCATCATCCACATCATTCCTCCTTCCCCCATACCTCCAACAATATTAAGTATACATATACCAAGGCTCTATTCTGGGCCACAGTTGGCTGAAAGAGAATAAATTAAGCCATGGGAACAGATAAAGACACCAAGACACCAAGAAAAAAATTTACAAATATCCAACCTAACGCTCTACTGAGTTCTAGACCTACATATCACCTGCTGGACATCTGCAAGTTGTTGTTACATGCATTTTTACACCACGCATACAAATTTAACTTTTATCTTTCTCCCTGAAGGATCCCATTCACATAACTTACCCATTTCTATTGAGGGCACCAATATTTTTTCCATCTCAGAGGTTCATATCCTGCATATTATCCAGAACAATTCACGCTGACTAATCCCAAACATCTAGTCAGCTGAAAAAATCTTGTCATTTCAACCCCTCCCCAATATCACTTGAATCCAACCTCTTTTCTCTATTCATTAGTTCAGGCTATCACTTTTATACTTCGAATATTGTAAGGACCCCCTAAATAGTTCCTCTATATTGTCTTTTTCATTCCAATTCAACCTCTACACAGATGCTTAAGTGATTTTCATAACCATGTTACCCTGTCAGTTCCATACTCAAACTCTTAATTCTTCCCTATAGCTTCAAGGATCATATGTAAACTCCTGTAACAGGCCTTTAAAATCTTTCACAACTAGGCATCAAGATTTAGTTTTCATACACATTATTCCACTCCATACATAATACAGTCAACCTTGTCAAACTGACCTACTCTCTTTTTCTCATATACAATATTCCATCTCCTACCCTTGTGCCTTTGCACTATGTGCCTCAATATTTTTTAAGCAGCTACCATGAGCCAGAAATTATTCTAGGTGCTAGGGATTCAAACAGAGGCAAAAAGACAGTCCCTTACACCTCAAGGAGCTTAAAATCTAATGGGTGAGACAACATGCAAACAAATGTACACGAAGCAGGTTATATTCAAGATAAATAGATCATTAACAGAGGGAAAGTACTGAAATTAAGAGGCATTGGAGAAGGCTTTCTGTAAGGGGTGAGACTTAAAATTAGGACTTAAAGGAAGTTAGGAAGATCAACATTCCAGGCAGAGGAGGGAGAGTATTCTAGGCTTAAGGGACAACCAAAGAGAACACCAGGAGGAGGAGGAAAAGGTGGGAAGTACCACGTTCATGAAACAGAAAGAAATCCAGTGTGACTGACTAGATCAAAGGGTACATGTTGAAGGAAAGGGGTAAGAAGACTAAAAAGGTAAATGGGAGCTAGGTTATAACGGGTTTTGAATGCCAGAGCATTTTCTGTTTTATCTGCAATAACAGGAAGTCACTAGAGTAAACGGGGGGGTGTAGTGGGGTTGGGGCGATTATATGGTATGATTGGACCTGCACTTTAGGGAAATCATTTTAGTGATTAAAGGAGACACTTAAGATGGACTAAAGGAGACACTTAAAGTAACAAGATTCACCAGGAAGTTTTTCCAAGGACCCAGGTATAAAGTGATGACTGCCTGCATTACAATGGAGGCAGCATCAGAGAAGAAAATGGGACATATTTGAGAGATGTTGCAAAGGTAAATTGACAGGTGTTGGCAACAGACTGGATATGAGGGAGAAGAAAAATTAGGAATATGGAGGATTCCTAGGTTGCTAACCAAAGGGACAGAGAAGATGGTGTTACAGTGACATAGAAGAGAGTTTAGGATCAAAAGATTAGTTCCTTTTTGGAACTGTTGAATTTAAGATGTTTACTGGATATATAGTTCAAGATGTCTGAAAGACAGCTGAAGGTGTGAGACTGGAAGTTAACAGAGTTTGGGGCAGGAGAGATAGATATGAAAAAGTCATCAGCATAGGAATCATAATTAAATCAATGGGAGTTGATGAGATCACTAAGTGAAGTAGCAAAGAAGGAGAAAATTAGAGGGCCCAGGACAAAACTCTGAGGACTTGGGGACTGCTAGGTGGCACACTGAAAAGAGCACCAGCCCTGGAGTCAGGAGGACCTGAGTGCAAATTTGGCCTCAGACACTTAACACAAAAGTAGCCGTGTGACCTTGGGCCAGTCACTTAATCCCAAATGCCCTGCCTTCCCCTTCCAAAAAAGGTGGAGGGAACAGGGGAGGAAAAATTCTGAGGGACACTTATGATGGTGTGATCTGGAAGAGGATCCAGCACAGGAAACTGAGAAGGAGCAGTTAGGTAGGAGGAAAACCAGGAGTGGATAGTATCACAAAAACCTAGAGAGAAAAGAGTGTCAAGGAGGAGAGAGTGATCAACAAGTTCAAAGGCTACAGAGAGATCAAAGAGAATGGGGATGAAGAAAAGACCATAGAACTCAGCAAATAAGAACTCATTAGTAACTTTGGGGAGAGCAATTTTGGTGGAATTATAAGGTCAGGGGACAGGTTATAAGGGGTTAAGAAAGGAGTTAAAAGGAGAAAAATCAGAGGCATCTATTCTAGATAGCCTTTGGGGCGCTTAGCTACAAAGGGCAGAAGAGATATAGGACAACAGTGTGGAAGGAAGGATCAAGAGAGAGTTTTTCAGAAGGGGGAAGAGGACATAGTCAAGTTTGTAAGCAGAAGGAAATAAACCAGTAGACAAGAAAGTGAAAATAAATCAAAGAACAGAGATATTAGAGGGTACAATCTGATGGAAGAGAAAGAATGGAGAAATGGGACCACCAGAAGAAGTTACAAGAGTTAACCATGGTAAGGCGTAAAGCTACTTCATCACAGGAGACAGGAGTGAAGGAGAAATGGCAGAGGGCATCTGAATGACAGATGGAAAAAAGAGAGCTCCTGGCAAACAGCCTCAATTTTTTCTATATAGGAGGCAAAGCTGCAAGCTAATAATGTGGTGATAGAAGGAGCTATGCATGGAAGATTTAAGGAGGGACGAAATAAGGATGGTATAGTAAGACCATCTAGCAGCTGTGTACGTCCATTTGAGTTTATACATCATAAATCTGTAATGGACTTAGAACAGTTGCATGATTTCCTCCACCTTGGTTCAGCAAAGTGTACAAATCAAATTGGTTCACAACGGGGTCAAGATGAGAAGAGGTAAGTAGATGATGCAGAGGAAAAGGGCCATGGGATTTGAGATTATGGTATGCACAAAGAGTAGAGTTTTCTATGGCAATGCAGAGGGAGAGGTGAAAAGCCAATTGACTATGGTCAGATAAGGGGATTTAATGCATTTCCATCTCTCTTCTCTCTTACAGAATTTCTCCTCCTATAAAACAGTTCAAGTACAACCTTTGCATGAAACCTTTCAAGATCCTCTTTCTTGACCAACTTTGTATTTGGATGGCATATACTTACATAGGCACATGCTCTCTACTCCCATATCTCAATAGGATTGTAAGCTGTTTTAGAGAAAGGACTTTCACTTTTGTCTTGATATCCACAAGCAGAAGTGCATGCCTTTTAATAAAAGACTGTCAACTGATTTGCTCAATAAAGGATACAAAAGAATGGTGACAATAACCAAGGAGAGAAAAATACAAGTAAAAACCACCAGTCAGTACCATCTTTGAGTTCAAAGGATCAACGTTGGAGATGTAAATTAAATGTCAATGCATATGCCAATTATTTAACTGATTGTGTTAATAGAGGATACAAGGAATTGGAACCAAGTGCAGACATTAGTTAACAGAGAGCTGTAAAGAAGCAAACACTAAAGCTATCCCTTTAATTCATTCTCAACCCAGGGGATGATTAAAAGTATACTAATTAGTCTTACTACTAAAGCTGAGAAAAGCCATAGACACTGGGAAGCTTCGGAATAAATTATTATAGCATCATAACATGTTAGAGATAGAATGAACTATCTAAGCCAATGACTTCAGGGCAGGGATGAGCAAAAAGAAGGACCAGAAGGATGTCTAACCTATCAACAAACAACTTCTGATGCCCAACTATGTATGGCAATGCATACAAATATGATAGTGAGATACTTTCTACCCCTAAGTAGCTGACATTCTATAGAGGGGACACAACCAGTTCACAAAAAAGTAAATATCTATGGTCTGTAAGTTGGTCAAGAACAAAGATGAGACTAAAACTCCAATTTCTACTCCAGTTTACTTTCCTCTGCACCACAAGGATTTGTATCATAATCTGAATTCTGAGAGACATCTGAGGTGGAATATGATTCTGCCAGTGATTCTGGAAAGAAATTTTCAATCAGAGCCAACACTCAAACTAGAGTAAGATCAACCAACAGCTACAAGATTGTTATTAGTAAATAAGGTACCCAATATAACCTAAATTTCGCTTTAAAAGCTTTCTCCATAGATATTTAATGCAGTATTTAATAATAATGTTTATGTTTATCCCTTTAATGACAATAATTTCTATTTTTGTAGGAGGAAAGAAATGATTTCAAGTTAATAGTATCAATGGGCAAAGTCAATATCATTCACCAAAAATAAATCACCAATGGGGCAACTAGGTGGTGCAGTGAATAGAGCACTGGCCCTAGAGTCAGGAGGACCTGAGTTCAAATCCAGCCTCAGACACTTAACTCAAAACTAGCTGTGTGACCTTGAGCAAGTCACTTAACCGCAACTACTCTACCTTCCTCCACTCCCCGCAAAAAAGCAAAAAATAAAAAAATAAATCACCAATACCAGATTGTAGCAGTTGACACTAACTTTAGACAATTATTTAGGAATAAGCAGATTCCAATGTTCAATTTTTAAAATGACATTTATATCACACATGCAATTGCAATTCCCTGAAAATTAAAGTTGCTTTTTAAAACAGTATTAGCTGACTATTCATAAAACCTTAACAGTACTTCTGAATCATGTTAAAAGAATAAATTTAAGGAGATAAATAAAAAAATAGTAAGACTAAGAGTCATTCCCGATAATCATCAACAGATGTGGGGAAAAAAAACAAAACACTTCAAAAAAATAAATAAAGTATTCAGGCCCATATGAGGAAAAAAATGCTCTAAATAACCAACAGAAGATAAACACACATCAAAATAGCCATAAGGTTTCACCTTATACTCTGTAAATTGGTAAAAATGACATTTCTTTCTATGAACTTCTCTTCAAATGGAATATCCTATAATTTAATTTCCAGTTCTAACAAATATCTTTCCCCCAGCAGATTCCACTTGATCCATCTACAGGAAAGAACATTAGCAAAGACACTCACTTAGTTAAAGACACTTAGTTAAAAAGACAAGAATGTATTACAGGAAAAACAAATTTAAAAAGTTACAAGTAAAATCTAAAGACAGCTTAAATAACAGGCAAAGGAATTTGTACTTTCTTCAAAAAGCAATGAGGAACTATTGGAATTTTTGAATGTTAATTATATGAATAGATGTTTTTATTATTACATTTTATATGGCATCTGTGTAAAGAAAGTATAATAAATACTAGTTGTAATAAATAAAAGTGTAATATCAGAGACAGGTTGAATGGTTAGAGGAATAATGCAATAATCCAACAAAGCAGCAATACACTTAAGAGTTGTGGTAGTAAAATAAAATTCCACCAAATCAAGTATTGCATTGCTGGATAAAAAAGTTGGAAGTACAAAAAAAAAAAAAAAATGTTGGAAGCTACAAAAATGTCTATATCTCAAGTCACCATAAATTTTTCCCTGACACTTGGGATAAGGAATTAAAAAAAAAACAAAAACACAGCCAATACGTGGAATAGAGCAATAGTTATTTTTTATAAAGATATCTTTTTTATCACTTTCTGCCTCACGGATATTCATCAGTAAAATAGGAAATGTTAGTAGTTGCCTACCTTTTATAGACTAGTAACTAATTAAATTTTGAAAATACTTCAGAGTATCCTTGATAAAGCAACACAACACACAATATCTGAATAAGCAAGTGAAGATTCTCTTATCTGATAGACCTCAACCTCTTGGACTCTGTCTTATTTTGGTAACTTATACTTAAGACCCTCCTGAGAGTTCCAGACTCTTCAGGTTCACAAGGTGGCTAAATTAGTATTCATAAAGGGTTCAATGTGTTAAGCACTTTATAAAATGTAGGATATAATGAGTTAATTTTGAAAAGAACTCAGTTTCCTTATATTTATATTAATGGGAATGATTCAACAACTTCAAAAGCATTAAATTTAGAATGCATTTTTTTAGTATGAAATGTCTGATATTCTGTTTATTCACAGGACCAATAATTAAAATACACACTAAAAACCTGATTCAAATTTACTATAATAAAATAGTGTAACACTGCAATCTTATTGGCTATACTTCTGTTAAGATTCACAGAAATTTCAGCTTTAGAAATTGCTCATCAGCAAACTACAATAACTGTCTTCTAAGGTAAGACCATCAAGTCTTTCCAAGAATATCTCTAGTGAAGAGAAATCTACTCCCTCTCAAGGCTCTCCGAAACTTTTGTAATTTTCCTTTTCCTTCAATCAAGCCAAGTCTTCCACTAGGCAGTGTCCATCCAATTCATTGCTCCCAGTTCCACTCTCTGGGCCCAGGGAAGAGAACAAGTCTAAATCTAAATCTTCTATTAGATTCACTTATTTTAGCACTGGGTTTTCGAAGACAAAATAAACCACTCACTTTAAGCAGCTTATGTTTCCCAGGTTGAAAGAAAAAATTACAAATAAGTAAATACAAAGAATATATAAATAAATACCAAGTAATTTCAAAAGGGAAAATATATAAGGGGGAAGGGGAGTACCCAAGAAAGGAGAGAGAAACTTAAAAAGTCCTAGAGCAATAGGTAGCACCTGTATGAAGCTAAAGAGTCTACAAGGTGAAGGTGAAGAAGACTCAGAATGTTGTTGAGGATAGTACTGTCATTAAACTGCAGGGAAAGTTGTGTAAAGGATGGGTTTAGGGGTAGAGAGGTCTAGTTTGAATATAATCAGTCTATTCTCTATAAAGCATTCAGGTTCAGATGCCTATCAGGTAGTTTTGGTAATTAATATGAGATCAAAAGTTTAGGTGATATGAGTCACCAACATAAAGGTAAGTGAGGCTATGCAAGTCAATTAGAGGGACTTTCAATCTATATCAGAGTAATGATGACCCTGTGTTCTCAAAGGCTATGTCAACAAAATACAAACTTCTACAGATTCAAACATATAAAAACTCACAGCTTCCCAATTAAGTTTTTTTTCTGCAAACCTCATCTGACAAATAAACAAAAGGCATTGTGCAACCCAGAAGAAATTTCATGTACTACTCAAAATATTCTTTTAGGTTTATTTACTAAGTATTTCTACAGAAAGCAATAAATTAAGTGCTTACAATAAAAACTATTTTTATTCACGTGTTTAATATATTTATATGTATAATATTTATATTTATAAAACTAACTATAATTAAAACATTTTTATTCAAAAATCACTTCAAATTAAAATTTACATTATATAGTTATAATTGTAAAATACAAAATTATTTCCTCAGGGCGGCTAGGTGGCGCAGTGAGTAGAGCGCCAGCCCTGGAGTCAGAAGGACCTGAGTTCTGTTCTGGCCTCAGACACTTAACACACACACAAACAAAAACCTAGCTGTGTGACCTTGGGCAAGTTACTTAACCCCGATTGCCCTCCAAAAAGCAACCAAAAAAAAAAATGTATTTCCTTACCATAATTATAAAGTCTATGAATGTTACAAAGTAATTAAAAATATTGACACTATAAGGACTCTAAAGAGTAATACAACAATGCACCATTATTCCCTTACTAACATTTATTAATATCTGCAAGACTTGATATCAAATTTCTCTTACAAATTTTGACTATAAAAAATTTTAAGTGAAGTAAAGTACAATTTCAAAGGTATCTAATGTAATCATATATAAACCTAATTTAAATGTTAGACTTTATTTAAACAAAGGTTTGCAATACTTGACTGGACAACAGACAAACAGGCTTACATCTGATTCCACATCATATTTATTTATGTCTGTATTTTGAATTAAGGTGAGAATAAAGTGAAAATGCTCACTGATACAAATATGCTGTGGAAAATGGTACAATTTTATAAGCTCTCTGCTGACAGATGGAAATTCCATTTTTACTTTTAGGCACCCAGCTAACTGACAAGAATCAGTAGCTACAATATAAAATAATTTCTCTATTGTCTAATAACAAATGCTACATAAAATGTTACATATACATTTCAGTTGTAAATATTGTTTGTTTGTTTTTTAAGAAAAATGGTGTTTGTAGAAAGCTAACCTTTGAAAAGAAATGGACTTCTTCAGATGTGGATTTCTTCTCTTCTACCATCAGCACACCAGCAAAACCCAAACAGAAACTGTCCTTGAACAACTCACCAGTATGGTGAGAGGTAAGGAATAAGGAATTATTAAGGATCTACTACGATATGTCAGACACTGGGCTAAGCACATTAAAAATATCTAATTTGATCCTCCCAACAAGTCCAGGGTGGTGTGGCACTAAAAATACCCCCATTTTAGAAATTACAGAAACTGAGGAAAACACAGATTAAATGACCTGCCCAGAAAATACTCAAAATCAGGTCTTCCTGACTCCAAACACCATGCTATTATCCATTATGCCACCTACCTCCCTCAGTAACATAACTAGACCATTAGTTTAAATCTGAGCTCAGTATAACAGCTGGAATGGGAAGCTATACAAGGTTTGGTTTCTGAAACCATTTGTGATAGTCCATAACAGCTTCGAGATAGCTTGTAATATGCATACCCAAAGACAACAATCTTCAAATAATCTCACATTTGCATTGCAATATAGCAAATATTCCTAACATCTCACCATGATGAAACAGCTAATGAGGCAACAGAAGGAAGTAAGGGTGGTGTACCCAAAGCAAAAGAGGGTAATACATATGATCAGACCATCCCTTGGGAATCAATATACACCCAAATATCAAAACTTTGTTTGGAAACAGTTTGATAACAGGTTAAGAAACTGTGAGAAAAAGGTGCATTTAGAAGCCATCAGAGTTTGCTGTAACTGCTGCACAAACACCAAAATCATTGTGTGCATAATTATGAGGGTTTCCAATTGTAGCTGAAACAAAGTTACAAAGCTTCAAACAAGTACATGCTTGCTGTCATGGGGGGAAAAATATTTTTTGCAACATAAATGGACAAACATTTACTGCTTAAGGAACCATTAATGAATTTTGAATACAAACTCCTTGGACCATTGCCACAATGGAATTTAGTGAACCATGAAAAATGAACATTTATTAAGAACTCAAAGGGGCGGCTAGGTGGCGCAGTGAGTAGAGCGCTGGCCCTGGAGTCAGAAGGACCTGAGTTTGGATCCGGCCTCCGACACTTAACCCACACAAACAAAAAAACCTAGCCGTGTAACCTTGGGCAAGTTACTTAACGCCAATTGCCCTAAAAGGGGCGGCTAGGTGGCGCAGTGAGTAAGAGCGCTGGCCTCAGAGTTGGGATGACCCGAGATCAAATCCGGCCTCAGAAAATGAGCACCCACACATAAATAATGACTAGCCATGTAACCTTGAGCAAGTTACTTAACCCCAATTGCTTAAAAAAAAAAAAAAACTCAAACACAAGAAAATAGGTATCTAATCCCCTTTAGCCACATCTGCTTTTAGACAGGCTAAACATACACTTCTCACCAAGAAATGGAGGGCCTTCAACAGCCTCCTTACCCACTTGAAGTTGCCAAGTCCATCTATAACATTCTTATAATATATTAGGGGTAACAACAGAAAATACCAAAGCTGTTATGATCAGAATATAATACAATAGAAGCATCACCATGTTAGAATCTAACACAATGCTGCTCTTAATGTAGCACAAGATTCGCATGAACAGGACTCCTGCCTGAAATAATAACCTTACCTATTTGAAGTTAGATTTCTTGAATCACAAAAACACTAAGAAAGGACCAGTGTGACACTGACCTATTACATCACCCAAAAGTAAACCATGAAATTTAGCTTAAATATCTATCATGAAAAAAACATTCAAACTCTTGAAAGTCTTTTCCCTCAGAAAAATACCTTTCTCATATTAAAGTTCCAAATTATCTGCTGGTTTAGATACTTCAACAGAAGTATCTTTTGTCTTCTATGTTCACATTGGAAATAAAGGTAATGGGAACTAATTAATTATGAGGCTTTATCACCTAGTCTACTTAACTCTTCATATGTTAATAACATTCAAAAATTTTATATTTGAATTTAAATGCATTCATAATTGAAGCAGATTACTTGCTCCTATCTCAGCCTCAGAATTTTATGTGACCAAGTTCTATTCTGATGCTGTATCCCTGTGGGTACGGCCCTTGGTTCTCAAAAGCTTTGTCATCAGAACAAATGCTCTGTCAGTTTGAGCCACGCTAAAAATGCTTTTGATGGGGAGGCAGATCTCATTTATTTCCCTAGGACTAGCCTAGCTAAATAAAGAGGAATAATTACCAGCAGGCTGGTCACAGAAAGTCCCTCTGAATCACTCATTGCCACTCTGCATCTACTGTTCTGCATGGTTTCAAGTCCAGGGGAAAAGATGCCTCTCCCCAGATATCACTTCTAATCTCATCATCTACTCAAACCTTGGATAACACATCCCTCAGCAGCCCTCTGTTTGGAGGGCTGGAGGATGACATACTAAACTCCTCCCAAAGCCTACTTTAAGGAGGGCAGAAACTGGACTTCCAGCTCACTGCACTCTTCATCTGTACCTTTGATTGGTTTCTACTCCAAGGAACAAGATTCCCCCAGACAAGGCCCCCTGGTATCTCTCCCACGACCTTTCTAGTTTCCATTTGTGTGTTGTCTTCCCCTGTTGGCAGCTTGAACGTCCAGTGGATAAAGCACCAGTCCTGGAGTCAGGAAAACCCGAGTTCAAATCAGATACTTCCTAGCTGTGTGACACTTAAGTCATTTAACCTCCATTTACCTTAATCAACTGAAGAAGGTAAAGGCAAACCATCCCTGTATCTTTGCCAAGAAAATCCAAATGGGGTCATGAAGAGTTGGACATAACTAAAACAATTTAGCAATGACTTTCCCCCATTAAATTATAAGCTCCTTGAGGACTGGGCAGGATGCAGAGCACAGTGCCTGGAATACACTTAAATCTTTACCGAATTCAAATCCTTTTGCCATCAGCAACAACTGTTGCAGATTTCAAAAATGAACATTAACTGTCACTGATACAAATGAAGTCTTTATTCAAAGATCAACTCTATTGACTGTTTTAGAAACTCAACCACTCTAACTTTCAGTTAAACTAAATTAAAGCATTATTCCCCACTTTTTACCTTTAGTTATTTCCCTTGATATTTCAAATCTTCTGTTCTTTCAAATATGTTTTTGTAATTTGTCTAGCTTTATCATGTAAGTAGATAAATGAAAATGACTAGCTAAGAAAAATAACTTGAACTCAACCCAATTCTCCACAAACCAAAAGATAGAAATAACCTAAACAAAACCCATCCAAAAGAAATTGCAGGGGCGGAGCCAAGATGGCAGAGTAGAAACAGCGGTCCAAGCCACTCTCCCCCCCATCACCTCCAAACTATGTAAAAGGGGACTCTAAACAACTTCTGGAGCCCCAGCACCCACAGAACGACACAGAGAAGCTAACCTCCTGCTGAGGACAGCCCAGCAGCCCTGCAGGAAGGACCAGGGCAGCCCGCAGTGTGTGGGGAACAGAGTACAGGTGCACCTGAGTCGAGGTTTTAGCCCCAGGGCAGCCAGGCCAGAAGCCTCTGGAGGGACCCCAGAACACCAGCAGCTGTGGCGATTCCAGAATTATCAACATAGACATGCCTAGGACAAAGTGAGAGGTTAGTGCCCTATGGACTTTGGGACCAGTATTTGGGGAACGTGTCAGCTTCCTCCCTTTGGGCCTAGAAGCCGCTGAGGAGACACACCATTTTGTAGTTTTCAGAGGCAGCTCCAGCTCCTGGCCTGCGAATTGTAGGGAGATCCAGCAATCAGTCTTGGGGGGTAATCGCTCTTGCTTTAACCTCCCTGGATCTGGATTGTGATCTGGGGTGGAGGTCATGGGGTGGATATTCAGCTTGCCAGAAACAGAAGTTGTCCCCCCACACATTCGGGATGGAAGCTCCCCTGTCTGAAGGCAGAGTCATACTGTGGCAACAAGCCCAAAAGTCAAGTAATTAAGTGGCAACATGCCAAGGCAAAGAGAACAAATTAAACAGAAAAATGCAACATTAGACTCCTACTTAAGGGGAAAAGAGGATCGAAGCACAGAACAGGAAGAGTGCTGTGAGGTCAGAAATCCTGCTCCAAAAGCACCAGGGGAAAACATGAGCAGGTTACAGGCCATAGAGGACCTTAAGAAGGACTTTAAAAATCAAATAAGAGAAGTGGAGGAAAAATTGAAAGAGAAATGAGAAGGATGCAGGAAAAGTATGAAATGAGGGTCAACAGCCTGACTGAGGAAAACAACACCTTAAAAAATAGACTAACTCAAATGGCAAAGGAGGCCCAAAAGGGCAATAAGGGCAATGAGGAGAAGAATGCCTTAAAAAGTCGAATTTGCCAGATGGAAAAAGAATCTCAAAAGTTCACTGAGGAGATTCATTCCTTCAGAGTTAGACTGGAGCAAATGGAAGCTAATGATTTTATGAGAAATCAAGGTGCTGTTAAGCAGATCCAAACAAATGAAAGATTAGAAGGCAATGTGAAATATCTCATGGGAAAAACCACTGACCTGGAAAATAGATCCAGGAGAGACAATTTAAAAATTATTGGACTACCTGAAAGCCATGATCAAAGAAAGAACTAGAAATCACCCTTCAAGAAATTCTCAAGGAAAATTGCCCTGATGTTTTAGATCCAGAGGGCAAAATAGAGGTTGAAAGAATCCACAGATCACCTCCTGAAAAAGATCCCAAAAAAGAAAACTCCCAGGAATATTATAGCCAGGTTCCAGAATCCCCAGATCAAGGAGAAAATATTACAAGCAGCCAGGAAGAAACAATTTCAATATTGTGGAAACACAATCAGAATAGCACAGGACCTGGCAGCTTCTACACTGAGGGATTGAAGGGCATGGAATATGATATTCCAGAGGGCAAAAGAGCTGGGAATGAACCCAAGGGTCACCTAACCAGCAAAACTGAGTATTTTGTTTCAGGGGAAAATATGGTCATTCAGTGGGATAGAGGACTTTCAAGCATTCTTGAGGAAAAAACCAGAGTTGAATAGAAAATTTGACATCCAGACACAAGAAGCAAGAGATGGTTGAGAAGGTGATCAGGGAAAAGAAATCAAAAGGAACTTATCAAAGTTGAACTATTTACATTCCTATATGGAAAAGCAATAACTGGGACTGATGATATCTTTCTCACTATGAAAATAATGGAAGAAGGGGGTGTGGTCATATGAATACATATGTGAATGTGTGTGTATATGGTTACAGTTATATATGGATAGAGGGCATAGGTTGAATTTGTTGGGAAGGGAGAATGCTCAAGGGATGAAATTATGAGGTGAGAGAGGAAAGTGGCAAGAGGAGATGGGGAGAGACAGGGTAGGGTAAACTATCCCATGTAGAAGAAGCAAGGGGAAGTGGTTGCAAATGAGGGGGAGAATAAGGAAGGCTAAAAAGGCAAAACCACATTCACATTGAATTTGGTTCAGGGAGAAAATGACATACATACTAAATGGGATCTCTCAACCTGCAGCAAGATAGGGGGAAGGGGGATGAGAGGAGGGATGATGGATGGGAGGGCATCCTTGGGGGGAGGGGAGGTCGGAAGTACCCACTATAGAAGAGGGACAGGATCAAGTAGGGAATGGACCAGGTGGGGGAGGGATGAATGGGAAGGAATTATAAGCAGCCATGTACAATATATCTACTATGGTAATGTTTTACATAGCTAGACATGAATTACTTTTCTTCCCAGAGGGAATGGGTGACAAGGGAAGAAGTGAATGGATCTGAAATTCGAGGTCTTAAAATTAAATGTTTTAAATATATATAAATACTATTATTAATACTCTTTTGCTTGTAATTGGGAGATAAAATGTGCAGGCATTGGGACACAAAGATTCATCTTCCTCTAATGGAAAAGTCGAAGGGGGTATGGG
Organism: Gymnobelideus leadbeateri; assembly: GCA_011680675.1. Lineage (NCBI taxonomy): Eukaryota > Metazoa > Chordata > Mammalia > Diprotodontia > Petauridae > Gymnobelideus > Gymnobelideus leadbeateri. The sequence continues at coordinate 8,560 of WOXC01005051.1, read as the reverse complement.
AGAAGATATGGGAGAGAGCAGGTTGGAGGAAGCGATATCTTGTGGGACTGCTATTCTGGGAGGGTGGGTAGGGGAAAAACGGGGGGGAAAAATAATTGTAACTCAAAATCTGGTGGAAATGAATGATGTAAAACAGAAGTTAATAAAGCATCTGTTTAAAAAAAAGAAATTACAGTGGAATACTATTGTTCTCATGATCAAATAAAAAATCCTTGGTTTAGATTAAAAATAATAATAAAATAAAATTTAAAAAAAAATCTACAAACCTTGAAATTTTGTTAACATGTAATTTTTCCCGAACGAAACGTTTTGCTCAGACTGAGGTTCTCCCGTCACTGCCTTCATATTTTAAGACTAAGCCTTTGTGAAAACTATAAATCCTATCTTAGCATGCCTAAGACTTTTTAATGGACTCACTTTCATCAGGATAAAGTTTCAGAGCATGTTTGTACATATGTTAAATGTAGCCAATCTTAAGAATTTTTTACGAAGGAATTCAGGTATTCAGATAGCAGAGGAGTCATGTAGCAGCCATCAAAAAAACCTGTTGAGCCTGATCCTGAGTCCTGGCGTTCCGTTGTGCATTTTTCCCACAGCTGGATCTAAGGGGCCGGAAACGTCCGGAAGACCTGGTTATAGGACCGTGAACATACATCCAGACAACAATTTGTGGAAGAAATGCGGGTAATATGGGAATACCTGAAGAAAGAGAATACTGAGAGAACAGAAGTAGAGGAACTCATAATAGGGACAGGCCACAAGGAGCTCCTCAGTGTCTATCAGAGGCTGAAGGAGATGGAAAGTGTCCAGCAACAGGACATAATGGAACAAAAGAGGAGTGGGAGGCCCTGGTGTTCCAACAAAGCATATTTCTAACAGACAAAAGAAGAGAATTGGAGGTGAGATCTGTGGATGCTCCTCCAGGCCACTTGTATATGTATGGGGAGAGTAAATTGATGACATCTTTTGTTGCCCTTTCCTAGATTTCTTTTTTTTTTTTTTTGAGACAATTAGGGCTAAGTGACTTGCCCAGGGTCACAGCTAGTAACTGTCTAAGGTCAGATGTGAAGTCAGGCCCTCCTGACTCATCCACTCTGCCACCTAACTGCCCCTCCCAGACTTTCTTTTGAGATTTACTCTTGTATTCTGCTATGTGTGACTTGTGCTTCCTGGGGAAAAGGGGACAGGAGTCACTCCTGAGTGATGAGATGTTTGCCTACTGGATTTTGCCTAGAGCAATGGGGAGGGCTCTGTGGGCTGATGCTGGGTAGAATGGGTTCATGTGCTGGACTCCTGACCTGTCAGTTTGGCTTAGTCACATATACAAATAGCAATAGCTGTAGTAAGAAGCACTAAAATCAATCAGTAAACATTTAAGTGCCTACTATATGCCAGGCAATGTGGAGCTGATTTTAGCAGAATCCCATTCATTCTTATGAGCTTTTTAATGCTTAGCAATGTATATGTCTAAAAGTTTAGTAACTCCTAAATGCATAAAATATAGCATAGCACGGTTATATATAATATTACCTGTATAGCATGTATTTTATTGTTTAATAATATAAATGAAGAGCTATACATTTTTTCCCCTAAAATTAAACTTGTAGAATAAGAACTGTGGTTCTATGCACTGGTTTGGGTCATGTGACATATCACAGTGATCTCAGTGATCTTTGCATCTTGAATTTCTTATATATTGTGTCATTTATATGCCAGAAACTCTTAATAAAATCATGGGTCCCAAAGAAACAGAGGAAAGTGATGGACCTGAAGTGAAATGGAAAATTGCTATGTTTCACTCCAGCAAAACAGCTGCTATGATTGGTCGCCATTACAGTGCTTCCTGTAGCATTTTTTTTTTCATTTTTGTTCCTGCTAACGTTGTTGTTATTTGTCCTTTGTTCTCTAAGAGGAGTATGACATCAGGGAGGTGATGCCATGACATGTAAGGGAATTGAATTTCAGTGAGAGAGGTCTGTGCAAAGTCACCAGCCTCACTTTCTCCTCTGGAGCCATCTGGGTCTACTGGTCAGATATGGATCAGGACAACTGGAGATTGCCCAGGATACAGTAGAGGACCCTGGCCTTTTTAAGCTAAAGTCTTTCACACATCTCAGCTTCACTGAGACAATGCTCATTTCATAAGGCATGTCAATAAAAAAAGAAGGAAGTATTTAAAAGCTAGAGGACTTCTCTGGCAGAAAGGGAGGGCCCAAAAATTTTACAAGGATTTTCCACATCCTTGGGGTGCCAAGCCCCTAAGTCCTGCAATATGGAAAGTAAAACTGTAGTGTCTAGATTAAAAAATAGCTTTGCAAGGAATCTCAAATCCTAGGGGAGGAAAAAAAATAACAAGATCAATGTAGTTCATGAATCAGTTCTACTAAAGGCTGCCTGAAGACTGAGGTGGACTTTGGGCAGGTACTCTAGGTGCAATTAACTTATAGCAACAGGTTTCTACTCCTACTCTAATTGTGTTTTAGTCAGCATCATACAATATAAAAATTTGAGGAAAACTAATCTTAGCACCATAAAGAACACTGGAGATATTTGGGCCCCAGAAGACTGATATGAGTAAGAAATTTGAGCTAGTATAGATTACCTCAGTAATCCTGGAGTGGAATCCCTTCTTTACTGCCAGGAATCCCAGTCAATCCTACCAACCAATGTCAAATTATTAAAGAATTCTCAACCCAGAAGGCCATTTGACAAGACGTCTTATGGATCAGTCTGCAAAATTAGAGCTAAAAAAATGACAGGCAGTTGGCAGGTAGATAGCATTGCCCAGAAGAAAGGGAAATATCAAAAACATCAAAGCAAACAGGAAAAGAAATCGCCTATACAAATATATTTGGAGCAATTTTTTATTTGGAGACAAGAGGCTGGAAATCAAAGGGGTGTCTATCAGTTGAGGAATGGCTGTACACATTATATAAAGATGTCTTTGAATGCAACTGCAATATAAGAAATGATGAAAAGACAAATTTCAGAGAATCACAGGAAGAACTTCACATTTTGGACACTGCATAAGATATAAACTGTAGATTAGGATTTTGTCTCTCTCCTCCAAGGAGTTTGTAGTACAGTAGAACATAAAAGTATTGCTACCATGTATTTGAATTTGACAATATAAAATACACTGCTGAAGTCTGCTGGCTATAAAAACTAAATTTTAAATGTTATTAAATATTTCTCTCCTATTAAAAAAAAAGAATTTTTTTACATACAATTTTTTAGTAAAAAGATTTCAAATTTACTGCATGTACTTCTTTTCAATTGCACATCAGCAAGCAACATTTCAGTACTTAAATCTTTTCAAGTAACCTTCCTATTCCAAAATTACTGGAACTTTTGGGTTTACTTTAAAAAAAAAAACTAAACAGAATTGCTTCTACATACACTCATAGTTTCAATGCAATTACCAAGAATATAATTCATGCAATACACTGCCTACTGCTAGTAAATTTCCTGTGTAGACATGAAAAGTAGATTCCCAACTACTGCCTATATTTTGACACAAGTTTTAATCCCAATAGCACCAAATCCTCATGAAATCACCTATCTTGCAGCATTCAAATAACTTGTCTAGGATTATAGCACTCACTATTGGAACCTCCTCATTACCTTGTCAGATTTAACCTTTCATGACCACTAAAACTGCTATTTCCTCAAAAAAAAAAAAAACAAAAACCAACAACAACAACTAACAAAAACCTTATCTTACACCATTTACCACAAATTCAAAATATAAGACTTGAGTATTAAAATTCATACCATAAATGGATTGATAAGAAAAGAAGTAGATAACTGTAACAGCTCTTAGTTGGGAGTGAATTCCTAAACAAAAGATAAAGATAACTACGTGAGATAAAGCTCAGTTTCATGAAAATGAAAAGCATTTGCGCACACACAAAAAGTTAGGCTAACCAAGGAAGTATTCTTGTTTTCCTTTTCTTTTTAATTTTTAAATTTATTTAATTTACTTTTAGTTTACAACATTCAGTTACACAATACCTTGAGTTCCAAATTTTCTCCCCCTCACTCTTCTCCCCCCTCCCCTCCATGGCAGCATGCAAACCAACATAAATTCAGTCAAGAGTAAACAACAAGAAAGAAGGAAAGACAAAACAAAACAAAACAAAACAGAGAGCAAGTAATTTGCCTCAATCCGAATTCAGACTCTGTAGTTCTTTTTTCTGGATGTGAATATCCCTTTCCATCATAAGTCTATTGGAGTTGTCTTACAGCCCTGATTTACCAAAAGGAGTCCAGTCCATCAATAACATCCGTCATCACAGATACAATGTGTCTGTAACTGTGTAAAAGTTCTCCTGGTTCTCCTCACTCAGCATCAGTTTATATAAACTTCTCCAGGTTATTATGAAGTCCATTTGTTCCTCATTTCTTATAGCACAATAGTATTCCATTATATTCATATACCACAACTTGTTTAGTCATTCCACAATTGATGGTCATCCGCTTGGTTTCCAATTCTTTGCCACCACAAAAAGAGCTGCTATAAATATTTTTGTACATATGGGTCCTCCTCCCATTTCTTTGATCTCTTTTGGATATAACCCTAGACATAGTATTGTTGGGTCAAAGGGTAGGCACTTTTTCATAGCCCTTTGGACATAGTTCCAAATTGCTCTCCAGAATGGTTGGATCAGTTCACAACTCCACCAATCATGCATTCATTAGTGCTCCAATTTTTCCACATGCTCTCTAGAATTAAGCATTTTCCTATTTTGTCATCTCATCCAATCTGACCTGTGAGATGCAGTATCTTAAGAGTTGTTTTGATTTGCATTTCTCTAATCAATAGTGATTTAGAGCATTTTTTCATATGCTCACACATATCTTTAATATCTTCCTCTGAAAACTGCCTGTTCATATCTTTTGACCATTTATCAACTGGGGAACAAGGAAGCATTCTAATATAGAAAGAATATTTTATTACAATTTCTAATTACAGTAAAATAGCACTTGCCTATTTAAGATCCAAAGCCATTTCCCAATATTTAAGTCTACAAAAGTTTAAGAGAAATTTTACTATATAAACCAAGCAAAAAATTGCTACAAATCATTAATAGAAGAAGTTCAAATTAAAATAACTTTTTAACCTTACATTCAGATAATGGTAAATATGATGAAGGATGGGAATAATTTATTTTAGAAAAGTTGCGGGGGCAGCTAGGTGGCCCAGTGAATAGAGCACTGGTCCTGGAATCAGGAGGACCTGAGTTCAAATCTGGCCTCAGACACTTGACACACTAGCCATGTGACCTTGGGCAAGTCACTTAACCCCAACTGCCCTTCCTCCCCCCTCAAAACAAAACAAAGCAAAATAGAAAAGTTATGGAAAGGTAAGGATTGTTAAAACAATGAATTGTTCTGAGAACTCTGGAAGGCAACCTAGAATTCTATGAAGGAAACAACACCTGATGCCTTGTTTTTATAGTCTTTGACCTAGGGATTCCACTGCTAGACATATACCCCAATGAAGCCAATAATCACAAGAAATATCCTACCACAAACCAAAATATTTATAACAACATTTGTTGGAAGCCATTCCATGCTCTTTGTTATTTTTTAATACTCTTTAACATAACCTTTTTTCTTGTGAAACTCATTTTATAATAAAGGCTATTTCTGTTACTTTGTTCTCTTCCTGTCCCAAATCACTTTAGTAAGTGATCCTGAGACAATTCAACAGAAGCACAGTAACTCATTTCCTAAAGAAACAAATGAGATAATGAAAGCAAAACATCAGCTATCACATAAAAGGAGTTAAGCAAAGGCAGATCATATGATGTCAGAAGATGCCTGTGCTAATTAAACTATCAATAGACTCTTTCAAATACTTCTCAATATCAACTTTAAAAACTGGGTGATCACAGAGCACTAACAAAATATTATTACCTTCATGCTTGTTCCATAAAATATGAAAACTACACGTTCCACAAAGTATTCTAGCACAGTTGATTTTATTTTTCTTGCAAAAATGACAAGAAATATCTCAAGCAAGTCTTGGTCATCTCATAGCACTCTACAGCAAGCAATGAATAACCTAATAAAAATTAAAATAGAATATTTTCTAACAAAGTGGTAACAACTACGGGAAATCTGTTATCTGAGTATAGCTAAAGCAAATATCAAAAGCAACATGGAAGTAGAAAAATGAAAATAAAATATGGCATAAGTAAAATTGCTATATCCTAATCTATTCAAACAAGCAAATGACAATAGAACAGAATAGAGATAGTAGTACTGATGAATGCCCCATAGAAGTTTAGCCAAGATAAGAAATATGCACTAAGAGATGATACAAAAGCGCTTAAAAACTCTAAATAAGCAAGCATTTGATAAAATATAAACAGTAATGAATTATAACATATGCCTGATAATGTAAAATCCTCCTAAGGTAGATACAGGATGCCCTTAAACTTGGGTAGGTTTTGAGAGGTCCCAGATAATCATAGTCATAGAAAAAAAAAACGTTATGAGGATGGTTATTTGAAAAGGATAAACAAAGTACCCATGAAGCTCCAGAACACTGAGCTAGGGCTAAGTCCTGACTTCGGCTCCTGGGAATGTCTGGTACCTGGTGCAAGGAAGGAGGTACAATTATTATCTTCATTTTACAAGTGAGAGAATCAAGAAAAGAGAAATTGGCCCAGAATCACACAGTCAATAACAATCTGAAGCCAAATTCAAAATTAGCTTTTCCTGTTAAGTCCAGCGATTTTTCCACTATGCAACCTGAGATATCAGAATAGTTGTCTATGAAGCTTCAGAAATAGTAGATCTAGGGGGCGGCTAGGTGGCGCAGTGAGTAGAGCGCTGGCCCTGGAGTCAGAAGGACCTGAGTTCGGATCTGGCCTCAAAACAAACAAAAACCTAGCCGTGTGACCTTGGGCAAGTTACTTAACCCCAATCACCCTCCAAAAAAAAGAAAAAAACAAATAGTAGATCTAACTGCTTTGGGGTGGCTAGATGGTGCAGTAAGAGCCCGGGCCCTGGAGTCAGGAGGGCCCGGGATCAGTTCCAGCCTCAGTACTTAGCACCCACGTTTAAATAACTAGCCGTGTAACTTTGAGCAAGTTCCTTAACCCCAATTGCTTAATTAAAAAAGAAAGAAAAGAAGTTCATTAAAGTGGGATTGTGGTTAAAATAGCATAATAAGGCAGAAAATTACCTAAATCTTTCAAATTCCTCTCAAAAAAAAATTTTAATGCCTCAAGTTGAATTTTAGAGCAGCAGTAGTAACTTGTTGAATATATAAGTACAGATGCTCACACATACCCATACAGTATACCCAAGCTCTTTGGAAAAAGAAAATATGGACAAAACATAGATTACTGGTTGCATATAGAATCTTTTTTCTCTTCCACTGTGTGTGTGTGTGTGTGTGTGTGTGTGTGTGTGTGTGTGTGTGTGTATAGAGAGAGAGAGAGAGAGAGAGAGAGATAGATCTGGGACCCCCACACACAAAAGTGGGCTTTTTGTGTGATTACAAAATGCAAAATTGAAAAAAAATTAGAGAGTGGCAAATCATAGAGTAATTAATAGTGAGAAAAAACCATCAGGAGATCCCTGTGACCTTTTCCAACCCATAAAATTGTCTCAAGGTCTTGAGAAAGCCCCCTGGCAATTGCTATATGGATCCCGAACCAAAGATGCATTGAATAACACTAACAAGAGAGTTGTAAAGTAGCCACACTGATGAAAAATAAAATTCAGTGAATTATCCAAAAAATGAAGTATTTTATAAGAAACCTACAGTTAAGTTTTACATTCATAAACTGGCAAGAGTTGCAAAAGATTATGGAAAACCTTTATTTCAGCCACCTTATTTTTAAAATAAGGAAACAAGAGAGCCAAGCTAGTGAAATAGCTTGCCCTTATGTTCCCAAGCTGACTAACTATGGAAGCTGACATTCAAATTCAAATTTAAGTTCCAAAAGCAATACTCTTTTTCCTATATCACACTGGATTAGTAATCTATCTTTAAAAACACATAGGTCTTTTCCCTCATTCCCCTCAATATTCTAAACACATAGATCTTTTCCCTCATTTCACTAGATATTCTAAATATTTTCTTGCTTGACATGATTTATTTTTTCATCAATTTCTACAAAGTACCTATTCAATCATTTGATTGAAAAGCATTAAAATGTAAATTAACTTTAGTGAGTCATTTTTATTAAATTGGTATAGCCCAAGATGATCACTAATATTCCTCTAGCTATTTAAATTTATTCTTTATGTCTTTACAGAGTACTTCGTAACTGAACGTAAAAGAGGATTCTGCAGGCATTAGTAGATCAGTCCCCAAATATGTTATGCATTTTTAAATTTATTTTATTCTATTATTGCCTCATGGATTTCATAATTACAGGAAAATGCTGCCAATTTTTATGGGCATATTTGAATCCTAAAACTTTGCTGAATCTACTAAGTTACTACTTTTCCAGTTCTCTACGGTTTTTTAAGTAAACCCTCATCTCAAAAGCAAATGGGGATTATTTTATCTCCTCTTTGTCCCTTTAATTTCTGC